>CM077468.1:35668516-36268516 GCA_039654755.1 Calcarius lapponicus
TAGAAAAGGCTATAAAAAAAACCAACAAAAAAACCCAACACCTGTAATGCTAAAAGACTCAGGCTTTTGTCTGTTTCTAATATTACTTTTCTGCCTAATTGCCATCACTGCCACGTACATTAGGCCCTTTTTCAGCAGGGTTAAAACAGGGCCAGTGATGAATGGAAAACTGATTGTACTGCTGTCAAACTTGAATGTGAGGCTTATTCTGGAGATAGAAGTATGAGGAAAAGGACAGAGAATTGCACTTCATTAAAGCTCTACCAAGCTGATTGGAGTGGAGGAGGTAATTGAGATTTAAAGTGGCATTCCCATCACACTGTCCCTTTTTCAACTTAACAACTGTCATTCAAGCCACATAGGGCAACAATTGGCCAGATTTCCCAGCTCTTCTGAGTAATAAAACAGACACTCACCTTCTGGCTATTCGTTTTACTTACTTTGTTCTAATTTCCAATTCATGTGTCATTAGTGAACGAAGATTGACAAGAAATAGCTTTGACCTCACAGATTTGACCTTCAACCTCAGAGACCCAACTCTAGACTGAACATAGGTTGGAATATGCTAAGAAACACCTTTCCTTTGCACGAGAATGAATGGCAGTTTTTTTCATCATTGTACCACCCCCTGCTTGCCACTACATTTAGACTATGAGACATGTCAACTGCCTGTCACAATTACAATAGACACAGCAAATCAGAATTTTACCCAAATCCAAGGGGAACTTCCTGAACAAAGAGTAAATTTTACTGCACAGATTTTGGAGACCTCCAATTTGTGCAAGCATAATGAATGCAGCCAACAGACAAATAGGTAGTTGTTAATTATCCCAGCAATTTCTTTTTTTAATGCGCTAAAAACACAGAGTGTTAAGCTTTCATATCTTGCACTGTTACCTGATGATCTCATCCCATTTGAAAAGATGGTAATCTGAAGGAAGGCATTATTATTGTAAGCGTTCATGACAGTAAGTTGCATCGGAATAATCCTTATTTTTTCATAATTTATTCAGTGTGTCAGAAAAAAACCAGATTCTACTGCATCTTTCACAGTGGACTAAGTTGTCTACCTGTATTATAGTCCTTTTGGAGTAACTTAATCTTTTTATTTTCTTCATGCAATTATCCCAAAGCTTGTGTATACAAATTTAGTGTCATATTACTTATCAGAGCATTTTGTGGATGAATAATAACCACAGGGCAAGACCTATGACCTTAATAAGAACCTTCAACGAATTTTAGAGCAATTTGTGCTGTTTGCGTAGGGGTCTTTTAAAGCTCTACTGTTCTGAGCAGAAACTTGATCCCTATTGTACTTAGAACATTGTTTTTGTTCCCTCATATTTAGTGAATAAATATTTGGATGGTCCCAGTATTAAGCACCAATAAACACAATAATTGAATACAGCAATTCATTGTTGTCAGGTGTTTAAGTTTATTGGGGTTGTTTTGTTTTGTTTCATTTTCTAAGATGAAATATTTTGAAAACACAGGCAGGCTTCCTTAATGCATAGACTTTCACTTTACCAAGATGTGAAGTCATTACTCTTTTCCTTTTCCCCCTATGTAATAGTAATTTTTCTATGCATAAAAGCCTCAACATGGACAAGTTACTGCATTGACTTCAGTCAAATGGGAGACACAGTCATTTTGTTTTCTTCTAGAATATTTTTTCTTATATTATAAAATGTATTTGCATAGCTTATTGTGTTGCTCTGTGTTTTCTGAACTCCCCATTCATACTGCTGAAGGAAATAAGAATAAAATGTACTCTATTTTCTAACAGAAGGAGCTATAAACTTTTGTGAAGTCTAACAGTTGTCAGCATGTCATTTATAAATACTGTTACAATCCTCTGCCTTCCTAAAATTTAAATACAATTCAAAGAACTGGCTTCTATTGAAAGGCTGTTATTAGCATATAAATACAACAGAATTATTTTGGAGTAGTACACATATCCCAAGTATGACATGGTAAAGAATTTACTCATAATTATAAAACCCATGAACTCTATTGAGTGTATAATACTGGCCTTTGTTGAAACCCTGTCACAATTTTGCGAGAAACACACTTTTGTGTTGATGAATATAAATTACTTTACATCATTCAGCTTTGTTTGTCAACTTAATTATTACACTGTTAAAATATTGCTTTGCATTAGTCAGAACAGAACATTTTCCTTTTATATAGTTTCCTTTTCCCAGGGGTAAATTTTAATGCCCTGAAAGGTCATCAGAGGGCAGGACTTCTTGACTATATCTCAACAGCGCATTTCTGGTCATCAAAAGAAATAAGCCTGTGACCACTGGTAGCTGCTGTAGGGGTTTCTTTTATCCTGCACCTGTGACAATTACCCTGTGTTAGTGAAGCTAACAGGAGTCAGGTTGTAGGTTAAGGGTCAGGGCACTGTCAAGAGGAAGTTAGTCTTCAGTCCACTAAATCTGTTATCATTTTCATCTAACGTGACATCCATCTGTCAATCAGGGAATTTAGGTGATTGTCTTATTCTAAGTGCTGCACTTTATGCCTCAACCAGCTCACATTTTACTACTTTTCCAATACTTACATTTTTCTACCTCCGAAAACCCATCTGCAAAATAAACAGGGAGAATCTTACTCAATCATTTTGAAGATCCAGGCTCTTTATGCTAAAAGCTGTTTCACTTACAAAATTAAGTGATTCCTCTGCAAAGTTATATATTCATTTAATTTTCATCGTTATGGCTTTTTAACACAGAAAAAGAATAAAGCCCCTCTAACTACATTGATATCAAAATAAGTTTGCATGTAAAATTGCCTAATGCATACCGATCAAAAGTCCATATGCCTCATACCCTTCTCAGAAATACCTTACTTCTCAAACACCACAAAAACAACGTGCTATAGGTGTGAATGGCAAGGATAAGTTTTTACAATGGACTTCTGAGGAATTAGAAGATAGTATATAGCTAAATTGACTACAAATAAGAAAATATTTTTAATATATCCCAATGCAGAACCACAGAATGAAGTTTCAAACTCTGTAAATTCCCATTCAGTACCGGTCAATTTCAAGTACGTAAACAATGACAGCCAGATACCGAAACACAGAGCTAAATAGAAAGGAATAAAAAACCTAGGTGTAAAGGTAAATGCTCTACTGAATATGAGTGAGATTGCTTCTACACCTCAATTGAGACATACTTTTAATTGCTCTGATGAACAAGAACCTAAATACTTTGCCAAGCATAAAAATCATGGTGTGGTTATATGATGCATTTGAGCCAATCTAACAGCTTGTTACCACTGAAAAGGATAGTAATGTTCCCCCTATTTCCTCCCCCTGCCTTCCCACCCCAGATTAGTTTTCTGCTGGGTTAGCAAATTTAATTGCCTCACCAAGTGGTTAGGCAAGCATGCAAGCCAGTGTAGGGACAGTGACAAGAGTATGCGGCTGGAGCGTGTTATTGGCACGCCATTACATAGATCCAGCCACATAATTAAACTGTAGTTTCTCCTTTCACTTCTGCAGAAATTTCCCTTATTAAAAATTACACCTAACCAATTAACAGTTATTATCAACAAACTTCCTAGGACCTATGCTGCTACAATTTCACAGACAGCAAAGGTGATACATATGAGACACTCTAACAGATTCTAGAACAGAACCTGTCCCCACATAGCAGCAATATTAATATTAACTGCATTTCAGGATATTTTATTAGCAGTGCTTGGAAGATGACTAGGGTTCTCTTTTTTTTTATTTGTATTAGGGATGGGAAAATCAAGGTCTTTAAAGGGGGGAAAATGCCATATAGAAATTACTATACTATTACATCCATTACAAGACTCTATGCTCTAGGCTATAACATTCTTCCTATCAAACTTATGGGCTTGTCTAAATATTAATAATGTCAGATATTTAATTACTCCAGAGCAGGCTGGGTTCCTCGCAGCACACATGCATTCTTGTGTTCTTCTACTCTTACCAACATGATTTCCTAGTCTGTCCATACTCTGTTAGCTCTGTCTTGCAGAGTTTGTCTCCAGCTACTCAAGGTTCTCCTTGTAGGATTTTTTTCCACCTAATTTCTCCAGAGATGAGTTAGATATACTTCCCTTCCTGCCACAACCCCATCTTTTAACTCTTCCTGACTTCTGGCTTTTACCATAGCCTTTTCAATTGATTCTTTAAGTGTTTTTTGATGAACTTATTTTTATAAAACCTTGCTTCACCCAGCCATTTCATTCTTTTTCTTGACTGCAGGAACCAATGACTGCAGAAGTCAATGACTGTAGGGGGATACAGTATGGGTAAATGAAGGTGGTATAGTATATAATCTTATCCCCTAAAGAGTTGCAGCTGAACCAATTACTAAAGATTAGGAGCAGGCCTGATGTTAACCACAGGCCACACCTGTAGCCAATAAGAACAGTGTTATAAAAGAGTGGATTGGTGGGAACTGGAGTCAGGTGGCTGCTGTGAGGACAAGGAAGGGCTAGTGCCTAGAGGAGCTGCCTACAAGAAACATCAAGGAGGCACAAAACTCCGGCAGTGTGGAACCCTTGCAATGTGGTGACAGTGGAGCTCTTGCACTATGACTGCAAATGACTGCAGAACCCACTGCAGTCCCAGAATGGGGACACAAACAGAGTATTGAGCTCTTCTCATGCAAGAGCAGTTGCGCAAAGCTAGGTGCAAATAGGTGTAGTTAATTTTAATGTCTTGTCCTGACCCTGTGGTCAGATTCTTGCTGGGTCATATGCATAGATATGGAAGTGGAGAACACTTCCTCTTTTTTCATTATAGCTATGATTGTGTAAATATTGTAAGGCAATTGATAGTTGTTAACTCACATGTCTGTGTGGTTTGGTCTACCACAGTCCAGTCATCTTCTCACTTCAGAATATGACACATGCTTACAACTCCTTGATAGATTGAGTTAACCACATAGTAACAATATAGATTATCGTTGATATTTGACATGCTGATATGGGATTTATGGATGAATCATGATAGAATTGTAGGCACCATTTAGAACATTAAAATATATGTTGTAAAACTGTGGTAGCATTTTTTAAAAATAACTACAGGGGGCAGGTTCCATATTCAAGGCAATAAGAACTATCCAAGAAATGTGTTATTTCATAGTATGTTAACTTGTTTGTTGATAGCCATATGCAATGGACAGAAGAAATAGGTCAAAATAAGGGAATTTCTTATGCAAAAAATATACTGGTAATAATATGAATTATCCCTATTGACACTGTATTCTGTTTACAGTTTTGGTACAGCCTCATGTGTCTTATATGCTACATGTACTACATATGTGCAAATTGAGTACCCATGTATGTTTGGATGTTACTAATTTTCCATTAAATATCCAGAAACTCTCTTACTTGATATCTCTGAAATGCCATTTTGACATCCTCTCTCTCTACATCTCTTTAGTGCTTATGAGTAAATTAAAACCACACCCATTTGTGTCTTGCTGTAGCTCTTTTGTAAATGAGTGAATTCCACAGAGAAACCATAAAGGCTGAGCAAATCCAATTAGGCAAAAATAATTGTTTCCCATGCTGAGGCAGTAACACAGAGTATATCAAAGAGCAAAGCATATGAATGATTTTTATTTTCTTGGTTTTTATTACCTGTAATTTAAGTTGAGTTAAAATGCATTTGACCTTTCAAATAGCAAGGCGAAAGGGCAAGAATTACAAAGAAAGCTGTGTTGGTTTCCATTATCAAGTTCTGCATATTCACAGGAAAAACCTTGAAATATTTTCAAGGTTTAAGTAAGGAAATGATGCCTATTAAAGGAAATTATGCAATTTACAGTAAGTAGAAACAATGCATTCTCCAAGGTGTCTTCAATTTAGTCAACAAGTGGAGTAGGACAGACTAAAACAAGTTTTCAGAAGTCATTTATAGAGTTGTAAAATCCAGGCTGTTCATAATCTCTCAGAAGTTGCATTACAGATTATAAAGAAAAACAGAGGGAAATAAAGACCTCTTAAAATATGCAGAGGCATGTTGGTATTTTCTACTATTTATTTAAACAACCTATGGAGGATGCAATTGGACGATTCTCTGGTTTAGTCTAAGGAATAGAGCAGAACCCTTCCATTGGAAGAGTCCTCCAGTGGTCACCCAGTCCAACTGCCTGACCAACTCAGGGCTATTATTAAGGGCATTGTCCACATGCTGTTTTGGCTCTGACAGGGCCTCTTGAACACAGGGGCATTAATCACCTCTCTAGTAAGCCTCTTCCAGTGCTTGACCACTCTCTTGGTAAAGAAATGCTTCCTGATGTCTAATCCAAATTTCCCCTAGCACAGCCTTGAACCATTTCCACACATCCTGTCCCTGGATACCAGTGAGTAGAACTCAGCTCCTGGTGCTCCCTTCCCCTCAGCAAGAAGCTGAAGAGAGCAATGAGGTCTCACCTCACAGCCTCCTTTTCTCCAAATCAGACAAGCCCAAAGCCTTCAGCTGCTCCTCTAGGACATGGCTTCCAGACCTTTCAACAGCTCTGATGACTTCCTCTGCTGTTTTAAGACATGAGAATTTATATACAAGAGAATAACTACAACAACCATGGTAGAGTGATCCTGTCTGGACTCCAGATGCCGACTAAATGTGCTATCACCCCTCTTCTCAGCTGGATATGGAAAAGAACATGTAAGGGAAGGCTTCTTTGAGACAAGGGCTGGGAGAGGTTGCTCAACCATTACCACGATGGCAAAACAGGCTCACATTGGGAAAATTATTTTAATTTATTACCAACCAGAGTAGGTAATATCAGAGTAGGATAACCACAAATAAAACTAATTCTTAAAACATTTTCTCCCTACCCTTCCCTTCTTCCTGGTTTCAACCTCACTCCCAATTTCTCTACTTCCTCCTGCCCAGTGGTGCAAAGGAAGAGGGAATGAGGGTTTTGGTCGCTTCATCAAGTGTTGTCTCTGCCACTCCTTTTTCTTCAGATTCCTCACACTCTGCCCCTGCTCCAGCATGGGATTCCTACCATGAAACACTGTCCTCCATGAACTTCTCCAATAAGAATCCTTCCCACAGACTACAGTTCTTCACAAGCTGTTCAGTCCTTCAGGCTGAGCTACAGCCTGTAGTTCAGGCTGCCGTGGTGTGGATCCCCCATGGGGTCACAAGTCCTGCCAGCAAACCTGCTCCAATGTGGGGTCCTCTCTCTATGGGGTCACGGGTTCTGCTAGGAGCTTGTTCCACCTTGGGCTTCTCATGGGGTCACAGCTTCCTTCAAGCATTTCCACATGCTTTGCCACCAAAACTTTGCTGCAAAAGAACAATAAAACAACCTAACAAAGAAAAAACCACTGACCCTCTAACATAAATATTATTTCTGTTTGTAGTTTCAAGGTAACTGCAGGTTTTCTATTAATTTCTTACATCATTTTAATAGATTTAACTTTAATAAAAGAGCCTGATGTTTGGTAGGCTGGTTCAAATGTGTGACTAGTTTTGAAAGAAAGGTTTACAAGAGCTCATTCAAATTATCTTAACTTTCTGAACATCATATTAGTTGGCTGCTGAAGTATAATAGCTTATGAATTATTATTATTATATGAATAGCATGAATATTCTACTATATATAGATTGTGGAAAAGGAGGGTCTGTGCTAGATCTTAGTGGCTGTGAAGTCATGAAGATAAATTTTGTCAGTAATACCTTAAGCTGAGAAAGTGAAAAAACGCCCAACTAATATGAGACCAGCTCAGCTTTGGCACTTAGACTGCATATAGATCTAATGATTACTATGGCTTGACAGAAAGTTATACAGCCTGGTTTTATGTCCAGAAGAAAAAAAATATCTAGAAATATTTATGCATTAATTTTCATGTCCATATTTTGGTTGTCATATAAGGAATAATTAAAATAGCACTGATTTGGTTTCTTCTTAGGTCTTTACTACCACCTGACACAGTTATATAGGAGGACATTAGGGTCTTATCTGTTGTATTTGTGCAATTAAATGAGGAGTATCTGTCTGCATTTAGCCTCCAGAAACTTTGGGACCACTGCATTTCCAAGTGGCTGTTAGTTTAACGCATTGGCTTTCAAAATTGTGACTACCTTGGATTCGCAGAACCTGTCATAGGTTCTGTATTAATAGAATGTTAAAAAATTAAGGTTTTAATGTACAAATTCTTCATGGAAATGGTCTGTGACAATTCTACCCTTGAACAACAGCTGCCCTCACTTTCTTTGATTTTTTACTGTTAGCCAGTATTTCAAAGTCTTCTAAGGTAGAAACAGTCTTATTTCTTTATTAATAGTGCATTATCTAGAGTAATTAATTAGGCATCAATAACAAGAAGGAAAAAATATCGTTTTCTCTGGCATAAAAAGATATTATTTATTCTCATATGTTTTGTTGGGGAGAGGGAAATTTACATATGATAATATTAGTGTACACTTTAATGACTAACTTCACAACAAGTAGTAAGAGGTTAGATTTCTAAGAAGTAAGGCTAAGTAGTCAGAAAACAGTAGAAATTGCAACCAGGCTTTGAAATAGCTGAATCTTCAATGTTTTGTGATTAGGTTCCCATCAGCCCAGCAGAAAAGCATCAAATTAGATGGAAATAGGATACGCTATCAGCTGCAAGTTGTCATCTTTTTATTAGCTCTGCAACAACCAATCAGTCACATCACAGTGTGCAACTATAACAAAAATATAAATCCCATTTTTTGTTAGAAAGAAAACCCTTCTTAATGAATCTACATATGCCTTTCAGTAAGCCATAGATGTTGTTGCCAGTAGCATGCCATTCTATATTTTTTCAAGTTTCCTTAAAGTAGCAGACTGTCAGGTATGTGAGGTGTGGAAACAGAAGTCCTCAATTTACTCACTGAATTGTTGCACTATATGTCTGATTTCCCTATCCAATTATGATTGCATGCTAGAGGCAAGTGAGGGTAAGACATATTTTTCCCATTAGAAATCTGTGTTGAGACTACAAGCAATTACAACAGTCATTATCTACTGTAATGATATCTTTTTAATTTTGCAAACACCCAGCCATTAAAACAGGACTGAAACAAAAAGTACTTATTTTACATATGCCTGCTAATGGTTGTCCAGGGCTAAAAACCTTGAGGGAAAGATTTTAAAATAACATGAGAATTAAAGGGTTTCAATTACTTGAAATATTCATATCTAAGAAATTAACTCCCACTGCAAACAAGGAGGAATGTAGGCTGCTCCAACACAGCTTGGGCAGTTTAGAGCTTTGAGTCACAAGGTGGCTAAACTTACAAGGGAAGACCTAGACAATCATAACTCTTATAAGTCATATTATGATAATTCCTTCTTATTTGAGTCCTAGTGGGAGGAAAAGTACGTTTCACTTCTGTGGCTGTCTCCTTGCCAATTTGACTTTTTACAGTGGAAGCAAGTTACAGTAACTAAAGATCTATCTCATTAATTTGGAGTGGACATTAGTGTCCTAAAACTTCTCAGGTATCAAAGAGATAGATTTCTTTTCACTTCCATTTGACCATGTTCAATGCACATTTTATGCCAGCCATTTAGGTTTTTCTGTAATCAGTGGAGAATAAAATTATTCCAAAGAATAATTCATTCATCTGGCTTAGATCCTGCATGAGGAAAGAATGAATTGTACTCTAGAGATTTGTAGCCCTGCATTTCTGTAGAAGGAGTGCTGACAAATTGCTTAGACAGTTTAAAGCTAAGTGAGATGAATCCTGCCCATCACTCCTGACACATACCCTCGAAAGATAAATTTCAGCTCCTTGAAATCAGTAGGATTCAAGCCATCTAAATAATTTTTAGAATTTTTATCATTCATCTGAAAATCTACTAGCTCTTCATTTGTAGGAACAATCACACTTTGTTATCTCACAAAACACTGGGACTTTAAAAGCAGTAAACACAGTAAAGCAGACTAATCATCGCAATTGAGGTCAGATACCTTGTGCAAATTCTTAATCAGTGGCACTTGCAAGAAATAAAAAGAACCCCTATATCTTTAGGCAATTAGTGAATAACAGAAGTTGCTTTTTCTTGGGGGCTTCATAAATAAAACCTGTATGCATTTAAAATATTTGATCCCCTTCAGGTCTGAGCAACAGTTCTTTTCATCTGTGTTGAGGAGGATGTATTAATGCAGCCTTTGAGCCTTTGTGATTATCCTCTAATGATGACTCTTCCTATGACTCCTGAGTTGAAGGCATTTGTGCATAGATGATAGATATATATTAAACATTTACTTCTAGACAGTGTGCTACTTCTCATTATTAAATCAATGCTGGAAAATTGACTTGTGAGTGCACTGGCAGAAATAATTTCCACCTATAAAAAGATGTCACTGAGGAGGAAAAGTTCCTATTAAATCAAAATTTCCTCTGTTGTCCCAGTTACTTTTGCTGAGAAGTGAAAGTCAATGTCATCTTCATCCAGGGAAATTGGGTTTTTGACTGTAATACTGAAAAGAATACATAAAATATGCATGGTAGTCAGGAAAACTTGTTTCTCAGGAACAGTGTCACTCTCCAGTCACATGGTCAATGCTTGGGTGCTAGGCTTTGCATCCATATTCTTCTTTCCCTGCCATCACTTACTCTTCTATTAATTTATTAATTAGCATGTTCAATGGAATCCTAGTACTTTGTTTTTTTGTTTTTTTTTTAAGGGACACATAAAGCTTCTGTAGGCTGGCCAAGCACTGGAAGAAAAGTAGATTAGGAATTCCAGCCTGGGTCCTCTGTATAACAGTTGGATTGCCTGACATGGAAGTTATCAGCTATTCCCTCTCTTCCTTCTCATAAGGAAAGTTCTGATTTGTTCCTATGGCATGAGAAATAAGGTAGCTGAAATCTTGTAAAATTTTATGGAACAGAGAAAATATTGTGGCTAGTTTTAACACTGATTAATTCTCCCCATTAAATATTAAGTGGTTTATTTTTCATTCAGTAACTTTCAAACCATTATCACAAACTTATCCTTATAAAAGGAAAAACCTTTGAAAAAAAAATCCAGTACTTTCTGTAGCCATTTGTGGCATGTTATTTTCATGTGTTGGATCAAGATTATTGCTCATTAGGGAAGAGAAATGGTAATTTGAAATTTGTCTGCTCCAGAGTAACAGTGTCTCTAGGAGACACATGCAAAGTCCTTCAAACCTTATTCCATAACATGTCCCAGTTTTGTTCTGAATGTAGATATGAATATACCTCAGGTATTATTTACTGAATGAAGCTCTACTCTCATGACATGTCATTTGAACTATATTTATTCAAAGGAGGACCAGTAAATTTCCTACACAAAAGAATACACCTCCATATTTCAAGCTTTCATAAATTTAACTTTAGATATAAAGTAGAAAATATAGTTCCTATTTGAAATAAATGGACTATTGTTAGTCAGAAAAAAAAACAACCAACATTTATCCTTTCATACTGTTCTTCTTTATCTTGGTTGATTTCTTTTTTTAAGTTCTGTACATCTTCTTCATAATCCTACTGGAATTCCACTGCTACTGCATTTATAGCCACAGCACACTTGCAGAATTCCAAAAGGTCTATTTTCTTCCATTTAATGTAGCAAAAAGAAATCTTGCCTGAATATAAAACATATCTGTTTTGATTATGCAAACTGTTGTGTGTAATTTTGCATCTTCTTTTTATATCATGTCCATTGAATCCATTTTAAAGGGAAATCATTTTCTAGACTAAAATGTTATCCTAAGAGCAGCTCCACTTTTGCTGACATGATTATGATTAGGAAATGTAGATCACTGCATATGAATACATTTGAAAAGAATTTTTCATATCTAAACTCTACAAGAGAACAAAATAGACCACAAATAAATAATCAAGCAGCTTTTATAAGTTTAAAAATAAGTCATGTATTTCAAAACTTACAAAAAAGTAACCAGTTTGATCTGAACAAAAATGTATCTAATTTATAGCAGAGAGAATCCAGCAACATCATTTTTAATTGGGTAGTAGAAGTGTTGAGGTGACAGGGCTGAGAACAGGTAAATCATCTAGGAATAAAAATGCTCTAAGACAGAAAGCCAGCTGGTGTAGTGCTTCCTTTGTGTCAGTGATCCATGTTGCATTCTGTAATAGGAACTGTTCAGACAGTCTGTTGCACAGCTGTTCTTCCTTAGAAACAAACAGCCAGGTCTGTTAGTGGTATCACTCTGCAGGTATTATAATGACAGTAGGGTTTTTTGGTTTGGGTTATTTTATTTTATTTTATTTGAAAGTAGTATTCATCTTTTTGAGGAGTAGCTTTACAAGGATATAAATTAAAGTTTGTGTCACCATTCAGGCTGGATTAAGTACTTATAATATGTCTGTAGAAGGAAAGGATTGGAGGATGTCTATTTTTTTAAAGTATTTTTAAATGTTGCTATGATTTGGGTATATAGGAGGATTTTTGTGGTAGTAGATATTATCTAATATTAGAAATAATGCAAACACACCTGCACTTTGATGACTTTATCTGGAGTTTCATTTTCAATGCCCAGATTTTGTTCCTTCTCCATCACTTACTGCTGCAGTGGTGTAAAGAGATAGAGAAATCCCAAGACATGTTTTAATGTTTTTCAAACTTATCAAGTGTATCCAGAAGAAGAAGATATTCCTAGGATAACTTTATTCTCTGACTCTTCCTATTCCCAAGACTGATCTGGATCATGGACTGCCAGTTATTAAAGCAGGTTTAGTCCAGCAGTCCAAATATTTTAAAGAAAATTGGCAATGCTTTACACTCTAAAGACTGTGAAGTTATTTTCCTCCAAAGCATAGAATCAAATCATAAAGAACCATAAATATTTTTAAAGTCACAAATGAACTGTGTCACACCACTAATTAGCTGATTATTTTAAAAACAAACACAAAATTAATTATGCCTGCTAGTGAGAGGGTTTTTTTCCCCCTGCGTAGTCCTTATGGAAGGAGTCTGGAGAAACAAATTATGATGATATTCAATAATGGTATTCTGGGACCAGGTTGACACAGTCATAATTGTGTGTAAAATAAAGCTTAAAGTCATACAGATATTAGTCTACACAGGGATGAAATAGGGATGTGTTGAGTTGAAATACCAGGTGACAAGGGTGATACTTGAAATCTCTGGTGAAAGAAATGACTGACATTATTAGGACTGAAAGAAGTTATGGAGTAGGAGACATTAGAGATGCTATTACCAGCCGTGACTACCAGTGTTAGTCCACAGCTAGGCACAGCTGCTCTTTGCTGTAATGTTCTTTTCTTGTCTTCCACTCCACTATGCAGACAGGATATCTTCTCTGCCATCCTTTTACCTCATCCCTTCCAGTGATGGTGTGGTCTCCGTGCTAGACGTGCCAGAGGCACCACTAAGTGGATGCCACTGCTCCTTTTATTTAGTGTTCAGTTAAGTAGGAAATAGAGCTGCCACAATCTCCTCCAGTTAAATTGCAGGTGTTAGAACAAATGAGAAGAGTTGCTGCTACAAGCTGACAGGATTGTCTGTCCTTATCCCTTCTATCTCAGGGGAAACTGGTTAAATATTCTTTCTTTAAGCACTAGAATTTGTACCCCAGTACAGACTGGTGTTCAGATCCAAATTTTGGGACTCAGTATTATACAGACAGGAGAAAATTTCTATGGAGAAATTACAGAAGCAGCATATTTACAATTTAACTGCAAAGTTTTCAATCTCCAACTCCTGGTGATATATATTCATGCTCCTGATTTTACACTAAGTTACACTATGTGTGTGTCCAAAGTAACTCAGCATCTAGACCTAGGAACCCCCCACGGAATTCATGATCAAAAAATTCAAAATGTGTGATTTAGCAGGACTCTTGGTTACTATTATAGCAAGTTTCTCTGCAAACATATTAATTGAAACTAGATTGCTGTTTGTGAAAAAGTTGGAGGCTTTGAAGACTGAGTTCTATGATCAAAATAGACAGCTGTTAGGTACGCCAACATAAAAAGAAGCCTCTTATTCTATTGCATTTATTATGATAAAATTTTTGGCAGAAACAGGACAACAAGGATACAATATCTCACATGGTGACAGTGCTAAATTGTCATTAGCCAGATAGGAGAAATCATTACTGTTACTTTCGGAAGTGAGAAATTAGGGATTTAATCCAAAACCACTTTGAGCCTGAAAAACATTATTGCAATAAGCATGTAGAAAGAAACTTAAGGCAGAAAGTACCAGAGTGATGTTGCCGATTTTGCAGATTCAGTCCAAACAATCTGTAATATTAGGGAAGTTTTGAAGAGTCATGACAGAGGAGAAGAAGAGAAAGTGGTTATTGCTTTTTGTTTTAAGAATTGTTGTTTTAAGAAGAAAGTGTTGATAGATGGGTAGAATTCATTATTTTCCTTTCGCAAGTTGCCTGCAGAAGTACTATTGTTTTACATCAACAAGCTGATCACCAAGCTAGTCAAAGGAGATAACAAAATGTGCACCTCTGATGGGATGTTGATATGTGAGGAAAATGTTTATCTCAAGAGGCTTCTGATAGTTTAGAATGCTTCATTTTAGCCATTACATGCCAGTGAGTTTAGTAAAAATTAAGAGGGGAGTGTATGAGGCATTATCTTTCCTCCATCCCTGGGTAAAAACCATGAAATTCTGTAAAAGGTACAAGGCTGTGTTCCCTGTGGGTTTGCTAATTTAGTCTGCTATGGAATACACTCTAAATTCAGTTTCTATGGCTCTTAAATTGTTTAAATAAGTAATAGTGATCCCATATATGATAAATAAAAACTGTATGGTTTTCTTCTCTATTTTTTACCCTTTCATACCTGTTTTGTACAATTATTAAGACCTGATATAGAATAACACGGGAATTATATGAACTGTTTTCTATCAGCCACAAGGTCACAGTAATGAATAATAAAATATATTTAGAGCTAAAACTTCTCTGTTTATTAAGTTAACTTCACGGTTGACTGGAGGAAGATAAAGCCCATTACTTTTCTCTCAATACTCTGGGAATTTTTTTATCATATTTATCAAGATTTAAATGATTCTGAGGGTAATTTTGATAGATGCTGTCATTTTTCATTTATTGTGTATTTGATTTATCATATGTAATGCCAAATAGAAAGTAAAAAATCTATTAAAAAATATAATCATCTAATAGGTGATTTAATTAGTGCATGTATGTAGAAAATGTAATCTGTGGTAATTATCTATAATTATGTTTTCCTTGCAATTTAAAATAACTTGTCTTTTTCAGTAGGGAACAACCCTCTTTTTCACTTTTCACCACCTTCCATAACATTGATTGCCTTTTTGTCAAGAAAGAATGCACTCCTTGAACTAGAAGAAATATCAAGGAATTAGTAACTGGTTATAGTTACTCAGGGACAGAAATACTTAATATGGAGCTCGAATAGGTTGTTTAATCAATGGCTATCAAATAAAACGACAATGTAGATTATTAAAGAAAATCTTCCAAACACTGAGATCTGTTGCATCATTCAGAAATCTGATGAAGAAAAGTAGCAGAATCTTTTGTGTTTCATTTGTAACATGAATCTGGTGCTCCTGTTCATAAATCTGCTCTCTGACAGATGACAGTGGAAATGGAATGAAGGAGAAGAATTAATTTGTACTGGTGTTGAGGAGACTTATGAGGAGAATTTGCAAGGCTAGTAGGGCATGAAGGTAGATAAATCTATGAGTAGAATCTACAGAGGGGAAGAAGAGCTACATTGAAACCTTGAAGATATCTGAGCATAATAACACAGTAGCACAGATAGCAAAGGATTAAAATTCTGATAGAAATATGTGAGAAATTATCAAAATATTAAGGCCTGTCCAGCAACAGCCATAAAATGCCTGCATAAAAATTTAGAAATATATACCCCAAATCCTGCATTCACAGATATGTGGATCATAGAACTTTGTATTGACTTCCTATAGTAATAGAAATGTAAAAAATTCAGTATTAGAATAAACAGATGAATATCAACATTTCAGAAGGTTTCAATTTGAAATTTTGTATTGAACGGTTTATTTATGCATTCCCATTTCAGCCTTAGACAATCAGAAATATTCCACCTGAATTTTTCGATAATAAAAGATTTTTATTTTCTGTATAATATACCAATTCTCTGCCAGAGTCCTATATTTGAACCGATACCTACAGTGGATCTCTAAGCTTTTGAGGAATTTAGCCAATCTGAAAGACATGAACATAAAATAGTTTCCATAACACAATATGTTAGTAGTAAAATTAAACAAATACAAAAAATTCTTTGAAAATATAGCTACAAAAAATGAAATCATTTCAAACCAATTAATTTAACTATATGTTTCAGGATCAAAGACAAATATCTGGGGTTTGGTTTTGTTTCATGATTTTCACTTTAAAATTTTGATTGGGGTGAAAATATATTTTGTCTCTCTGACTGGATTGAAGAGACATTCTGCTTCAATGGCTGTGTGCTTGACTTATGCTCAGTGTTCAATACAAAGAGAGGATTTGTTGGGCTTCTACTTCTAATGGCATAGTATACATTAAAGGATGAAGAGATAAAGATAATGATGCAAATGCCAGAGAAGCAGCTTGAGTTTTTAATTTTGAATGTGCCAGAGATATTATCAAGATAATATATTTAAGAATAAAGGCAGGAAGTTTCTGTGAAATGCTGAATGCAAAAAAGTATAGTAATAATGAATAATATATTGTTTACTTTTAAAAATAGCTCAGATCAAAATTAATTAGGGATAGTATTGACTGACAGAGTAAACCAGGGTATTCATAGGTATAATGAGAAGCTGGGCTGGTTAACATCTGCATGATTTAATTTACCCCTGTCAGCCAATGAGACAGGCATGTCAAGACCAGATACTTTGCAAAGTGTTTCAAGGAGTACACTGAGAAAATATTCAGCGAATTTTCATAGCCATATGGTCAGGGATCTATACTGGGGGTTCTCCTCCCTGTGTTTCTGATGACCCAAGAGAGAGGCCAAGGCAGTGCTCGTCTAACACCTATCCTTCACTCTGGCCTCTTTCTTGACATAGGTTTTTGACGGTGTTACTCAAACCAAGGCTTCCTTACTTTCCAATACTTTTTGCAACACAAAGTGAGTTGAGACTCCTTAAAATTCTTTTTCTGAAGAATCTGCAACTTTTTAAAGAGGAGACCTAAGGGGAAGGGGTTAGGTGGGTCAAGTGTCCTTAGAATAGGCCTTTGCAATAACTAGTTCTTAGGCAACAGGCATAGATGAGTCCTATCACATACGAGTAAATGCAGCTTGTAACTCAGTTTTTTATATTGTTTGGGGTGTCGTTTTTCCAATATTAAGTAGTAGAATATTTTATCTGATGCTAATTTATGATTAGTTAATATTTTATGCAGACAACAGATCTTATCTGTATTATTGCCAAAAAAGTGTTATATTCTAACAGTTGGCTTTTAAAGAAAATAGGAACCTGATTTTGGAAGATGTAGGGCAGATTAAAAAAATTTGGAATAAAGAAGGATTGTAAAAGCTGCAGAGGGATGTTTCAATTTGACATCCAAAACTCTGCATAGGTGATTGCAAGCCATGTTAAATAGCACTGCTCCTAAAAAAGATGTCTTCAATCATTGTAGAAAAGACTGGGGCATGAAATTCACACTGGAAGCATTTAAGATTTCTTTTAAATTATTAATTACACTTTTCCATGTCATTTTATCATGACATCCTGAGATGTCCAGATCATCAATTCAGTAAGTGGTAGTGGATTGACCCTATCTGAATGCCAGGCATCCACCAAAGCCACTCTATCATTCACCTTCTCAGCTGGATGGGGAAGAAAAAATATATCAAAGGTTCATAGCTTGAGATATGTGAGGGAGAGCTATCACTCACCAAATACTGTCACAGACAAAACAGACTCAGCTTCGGGATATCAACTGAATTTTGTTACTGACAAAATCAGAGCAGGATAATGAGAAGTAAAATAAATCTTAAAATATACCTCTCCCTCACCCCTCCCTTCTTCCCAAGCTCTTCGTCCCGCACCAGTAGTGAAGGGAGATGGGGAATGGGGGTTACAGTCAGTTCATCACTCATTGTTCCTGCTGCTGCTCAGGAAGAGGAGTCCTTCCCCTGCTCCAGTGTGGGGTTCCTCTCATAGGTAACATTCCTCCAGGAACTTGTTCAACATGAGTCCATCCCATGGGCAACAGTTCCCCCCAAACTGCCATGTGGGTCACTCTTCCACGGAGTGCAGTCCTTCAGGCACAGCCTGCTCCAGCAAGGGTTTCTCCTGGGTTGGGAACCTTCTCCTGGGCATCCATCTGCTCCAGTCTGGGTCTCCTTCAAGGGCTGCAGGTGGATCTCTGCATCCCCATGGTTCTCCATGGGCTGCAGGGGCACAGCTGCTTCACCGTTGTTTTCACCACTGGATTACCTACTGCCCCTCCTTTTCCACTGACTTTGGTGTCTGCAGAGCTGTTTCTCTCACGTATTGGCACTCTGCTCTTCTTTGGCAGCAATTGCATCTGCGCAATAACTTTTTTTCCTTTCCTTCTTAAATATGTTATCACAGAGGTGTTTCCACCATTTCTACTTGGCCCAGCCTTGGCCAGCAGCAGATCCATCCTGTTGCCACCTGGCATTGGCTCTGCAGGACATGGGGGAAGCTTCTGTCAGCTCACAGAAGCCACCCTTGTAGCTCCCTCTGCTACCAAAACCTGGCCATGGAAACCCAACACAGTAAAGTTTATAAATACTATTTATTCCTAGCCTGAATTTACTTGGGGCTAGTTTATATCTGATTGTTCTTTTGCCAACATCACTTAAATAGTTAACCTTTTCCCCTGATACCTGGCTGATGGATTTACAGATAAAAATTATTTTCTTTTGAACTTTTAGTTTGCTTGGTTAGGCAAACCAGCAAGGTCTTTCAATGTTCTTTAAAAAATATTAGCTTACCAATCACCCATTCATCTTACTAGTGTCTCCTTGCTCCTTTTCACTTTGAATTTACCTTTTCTGATTATTGGTGTCCAGAATTATATATGTGTTTCAGATGAGATTTTGTATGTATGTATATATTTATATATTTATTTTTACTAATTGCATTGCCCAAATAAGTGGAAATTAGGTCAGCCTCATGTTTTGCATTGAGAGGCAAAGATTATGAAACTCAGATACCAAACTGAAATTGTTTCTTCCCATCGTATATTCCAGGCATTATGTATGAGAACCAGAATCACACTAAAGAAAACGTATTAATTTACACTGATATTATCCCTGTTCACTGAATTTCTCCCTAGCTACTTAGAGGTGCTTTTTTTTCTTGCTTTTAGGCTATGAATATCCATGAATATTTCATGTTTTTATTTCTAAAATATCAGTTTAGCTCCCTATAAATTTTCAATATTTTGTAGCTCATGTAATTGCATATAACAATAAATCGTGCACCTTTATCATACCACTTATTCCTACTCATTGAATATATAACTGTCAAGAAAGAACTATGCCATCATATTTCAGTTTCAGTAAAAAAATCTTATTTTATTGTGGCTTTCACTCATTTCCAGATGTCCTCCCTTCCTTGAAAGAGACAAGTCTGGGCGATGCCAGATTAAGATGAAATATCATCATCACAACATATTAATTTTTCTTCAAAGATCTTAAAATAGCTTTCTTATGCTTTTGCTGGAACATTTTTCATCTTGCTTCAAGGGGAAAAACATGGATAAGAAAATCAACATCAGAACTTCAAATTTGAGTGGTATATCCTCAAAATGTGGGCTGCAAATTTCACTGCAGTGGCACAAACACTATGCAGAAATAAACAAATACATCCTGTTATACTGGAGAAACATGTCCTTTTGGAGTCTGCACCCTTTATACAGAAGTAACAAGATGAATGTAAATAAGTAATATTTTCTAGGCATACATATGAGATATATGCAAATAAAAAGGCACACTTCTCTTGTGCACATTTGAACACTATATAGTCTTTTCTGAATCAGATGTATAAGTTTTAAATCCTTAGAGATATATCAGCACAAATTTTGCTTGGAAAAACAGCTTATAGAAAACACTCAGCTCATAATCACTGAAGTTATTTTCACCAGACTAGTATCTGACAGTATCTACTTGTCTTAGTTCAAATGAGAGAACAGTGTTAGACTAATAACACATATGGTATGAAGTTTTTACAAGGTAACTGTAGAGACGTTTTCAAACAATCTAAAATGCAAATAGAGTATCAGTGCTACGTTGTACAGGCAGCTTTTAGGATATATGAATGCATCTGTAATTATATTTTGTTCTTGTGAAGTACTTTATTAAAAAAGCACTTCAGAGTGGGATTACAATGCAATATAAGTGAAAAAGAAGGAATTGAAAAGTGTTTGTATTTTCTGGTACTTTAATTATCAGTCAAGATATCAGTGAGTTAGTGAAACACTACCAAGAGAACAATCAAGTGTGAGAAAGCAAACAGAAAAAGCTATGTAAAGCCTCATTGGCAGAGAAATACCAAGTTCTGTCACTCTAGGCTTTTTATTTCAATGCTGAAGAATGGAAATAGATAATTTCAATTTTTATTTAGGATTTTTCTGTCAGATGCAGAACATATAACAATTATAGTTAAAGTCTCTTGATTAATTTCAGCAATTTTGTGTTCTGCCCATATCTTTCCCTGAAGGAAAGATATCATTTTGTCGGCATAATAACCAACCTCAGACTTAATCTAAATACAGTTTGGATGATTTTAATTATTTTTGTTAGTAAGGAGACTTTTTCATCATTAGCATATTATAACTTGACACTATGATATGTTTTTCAAGACATTCAAAGTGTAAATGTGCTTCCTTGATATCTCACTGCAGACAAGAAAGCTCATGTTCTTGTGGCAAATTTTGTCCCTCCTGGCCTCACTGGGGTCTTCACCTGGCCTGTGTAGTCAAAGAAGGAAGGCTGAGAAATTAATGTGGTCTAACCTCCCAGTTTAAGCATTTGCCATTTTCATGTGTGTAGAGTAATTCAGAATTAAATTTTGTGGACAAGTGCTAATACAAGCATTTATTCATGACAGCTGAAGCAGACAACATGATTGAGAATGTTTATAGAAGACAGAAATGCTGAAATGGAAGGAAGAAAGCATATGTCGTTTGCTTACACTAAGGATACATGAGGTGCATTGTTCTCTTTCACTTACCCAGCTGATTTTATGTCCTTCCTGAAAATGTGGCATTCAGGGCCATGGAGAGAGAAACTTCCATGTGAGAAAGCGGCTGTCTGAGATTTCCAACAGAGAATGCTTTCAGGAGCACTCCCAAGGAGCCACCTTCAGAGGTATATTCATGTTCTTGGGCTCAATTTCTGTGAGACATGATATTTAACTGCTCATAACCACTAAAAGTGGCAGAAAGAGGGAGAGAAGTATGGGAGGACAGGAAAATACTGCTTTTTTTTCTTTTGGCAGCAGTAATCTGTTGTGTCAAGATAACTGCCTTTGAGATGGAAATCTAATTCCTCAGCACCCTGAGATAGCCACATTTTGGGAAGAGAAGTCTTACTCATACAGTTCATCTTTTTGAGCTTTTTGAAGCACTACTATGATTCAAAAAAGTTAATTTTTTTTTCTAGAATACCACAACTATAATAAAATGAATAATTCAGTAAAATGGCATATGTAATAATAAAACCAAAGATGGCTAGAAAAGTTATTAGAAAGTTGTGAGTGTGGGGGATTTTACGTGCCCTGAAATTTTACATTCAACTTCGGCATGCAACACTTACATGATATCAAATATTTTTTTCCTTGATGGTCTAAAATTTTATCATGCAGACATGAGGATTCATTCACCTTGGGAGTTTGCTAGACTCAATGCAGTTGTTGCATTGTGGAAGCAAGGATGTTTGTAATTCTGAAATTACTGAACCCTGTATGCAAACAACTGGAATATGTTACCTTCAAACGAGATCCAGTGAAGAACCTCCCTTGCTATCAGTGAGTTTCCCTTTCTGCCATGACTGTCCAGTGCCTTTCCCTTTCTGAGAATAATGTCCACCCACCCAGCCACATGCCTGGCAAGGAGATACACATTCCATCCACTGCTTTGGGCTACGGGGTTGGTTGAAAGCCCAGCCAGGATGCACACTCTGCTTTTTCTGACAGTACGCATTGCTGCTAAATAGCTGGCAGGCTAGGAAAGATGCTCTGCAGGCTGCACCAAGTCCTTGAGCCGTATGTTATGCAGGTCTGTTCTCCAACTCGATTTTGTTTATTTCTCTGTGTGTCAGTGGTAGGATATGGAACTGTGATCTCTTATCTTATTTAAATATATTAATGTATTTCAGAGGCAGAGGGCTTTTAAAAATCATTATTTCATTGGTATGTTATCACTTATTTTTAATATGAATTTTTATATATGGTAGTTAGTCATCTCAGAGTAAACAACAGATGTATACACCTATATTATGGTTTAACACTGACATTACTATTAAACAATAATAAGAAAACATGTCAGAAACTTTAATGATTAATAAATGTGACAAGAAGAAGGAACACTCTAAGTTCAGTTCTGCTTTCAGAAAAATGACTGAAAAAGGCACATACTTCTTTTCAGGACATTCTAAAATGCCAAAATTCCTACAATGCAGCAGCTCCAGCTGCAATAAAAGTGTGTAGATTTAGTTCTGAATAAAAAGGAAGGTTTGTTAACTTGAAACCAGATTTTCTTTGCACTGTGGAAGTTTTACACCTCACTATTGCTTAAAACAATTTACAGCATTAACTGTGAGGTATCAAACATTACTTGCTACCTCTGTTAATGGAATTGAGTTTGTTAAATCCGTGTCAGTAAAAACAGAGCAGATCAGTGACTCCAATAAGGAGAAAGAGCAGTAACTTAGGAAACAAGTGAGAGAATAGGGTTGGTGTGGGTGACTGCAGTGCCTTTGAAGAAACTGATGCAGGGCCAGATGACAGCTCTGACCCTCTCAGGATATTAAGGGACAGGTATTGAAGCTTAACATAATAAAATTAATTTATTTCAAACAGAGGCATATTGCATGGCATAAGTTTTATAGGAGAGAATCAAGGCCATAATCCATCAGGTTGGAAGTAATTTTTTATAGCTGCCTGGAGATGATGGAAAACATTCCATAAATTATTGTGTGGTAGCTTACTGTCAACAAGATAGTCATGAGCACTTATGACCTGAATTGTTTAATTGTGTATATCAATCCACTAAGCAGCCTGATTTAATCCTTTCCAACATGCTCTCTTTTTGTTCTCTGTTGTTTCTAACAGAACTGTGATTTTTAATTTTACTATCTGGGCAGGGGTAACTCAGCAAAGGAATATCTTTTTTATAATGGCACAGTATAGGGATAAAACTGAATCAGTGTTTTAGAAAGTTCTCTCTATATATCTACATATACATATACACAACATTGGATTTATTAATTGAGAAAGATCATTGCAAAGTATTTTAGGACTGTGGAGTTATAAAACCCCAAGTCCGGTTGATCAATTTAATTAAATTTTGTATTCATTATGAGCAAGGAAAAAAAGTTTGCTTTTCATTTTGAGACCAGCAAACCACAACAGAGTAAGAGTAACCGGCCTTAAGAAGGAGATAGCAGGAAACCTCAGCTATGGAAAGATGAAAAACACCTTATCAGCAATGTAAGGTGTTATGAACTATTTTCCTGTCATCTACTCTATATTTGTATTCTTTCTGAGTGGTACAACGCAGGCAATTCTTACAGAGTAAGAGAAACATAAGTTCAGAGGGTAACTCGTTCATCTGCACACGCCCTTAGTGCCTCTCAAGTTGTCCGAGTGAGGGATGCTTACAGATAAGACAGAACGATTATGTAAAAGCAAATCCTATCACATCGGCAGCTGACTGCAGAAAACTTACAGCCTGGAGCAAGGAGCAGCATCCATTTAGAATGAGACTGCACCACAGAGATATATATTTTCAGTAACTGAAATCCATCTATGTTTCATGTTCTAAAACACTCTGTATTTTGTGAATTTTTAATGTAACTGTGTTCCTCACTAATGGTGTTCCCCCATATGGCAGCTTCCACAGATTCCAGGTTCCTGAAGCACAAGAAAAGTTTTAGAGTTATATCCTACATCATGTATTGATACATTAACACTATTCATTTGATGAATGAGGGAAAATGCTATTATAAAATACAATTTCTGATCTTGCTTAAACCTGTTAAGAAGGAAAAATAATTACCCTTTCTTAGTGTAAGAACCACACCAACTTCACTGCTTTTTTGTTGTTTTCATTTTTGGCATGTGCATTTATCTGTTTCCAATTTCTGTTTCAAATACACTCACAGAGTAAAGGTTCATCCTTTTGTTCTGACTGTACACATTTGTACAGTTTAGTAACCAGCCTCTAAGGCACTTCAGCTTTGTGTCGTTACTCTTGTGGTCACTTATCTGCTTCAGTCTGGTAACTTTTATGATTGAACAACGAAGAATGTCATTCTACCTTAAACACCAGATACCATAGTGAATGGATCTGATAGTTCTACTAGTGAGTAAATAACCACTGTCAGAAAAGTTTCTCCATCTGCGCAGCTCTGACCCCTTATCTGGAGGATGTGCAAGAAATACTGTAGAAAGTGTCAAAGCAATGTTCACTACTCGACTCAGTGTTGTTTACCTCATTCATCAATGCCTTGGATGAAGGTGCAGATCCCTCCTCAGCAAGGTCACTGGTGACACTAATCTGGGAGGATTGTTCAATACCCCAGAGGGCTGTGCAGCCCTGCAGAAGGACCTCAACAGGTTGGAGAGATGGGCAAAGAACTTTCTGAAATTCAGCAAAGGGAGGTGCGGAGTCCTGCACCTGGGGAAGAATAACCCCAGGCACCAGTACAGACTGGGGGCTGAGCCGCTAGAAAACAGCTCTGCAGAGAAAGAACTGGGAGTCCTGGTGCACAGCAAGATGTCCTTGAGCTAACAGTGTGCCTTGTTGGGGCAAGAAAATCAGTGGTATCCTAGGGTGCATTGGAAAGAACATTGGCAGCCGGTCTAAAGATGTGGTTCAACCCCTCTATTCAGCCCTGCTGAGGCCATGTTTGGAGTGCTGTGTCCAGCCAGTTCCGGGCTCTTCAGTACAGGAGAGACATGCAGGTCCTGGAGTGGGTCCAGTGGAGGCTATGAAGGTAATTGAAATACTGGAGCATCTCTCTTATGAGAATAGGATGAGGCAGCTGGGCCTGTTCAGCCTCAAGAAGAGACAACTGAGAGGGGGCCTTATAAATGTCTAGCAGTATATGAAGGGAGGGTGTCAGGAGGATGGATCCAGGCTCTTCTTGCTGGTGCCAAGCGATAGAACAAGAGGCAGCAGGCACAAACTGATACACAGAAAATTCCATGTGAATGTGAGGAAGAACTTTACGGTGCAAGTGGCTGAACACTGGAAGAGATTTCCAGAGCGAGGTTGTGGAGTCTCCCACAGCAGAGATATTTGAGATCCATTGGGATGCAATCCTGCGCCATGTGTTCTAGGATGCCCCTGCTTGAGCAGGTAGTTTGGACCAAATGACCCACTGTGGTCCCTTCCAACCCATACTCTGATTGTCATTTCATGAAATCAAATTAACTTTGTCAAAAGAGGGATGATTTCATGAAGTCATCCTTGTTCAGTTTTAATCTGTAGTTATAATGCTTTCCATTAGTTGTTGAAAAGCTTTCAATTCACCTTCACCTGAGTACTTGACAACTGACTGGCAAATTCACTGGATTTGAGCTCCAAGCCACTAAAGCACTTAGGAGAACTGCACTATACAAGTTTAGGTTGATTTAAAATTATGAAAGGAGTTTCTGAGATGATAAAGAATCTTTTAAATTTTGTATGCTGAGTGTGAACAAAGACTACTAAAGGCCATAGAAAGTTAGAATCTTTTGTAAAGTTATTTTACAATAAATATGGACAGCACATCTCAAGCTGATACTGTAAAATTTGTTTTGCTATATTCTAAGCATTTCATACCACTTCTATATTTCTAAAAATGTCTGGTTTCATTCTACTCTATATATAAAGACATACATGTAGCTAATTTCCGTGCATCTGTGCAGGTAATCTCAAGAAATTTTTGGGTTTTGCATGACTGTACATTATTAGAAAAGCTAATTGCAATCTAGAAGTTTATTTGGAACCAGGGAAACTACCAACATAAAGGAAATTAAAGCAATAAGTAATGTCAGTAATATATAATTATATATATGTATGTGATATTGATGAAATACTGACTTCTACTACGAAATGAACACCAGATACTACATAATTTTTTTTCCAAAATGGATGGTAAGGGTGTGATGGCATTGGTAAAGATGATTGTCCCGTTTAAGAATGTTTTTCCAGAAATAACATTGCTATGGTTGTCAGGCCCACTTGTTGAGGTACAGATAGGAAAAAATTGAGTTCCCCTACCTTCAGCAGCCTAGGAGATGGCTGCATATTCCAACCTAAGGGGTGACTGTCCTCTGCAGTGAGCATCTTCAGAAGGCAGATGACACCTCCTTTCTTAGATAGCTGGGGAATTGCCCTTCTGGAGCTAGTTCTTCCATTGACTACAGGAAGAGCTTATAAGATTTATGCAAACAAGATGTTTAATTTTCATATATAAATATAATCTTCTAACATATGTTTTCCAAAAAAAAACATTATTGTCAGAGGTAATAGTTTATTAGTAGCCCCATTTACAGCAGTAGGGTGATCCAGGTGTTTTAAGCATAGAGGTGCCGAAATATTTTGCTGGACCTTGGTTTAAATCTTGCATCTTTTCTCTTTCAGTTGCTGAAGTTCACCAGCCCAAGACTGCTTTCAGTAGCTGCCATCCTTAGTTTTTCTGGCTGAGCTGCTGTTGAGATTGCTTTCCAGGCTATTAAAATTAAAATGAGCCAGCATAAACCATTGAAATAATAGATTGTTTCTGCTTGCCTGCTTTGCTAACCAAGTCTCTTTGAAATAAATTAGGGAGTGATCACACAAGTAATTTAACCAGTGGATCTGGCAAGGCCGTGTTCTCTGGCGAGAGGATGGCAACAAACAGTCGGGGGTTGGCTGGGGTTGGTAATCTCTTCAGCTGGTCCTGTGGGAGCAGTAATGCAGAAACAATTACACAAAGCTCCCAACTGTATCTTCTTTTGAGGGCCATCATTTGTTTTCATCCAATAGTCTGCAGCCCCCTCATTTACCACCAGAAATAATGCTATGGTTTCCTGTTACTCATGTAAATATAGGCAAAAGAAAGAACTTCATATCCTAAGTAAATAAACATCGCAGGATATGACCCATTTAAACCCACTTGTATTTAGAGCATGCAACCCTGAATCATAAGGAAACAAGTTTGCAGTTTACAGATTGGACTTTTACTGATGTTTTTTATAGAAAAAGAATGCCTTGGAAATTCAAAATAGTGAGATACTATAGGAGAACTTCAGGAGCTGACATAAAGTCAGAAAAAGAAAATAAAAACAAAAGAAGAAACGGCATTACCAATGGTGGTTTTTTTGGCAAAGTCATCTTGGAATTTGATAAAAAGAAAGATTATCTGTCTGTTTAATTCCTGAGATATCAAATGTTTAAATACTGACATTTATTCATTAGGTTGTGTGTTAATAAGTCTATTGCTGGGAAACTTGTTCAAAAAAGAACATCTCTGCAGTTCCTATGTTGGTAATGTAGCTATTTGACATTAGTCTTATTCTTGGAGGAATCTAATTCTTTGACACAAGACAGATATTCTGCTGTTCAGCTCTCTTCTGCTCTTCCAAGTGTCATCCTGTCTTGCTGCTTTATGAACTACATGAATTTGATCTTTATGTAACTTGAGAATCTATAGAGTTTGTGGCTTAAACATTTTTTTTTTTATAAAACATGTTTGCTCAGATTTTAAAGTTCAAAAGATATCATCTATCAGTTAAGTTTTGCATGGATAATTCTTTGCATTTTAGAAATTCACATTGTTTTATATAACTGCAGCATTGAATTTTTAAAGAGCATTTCAATATTCAGTCGAGTTGTACTTTTTAATAAGTACATATGCCAGTGTACAAAATTTATTAATTATTAGTGCATTAGATATTTTTACAAAATTATTGACATTTTCTGATATTACATATAAATAATTTGGAAAATCTCTAAAAGGAATTATACTTAACACAGCTATGAAACTACTTTAGGAGGCTAAATAGCTTCCACACTTGCAAGGTCCTTACTTTTTTCTATCATATATTAAAATTATTGTCATAATTTTTTCTAATTGCACTGAAAATGTGAGCCATCAGTTTGTTCAAACTAATACTAGTTACTATTGGCTGAATGTTTTTAATTTGCTTAGTGAAGAGAGTTCATAAATTTTTTTACTCTCTTATGATATAAATTTTGCACCATTTCTAATTAATGTGAGCAATCAGAATGTCACACACTTTTCTCACTGTGGTGGCTAGTCTTTGCTAGTAATTGAATGGTAGCCTTAAACAAGGTGAGGTCATGAAGCTTATTTATCTGACACCATGAATTCTATGCCTGTGTAAGAGGGAAAAAGGATGTTTTTTTGCCCTCAGGGTATTAGTCATGGTCCATAGGTTCGTGGGAAAAATGTAGGAAGTCTCAAAAGTTTGTTCCTATTATTTCAAATTTTCTTAGCCTCCATTTGAATCCCAAAGTGAATTTTCTATTATTCCTTTGAAGGGTGCATAGGAGGGTACCAACAGTCTTTGAGGAGCAACACCTGCAGTTGCATTCAAAGGCATGACTTTTCCAAGCAGCTTCTGAGCTGCCTGGTATTGTCTCAGGAAGGATAAAGGCCTAGGTTTTTTACCTGACTGGCAGAACATTCCACCACCAATAGAACTCTAAACATTGTTTTAGAAGTAATGAGTCCTGCTGGTTTCATCCTGCAAGACCTTGAAATCCCACAGGGCAATGTGGTTAGAAATAAAACAGAAGGCTGAGGCTTTTAATGAGTTTCCTATCCACAGATGCCATCAAGCTTTTATACTATTCATTTTATTTCTACAGCTTCAACAAAGGAATCCAAAGTTGTGGGCAATACTCTGACAAGTGCAGTTCACAAACTCTGCAGAAATCTAGACTTTAGACAATAAAAGATCATTGAAAGAAGTAAAAGAAAAAGCAAAATAATTTAAAAAATGAACTTCAATATGGGATACTTTACTTTCAAAAAGTGAACATAGTGCAATTCAGACAAGTTAAACTGCTTGGAGCATAGAATGGCTGCAGGTTTCTGTGATGTTTACAGGGGTTATGATGACAAAGAAAATGTAGTGAATAGGGCCAATGAGAGGTCAGTGTACATTTTGGGGATATCCTTAAAGCTGCACTAAATTGACAATTCTCTTTATTTATCATTCATTCAAATCAGAATTTTTTTAAGTCTTCCATACAGTCAGAGAAAATGAAGAATTTTAATGAAGGAGAAGTGTATCTGTTATGGAAAGATGAGGAGAAAAGTGTCTGTACCTACATACAAGAATGTAGAATATGCATGTGTGAGTTTGGGAGACATTACATTTTATAATACTTTTTTCTTCATTTTACCTGAAAAAATCATTATTTTCAGGCCCTTTGTTACAGGAAGATCATTGCCTGGAACAAACGTGGAATAAAGAAATACAAGGTCTATGGACCTCCAGTCCAAATTCAATAATATCATGCTGATTTCTCTTGATTCATCCCTAATAAAATATGGAAGATTTTTTGACTGTAAGATAAGCAAACTCGACAAGTTGGAAAATGTGCCTTTCACTTTAACCTCTCAGCCTCTGTTCAGATACAAATGAAAATTCTTGTTGATTAGTGCATAAATATTTTGTTCTCAGTATTTTCTCCCTGCAGTTGTCATGAACAAGTCTATGTTGAATGCTTTTATGAGGATGGTCCAAACCAGATCAAATGCCACAAAATGCTTTCATTGTAACATGGAAAGGTTTATTGTTCTAAGGTTCCTAGTACAATTTTGCAGTCTTTGGAATTTTCACGGAAAGATAGAAATCCACTATAAACCAAATATCCATTAAGAAGAATTTTTCTTTTTGAGATCTGCTCGTCAATGGTTTTTAGATGATGAAACTATTGATGACATATAAAAAATAGACATTTCTGAAAACAGTAACAGCATGGACTCCTTATATTTGTGCAATGCACTGTTATCTAAATTTCAAGATTTGTCTTTGTTTTAGTTTTCATTGATACAAGAAAACATGTAATAGGTAAAAAATCTCTATGAGTTGTGGAGAGCTATCAGAACAGATTGTAAGTATCAGAATCTTTTCCTGTTCAGCATTAAATTCTGAAAATGGTATTTACTTCATATCTAGATTTATATGTCTGTAATTTCAGCTGTGGACTGCAAACATTGACTCAGACTCAGCCTTTTGACTCATGACCAAGTAGGTTGAAATGAAGAGATGAGCTTGAATGCCTCGAACTTCTGTGTACATTCATTCTAAGAATTTTCCAGGGCTCTCAGAAACACTTAGACAATCAGGATTTACAGCTCCACATTTTGGCACGTCTCAATTCTGAACATCTCTCATTCTGTCTTCTGTTAGTCTCTTACACTAATTATCTGTACAATGTTTAAATTTTGCTATTTATTATTGAAAGGAGATTGTCATTCCATCTTCACGTTCTCTTTGAAATGTCTCTCTTTTTTCTAATATCATGTGTTTAAATTTAAATAAATCATGTGTTATTCATGATGTTGTCATAAAGACAGCAATGGAAGAATTGGCTTTTGAAGAATATTTGTTGTATATATGCTGCATAATCATATATACATGCATAGACGTACGTACATATATTATACATTACTATCACCAAACCTCATTTGTACAGAGCAAAATAGTGCAGTATTGTAGTGTTTTACCTTTTTCAATAAAAACTTCCAGCTGTTTATAAATGAAGCAGCACCTAACATGTAATGCTCCCAGTAATGACTAACCAGATGTCTGCAGATAATTCCCAATATTCATGAAGTATTACAGCTTTTAAAATAGATTGAAATTACTTAAAAATCAATGGGCATATTAAGTGTATAACTTGCAGCTACACATTCTTACCACTTTCCATAAATTCTTACTCCCATATTTCTGTTTGCAAAGCTTAATTCAACACATTTTAAAATCAATTGGCCCTTTTAAATGAAATTTTGGCATTTCTCAAATCTGAACATCTCTCTGTTAATATTTTACTAACAATGAGCAAATCATGCAAATTGATTGTAGCCTCTAGTTTTTACAGAAGTCTAAAATTAAATTCCAGACCTATAGCTGAATTTACAGCAGCTAAAATGTCTGCTCAGCACTCCAGCTCCTTCAGGTAGGCTCTAGTTTGGTATGGAACTTTGAGCACAACATTTGGTTTTGACACTGGTATTTGGCACTCAGACCAATTTTCTAGAAATGTCCATACTGCCTACTATAATTTGATAATATCCTGGAAAAGTTACTTGATATTTAGCAATGTGAATGAAGGAAAATTAGTATTAAAGCAATCATGGTTAAAAAAGGTTATGATTTAATTTTATGTGGCTGTTTGTGGTAAAGCCATAAAATTCCTTCTTTGTCTTTCAGTGAACTTCACACTGGAAAAAACCGAAATAAAATATTAAAGAAGGTAGAATGAATGGTTTGAGAAAAAATGTTGTAAATTATGCTTTTTTCTAGTTGAGTACAAGTTTAAGTGCTAACTAGTATTTCAAACACTTACCATGAGATATCAAACAGCATGCGCTTTCTATTTATATTGGTTACCAATCTCAATATTCAGAGGAAGAGTGTATAAAGTTAACAAGCAATTATTTGGCAAATTAGTACTCAACAACCCTGAGTAAATAGGAAGTTTGAAACCTATCTGTTATACAGCTACTTTAATTTGCATAGCACACTGGTGTGTTTGCTTTGCAAATACTTTGCAATGAATCATCATTTGTACTATACAGTCCAAAGAAAAGCAATCAAAATTCACAGCAAGACAATGAAATTAATTATAACTGTTGAATTCTGTGGTGGTAATTCCTCCTCATGCAGGAAGATTAATTGCATTGCACTTTCCTTGCACTCCACTAAATGATCTGATGAATGTATAATCATTTACAGATTTTTCAAATGCTGAAAATTGATTACCTTTGATTAGCTCTGATCTGCACAAAGAGCTCTGACAGAGTATCAGTGAAACATTACAACATTACAGACAAAGTAACAAATGATTTAATTACCAGTGTGCTTATTAATGTTAGATTCCCTGCAGTGATCCTGGCAAATCAGGGACCTGTAATAGACCTGTGGGTTTCGCTGAATTCCATTAGGGTTTAAATAATATTTCTCACTATTTCTCAAATCCTTCTTTTCATGGCTTCTTAATAACTCTAATTAATTCTAATTTGCACAAAAATCCATTGCATCTCCATAAACTTTTAATTAGATGTAAAGTAAAATAAGTCACTGCTTTCAGAGACTGGGGAAAATGCAAACTGTGGCTTTATGTGCTTCCAAATAAGTTTTTCATTAACAAAAGATATTTCTCTGCAAAGCTTTTTAATGAAAGTTCAGAACTAATTTTGAATTAGGCATGTATTTCAGCTCTACACTTTCAGCAGCAAATATAATAATAGTTGCTTATAGATGAAGCGAGAGGAAAAAACAGGATGGTAAAATGTTTAGCTGACAAAATGGTAAACATAAATTTAATACTTTTTTTATGTATTGCCAATATATACATTCACTCATTTTGTTAATTGTGGTAGATAAAACACTCTGATTAAGCAGCTACACTGTACACTGAAAGACTATTTGAAAATTAAATAGCAAAGGAACACTAGCCCAGTTACAGACCACGCTGAATGTTGTTGGCACAAACAAATCAGGCTTTTCTATGCTTATACCAGTGAACACTTAGATCAGTTCAGATTGGCAGCTTCTGTGGATTTCTCTGGTTTTATGTCATTATATATGACATTAAATTATTATGAAGCAATGACAATGAAAACCCAGATGATCAGAGAAGTCAAACAGAGCTAAAATTAAGCTCTGTGTCTGCAAGTGTTTCTTAGAGAAAAAAAAATGTAGGTAATTAAAAGCTTATTTAGCACTGAAGTATTAATACATACACAACTTATAATAATATTTTTGTATTTCTGTTTTGTAGGAAAGGAGGGACTGTAATAGTGCAGGTGTTACTTTGTCATTCGTAATGCACAAGAAGGAAAACTTAAAAAATAGAAATATTCAGCCCCCAGTGTGGATGATTACATTTATTACATTCACTGCTGTCAGCAGCTGAAAAGCTATCCATCACACTGAAACAGCGACGAGAGTCAGAAGTCTCTTTTTGTGGAGAAATATTGAAGTCAGATTGTTGATGTCAAAAGTCAAACTCTAGTTCAGCTATCTGTTTTATGAATCTGACTGAGACACATTGTGCCTGTGTTCAAACTGATATCTAGCAGAGCTCATTTTAGCAAATGTGTGATATAGAAGTCAGAAAAACATTCGTACCAGCAAAATATTAAGAGGAAACTGATAGGGCACTCAACTGCTTTTATATTTAAATATCACATCATTCAATAATAATGCATTTATTTTTCAGTGGTGGTTATAAAACTTGCTGTATATAATACAATGATGCTATTGTACTTTCATACCGTAACCACAAAAATATTTTATGCGCACAAAAGCATTTGAAATGTGACTGTTTTTACTGCACTGACGTGGTTGATGTGGGTATAATTTTTTTTCAGTTTATTTTGGATACACATATGCACACATACATACACACATACATACACATGTGTGTGTATATATACAAGGGATGATGCATTCAAGTAGTTTCAAAAGGCAAGCAGAAGACTTACATGGAGATATACTGACATAAGGTTGAAGTGGTGCACATACAATAGCTGAGTGAGAAAATCCAATGTAGTCATGATGAGGAAAAAAAAGAATGTATTAAGCCCTTAAAGACTGATTACACGTTCACCGTTGGAATGATCCGTATTTACTGACCGCAGCTACCATTCACTGTACTTTGCTAGAATAACAGAGATTCTTAGAAAAGCATTACTGAATAAAAATGTCTAAATGTACTTTCAACTCTCTATTTCTTCAGGTCTGACTTCTGGAAAAGTGAATAAATCAACTGTTCTGTTTCATTTCATCAGAATTTTTAAAACAAAATTTTACAAATAATTGGGAGGCAAAGAGGTTCCAGATAATAAATTGTATTCCATTAAAAAACACTAAAAATAGAACAAGAAATGTACTCACAGCTTGGGGAGTACTACTTAATATGAGTATCTTCAGTAGTTTACATTGAATATTTTAAAAGCGTTTCTTAAGGAAGGTGCTTTCTAGCTGAGAGAAAAACGTATGCGCTACACGTTATTGAACTTGCTACCGTCACCGCAGATTTTGTTCTGTTTAACAAAAACAAGCACAGTTTGTGAATTCAAGTCAGGGAGTTCCTTTTATTTTTGCTAATTTCACCATCCTTTCTCTTTTTAAGCACAGCCCTCAGGGTACATGATGTAATGGTCACCATTATAGTACGGAACAGGAAAAAAGGGTATCATGAAATGCAGAATTGAATGGTATTCTTAGAAAAAAAAATGTATGCCAGATTTTTTCCAAGGGAGCTCTACTCAAAAACAAACAAATATGCAGATACTGTAGAAAGCTTCTTGAATCATCATTAGTGGTTAGAAAAAAAATTGGCAGAAAGAAAGTGGACGGTTTAAAAAAAAAAAAGCAAGCCAAAATGGAAGGACTAATTCAATGATACCAGATGTAACACATGACTGTGGGGATTGAAGGGTCATGAGTTTGAGTCAAAACTCAACTTCGAGTTAATTGGCTGGCAGTGGGGCTGCACAAATTGCAGAGATAGAGTACTTGTTTCCTAGTGCAGGAGGTCAGCCTTCTTATGCATTTGCACTCTTTGCATGGCATCCAAGAACTAACACTTTTATTTGCTAGAAAAGAGTTTGCTTGCTTGTCATCTTTTTAAGGAGAAGAAAAAGAACTGGCTGAGCATAAAACAGAATGACACATTTAAAAAGATTCAAAAGCTGCTCTGTCTTGAACTACATGTATTTCCTTCTTTGGTTTTTTGTCTCTACAAACAATCCAGAAAACAAATGGTACACAATAGTTTCAGGGAATATTTTAACCCAGTGTTATGAATTCATTGATATGAAAACCATATATAAAATATGTAATCTTAACATATTTTTCCTTTGAAAAGACCAATATAGTTTTTTCCACCTTATCCAAGTTGAAATGTTATTATGCTTAAAAGAGAAAAATAATTGCTGCTACTGACTTTGCTGGGGGAAAGAAAATATAATGTTCCTTAAAACATTTAAATAGGCAAGTGGGAAGAATTAAAAAAAAAAAAAAAGCTTCTAGCTGTGTGCGTGGAAACTCTGGCTATGTGCCTGAGACATACAGCAAAAAACAACATATGGAACTCACCAGTTCCTAAAATCCCTTTCCACAAAATTCATGCCACTCCTCACCACAATAAAATGACTCACAGAGGGGTGTGTTTTATGCCTCCCAGGCAGAACTCCCTAGTCCACAATTAGTCTATCCATTGAAAGGCCAAAATACCTTATTGTTTTACTTGCTGTATAATTATCTGTTATGATGAACTGTGATTCTAAGGACTATTGTCCCTAGGCTTGGATCTGTGTGTGGAGCAGTTCCCTGGCTGAGACCCAGGAGTGGACCTTCCATTTAGAATCCATGCCTGAGTGATTTCTCCAGTCTCTCCCTGGCTGGCTGAAACAGGGACTGTTTCTGCATGATTTCTTGGGTTGATGAGAAGCAATTATGCCTTAAATGAAGTCATTCATGTCTGCCATTTTGTTTGCATATTTTTCAGCATTCACCTGTTATTAGACCTGTTTTTAAACTGTAAACTAGTTTCAAGTAGACTTTTGTGTCTAATGTGGTTTGGTAATCAGAAAAAAATATATATGTAATGTTTTCTTCACAAATCACTCAAGCAGGAAATCTAATAGAGTGATTTAGAAGTAAAATAGCATTTAAGAATGTCCCAGACATTTCATTTCTGAAGTGATAATGTACAAAGATAATAATCTCGAGATATTAAGTAGGATTTTTAATGTGCATTATTTAAATAACCTTATCTGGTAGAGAAGATTGCCAAAACAGCTACTTTACTCCATTTAAATTTGGTAATACTGGAAGTGTAAACAAAATATTACTATAATTTTTAAGAATATATTTATATGTACAACAAGAAGATATTGTGTGCCAGTTTTTCAGAATTCCTTTAATCTCTTTAAACGGCCAGATTTTCTTTTGCAAAGCATTTGCTTCTGAATGCTCCTAAATTGTTATAAAAATTCCTTCACTATGTATAGAATATCCTAAGTAGTTAACAAATAATTTTGTGCTTTCATTCTCAGTGTCTGGTAAAGCTTTTCCACAAAGCAGTTTCCAAGGTGATGTTAGGTACAATGCTGATAAAAGGTAGCCATGCCATGAAAACAAATATTGTAGAAAGAGCTTTGTCAATTTGTATTAGCTGGATATATTTTATGCTAATTTACCAAATCTTTTGTTGATTTGTCAGGCTTCTGAATGCTTTTTTTTTTTTTTTTAATGAAGATGAGTGAATTTTGATAGATGCAATTTATGTCTGAGTATCTCCTCCCAAGAAACAAATTACTTTGTCACATTTTTCCCCATGGTAAATATAAAAGACAAAAAAATATGTAGTCCTGACAGATCTTTATATAATTGTAAAGCTTAAATCACAAACCAATTTTCAGATATTTGAATGAATTGTATGCGTAGATCACTGATTAAAACTGTAAATGCGCTTAGAAAAAATTCCTCTTTTCATATTGAAAAATCCCTATAGCAAAATATAATGAAATTAAACTGACAATATAATCTTGTTTTTTTTAAAGTTTATATAAAACATTGGAAGGAAGTTGTGAGTACTTCCAAGTGCATAATTTATCAGGGTAGAAAAGGGTTTTTTATTGTTGTTGTGAGCTGTTTTTTTAGAAGAGACTTGTACTAAGGTGACCTCTACTGTTTAAAAAAAAGGCTTGCAAAAGCAGCCCTCTCTTAAATCATCCAACAATCCTAAATTGCCAAGACAGACATGGATACTGCCGTGCTTAAAACTATTTATTTAATTCACTGCCATTTGGATTGCTACAAATGATTTTAAGGTTTCTTTCTCATACACTGGAAAGTTCCCCTGCCATTTACTTCCTAGTCATTTGCGTGCAAATTCTGCCTGTACTGGGATCTCTGCCATTAAATTTTCTTCACACTGAAGGGTTTTCTCTGCTCCTGGTGGGGCGAAGTCATGACCCAGAAAAAAATTGATTCATGAATTCTCAGGGTACAACTAAAGAAGAGAGGAAATATGCCTTGGCTGAGCTCCTACTAGTGACAATTTAAAACCTGTAATTAGTTTGGATTCAAGCTGCAAAAGGAATCTGAATTTAAAATGCATTAATTCAAACTGATATATTAACTTTAACAAAGTAGATCAATTATTATGTAGAATCATTATTACAGTCTGTTTTGCTAACTGTTGGATTCCAGACTTTATTAACTTAGATTTTATTAGAAAATGCAAGTAATTGCTTGCGAACACTTTATCTATGTGATGGTTTTCTTGGTGAAAAAGAACTTTTTATTGAGGTTAGTTAGCTTTAACACCTCAGTTATGGATTCTATTTTTGTAAATTCCCATCATCCACATGCTGCACAATGGTTGAGGCCACTTACCCCCCGCTGATATCAGGACCCCACATCCCCTTTAGCTAACTCCCTGACATTTCTATGAACTACACAGCTGAAATGTTATACAGTAATTAATGTTGATCCTAGCACACACACAGCCTCCAGTACAAATTAGGATAGAAAAGGTTATCATAATATTTTGCTAGACTGTTTGGTAGACTTGAATTGCTCCCTGTGGGGGACAAACAAGAAAAGGTATTTTTAAGATTTGCATGCTGGAGGAGCATCCAGGTATTTTTATTCAGATAAAGCAGAAACTGTTTTGAACATTTGGTCTGGGAAATGTTAGTCTTGCTATTGGCATGTTTTGATACCTGTGCAGTTGGAGTCCCTTAGGAGCAGTTTGCTTTAGGTATGTGTTTTCAAAGATGAAACAATGTATGGTGACTAAAACTCTTAACCAAAGCTCTGTTATCTTCTGGAGTTCAAATCCAGGTACAACCAGCAGCTGGATCCTCTCGGACTGTCAGTGGTGTCTGAAAAACACTCAGAGACTAAATAATTTAGATTACACCATTCTGACCTGTATAATTGTTTAAATGAGTAATGCAGCCACTAACTGAAAGAGGTCAACCATCTGTAGAGGAAACATAGAATTTGGTTTCATTCCCAAACAAACTTTTGAAGCGCCATACTGTGGGAGGTAGGGAAAAGTCTGCTGACAGATCAATGGCTTATCTGCTACACCAAGGTTAAAACTTCTATCACTTGTAGAAAGCAATGTTAATAGAAAATGCTCCTGAGAGAGTAGGCTTAGCACAAATAAAACTTGATCCACTCAATATGCCATTAATTGTCTTTTTTTAAATTTTTGTGCTTTACAATGAATGTGCTTTAAACAGTTGTGATTAGTATTGATGGATTCTCATTAATCACTAAGAAGGACCACAACCTTATTTAAATATTTTTGAAAAATTAGATTCAACACGGAATCATGGAATTGCTGGATAGTATATGGCCTGCCAATTTTCTTTTTTTTAGGAAAGGAAAAACCCTATGAAAATTGCTGTTACATTATAAGTTACAATTTCACATCTCTTCTGAAAATGTGAAGAGAACAGGCTCCTCATCTAGGAATAGGCTTTTATGTATTTGTGTCCTGAATCCTTTTATTTAGAACATATAAGTATATATATTTGCCTTCCCGCTCATGCCTTGAAATGCCTGTTTTCATGAGTAAAAAAAAATTTTGCATGTGAAAGGATTTTTTTTTTTATTTAAACCCCAAGGTACAATTTGCCCTACCAGTTTGTGCACAGCAAGCACAAGGTGAAACAACATTCCCAATGAATAATGTCATCTTTGTAATTTTGATAGTGTCTGTAGCGGCATCAAAGTTTTTCCCTGTCATTTCCTGTCTTGTTTTGTTTGGTTTTATTTTTTTAATTTTTTTTTATTAGAGAATATATTTTATATGCAGGCTGAACCTCACTTAACACTGCACAAGATTGCAACTCGACAAACATATATTATTGAATGACGCCATTCATCACATTCAGAAACAGAAGTGAAGGCCAATTTCATTTAACAGACAGTGTGAGGATTGCTGCAGAATGAACAAATGGTACTTTGTAAATGTTGCCCCACTCATTTATTGAAGCTCTCTTAAAAGATAACTGTTCTTTGGAGATACTAGACAGAATATAAGATTTCCTACTGAAATTAAAAGTATATTTTCCCCTGAAAACATGCTCAAAATCATATAAACTCACAGAAACCAACACAAATTGATGAGCTGGAGAAATCCATTGTGATTTCTCACCCAGTGGTGAACTCCATCCTTTTGTATGGGGGACAGAGTAAATCTGGGAATTATCCCAAAACAATGGTTACCAGTCCTCCTGCAAAATTTTTACATAGTAGGAGGCTACAACAATTTGAGAACAATGCTCTCAAAACTCAATACAATAATGCTGAAAAAGGACCATGTCTGTGTCTGAAAAAATATTCAACCTTTTCAGGTTAGGACTGGGTTACCCAGACTATTCTAGTGGGAAAATATTCATCACAGGTCTGAGAATTAATGTGTCCCTTTGTCTTTATCTCTGAATTCTTTGCAGCTCAGTGCCCGAACCTGAAGCTGTAAGGACTAAATTATGTCCCTCCTAGGACTGCTTTGTTGCCAGATACAGGTTTGAATATAGGAACCCATAATCTATATTCTCTAGCTGGCTAAATATATTAGCCATTATAACATAATGTATCAGATATATTTTGGCCTCTAGAGCTACAGTGAGACAAGACAGAAAGGGATGATTTGAGACTCAGTCAAGGATGAGAGCATGAGCTGTAAATCTCAGTCTTTCGTAGGCACCTATGTCAAGACTTTGAGAATGTTGACAGGTGTGTCACAAGGCATTGACTGGGAATAGGTCTATTCCAGAGATGGACGTACAATTCTTTTTTTGTAAAGGAAGGATGTCTTGTTAATCTTGACAATTTAAACCCTGAACCTGAAACGTGTTGTGGGATTTCAGCAATAGGTTCTATAAGGAAATTTCAAATAGATATCCTTTTATGCCCAGACATAGATCATATTTTTGGAGTTACAAGTTTGAATATAAAAATATAAAATATTGCTTTATTAACACAATTATCATATTATTTTTGCTACCATAAATATTCTGTACTACAACACACATTGAAAATTATGTAAATAATCACATTCTACTAATTACATTATCTTAAGTTAGAGTCAGTTGAGATAGTTGGATTCTAAATAATGTGACTGAAAAAAAAATCGCTTCTTGAATAGAAGGCTTTTGTAGGTAAGCAGGAATAGTCATCTGTATAAAAGATGAAATAGGGGCTAAGCGCTTCAGGGAATTTGCAAAATTGCTGCCACACACTCTGAGCACTTGACAGCTTGAACCACCCAAGCAAATGAGGTCTAAGGAATGGATATCCAGCAAGTATAAAAAGGCAGCATGATCTTCAAAATGGGCCATGTAAGTGAAGCAAGGAGTGACAGGTAATGACATTCAAGCAACAGATCTTCACTGCCTGTTCTTCATTCTTTCCTAAATTACCATGTTTCAATAGAGCAGACAGATAGATTCATAGAGGTACAAATTAGGATTGAAATTTACAGTCCTCATAATGACATCTGTGAACATGAAGTTCTTCAAGAGTTCCAAATATGGCATTTAAATATGGTGATCTGGCTTTGCCAAAAGCAGGTAGATAAATGGTAAATAAATGGTAGATTTTGTGATAAAGGGGCTTTCTGTGGGGTTTTTCATCATTTTTCTTGGTAATGGTGAGCATAAAAATGTTCACCACTTTTACCATAATCTGGTAACTAGTAACCACAAATTAAATTCACCAAAATTCGCTCTTAGAATATTAATACGCTTTCTGATCTAGCTAAGGGGATCTGCTATAACTTCCAAACAGATAGATTATTTCAAAGAATATATGCAGCTTTTCGTTCTAGTAGCAGAAGTACATGAGCTGGAAAAAAAAGTTTATTCTATTTTGTGGTACATTAATCTCTGCTAGTTTACACAGTTTCTGCCAGTTCCTGAATATGTGCATTCCTAAACTAAGGTTTATGAACATCATGAGGAACACATGCAGTGCAGCTGATGTTTGTCATTATCTGTTCTATACATCATCAAAATCATGATGTAGGAGTGTCATGTTATGGTACTGTACTGCCACATTTAAAAGATGGATATTTAAAATTATGGATCTTTTAGGATCCTTTAAAATATTTTAATAGACTTCTTATCTGTTAATTGATAAGCCAATTTTCCACATCCTGTTTAGATGGAAAATTTCAGGATATTGATGTAACACGATACACTCAGTTTCATATCCCTCCCAGTACAACTGTTTTTTATTCCTATAAGCTTACCAGTCAGGTCCCATCACATGAGATGCAGATTGATAATTCAGGCTATTCACCAGTGTAGTACCCTCTTCATGGTTAGTTAGGGCATTGGCTATCTATTTTGTATTTTGAAAAGATAACTTTCTTTTAAAATGATGTGCAGAAATGCAAATTAAAATAGACTCACATAGTTGTGATGACACTTTTTCCATTTGTTACAGTCTTTGCAATATTTTGTATTTTTCTTCAAGCATAATTTTGGAGACATTTAAATATAAGAGACACTAAACTGTCATTTAAAAAAAAGTGTTTTGGTGAAGTGCTGGAAGCCCTAAAAGACTCAGTCAAGAGTAGGAAAATGAAAGGAACCAAAACTTTCTAGTTTCACACAAAATATTTTTATATAATTTTAATTTAATGTAATCATAGTACTGGATTATTGACAGTGTGTACTAAGGGTACAAAGTCCTGGAAAATGAAGATTGCACAATCTACTGCATAGCTCACATTGGTAAGACACCATTTATTTCTACAGAGTCTTATGCTGCAAAGATAAAAATGAGTAATGATCTGGAGACTCTATAAGATACAATTTCTTTAAAATCAATACAACACGAAGAACAGAAATATTTTATTTCTAATGGGAAGAAACGCTGGTTTATAATTGCAGTATACATTTGTATTTACTGCAGACAACATGCCTTCTCCTTTAAAGTATTTTAAGAACAGTTTAAGCCTCTTTTAAGTTACCAAACCTGGGACCTCTTGTACAAATCTGTGCCATCACATCAGCATGTAAGTGCACTCTGCATAAAAAAGGATGGGGATTGATTTAGGCCACACTACGGAGCCAACCCCAGGCTGAGAGTAGCTTTATTCTCTGCTTGTTTTCTCAGCTTTTTATTCATTTGCAATGAGGGAGTGTGGTGCTTTTTTGAAAATGACTCTCTTGATGAGGCCTCTGATTGTAAAGTACTTTCAAACTGGGAACTTCACCACCTTTGTTGCTGAGTGGATAACTTTTCCATTAAAAAATATGAACCTGCTTTCCACCAGTCCCTTTCCTCCTTTTCATTATTGTTCGTGTGCATCGGAAGCAACTTTTCATAGCAGACCACTTACAGGAAGCTAGCAAAAAAAGATACCCACATTCCAGTGCAATTGCATGATAGCAACCAATATTTTCATTGCCAGGTGGTACTAATAGCAGTTCTCTAAATGCAACTAGTATTTATCTAATCCACTTTATCTCCGCAGATCTCCTCTCGGCTTCCCATCCCAATTTCATCTCCTTACAGTACCCGCACACCCAGCAAGTAGATACGAAACAATTCAATGAATTTAAGTTACAAAAGTAACTGATTTAATGACAGACTTTCCGTGAGAATTTGTCCCTGGAAATGCTATGGTTTCTGCAGACTACTGCTCACTACCCACCCTACTTCCGCTCCTCGGATGCTTCTGCCTAGACTGAGCCCACATTGCCTCACTCCCTTGCTCTCAGAAATCTCTGCTTCCTCATGAAAATTGGATGTTTTTTTCTCATCAGTATTTGGAATTTACCTCTTCTATACACTAACTGTTCTTCCTACTATACTATGGCTGTAGCTGTCAGATCTTGAAATCAATGGTAATTTACCAGTGGAAAAAAAAGATAGATACTTAACATTTTAGCAAAAGTTTGGGCAATATTTAGCACTTGAGTGTTAAAAGAAGTGAGAATTCAAATTGTCAGCACTTAGCACTTTCATTCATATTCACTAATCTCAGGAAATTATGTCCTGAGAAACCGGCACATACTTAAAATTAAAACAGGCTGTTTAAAAAGGAGTCTGCATGGCATCATATTTGTCAGTATTCAAAGTAGAGACGATTATTTTTCTTTTTCTTATTAGGTTAGTAGCTGCATCTCTTAATAATTTATTGCCTCTTTGTTTGTGGCATCCCAGGACAGAATCTCTCACCACCCGTTATTGGAAGACATTACCAAACTCTGTCAAATTTGGATGTCAGATTATGTTATACATTATAAATTACAGCAGCAGATGTTCTTTTAAAAAGTTGTGGTTTCTTTAAATGATCTAGCTGATGCAACTCTTTGAGTCACTGTGGTGAGAGACAAAATTGATGACAGGCTGATTTAGTGGTGCACTTTTTAACCAACAGTTTGAAGAGATTAGGAGGTTGTCAGAAAGATATCAAGAGAGGTAAAGGGATTAATTTGAAAAGTAGTTTTAAATTAAAAAACAAAGAGTTTCTTGGGAAACTCTTTTAGAGGTGGGAGCACCTCATGGAAAATGGACCATGAAGAAAATGTTTCATTTGGTACTTTTTTTTCCTTAGGCACATGATTTCTAGATGTCCAGAAGCCTGCTAATTTTCTTGGAAAAATGTAATGTGAACATTTCTTGGCAGACACATTAATCTGTTAATTTTCTTAAATATTTCTTCATCCCTGGAATGTTTGAGCCTTAACAACAAAAAAAGATATCAATCAAGTCAATAGACAGGAAAGTGTTTGGTTTGACAGATAAATATTTTAAATAAAAAGTGTAATTGTCATTAAAGAAAAAGAAATGAAGATAGAAAATTACAATTAAAATATTTTATTTTTATATCTGTTGCAAAGTAAACTAATGTGCAAGAAATTTTAATTAAAAAGTGTTTATAATTTTGAAATAATTTAACAGAAAATGCTGGCATTGAAGATGGGATATAGATAGACTGATAACATGCAATGCAAGACAGTGAAGTTTCCAGTGTTATAAACAAGTCTTAAAAATAATATCTTAAAAATAGTATCTGCAGGTCCACTGTTATTTTTTGCAAGGAGAAGGCTACTCAAGCATACAAAGGGACTCTCAGAGAATTTTACTGCTTGAATTTCCATGTATTGGCTTAAATTGTGTGATTCATTTTCCCAGGTATTACTCCCAGAAATAAAGTTGTTCAATTCTTTTCCATTAAAAGAGCTACTTTGCCAAAGCTTAGCAAACTTACCTGAACCCTACCCAGATTTCTACCTTAAATTTGACATTTCAGTATTTTACTTTAAGCTAATTATATTTAATTATTTGTGTGTGCATACATGCCACTTAGATACATTAAAAAACCATAGAGCTGCTGTCTCTAAAACTAGTAGATGGAAAAAAAAACACCACAAGCCAAACGCACCCCTAAAGAATTTGGTTCATATTATAAAACTACTGAATCACTGTAGTTCATTTGTTTAGATGCTCCAGTACATAGCACCTCATGTACATTTAAGGTACTTATTGAAATTTGTTTAAAATTCATACTGTTACAAGACCATGAAAAAAATCCGAGTTCACACATAGTCAGCGTCCTTCTCTCCAGGCAATCCACCTCCAATCTCAGAAAAGAAGCTGGCCTTCCAGATCTCCACATATTGTCCCTTTTGGTTGGTATGCAATGTGGGCAGAGGTGGGTATGGCCTGACCAAAGTAATCATTTGCTCAAAATATGCAGAAATATAGCCAAAAAACAGAGGAAGTAGCAGAAGCTCAAGCAACATATTTATGGATGGGAATGGGATCCATACGATGATACCAAATAATTGCAGAGGCAGGGCTGAAGGGGGAAATGGATTGGGCACGACCAGGAAAAAGCAAGGACATGGAAAGCAAAGGCAGAGTAAAGTGATCATAATGTTCTACAATCAGGGTTAAAAACAGATGTGCAGAGAGCACATCTCAGTTAACTCTTCTCAGTTAAAAAGTAGTTAGGACTACTTAATAATTAGTAGTTAATAATTTCATACATGGACCAGGGTTGGTTCACATAAAAAGTAGCTACTGTGTTGATGTTTGATACCAGAAATTCCATAGATTCAGAAATCTTCTTTTTGGCATCAAAGTACGTTATTTTGAAGTTAGAAACTGTTCTAGACATGAGATGTTTGTTTTCTCAGTTAAGAATCAAAACAACTAAAGATGGTCTATTTCCTAAATGTTGCAATTAATACTGTGATATAACGCAGCCATTCACTAGATAATCCTATTCAATTTCTTCCAGAGAAGCCGCATCTTTTTCAGGTAAACCAATAATTGTTTATACCCATGTTGTCACTTACAGAGCAGGGATAACACCATCTATCTGCACAGAACTTTGTGAAGATAAATTAATTAGATTTTTTATAGCATTCAGATGCTGCAGTAGGTGTATCAAAATACATAAGAACAAATCTGTGGTGAATACTAAAAAAAAGGGGGAGATCACACTTTGAATAACTAGTCAAATATTTGAATAGCTAATCTTTTATCAAAAGAGTCAGTAACTGTACAAAAATAAATAGGCTGAAGTAAAGAACCATGATAATGATACATGCATAAAGGGGCCAAAACAAAAGTGATGCAACCATTACAGTTTTAGCATTGCAACATTTTTATTTCCTTTTTATAACCTCTTTTTAAAACCTCAGGGCTATTATTCTATGTCTCAGTCTCTGTATGAAGAACAAATATGACCCACTGTAGTAGAATAAATGTTTTGAAATCTTCCTTTGATACATGTTTACATCACATTCTTATGAGTTCAGAAGGACTGCTTCTTTGATGTTACTTGTTTAAAGTTTCATGTAAATATTCTATAAAGCACAAAAATTAGTCTCATCTTCCTTTTCCAGCTTTCATTTAATCTATCATATTACTCATTTTCTCCGTTTTAAAGGAGTGAAAACATGCAACCTGTAAAAGAAAACAGAGGGTTGAAAGGCAAGGTACTAATATCAAGCAAGGAACAGTCATTTAGGAATTGTAAAGTATTCCCTGTGCATTACCTAGGAAGTGAGGTAATGTCTTGTGTTCCAGCCCATGCAGGCAGGTAGCGCATTTAACAGCAAAGAAAAAGGGAGAGGGAGAGGTAGGCTTATTTACCTATATGCCATTGCCCTATGCTTAAACAAAAAAAGATAATAAAGTGCACCATTAAGTATGTTTGAAGTGATGCAGCTGTAAGCAGAGCAACGATCTTTCTAATAATATATCTTTATTCTTAAAATTATAATCTTCACCCTACTCCTACTGCCATGCAACAGCTACAGCAACTCTTTGAAATTTTCATTAATGCAGGATTTAACAATCTTATTTGCTATAAATTCTACTGCTCTTTATTTTTGCTTAGATAATGCAACCTTCTTTGCATCCTGCCACAATTTCTCACAAAGATAATGTAAATGACCACAGTGTGAAAGCCAGCTTATTCTTTTTCTACACTAACCAATAGATTATTTGAAACTCAACCTTACTTAATCACATTCAGATTACCACAGAGTGGACTTTCAAATATTTCGGCAGGACACATGTTCTCCCATGCATTATACCTTCCAGAGTGCTCCTGTATGGCAGTTCCCTATGCTGCGTTGATAACCACACCAAAGCGAGGTTGTGCTGCCTCCAGAAGCACACTGAGAACCATGAGCTGGCCCTGGGCCCCTAAGCCTGTGCTGTGCCATCACCCCACTGCCACTGACACTACTATCGTTACCACTTACTGTTCTTGATGTTTCCCTACCACCTGACTTCACATACTGCTCAGTATTTTTTAGCACTCATCATCCAAATGCTGTAAAACCCACCATCCAAGTGCTTCAAAATATATGTGCAATATACATATATATACCCCCACACTACCCACAGAGGAGTAGCAGAGCTGTAGACAAGCAAAACTGAGACAGCCAAGACAGAGTGACTGAGCGGAAGGCTGGGATGCAGAGTAAGAATCCAGAACATTCTTTTTGAATGCAGAGATCAGACATAGCCATAGGTAAATCCTTGGCCAGAACAGTCTGTGCTAAGAGCATTCTTTCTCCTGTACTTGCTAGAAATCTGTCCAGTATTGCTGAACAGGGTTGAAACCTTCATTCCATGCCTGGTAATAAGACTTAGAAATCTATCTCCAACTGTTTGACTAAAGTTTCAAGTACCATAGGTAGTCTTAAATCAACAGGCTTGTTTTAAAATCCAGACATTTGAAATAATATCAGCAGTGACTCGGAAGACTATTTGAGGTATAATTCAGTCAGACTGTTCTGTTGAATATTTTTCATGGAAGTTTAATGTATGTGTCCACTACTTGAGGTTGTCTAGTCTAAGCTCTAATGGACATACCTAAAATATAATGTGATAAATTTGTCCAGAATAGCTGGTATACAGCTACCTTTTGGTGTTTAGAGGCACAAAGGGGTTGAGTGTGTATATTTTTGTAAGACCTAACACTTTAGACCAATCACAAAAACTCAGGACCCACAACTCAAGGAATCTGCATTTAAATTGAAACTGCTTATTAAGGGTTTTGGCTAAAACATCTGTGGCAACTGGCCGTTTCTAGGGATATCACATCACAGTTTCATAGGTGATACACCTTTATTTGATTAGGAATTTAGCAAATGTATCCCAGAATAGAAATAAAAAAATAATAAAAAATATTTACCTTCTTAAAATTACAGTGCTGCTTAAAGGATAACATAAGCTGCTTTTTTTCTTTTTTTAATGGTGTATAACTGGTATCTAGTGTTCCTTAAAACTTCCCCCAATTCAGGTACAGAGACCTTTTTTATTCTTTTTAAAATTTAGTTGGGGATAGGAGTGCTGGGGTATTTTAATTTGTTTGTTATATTCAAAATAAGTGCAGGAGAGAATAAAGAAACTTGTTGTAGAGTTGTCTAATCATGTTCAGTACAAACTTTTTCTTAGAATTTTCAGTACTCTTAGATTAAGCTAAATTCTCATGTAACAAACAAACATGGTTTAACTCCTGAGAAGTCAGTAAGCATCATGGGTTAATTCTGAAATCTTAGTAGCTACATTTCTATAATTCAAGTGAACCTTGTTGTCCTTGCTACGCTTTTCTGCTGGGAATGTTATCCCATAATCAATATGCAAAGCAACAAGAGTAGATGATATTAGCTGGGGATCTCTTTCTGGGATCACAGACTCACTTGTGGAAAACTGTTGTTGGAAAACCAAGGATACCAATTACAAGACGACTAGAAATAAGAATCTGATCAGATTCTGCATCCAAAGCAAGGACTTTGTCTTGACCACCTTTCTAGCCGAGAAATCAGTTTCAGGGAGTCAGCAACAGCAGTTTTGTAAGTCTACAGTAAAACAGGATGCTACAGCATGTTTTCTGTTCAGAAACAGTAAGTCTGTTTCAATTGGGTTTTAAACGTCTTCCTAGTCCTGACATAATCCTAGCTGCAGGCTTTGTTGAACCAACTGGTGTTTATTTTGAAACTGACATCTTAATTCCCATAATCTGACTGCTCGTTGTAGGTCATTATCTCACCAGCAATGTGCTGACCACTATACAAAAAGGTGGAAAGAGTAAAGAACCTTTAAATGATATGTTAAAAGTCATGCAGTTTTGTTTGAATTACTGTGAAAGTTGTATTCGTGTTTCTGTTTTCAGCTCCACTCATCAGTTGTTTGTAACTATGCTAGAAAAGATTCTCTCCTGGCTGGAGCCCAGCAGATTGGTGCTCAGCTTGAGAGGAACAGTATTATTTAACTTTGAAAATATTTATTGATTCATGTTTTAATTAGCAGTAAAAAGCAATTTGTTTATTTTCAGAACACTTTCCCCCTCACATTTAAGGGCAAATTCTACTCGTTTTGTGTTTCACTTGCATAAAGGTGACATTTTCATAGATGCTTGCTTGGCACAAGGCAGAATCATGTACTTGGTATCCTGCCCTTGCTTTTTGAAAGATCCAGAATTGGCAGCTTTGGTTATGCGTAGGGGGTTTTTGCTCTCTCTATAATTTGCTACCCAGATCAAATATGGAAATTTTTAACCCATATTTTGTGGCTTTTTTGCATTTTTGCATTTGTAGGTGTTTTTCCTGTAATATGCTTTGTTCTGACATTTAAACACAGAACAGATATGTTTAAAATGCTTATGCCTAAAATACTATTCATCATGTTTCTAAGTTTGTACAGTGCATTCCAATGAATAGTTAACATTTTGGGTCCCAAAATAATCTCGACAAAGCACCATTTAATGTAGAAGCCAGGAAAAAATGGTGGCAAGTAAATCCAGGTTTAAATGATAGTGCATTATTATCCAAAATCAGGCATTTCATCTATCCCAGCAGCATTCAGATGAGGAACTTTTAACAATGTCACTAATGTTACTGGTACTTGCAATGAATATAAAGTACTGATAGAAAGTATTAATTATTATCATTGCAGGCTTGAAAGTTGAAGCAGTGTTATTTTATATGACAAATGCTTTGAGCATCCAACACTGCCTCTGAAACATTAGAACTGGGCAAAATACTCATGAGAAAGGTATTATTTGTTTTCAACAACAGCAAAAAAAAAATCTATTTTCTATTCTGCAATTGATTTAGAAGGAAATAATGACATTTTCAAAATAATGAAATTTCATTATTCATTATTTAATACTTGAAAAATATGTCCTTCTATACCCATATTTGGACTCATGAGTACTTTAAAATCCTAATGAGTTATATGGAGAGTGGGATCCAGCAAGTTTTTTCACATTAGACTCATTCTTACCAGACAAATATTTTTAACCATTCTTTATGCATTGGAAAACAGATGCTCAGACAAGTGAAGGGATATATATATATATATATATATATATATATATATACACACACATATACTTTGTACAGCATAACTACAGGTGCTGTGATATTTTGTGTTGAGTTGTTGCAGTCCACAGCTATCTTGTTCCTGTGCTGATTGTTTCCAATGTGGAAGAGATGGAAGGGAAGCCAGTCTGTATGCCCACTGCCCAAACCACAGGGCGCTGCCTTAGCTCACTGGTGGCTATCGAAGTACCTGTGCTGGGATGTGGAATGCAAAGCTCCGTTTTGCTGACCAGCTCCCCGGTGGGGTGGCCATCTCTAGCAGAGAAACACAGCAGCTAGCTGGGGGCAATAGGGTTTCTTCCTTTCTCCACTGCTATGAAAAAGAATACAGATGACAGCACAAGGCTCGCTGGACAGATGTTTACAGAACAGCTGTTAGGTCAGTTGAATGCCACACTCAGAGTGACTGCAAAGAAGTTCCAGCAACCATGGGAGAGTGAGAAATTGCTGTCCACAAAGGCCATTTTTTACAAGAGAGGATCATCTCAACAGCAACAATGTCAGAATGTCTGGTTTTTCTTCTCAAACATCACTGCAAATTCTGCAAAAGAATACAGAACAAAAGCCTCAGGGCTTGATGACAATCTTCAGAGGCCTTGTACTCATAAACAGTGGTCTAACTGTCAATAATAGCTTTTAGATCATGCAATTAGTTGCAGGTATTTAGTGCTTTGCTGAAAAAAAGTTTGAGTTTGAATTCCTTCATGGATATATTGCTCTCATTTTGACCCACTGGGTGAGAATCCCTGTGAAACAAATCAGTGCACTCAAAATTCTTTAGATTCAATTTATATTCACTTTTCATAGACAGGAGGAAAAAAAAGAAAAAAAATACTGCTATTTTCCTTATCTGGAAGGACAATAAGTCCTCTTAAAGCTTTCAATTGCTCATCTTTCCACTTCAACCTCAGATATTTCTAGCATTCTGCTGCTACCTTTGTCTAGCAGAGAGGTTCCAAAGCTGCCATTCAAAGTGTTTCTCTCCCCACAGATGGGAACAGATCTATTATCCATAGCATCATCAGTCTTTGTCAGCCAATCTGTCAGCTATGAAGTCATAAATTACAGCATCCAAAAATTCTTTCTGTTCATGCTTCTTCAGTTATTATTTAAAAAAATATTTTAAAAATATTTATTTCAATCAATATAAATAAAAATCTGCATTTAGCACTTCTTACAGTAAAATTCCTCTTATTCCACCATAAATCTCTAATGGTGGTGATGGAATGCCATAATCATGGGGATTAGAGCATATCTGACTAGAAACAAATGCCATGGCTTACAGTTTACAGTTTCCTCTGAGTGAAGAGTTTAGATGAGAAAAAGGGTTATTTTGCATCCGAACGCTGTATGTTTTAGCCATGCTGTGTAATTCCATGCAGTTGCACATCTAGTAAACACAAAAAGAACAAACAATTTTCACCTACAGGCCTATACAGGCTCTGTGTCTATTTCTGCCAAAGTTTATATTCAGTTCTGCTGCCATTCCTGGAAAGGAGCTTCAGAATCACTTTGTCCATCACAATACCACCACACAGACAAGCAATATACACATGCACGTTTACCAAGCCCTTAAAGTTGGCTAAGCAGCTTGCCTGCACTGCAGGCAGGGTGCTCTTGGTATTCACATATGTTCCTGAACTCTTTGGGACATCTCTCTGTGCTTCATCTATCTACACTAACCAAGGCAATCTCTAGTAATCCCTTCCTGTAAAATCCACTTCAATCGTTCCAGTAGTTCTCTTCACCAGCTTCAGTATGAGCTTATCTCCAGTGACTATGGATGACCACAGCTATATACAATAGTAAAATGATCCTACCAGTTTCTTGTGCCTTAGCAGGTACATGGCCTTTCTGGAAATACTTGATCAATCCAAAGTTGGTAAAATAGAGGATTGTCTCTGTTTTTTTATCTATCCCTTGGCAATGAACATGAATCAATTAAATATAAGTGCTTCTCTTCCTCTGATTTTTCCAGATAATGATTTATCATATCTGTTTCTTTACATTTCTCTAATTTCACTCCTTAGTATCTTGGTGCTGTCCTGTGGAACACTTTGACTATAAGTCTCTCTCTCGTGTCATTAGAAAATTTCAAAACTTTTTTTTTTTTTTGGTCAGTGTTATTAATGAAAATGCTTAGTAGCATCAGATCCTGCTCAAATCCCAGGAGAAATGGGTAATCTCTTAGTTTAACAATTTGTTTTCAGTCCAAGTCATTCTTGTCCCTCTTAGTAATCCTACATCACTTTTATTAATTTTCCTCTTATATCTGTCCAGTTAGGTTAATGACTAGATTGTTTATATAATATGCTACATTTCCACATGAAAATGAGTGTGATGATTACTTTGTTGAAATGCAGTGGCTTGAAGAAATTCTGCACTGTCCTTGAGTCTCACTAACCTTGTTTTCTCAAGTCCTAGAGGCCACTGATTCTTTGTTTTTTTTCCTCTACATTCTCTTTTCCACTGTCTTCCATATAATTCTCATTAGATCTCTCCCATTTTTCCAGAGTGTGAAATTCTGTCTTCTCAATCCCTTCTTTCTGATTGTAGTTGCATTTATTTTTCATGGCAAGCTCCAGACTCTGCCTTTTCTTTCTGAGCACAGTAGCCTGGTTAAAAGCTTTTTTATACCACACAGAAACAAATTATTCACCAAGTTTCTCCTTTGGCATTGATGATACCTGAATTTTGTTCATGAAGTGATATACCTGAAGACTGCATGTGTTTAAGGTCCTTTAGGAGTGTGATTAGCTCCTTGTGGCTCAAGTATTCTAGGACTATGATAACTTCACGTAAATTAAGTCATTTATAAAGAATAATAAATGCAATTAAAATCCTGAAAAAAATATTTTCCCAGCTACTTCTAAAGTCTGTGTATCTTTGGCCTCTTGGATATGTACAATAAGGAAGGAAAAAATGCAAATTGACAATTTTCAACATATATTTATATAGAGGCAATGCTTCCATGCATGGGCATATATATGTATGCACATACATATACATATGAATATGTATGTAGATAAATCTATAATATTCCTGAACTAGTTACTCCAAAGTAGTTAGCATGTATAATGCAGATTTCCATGCAGTGTCACACTGCTTTCAGAGAACTAGGTAAGAGACTACTATATAATTCACAGCTCTGAGAGATTATGTAGCCAAAGAAAGAAGACATCAACTTTAACATGTCTTTTTAATTTTAATTTATTTATCTATTTATCTATTTATCTATCTATATAGTTGCATTATTTAAGATCCAGCCTCTGGGAGGATACTTTTAATAAGAGTAAATTAAATATAGTTCAAATTAAATCTTTACCACTGAAATGCATGGTCATCAAGAAGACACTTCAGAAATCATATCTCTATTCTGCTGCCAGTAATGTCATTGTAACAGTCAGTGAATTGGGCTGTTTTGTGCAGTACAGCAGGCATCCTTTTACCATGTAATTCATTATTCTATCTTAAATGCAGTTCTGTTGATAATCTGGTCTATGGTTAACTTGGAGTTAACCACCAAGGTAGCAACTCACTTCCCTTTTGCTACTGTAAACATAATTGAAACCACCTGAACGTTCAGGGTGGCATAGAAGAGCAAGGCATTGCCAGCAGTAACCCTTGATTTGGAGATATTTCATGCAATGCTGCAACAGGAGGATTCTCCTGAACTTTGAGTCATTAAATGAGTTAACTCAAAACTTCTCTGAAACATACAAATGAAGGTTCCGACTGCAACTCCAGTATTTCAAGTATATGAGTTTGGTTATTTTGCATTTCTATTACATAGTCAATATATTTATTGTGGGTTGTTGTTTTTTTAACATGGAAATATCTGATTTACACTATATAAGTTAAAATTTTTAGTCAGTGTAGACCCTTTGGAGGAATATCTGTATTTACTCTCAAGGGATGAAAGGTAACTGAAAACATGGTGCAATGGCATGGACTACTCTAGTGTGATTGTACAATACAAATGGAGAGCATGGAAATGTTCTGAACTTGCTCTGAGTTACATTCTGAAAGCACTGGCTTACAAATACATATGAAAATGTTGCTTTGAAATAAGGAACATATAAACAATGTATAGTCTTTCTCAAAGGGAAAAAAAAGTGTGGAAAAGAAAGAGCATGCAATATACTCATGTTACCAAAAAAAGAAGGATTTGTTTGTTACTAAATATATGGCAATTCTCTGCAAAATGTTTCAGACTCAAATTTATTTTTACCAATGTCTATGATCTCTTTAGGAAAAAAGTTGGATGATAAAGCTAGAAAAACAATGTGAAATTTAAAGCAGGTGTTTTCTAAAATAAGGTTTACTGAATCCTACTAACTTTGAACTCAGGAGAGTGCACATATCCACAAAAAAGTGATTTTTTTTTTTCTCTAATTGATCTTTAGGACTTTTCTCTTAAATTTGCAAATATTTTTCACCCTGCATTTTCTTTCTATTTACTTCTCTATTGAAAAATAAAACTTGAGTTTCCACGGTATTTAGCTCTATCAAAGCTGAGCTTTACTTTTTATGCTGTTTCCTGTCTACGCACATCTCTCAGGGATTCAGTTCTATTTTATGCAGTCCATAGTGACAAGACCTCTGTTTTGGGAGAACTGGGACTAAAAGACCTTCTTTTTGATATAGAAGGTATTTTAAAGATATTATTTCATCATGAAATATAGCCATGCACAAAATACAGAGTTTTACATATTCACAGAAGCTGATAGCCAAAATCAGTTAATAATGAATTTATCATTATTTAAGCAAATTTATATTCTGGACCTGCCCCTACATTTCGAATATCACAGATATTTTTAATACCTGATCCCTAACTATTTCCTCAAAGTTGACATCATTTTATTAGACTATTTATTATTATATTCACTGAAAGGCAGCTATTTTATAATAATTAGCACATCTTCCAACATAAAAGATGAAACTGTCCCTTAAAAAAACAACAATGCTCTACTTGAATTCCATTGTAGTAGTCTTAAAAAGAACTATCTTCTTCCTCCAACTACATATTTTTAAAATGATGAAAGAAAGAAAACATTGTTTGCTACATTTTTTTTCCTTTTCCTGTTACATTTTTTCCCATTGTGGTGTGAATATTCATGCTATCTGACATCTATAATGCAGTCAAATAACTTTAGAGAAGCCAAAAATTATATTGGTCATCTTTCTTTCTTTCTTTCTTCCTTGTAATTATGATCTCATTTTAAATCAAATCTTTCCATTTATAAAAGCAGTGATTTAGTTTTGATAGCAATAAGACATCATTCAGAACACTTCTCAGCATTCCCACAGTGAATGCAGAAATTTATCTTGACTTAGTCCATAAATGCCCTCTGGTGACTATCTCAAAAAATGCAAGCAGTTTTTCCTTTGATCTTGCTTTTTCAATCACCTGCATAGTAGTTCAACCAACTAATATTGAGATCATAACAGAAAATAAGCAAAGAGAAATTTTACAGATTAAATTTCTGTGTATAGAGAGCTTTCTTTAATTTCTGTTTGGCTTGTTAAGCCTGAGGTTTTAAGGGAAGAAATAGCAAAACTAACCTGATGCAACTCTGATTCCCGTGGATTTAAAATGCTGTTCACAGGAAAGATGTGACAGAAAACCTTAACTTATTTAGATAGCAATTTCAAAAATAGAGATGCAGCCAACAGCTCAAAGAGAAAGCAATGCTGGGAATTTAGAAATCAGAAAAATTGTCCATAAAAAAACATTAAAACATTTTTTGAACTATAAAAAGATCTATATAAAGATCAGACTAGTAAATTGAACTGAAAGTGCTTTCCTCAAAATTTCAGGTAAACTACAAAATTATTTACACATATTGGAACATATTAGTTGTCTCTTTGTCTAACAAATCTCCCTATGTATTCTAGATCATTTTTCTTTAGACAAAGACAAAATTGTGACAAAATTGCTGAATTTTATACCACTTCATCACCTGTGCATTGAGAGCACTTAAAGTTATCATTTATTCTTACAGGGTCCATTCTTCATCTCCTGGATTTTATCAAGCTAATACAAATAAATAAATAAATAAATAAATAAATATTTAAAATTTTCCCTCGCAAAGCTTATAGGAACAGTAGAAAACTGTCCAGCTTATAAATATGCACTGCATGCTATTTAGTTTGCTCACTCAATTGAAAATTTTCCTCAGAAGGGCTTCTCTATTTGACAGCTCAGTCAAGGCAGTTCTGGAAATATTTCTAAGAGAAGGTCAAGGTAATCTTTCCCGGTTAGTCTGAAGATGCAGAAGGCAGAATGAAGGCAGTAACTCAGAACTGTCAGTAGTTAAGAAAACTAAGAGTTTTAGAAGTTGAAAAAGTAAGGAAAATATGCATTACCCACCTCATGGCCTGGTAAGAAAAAAATGTAATTTTCTTGTCAGCTCCCACCACTCACTTGGACATTCAGTAGAACGGATCAGGTCAATAAATACACACATTTTATGCTTGCATCAGAAACATTCTAACCAAACACTGCATGCCATAATAGAAACTAAGAAAAAAATCAGGTTAGTTAATCTTTTTCAAATATTTTTCCCAATAAGAATTACAAATGTAATTTAAAGCAATATAAAATGAGTTGAATTTGCTGATACTAAAACAAGATAGCGTGAGTGCATCCAGAAACATTCCAGCAATGAGTCTGAGGAATGCTTTTGCAGTAGTTGGTTTGATGCAAAACATCTGTATTGAAAAATAATTTCAAATTTATGATAGCCTTAACCTCATTACAATAATACATTCCAATATGATAGAACAAATGTATAAACAAAGAAAAAGTCGTACCTTGCAATTCAATTATCTTTGGGGAATCTGACCAAGAACAAAAAACCCATTGTTATTCCATGAGTTAGCAAAGAAATGCTCTTCTTTTACAATGCTCTGATAATATACCTAAAGAATAACAGCACTCAACAGTCACATTGAGTACAGATTTGATTTGCTACATTATTTCAAATGCATCATTAAACAGTGAGAATCATGTCTTATAAAGATATCTTAGCTGTGTCAACAAGTTAATCTTAAGAAAAAGGTTTGATTTTTCCTGTGTGTGACAATATGCCAAATCATGATGTTTCCTAAAATACAGGATTTACTATACTCAGTGTTCCTAAATCTAAATATGTCCCAAAAACTAGTTCACTTCACAAGCATAAGCACCCTCAGGAGAGACAAAAAAGAACCCAATACAAAACAACACCACCCCACCCCCCACCAAAATAAAAAAAAAGACCCAAATCCCTAAAACTGTGCCTATACTACTGTAAGTACAAATGGTAACATAGATCGTGCATGTTAATTTTCACTGTTTTAAAAATTAGCTAAAATACCAGAAAGGCTCAGTAAGCCTTAGTATTGACTGAAAAAAAAGAAAAAAGGTGGTTAAAGTACCCCATGGCATTTCCTTTCCTTAAGAACTAAAAATCATTTCCTTTAGGACTCTCCGTGTTATTTAGTGTCAGGGCTTGGGACATTGAGATAGGTGGAACTGGATGATCTTTAAGGTCCCTTCCAGCCCAAACCATTCTAGGATTCTATGATTCAGTGTTTGTGAAGCAGAAAGTTGTAATAGGCAGGTAGGTAGGTAGGTAGGTAGGTAGGTAGGTAGGTAAAGAGCTCTCTAAATTTTTCAAATGCACATGAAAGTAACTCCTTTAGCCATGAATTTTACCACTTTCATCTTTCCCTAATTTCTCATTTTCAGGTAAATTCAAAAGCTGTAGGAATTTCTTTATAAGATATTTGCAGGTTCTATTGTCTCTTCCTGTTTTTTTATCACATATTTACCTTAGTGTGATGCTGACAAATAATACTGCTTATTAGATATGACAGGTGGAATAAAAATATTCCATGTAGACTGTACCCCTGGAAATGATCAATAGCTTTATTTTTACATTGCTTGTATTTTTGGTGTGTCATTGTTATAGACAAAGGAACCCTGCCCAGTATGAATACCATACTTTTATCAAGATGAATCTGGAATGCTTCCTAGGTTATACATCTGCTTGCTCCATCTAATTTACATATCAGAAGATATGCTGACCAGGGGATATGGAGAGTAATTATATGTATTACAAGTTGTTAGGCTACTATTTCTACAACTGGCAAAGACTCATCACCACCACCCCCTAAATCTAAATAAGCTTCTGGTGATCTGGCTGTCAGAAGCAAGTTAGAATGCTTGTGTGCCAGATCCAACTAGCTCTACTGTGCTCACATGCTATCATGGACATATTGCAAGGTTGTCACAAGCTAAACATTTTGCCACTGACTAGAGGACGATAGCTTCTAAACATTCTATTATCTGTTGCACTTAAGATTCTTTATCCTTTCTGACAGCTTCCCATTTCTTTACTAATTGTTTCTCATAAGCTGTGTTTATCTAGTTGATGAGCTCTGGACAAAAGCAATGGTAGAGCCAGACTGAAAAAAAATGAGTTGCTTTTAAGGAGCAGAGTGTCTTCTTATGGTAGCTGCTATAGCTGGTTGTCCTGTCCCTCCAGCATGCAGGGACAGTGTCAAGACAGCAGAACACTGCTGCTTGTTCGCAATGTGCTTTATAAGAGAAATAGTATATTATAGTGAGGCCAACACTGCAGGAAGCCACCTAAGTTTTGCTGCTATGAATGTTGCTTGAGACATGTAAAACAATTCAGACAATAATTATTGGGTATTATAACAGTTTGTACCTTAGTTTTAAAGAATTTTAAATAATTTGTTTGAATTTCAGCTGTCAAAAGGTATTTGTCAGTACTCAGGTCAGTTACTAGACAAGAACTAGGTTTTGAATGTTTCCCCTGAGAATCCAACACAAAACTTAGCTTTTCTTTGTTTTTCCTGGCTGTTCTTTGCACCCCATCAGGAATTCTGAAACATTAGCCCAGGTCTTTTATACACACATAGAGTAAGTGTATAGTGTTATACACAGTGTCAGGTCCAGAATGCTTGAAAAAGAATTAGCAGGGAACATGCAGCCTAAAGTAAGCAGATATGTTGGCTAGCAGTGACTGTATCTAAGGGGCAGACTGTCATTTTGGAGAGAATGCCTTGGGGCCACCACTTAAACATTTTGGCATTAATCTGAATTTGCTCTGCATTCCACAGGTCAAAATTCTTCTTGCTACTGACTAAATGAAAAGCATAAAATTAAAATTCTGACAGAGATTTTCAAAAGTATCCAATATTTTGAAGTGGATTTAAATGCTGATTTAGCATCAGCAACTCAGCAGAAGACATTGCTCCATCTACTTACCTGGCCACATGTTTTCTTCAAAGAAGTAGGACACTAAAATTGTCCTTAACTTGCCTTTAAAGGACTGGTAAGCAATGTGAGATGTCCAACAGAAATGCAAGAGATCTTTCACATCCATGATGTAAATCAGGGCAAAGTTTACCCCAGGTCTGGGTTCAGATAAGAGTCTAATATTCAATTAAATATGGACACACTTGGATTTCTTTGCTTGTTAAAAATGCAAGCTCAGAAAAGCACATTTCTTGAGAATAGGTTTCCTCAATGATGTGCTAATACACACTTGTGTTCTAAACTTCAGTAGCCACTTTTGAAAAATAGTCTTTAACTTTGGAACCATTTGTATAAATGTTCCAGTGTTGGTTTGGCTTGTACAAAAAGAATGACAATAATAACTGTTACAGAAAGTCCCATGACTATGCTTTTTATGAAATAGTAATCAGTATTGAAACCTTGCATAAGTGGTGATATGGTGTGGCTAGAAAACTTTCAATTTAATCTTTCATATACATTAACAAAATAACTTCTGCAGAGAAAGCTTATGGTAGTGGTTAAGTGTAACATGTATTTAGTACATATGTTTCTAATAATACTTAATCATCTTATTTCTCCATAACAGTTGTGGAACATGCAAAATCATCTAAAGAGAGAATAAACCATTCTTTCTGATAATGAAAAATATCTTCAATACTTAGGTCAAAAGAAAACCACAAAAAATTATGTGTATTGAGTTTTCTTTATTACCTTGAATATTCAGAAATCAGTTAGAACTAAAGTATTTCAAAAGTTCAGAGACCTGAAAGCTTTAGAAAGTAATTGATATTGCACTCTACAAGAGGTAAAGATTTTATTTATTTATTTATTTATTCTGTAAGTCACCACTTTTTATTTCATACTTGCTGTATATACACAGAGAGATTATTGATTGATTCTCCTGTCATACCAGTGGTGTGATGTCTGATCACCAGGTGAAAGAAAATTGAATGCACTACACAGTCTTTGGATCAAATGTGCTGCATAGCTCCCACAAAAGTTCTTCAACCCTCATGCTCACAAGCTTTTCTCCTTTTTTTCGCCTTGTTTTCCTTATTAGATATGGTCTTTAGAAATATGAAGTGTTTAGTGTTACCATGTGATCTTATATCAGTACAACATCTAGCTTCCAGCATGGAATTTCATTTTAGAAGCTAAGAAAATGTAACATTTGATTTCCTCAGCCAAGTTAACCACATGCTGGATGTTAGCAGACATCTATAAAAAGCTACCAGCAATGCAGAACTGGGCTTGAAGTATTGCATCTAGCAAGAGATTTTAGTTACTCTATTAGCTCTTCATAATTATAGCTGGTTTATTTACAATATCTGGAGATTATTAAATATGCTACCTATACTGTTTGAGAACCATCCAATATGAGCAATCATATTCATTAATCTTTGAATTGCACAATATTAATTGAAAAATATTAAGATCTTGGTCTAGAAATGGAATTTGGTTGTACAGGTGACAAATGCATGTTAATGGCTATAGTACCTTCAATTAAAAGAAGTCTTCTTTCAGACTTATAAGATTTCTTTTTGTTCTTCAATAAATAAAATAAAATATTAAGTAGCTGCAAAAATTAGATATAGTATTCAAATGCTGTTTTCTATGATTCTATTCTTTCCGTGTTGGTATTCCAGAGGCAAATTGTTGTGCATTATATTACCATAAGTTTTTCCTTTTAACTTTTCCAAAGTTGTTCAGAAGACTTGATAAGGTTTGATGGAATAATTTGTGAGATACATTAGAAAGTTCCATAATTGTGCTTAACTAAATCCTCTAAAAAAAACAAAAACAAAATAAAAAAACCCCACATCATTACAGAGTTTCTAGGTATGGTCCAAAAGCAGTTAAAGAATTATTTCTTCTTTATTTTTGAGAAAGTGAATTGCCCCACTATCTAAACTGTGACAAGAAATTGAATTGTACTGAACCTTTATAAGATATGTGCATTAGTCCAAATAACTAAAGAGCTGTAAATATTGATGATGACTTATTAACTGCTTCTTTGTGATGTGCAACCAAGAGAAGTCACACTAGAAAAATACTTTTTTCATGACAGTGGTATCTAAAATATAATGCCGTTTATTTTAGTATAATGTTCTCAGTGTGCATTCCAGATGTAAGAGGTTTGTTGCTAAAAACATGCATTTACAGATGTACAATGATCTAAGAACAAGCAGGGCCAAGACCATTCTGAAGGTTCAGACTATAATGAGAGGAGCAACCTTTCCTCCTTCTGCTTTTCTTTTTCCTTATCAAATATTTGCAGTCCCTCAATCCACATTAAGTATCATTTATGCCTGCACACACACATATATATATTTTTTCATATGTACTTATGTCTTAAATGAATAAAATGTAAGACATGATCACTTAAGGGAACAGGATACTTTAATTACAGCATTTTAGTGGTGTTAAAATTCTAAGAAACATCTGGAAGACCAGATAAAAGAGAGAAATGTTTAGCTTTGTTATGAATAACACACTAACATACAATTAGATTTTAATGGTTGTAACTTAACAGAACTGTTGTATGAAATATTTTGTTTAGCATTCATTAAAAACTGCTAATGTACTTGTGGCTTTTCATGGACTATATTTTTATGCATATTAATAGTGGAATACAAATATGCAAAAAACCAAACAGTTTGGTGCTATAATGTGAAAAGAAATTTGCACCAATCTTATTTTTAATTTGTATGGGAACATTTTTACCACAAATTCCATATTTTAATAATACTATCCCAACTCTATTTTTTAAACTCATTTTGTCACTGTTTTGTAACAGAAACACTGTAAATATTATAGATGTGGTAAACTATTATACTTGTTTTCTTATAAATGAAATGATCTGTGCCAACACTGACAAAATGAATTAATGTGTTACTAAGGCAACAGTCACATTATATGCTTTCTCTTTCACAGTATGCGGTAGAGCATATGGTTTACTCTTAATGGAACACTAGCTTCTCATTAACATACCAGTAGCAATGTCAGAACTTACAAACCAGCATAACAGAGAAATGGAAAAACTTATAAATTAGACCCTTTCAGTATTATTGAGTAGAAAATGACTGATGTTCCAAGGTACAATATTTAGCTAATACAGTGCCCTTTACTGCATCTTTCTTCTCAAAGAAAAAAAAAAACTCAAAAAAAAACCAAAGCAAGAAAACCATAACTTTTTCTTGTTACAAATGCAAATATTGGTCCTTTTCTAATTTAAAATGATTGACATTCTTATAATTTTTAAAAACATGCTTCAGTATTTCTCTTTCTCATGCCATGTTTTACATAAGCTTTGTCTTCTCTGGTATGCATTAATACCAGCATCTTCATGGGGAAATAGAAGTGCTCACATCTATAATGGATTATCCCTACTGTAGATACAGTAAAACAAACAGAAATTGTAAGATGAACAATGACACTTCCTTGACAATTCAGGATCATGCAAAAGAAATGGATACACCAGTTTGTTGGATCATCCTGTGGGAACAAAACAATCCATCAGATTCTCATCAGAGTGGTTGGGTGTGGGCTGCAATATTAAAGTCAGCTTCCCTAACTGAAGAAGTTACTAGTTGATGCCCACTGAAGTATTTTATCCTTTTGCCTTATGTTTGGAAGTGTCTATGGCAGGACAGCACTAGGTGGTAAGTGTATGCTGTAAGGAGAGAGAATCTAATTTTTTCTTATTTTATGCCTTTACAGAGAGATCAAGTGTGAATTCTGAGTATGACTGCCTATGGCAACAGCAGAATTAAAATTCTTCTGTGTAATTAGTATTTCCAGTTTAAAAATTCACAACTAATCTTTCCCTCTGAAAGTTTAAAAAATCCTCTGATAATAAATAAAATATACAATTATGCTGCATTTCCTTTGCTTCAGCACTCTTATCTTTACATCTCAATACAGCAGTGATACAGCTGGACAATGGCCTGGTCATAAGTGGTTGTCTGCTATCTAAGTCAGTGCAGAGGTAAGAACTGTTAAAGATTGGGTCAGTTCAGGGTTCCATGAGAACTGAAATCCAAAATATTTGATGCCACAAACTATTGAATCTCTAGTCCCTTGGTAGACTGCAAAACATACCAAGGAAAAGAAGCTGCCACATCCCACTGGATTCAGCATGAATGCCCTACTTTTACTCTCCATGAAATGCTTATTTCAGCAGTAGCTGTTCTAGTGGATCAGAGAAATTACATAAAATAACACTAGGAGGATCACCACAACCTTGTCCTTTATGTTATATTAGTTTAAAATCCTAACTATAGGTGGGTGTTAGAAGTTTGTTACAGTGTGTTGAGGGCACAAGAAAATCTTGATTAAAAATTTGTCATGAACTATAAATTTCATGCAATTTCAGACTTAGACATTTAAAGTAACGAAACATGAAAAGTTTGCTCAGCTTAGTCGACTGAGAATTTTCTTCTTACTTATCATCAGTTAAATTTTGAAGCCCCCTTTCCATTCTTATTCTTTCATTTGCGTATTTCATTTAACTCTACATCATGCTCTTCTGTTGTTGGTGATGTTTCTACAAATAATATTTAATGACTCTAAGCTCCTTAGAGTCAGCAAAAGTAACCATAGGCTGAGGCCAAAGAAAAGGCTCCACAGTCTGAAAGCAAGAACTGTTTATATCCAGGTGCTTGTGGGGGGTGTGTCTGTGTGTGTGGGTAAATAAACACAGTAAGGCATACTTCATTTGTGGAATCCTATTCTTCCATTGAGAGGAAGTCATCAACAAAAAAAAGTGTAATTATCAGACTAGCCTAGCTTCTCTTTTTTTCAACTGTATTGTGTATCTGCACCTGAGTGAACCCTTATCTCACCTCATCGAGGATACCTAAGCTGAGTATCAGTTTAACTTCAATACCACAAACTGTTACTGCAATTAGTTCTACACTAATTCGGCAGTGATGACTGTCCTCTATATATTTTTATTAACAGTAGTAGTACATCCATATCATTTGTAGAATAGAAACAGGTTAAGGAGGAGGAAGCTTTGCAAACTACTTTAACTTTACAAAACAAAAAGATAATTTCCCTAAGTGCAAATTGCTTGTTAACTCTATGCTTTCACAATCAACCTCCACTAAAGAAGCATTCATTTTTAGCATTCGGCTTTGCACTTCAACGTTATAGGATGTATATTACCATTGAACAGTATTGGTGTTCCTTCCACTTCAATAAAAATAAAGTGCAAAGGGTTGTTTATTATTTCAGTGTATACTCATTACTTGATCTTGGTCACTCCCTCACTGGACTATACCACTTCTACAGGGAGAAATCAGTGTTTGTGAAGAGGTTGCACAATTATTTGTAATTGCTTTACAATGCAGTACATGATAATAAATGTCTCTGAATGAAGTTACTGATTCAAAGAGATAATTAAAATGTATGTCTATCTGTCTCCAGTTCCTGCCAGCTTCATGTAGCCACTGTGCTGCCAGCATCTTTGTTATGTTTAGACAAAGAAACTCTGTGTGGCATTAACAATGAAACTCTATGTTGTTTTAACAATACTTAAGACAATTGCTGAAATAAACATTTGGTCTAAGCTGGAGAATTTCAATATTCTTGTAGTTCTGGTGAGGTGCATATACTCCACAATGGTTTATTTTCCTAGAAAAGCATTATTTCATTGACTTTCAGCTGCTGTTAAGACTTAAAGACTTAGCTTAGGCATCATGCAATGCTAGGTATTCTCTTCAAGAGAGAAAATTAATTAGAGAGCAAAGGAAGTCAGCATGCTTATCATTTGATCAGGTCATTGACATAAGTGCTTCACACTTTATAAAGCCAAAAGCTGTCTTGTACACCTGCTCAGAGGTCTCATCAATTTTATTTGAGCAAGGCAGTTCTTTTAAGCCTGTCCAAGGAAAAAGGTGGCAATTTTGATGGAGAAGGAAAAAGAGAGAAAGATGTGTTGCAAGCTCTTTATCTTGATCTCATTGTTTGTTTCTCCATTGATGTATGTAATGAAACAAAGAGGATTTAATCATGGCAAACAGAGGACTATTGGCACCCAGAGGGATCTCATTTTCTCTCTTACAAGTCTATTTCATTTCAGGTTTTTTTCATTTCTTTTCAGCCTATCCACAAGGCCGAGTTTCTTACCTGGGGCTTAAACTTGTGAGGCGTGAAGCTCTTTTGTTTTGACAGGTGCTCTTTGCTACTCCTCAGCCTAGTAGCATTAGTGCTGCTAATACACAGAACAAACTCAGATATGCTAATGAGTGTAGTTATCAAAATTCTGTCTGTAATGAGTTTTATGAATTTACTTCACTTTTAATTCCTGGGGTAAATTGATAAAAACAAATTGTGTAGATACAAGAGTGAGAAAGATGGTTGTTTGTTATGCATTGCCATTGCATTCTCCATCCTTGGACTTCTCCAGTTTCTATAAAATCTCTGGAGTAATGGAAATATAAACTAGTGAGAATCAGATCATAACCTCTGTCACAGAACAGCTGCATACAAGGCGTTTCAAATATGAAGAAAATGTGAAGAGGGAAACTTAAAATGGTCCTGTGGGTTTCAAACTCTTCCAGAAAAAAAATTCATTTTCTGCTGACCAGCAGCCCTGAGGCTAAGGTATTATTTGCACATTTTGATCCTTAACTGGTGGAGTAAAAGGCGATAATGTAATATTAACATAATATCAATAATAAATAATAATACAACTTTAAGAAGAAAAGGTGGACATTCAGACCTTAAAGTTGTGAATGGATATCCTTGCCTTACCTTGCCTTTCCATGCCTTTCTCCACTTGTCTTATCCCACCTTGTCTTCCTTTCCCAGAACCCTGTATCACTCATATACTCTTAGATAGGTATAGTTTGATGATTGAAGTCTAAATATTCATTTTAATGTTTTCCATTAAATTATGTGGAAGTGATGTACACACTGTTCCTTTGTGGTTTAGAAGGAGCTTTTAGGCCTCACACTGTGGGATAAAAAGCTGAAGAAGAAAGAAATATTGGGTACGGACAAAACATAGGAAAAAATAAAAGAGAGAGCTCTCTGTGAAGAGTATAGACATTAAATTCAAGGTACAATACAGCAAAATTATTGGTAAACACTGATTCAACTAAAATTTGTTTGATTGCTTTAGTGATTTTAATCCAGTTTTAGAAGAATGATTATCCCAGTGGTTTGGCTTTTCTTTTCTATGCTTTTCTTTGTACTTTGGAAAAAAAATACAGCTGTGGAACCTTGTAAAAACAATAATGTGTCACTTCTCTGGAAGCTAGTCAGATCTTAGTGTACCTGAACTGTCTATAAGTGGTAAACAATTCTGATAACTTGGATCTGATGTTATCAAATGTTTTTATTTTTCTTACCTCTAATTTTATCTTGTTAAAGATAAACTTTGGGGAAAAAAAGACATTTTATTGTCCCACTGTAACACTGGCTTGTCATCCCCATTTAAAATAACTATGAAAGATTATGTCATAGAATCCCTAAGAGTGGAAAAGGTGTCCAAGATCATCAAGCCCAACCACTAATACTGCCGGCTGTACCACAAAACCAAGACTTTTAGTGACACATCTACGTGGTTTTTGGACACTTCCAGGGATAGTAACTCCAACACTTCCCTGTGTAGCCTATTACAATGCTTGGCCATGCTTTCAGTAAAGAATTTTTTCCTAATAACTAATTTGTTTACACTTAAGTTATTTATCAGATATACAATATATGCCTTTTATGATCATATGCTCCTTTTAATGAACTGGCTTGGCTACTTTGATTAAAGTAATCAGAGAAAACCTAACTAAACTTAAAACTAGCATGAAATACTGCTTGTCAAAAACTGTAGGATTACAGGCCTCAACTTTTTTCCTTAGAAAAGAAAACTGATTTTATTTCTTAATCTGTCTGAGAAACGTAAATTGGCTAAACTCCCATAGAGTTTTTGTTTATTTGTTTTGGTTGGTTTTTTGTTTGTGGTTTAGATCTTTTATTTTTTTCTGGAATGGTACTCTTGACACTAGAAAGCAAAACTCTGCATAAAAACCTTGAGATGTTGAATATTTGGCCACTTTTATTCGACCACAGCTTCGAAGACTACAGACTCCTACAAGGGAGAAGGGGCCTTTATCAAGACTGTAAAATTTGGAAGGGAAATTTTTTTCAGGACCACTAGCAGAGTATTTGGCCATGGCTGAACTGTTAGGAGATATTTTAACTTAGTGCTGGAAGGTGCTGCTCTCTCAAGGTTTCATCCTGAGGACCCATGTTTACTTACATTAGGTACTTTGGAAGGACAAAGAGTTGAGTGAATACTCAGAGATTTGACATGGGATTCCAGAGTTCTAGATGTTGGTGATCTGCTTTCCGAAATGGTCATCAGTTTCTCAGTGAATTGGGCAGGAAGGACAGAGGAAAGCCTTTCAACATTACCCCAGCTCTGTCATTTTTAGGCAGCTCTGTTTAAAGTCATAGGGTTTTGTAACTTTGCACAGGCAGATGAACCTAAAGTTTTATGATCCAGACTAAAATTTGCATCAAAACATAAGCAAGGAGCAGCACTAGTAAATGTGACAATTCACTAAAATTATAGAGAAACTGAGCTTAGTAGGCTTGTTGGTAAATATCTGGAGTACAAGGAAATGTGCCTCAAAGTGTGTCTATGTAAAGCTGGAATCAAAACTGTGGCTTTCAGGTATAACTTGCACTACTGTTGGTGAGCCTTTCATGACTGTTAGATTGGTCTCCAAATCAGGTTTTGGCCAGAGCTACAGAGACTAAGAACTAATTGAAAAATAGTCCACTGTTAACCAATGTTTTGTTTGTTGGCCTGTTTGTTGGTTAGCTGATTTTTTACACTGAAGCTCTTGGATGTAAGTGCTTTCAGTTCGGGGGATGATTGAGAGCCCAGCTGATTTCTTTGTCAGACCTGAAGATCAGTGACAGCAGAAGTGTAGTCCTACTCCAGCACGTGGAATATTTCTCTTTTTCTTTTTCTCCTCAAATGAACTCTAAAACAGAAACATGAGAACAGAAAAATGAACCAGACAGAAGTTAATGCCTGAAGTTTGTGGAAAAGAGTTGTTCCATAGGTACTATACCAAACAACTTCCAGCCTCTCAATGAGGATGGGGGCCTGAAGTTCTTGGCACAATATTCAATCAAAAGGTTTTGCACTTGATAGGGAAGATAACTAGGACAAAATTCTACATCTATCAGGTAGAAGAAATTAAAATGGCTATATGTAACATTTTTTCTCCAGTTAAAAAAACCCAATCGTCTCTATGAGCCTCATCCATGTTCTTTTGTCCTGCTGTTTTCTGGATTTCTCATTGAGAATCTACCTCCTTGCTTTTGCACTTTCTGCACACTACTGCCTCTCTGTTCCATCTTAACTCAGGCTAGCACAGTGAAGCCTCCTAGCAGCAAGGTTGCCCTAGCTGTTTCACAAGCCTTCCACCAGCTTTTTAAGTATGCAACACAATATTCAATTTGACTTGCCTAGTTATAATTATTTACTGCTTTGATGGAGTGTTTTATTAATTCTATATTCTCCTTGGAAAAATGCACATAATGTCTGAATCTATCAATGCATAGTTTCTAGAATGTAAACATAATCACATTAGGTTGCAAAATCCACCTTGTTTTCAAATCTAAGATGTGTTCCCTACTTTCACTCCTCTACTTTTATTCTAGGGACTGCAGACACAAGCCCTACAACTGTAAGCTCTAGTTGCTCTAGCAGTGGAATCCCTACTTGATAGCAGTGTGCTTGCAAATTGCAGCAGGTGGAATGAGAGGCATGGGCTGCTGAGGGAAGACATAAAGTCTTTCCCCATCTTTCTGAAGACAGATGAATTTCCAAAATTTTCATAAATAGGGACTGATAAACAAAGGCATTACTTTTAGGATATTTGATCTTTTTCCAGAACTTTATCATCTCCTCCATTGCATCAAGTAAAAACCAATCTGATTTTAAAAAAGAAGGACAAGCGGAGAAGGACAACTTGCACCAGTGGAAGTTGATTGCATCATTGATTCGGTGCTTGAAGGGTTAAATTGTAAAGCAGAGGGCTCACTTTTCAGAGAGATTCTAGGACTTTAGGTAACAATGGAGTTTGAGTTTACTGCTGGGATAGGAAGTTGAACAGCAAGGTTCAGCTTTTCTGAGGGAATCTAAGAGTAAGCCAAGAGGCCAGAAGGTTAAAGGGCAGTGCTCAGGCTTCCCATCAGTTCCAGATACTCCAAATATTCAGGCATTCAGTGGCTGGATTCCCTCATGACACTCAGATGAATGGCCAGTAGAAATGAAGAACTAAAGCTGGTCCTGATTTTAACTCTGTAACTTGTACCCTCATTCATTTAATTTCATGTAATAATCAAAAAATGATTCCACTAAAAGTAATGGGCAAGGAAAAAAACCCCAACCATAGTTTGTCAAATGTCTTTGAGCACTATTCCCTATATGTTGAAGTGCAAGCAGAAATGCAGATAAACCCAGTGCATGTACAGAGAGCTCTGATTCCATTGTCTTTTGCCATGAATGTGTGCAGTAAGGTATATTTTGCACTAAATATAGCTTTTTAGAGGGCATAGCTTCTCAAAACATGTAGTTTAGAGGGTTTGCTGAAGCTCAGGGAACAAGGTTTAGTAAGCTACAGCAGTAAGACTGTAAGTTAGGAAAGACAAGGGCTGTTGTAGCTCATCATTGTGCAGTAGAAAGACTGATTAATACTATAACTTTCATTAATGACTCCAAGCATCCAGGGACCATTCTGTGTGCTACTTTTTGGCTATGACAAAAAATGCATTCTGAGTTATGGTTGATTACAAAGACCATGCATAATTTTTTATTTCCCTTTTCACTGTAGATAACAAAAAGTTGAGAACATCTTTGCTCATATCTCCATTTGCTAATCCAGCTGTTGAATTTTGCCCCAGTTCTTTAATTTTTGACATCATTACATTACTTTTACTTCATTTAGGTTGTTTCTTGATGAATAAAATACCGCCATACTGTAATTTTGCCTCCTGGACTCCTGATGCCTCTACATTAATTTTCTTTCAGTGCCTTGTGTTTATTTTCATTTACTATGCTCCTTTTATTATACTTTCTGATTGATTTTGTGTGTTTTGAGCAATGGCTTCTATACTTTCTGATTTTACAGAATCATAGCATGGCTGGGGCTGAAAGGAAACTCTGGAGGTAATCTAGTCCAATCATTTTGCTAGAGAAGATTCACACAGAACAGGTTGCACAGGACCATCTCCAGGCAGATTTTGAATATGTCCCGAGAAGGAGGCTCCACAACACCTCTGGACAACCCGTTCCAGTGCTCTGTCACCCTTTAATGTAAAGAAGATTTTCCTCATGTTCAGACAGAATTTCCAGTGTTTCAGTTTGCGCCTGTTGTGCCTTGTTCTGTTGCTGGGCACCACTGAAAAGGCTCCGCCCCCATTCTTTTGACACCTGCTCTTGAAATATTCCTATGCATTGATAAGATCTTTTCTCAGCGTTCTCTTCTTCAGGCTGAGCAGGCCCAGCCTCCTCAGCCTTTCTTCATAGCAGAGATCCTCTAGTCCCTTTATAGTTTCTTGTAGCCTCTGCTGGACCCTCTCCAGGAGCTCCATGTCTTTTTGGATCAGCGTAGCCCAGAACTGGACTAAGTACTCCAGGCATGGCCTCACCAGGGCTGAGGAGAATGGGAGAATCACTGCCCTTTCTGTTTAATTAGAGAAGATTTTTGTACCTAGATTTTACATGGGCACTTGCATGCTTCAAGAGAATTGTATCTAGTCTTTTCATCACAATTTTTAATGCAGAGAAATCGATTACCCCCACATGTTTTCATGACCTGGCTTCTCTACAGTGAAACATACACACAGCTCCTAACCTAACCCCTTTAAAAAGTCAAATTTTGAGCCCTCGCTTTCTTTTCTTTATTCAGCGCCCTTAAAGTCCAGCTTTCTGGAATGCTTGTAAAAATTGATTTTTAATGGCTTCTGGTTGTATTTGCAGAAGACAAAAGATTTATTCATACTCTCATATGGTGTGGCATATGAAAACCACAAGTTTGACAATAGATATTGATAAAAAGGGATTTTTTTAGTTCATTGGTTTTTTGGCAGGAAGTGATGGGGGAGACATTAAAAAAATAAGAAAAAAAATCTGTAAACACCAGATCTATATAATGAATTTTTTTAAACCAAAGTACATGAATTTAGCTCCCTGGATGCTAAGACTAGTTACTATGATTCACAAAGAGCCATCTTGCTGCTTAAGTACACTTTCAGCTTCAGCAGCTGTTTTGATTCATAATCTGTGCTGTAGCAAGGTTTATTTTAAAGTACCAAGCAGGAGACAGGGCATTCAAACATCAATTACTTAACCGAGAGGATTCAGAACCTGAAGTGCTTAAAACTGAAATGAAACACATGGCAAATATTTTGCTTCCTGTCACACTGGGGATTCGATCCTGCAAGCTGTGCGAGTGCAAAGCTCCAGTTTGTCTGCAGTTAACAGGTGAAATTCTGACATTGTTGTCATTAACCAAAGTCTTTCCTTCACCTTTCATAGAGCCAATTCAGCCACAAGGATGCTCTCAGAACAGGGTAGGGTAAGGTCTCAGAGCCTTTAAATTCTTGTCATTTTAAGTTGATTCCCTGCAGGTTTGCAAATATAAAATCATTTAATCCTATTCTTTAGAGACATTGGAAGGATGACAATGTCATTCCTTCAGCCTCTAGGAAAGAGTGTTTAAATATTTGCATGTGTCTCTTGCAGCTGTGACTGGGGCTAGTCCACTTCACATCAGCCGTTTTCTGACACTGCATTCAGGTCTTCATGCGAGTTAGTGGCAGCCTATATATTGCAGAATAAAATAAAATTTAAAAATAGATAAATAAATAAATAAATAAATAAATAAACCTATTAACATATGGATATATATTATACCCCTATATCCCCTCAGTCCTATTTCCAAATCAGTTTATACTTATCAGAAAGGAAAACATTGTCCAGAATCTCCTAGCCTCTTCCTGTGTTTGGTAAGTTCTGATCCGCCAACAGGAGCAAAAAGGTCACCAGTGATGCAGTGTGCAAGATGCCTTCACCATTCCTGGGACTGCTGGCATGTGAGGATTGCCTGGATAAATGATATGCAGGATCACGCTCAGACAACACCTGGAATTGCCAAAGCATTCAGACATAGAGGGGTCGAGAGGAACTTATATGTGACATTCAAATTATTTTGTTAATGGTGCCATCTCCTGGTAGCAATTTGCTAAGCTAATCCTTGCTCCCACAAATTTCTTACACTTTCTATTTTAATGCCATAGCCCTGAAGAGAGGTAAACAAAGTAACTTAGATCACTTTGTCTGGTAATATCTGTTTTCTCGTTTAAAGAATATTCAAGTAGGAAACAAGCTTTTATTAAACAACTGTATTTTAGAACTGAACTTTCAGGATATAGACCCAGCGCTTTTGGAAAAAATTCTTTTTCCCTGCTCAAGTTGCTTTAATTTATTTCTTTCATAAGCATCAAACAATATAAAATCAAGTTAGATGATGCTGACAGAGAGTAATGAGTCTGCATACCAATGCAGGTCCTAAGCCCCCACACTTTGGGGAAGCAATAGTGCAATTCAGAGTGGGTTAATTTGACAAACAAAGGAACTGTACACTGGAAGAGACTGATGGCATGCCTAAATCAATAAGAAATATGTCTTCAGATTTCGAGTGGAACTAGTAATGTTTGAATGCTGTGTCCAGAGCCTTGCAAGGACTCACTTTTCAGATCTAAGAAATAAAGTGTGGTGGAACTCAGAGATACTAAGACATCACAGCAGAATAAGTGAAATATACAAGTAATGTATCTAATTCCATTATACTACACTGGGGAAAACTGTTTTCCTGTACTTAATCAGTAATTTCTTTCACTGATACAGAAGGATTAGTAGAGTTGTGGCAAAGATACCGTAAATTTGTTTTCTATAGTGCTTTTTCTGTCCTGGCTCTGCCAGACTAGGCTGTTACTGTGAAGAAAGATGCTTAACTGAGATTCATCTCAATGCTTTGAACAAACAGAAAGAATATGTAACAGGAGTGATGGCAGATTGATCTTCACGTGACTTCTGTAAAGATCAATGAAATAAAGTTTGCAAAGGGCTTATATACTACTAAGTTCAGAACCACAGAGTAGGCAACTTGTGATATAGTGTCTGTAAGCTGGAAAATTTCTCAGTGAAGGTGAATTTGGCTTTTACTGTCCTTAGATTTCATACACAAATTTCTGTAGGATGACAGGTTAGCTACCTTTGCAGAAACATAGCCTTCTGAATGTGTGGGTAACCTCCACTTACAAGCAGGGATTTACATGTATTCTGTGTAAGGACTTCACTGTTGCAGATTCCATTTTGATGCAATATTTGTTTTTCTTCACATTTCTATGCTCAGAAGCCAGGAGTAAATTTACTCTATCCTGTACTTGAAAAGTGTTATCATACTCCACATTTTAATCATCCAAAACCTCTGTCTTTTTGACTGGAGGAAAGCAGTCTTGAATTTTAACTTGCCACCTATTTTGTCAGGTTTTTCCAGGCTTCCATCCCGTTGCCTTCCTCTCAATCTTCCCCAACAAAGAGCAGAAGGAGATGCAAAGGTAATCCAGAACCAAACCACTTCCAGTTTCCCCTGACAAGTGTAAAGACTCTCCAGCAGAAAGGCTTTGCAGGAAGCAGGTCTTATTCAATAAATTCATAAAGGACCCAACCATGGCTAGTTTTGGGAGCAGTCCCATAAGAATCATGCTGGAAGATATTCCAGAAGAAGAGACTATTTCTATTACCATGTGATGCCTAATGTGCAGACAAGCTGAAATGGTAGTAAAAGAAATAGGGAAAATATTGTCACAAATAGTGTATGGATTACAACAGAAAAATTTGCAAGGGAATGGAGAAGTGAATTGCACATCTACAGGGAAAGTTGCAGAATTTTTACTTGGGGAGCTCTAATGATAGACAGATGTGAGCTACACAGTAAAATACTTGATACTGTTGGGTATGTAGTTGCGCAAAAAACAGCTGAATACTTCAAAACATACTTAGGGAGACATTACAATTAGAATGGTAAATAGCAAAGTAAACTGTCATTATTTTTTATATATATTAGATGCCAGATACTGGAGAGTCTGAAGGCAAAAGAGATGCAGGACTGAACAGGAAGAATATCAAGAAGTAAAAAAGTAACCAGATAAAAGAAGTCTAAGAGCAATAATCAGCTGCCATCTACTTGTAGGTAGTTGAATATCCTATTTCTTTTTTATATTCCCAAGTGTATCTCATTACGGTTTACCTGTGGTTTTTAACTTGCCTTTCCAAATATGCTTCTTTATTTCAAAGAAAAATCACTTTGATCTAGATATAAAAATATTGTGTTTGCCTTCTCTGGATAGAATTAAACCAGAATAATTTTTACTCATGAATACATTTTTTTCTTCGCTCAACTTTTCTAAGGAGATTTCAGGGTCCTATTTATATTCAAATTGTTTAAATATTTTTTCCTGCAAGCTAAGCTTTTAACTTCACAGCCACTTTTTGCCCAATATTAATTATCAATTAAACCGGTAATCATTTCAATGAATGTCTCTCACTATTGTCTTATGTATTCATGCTTTTGAACTGAAAGTGGGACATTCAGCTGTCTTCCTGTGCAGCATTATTTTATAATTTAGTTGGAAGTGGCTGCCTGTAAGTTGCTTGGCAGCACTGCTCCGTGACCTCTGCTGACTAGAAGCTGCCAGAAGTACTATATCAATTTCTAGCTGTTGGCGTTTGCTTCTATATTTAAAAAGAACTTACAGCTTTTTTTTTTTTTTTTTTTTTTTAATGCAAATGAAAGGCAGGGGGAACCTTATTGTTCTGATACGCAGAGTAATTAACAGCAGCGGAAACTCCAAAGCGTTCTGGCATCAGACAGAAGGAGACTTAGTACCTCTCTCAAGGCGAATGACGGCGTCTCCGCATTAAGAACACCCCGGCAGGCCGCGCTTACCGCGTCCCGGTGCCGGGGGCTCTGCGGAGGCGGCGCCGCGGGCGGCGCTGGGACGGAGCGGCCGCGGCAGGGCCGGGCCCGGCCAGGAGGGGGCGAGGCGCGCCCGGCATCGGGGGCTCCCCGGCCAGAGCCCGCTCCCTGCGCCCGCTGAGCGCGGCTCCTGACTGGGTATCGCCGTTTAAGGGTTAAAGTCTGCAGGGGGTTGGGAATAACGAGTTGTTAATACGTTTCTACTAAAAAAAAAAAAAAAAAAACAAAAACAAAACAAAACAAAAAAAAACCCCAACCACAACAAACAAACAAACAAACAAAAAAAAACCCACAAAAAACCAACCAAACAAAAAAAACCCCAACAAAACAAACCAAAAATAAAAAACACCCCACCACCAAAACCCACACCTCAAAAACTTCGAAGTATGAAAATATATTGGTAATGGAGTAAAATCACACAGCCTCTTATTTTGCAATTATCATGCAAATCAGACAGCATAAGCTAATGGTTACTGGATGGCTCAGAAAATTGGCAATGCCTTGGCATTTTTTGTCTTTGATCACTGGTTTGAGTTCAATCTAGAATTGTGGTATTACCCACTTGGCTCAAAAGAGATTGGTGGTTTCAGGCAAATGCATGGTTGTTTGCATCATAAAATGATGACAGCTACTTGGCAAAGCGATTTGAAATAGGAGGTTAAGGCTTTCTCTGAAGAGTAAAGTTGGGCTACTTATGAGAATTTAGTTCAAGTGATAATATTGTCTGGATCTAGTCATACTTGTATATCTGTTTTTGTATGAGTAGGGATTTAACCACTACAGTTATAAGATACTTTTGTGCTCATATAAATATGTCTGCTTTAGAAGCTGTGCCAATATAATTTTACTGGTAAAAGCCCCAGCTTAGCCAACAAAAGAGTACAAATATTGAGAGAGGATTATTGAGAGTAATAAATTAATTTCATCACCCTTAAGGCTATGAATACATGAATAAGTCTGCTCAAAACCAATTAGACAAGGAATAAGTGAATCAAGATTTTAAATGCGTGTGATAGGAGAGTTATTAACCATGCAGAATATTGCAGCATTTATAATATTAGTTCTGCATCCTCTGCAGTACTTTGCCTACGCTCTGTTGTCTCATCCTCAGAATCATGGACTTATTATCTTCATATGCTGTCTGCTATAAGAGTGGAAGAGCTGGAAGACAGTCTCCTTCCTTTGGTCCAAAAGCTGCCTGAGCCTCCTCACAAGCAAAAGCAGATCTGCAGTAAATGTGGAAACAGACAGTCTGTGGGATGAAAAAAGCACTGCAAGGGCTTGAGCAAGGGCAAAGCCCTGAGGCGTTTAAAGGAAGGGCAGGGAGTGCCCCCTGCCCCAGGAACTGGAGCCCAGTCACAAGATGCTTCCAGGGACAAACGAGGTCAGTTTTGATTGCAAGGCTGGGAAAAAAGACACAGAAGAAATTCTATTTCTAGTACAGTCTCTGACACCTCTGTCCTCTTGATCAAAAGAGTAAATTATGTCATGCAAACAGCTTCTTTTCCATATAGCACTGTAAAGGATTTTACTGCTGTCACCAATCATGGACAGACAAGTGTCTGTGTGTGTGTTCTTTACTACCTCGAGCTCCACATTTTGCACAGAGACAGGATATGCATAGGAGAAGTTTAGTCTAGCATACACTATATTCTACTTTGTTACAGTATTTTGTTAGCAATGTGCTGAGAGATTTGTGCTAAACAAGGCTGGAAATGCATGGATCTGCCGTGACTAACTGGTGCCTGTCATTAGGACTTCAAGGACTGTGCCTTCATTCAGCAGCCTACAGACCCCGTGACCTCTGAGGCAGCTGTGGCTGTACTTACAGGGACTCTGTGTATTTACAAATACTTCAAATGTGTGACAAAGAGATTTTTGTAAATGGAATATAATTCACATTTTATGGACACGGTATACCCTTTTCCTCCCACAGAGCATCTCATCTAAGGGTCTTTGGATGCATCTAAGCTAACTGGAAATGTGAGAATATATCGCTTAGTGTGCCTGACTTTTATTGGCTTTGGGTTCAAGGTTACTGGTCTCTGTGCCCAAGTCATTCATTTACTTTTTTTGTCAGTTTGCCATCTACAAATGTAGTTAAATATAGAAACATAATGAGGAGCTGACTGAGAATATTGTACATTCCTGCATATTTTTGAATATTGCATTTTCCAAGTGTCAGTAATCCATAAGAAGACTAAAATATGCCAGAATAATATCTGTGTAGGTACCCTTGTACTGAGATTGATTTTTTTATTAATGTGAGCTTGTTTAGAGCAAGCCAGTTCATGCATGCAACCTGTGTCACCCCAGTTTTGAAGCTCAAACAGTTGTATTCTTCTTCACAGGCAAGGGGCTTATAGTCATAAATTTTTAGAATATGTAAAAATATTGTGCATTTCAATTGTTGCAAAGAGGGGAACAGGTATACTGGATACCTAGCAGTTTTGCTTGAATGTATGCATTCAACTTCCTAATCAAAAAACTTTCTCTGAATTTCATGAAGTGTAGTGATCCTGAAAGCAACAGTATGTGGAATTTTTCCTTCACGTTTCACTGAGCTCTGGGAACAAGAAGGGATATTTGAGCTTTAAATAAATACCTTCTGATGACTCTGTTTGTTTAGTAAGAACTCTCCTAAATATAATTTTAGTGTATATGCATATACATACATCTGCATTTTTTAGCCAGGAGAGGCTGTTTTCAGACCACAATGAATATGAAAAGGCCATTATCAGAGTGAAAGCAGGTAATCTTGAACTGGCCCATGTTCCAGATGGAACTTTGATGTGCAAAACTTCCCATTAGGATAAAGGCGAAGTCAAGTTCAACTCAGAAACATTAAAAGTGTTCCTTATTTAGATCTCCTTATTTCCCTAAGAAAAAATACAGCCACTATGTTTTACAAGTAGGTCTCATTTTGCATATTAGAGGTCTTTCAGTCTGGATCTGTGAGCCAAATGCCTACTCTACCTTTTCACCACTTAGTGCCATGCATATTCTTGAATATTCTTGATTGTACTTCCATTTGTCAGATGACAGAGTAAAGCCTGTGAACACACACATTTTACATGAGCATGGGCTTTTAAAATCACCTTAGTTATTGTTTTTATTAAGATTCCTATTCATAACACGTAGTGGTCATCTGTGGTGAGCATAGAGTACAATGCCATGAGCAAAAGTGGCAAGCTTAGAAACCGCAACAGTACCTAATTAGTTTCTGAAGACCTTAAATCTTACTTCAGAAGAAATCAGGAAGCCTGACACACCTAGAACCCCTCAGGGATTCATGCTTGCAAGCATAATTCACTTTTGAGAAATACAGTTAAGCACTCTGACCTGTGACTCCTGGCAAACTCAGTTACAGCAGCAGAATGCCCTCACCCTCCTTCCTGTCCCTTTTGCAGATGGCAGAGATGGCAGAATGAAGCATCCCAGCTCTAATTCAACTGGAAAAATTAACTTAAACATTAAAATAAAAACTGTGCTTAGATTCTTCTGAGTATCAGCCAGAAGAGTTGAAATATTCTATTTTTGCTCTAAGGCCAGTAACAGCTGGAGGCTGAAACAGTAACATCTTAAAATGCTGCAGCTGTTTACTTGGTGAATGTGAGCCAGGTCCCTCAAGTCAATTTTTATTTTTTTAAGAATATGTCAGTTAAGTTTCCATGTATTAAATTCAGTGACCTAACTGCTCAAATAACTCATGTTTTTATATGCCTAAATCAACAGAGGAACCATAACATCTACTTGCTTTTCACAGTGTAGTTATTAGGACTCTCTGAAAAAACAATCCCCATTAAAAGTGTCAGAGGTCATTACCAATAAGTCACTATGCATTTTGGAAGTTATACAGAAAACTATTTAAGTTATAGTGGGCAAATGTATCATAAATTTATATTGAAAAATAGTTTGTCCTGATAGAAATACTCAACAAAATCTGCCAATTTTTGTCAAACTTTGGCAGCACACACATGCTTACAGATTTTGGCATTTGCCTTAAAGGCACATTTTCATCGTGCCTGTTTTCCTTTAGCTCCCCTGGTTGGCACCCTGCCTGGCAGACTTCTGCAGAGTGAGGCCTCAGGTTCTCCAGACTCACAGAAAAGATAGATTCCCTTAGTTTAGAACCTTAGTGCTTGGATGCCCATGCAAAACATTTCATTTCATAGAACCTTTCAAAAGAGCAAATTCTCAGTCTGAAACTGAGGTAGACTTTTATTACATTCTTATTTGTGAGCAGGTGATGCTCAAGCTTGTAGATGTGCTTAGTAAGGCAGCAAAATAGTTTACACTTCTTATGTGTGCTCCCTGTTCTCCACTGAAATAAAGGAATGATGCATCAAGAAGCACAGACAAATATTAGCTCACTCAGTAGACTCCAGTTTCAACTTTGACTCCCTCCAGTTGCTAGAAACAAGGTAAGCAAAAAGCAAAGTGAAATTGCATCCCACTTACACATCAAATTTGTCACCACTGGAAAGTGCTTGATCTACCAAGACAGTTCCTCTGGTTTAAATTTGATTTGGTTATTTCCCACCTGGAATATGTATGGAAAACCCCAGTAATATGAATTTTAAGTTCAGATGCCACAGGACTGGTGAGGCAGAAGATGTCCAGTGCAGCATGTGCCTGACTTCCTTTGTTAAATACATTTTGATCTATTTTTCTAGGGGGGAAAAAAAACTTACTAGTTCCTCCATCAAAGGGGTAAGTTTAGCTAAGTTTGGGGTGCTAAACAACTACAGGTACTATTCTCTGGAGTATCTGCATGAAGCAGAGCTTTTCCAGGATGCCAGTATTTTAGTACACCTAGCTGAATAGTACTGCACCATAATTCATAATTATCCAACTCTAATCTTTTGCCCAGTCTTACAGATTGAAGTATATGGGGGTTAACCTGCCTAGTGATTAATTCTAAAAATTTGCTTAGTATGTTTCTTTTCCTTTTCCTTTCTCCCTTATTTGAAGGGATGCCAAATATTTGAAGCAGCTTAGCATTTTCCCTATCATGTCTATGACTTCATTGTCCAGGAAAAATTCAGGTGTGCAGAAGAGGTGTTGGTTTATCTAATAATGTGAAACAAATCACCTTTCAAACAAAAAAAAACCCTGTTTCTAAGACAAAAACCAGCTACTGTCTTGACACGAGAACAGGATTTGCTGTTTATTAACTCCTGGAGAGATGAGACTCTAGGAAGGCTTTTCAGGAGTGAGGTGAAGAAGGGTAAGAGTAGGGAAGATGAAAAACACAGAAAGTAGAATATCCAACTGCTTTTGAAGAGATCCTGCTAAGATGAGAATGAGGAGGTCTGATACATAGCTGAGACAATGGGAGAGAAAGCTATCCTGACGGGAATTCCTTTCCATCCTGTGATGCAAAGATATGGATGGATGGATGGATGGATGGATGGATGGATGGATGGATGGATGGATGGACGGATGGTGACACACTTGGCTGAGCAGCTGCATGCACTTGAGCTGTACAAATTGCACAAGAGCATGCTTTTGCTCACTTTGTTTTAGTTAAACTGGACAAGACACTGGATAAACTGCTTCTGAATTTCCAAAGATTGTAGAAGTGAAAATGGCTACTCCACATAAATCAGAAATTCTGACTTCCAAGTATCTGTTGGACACTTCTCTGCACTCCACAGCTAAGTTTTGACACAATAAATTTGTCTTCAGATCTATGATTACCTGTACACATTTGCTTGATATGCATAGGATTTGGTGTAACAGAAAAGGAAATACCACCAACAGGTCAACACCTCTAGGCAGCATAACCACTGTTGGTTTTGTTTCCATGATGCATGTGCAGAAACTGTTGGCCTAATGGAAAATGGCAAAGGCCATGGAAATATTCCCACAGAGTAGCTCACCATTCCTTTTTCCTGAATAAAAAAACAAAAACAAAAACAAAAACAAACAAACAAACAAACAAACAAATATACAGGACAACACAACCCCAGATTTGCTTCAGTACACTTTGATGCTGATGTGTCTGTTCCATTTAGGCTACAAGTTAGGAATCAGTGAATTCATCTGTCTGGCTCAAATGCAAACAACTCAAATTTCACAGTGTAATATTTTTGAACAACAGCAGGGAAAAAATTAATGTATTATATTGGCTAAAGGCAGATTATTTTTTGAAAAGCAATGAATATTGCACAAGTTTCTTAAAGTGATGAAGCAAGCTTCGGCACTCAAAAACCCTCACAAAAATAAAAAAGGCATGGAGAGGAAAAAAAGTGAAATGTGCCCCTAGTAATAAGAGTTTCTTGGAAGCCATGTTTAGTGACTAGTCGGAAAGTTTCTCAGGAAAGAAATTTATTTATACGTTTGTCTCTGCTCCACTGGCAAACACTTTATTGAAAGTGATCCATGAGATTGAAAAAGTTGATTAACATAGGTCTGTGCTTAGCAAACTCATGTGCATGCCAACCTTGGTTATGGAAGAAATCAGCAGACACTGGGATTTAGTGGAAGTACTCAATGTTCTTCATTTTTCACTGAAAGTTGCGGTTTTTGTCACCCACCTTCTTAGACACGCTGTTGAAAGTTACAGTGTTTTGCTTTCTCACTTAATTTCTACACTACTGTCTATGATTAGGAACAGAGTGCCAGTATGTTATTTCATATTTCTGAGATTTTTTTTGTTGAAAAGCACCTTTGCTCAAGAGTTAGTACATTAATTGTAAATGAAACCAAGTTTTCATTTACAATTAATCCCAACTCATCTAAATTGACCAATATGAAAGCAGAGCTTAAAATCTGTCGCTGGTTAATACCAAGGGAATGACACAACACAATTAATGCACTTCTGTGATATCCGGGCTCCTTATGAGCAGTCATGATAAAAGCATCTGAAAAAAGTTTATGTGACTCTGGTAATTCTCCTAATTTCCTCTTAGAAAAGTTAGTTTCTTTGACTTGACCCCTGGGGTACTCATAGAATAGAATAGATATAATCTTTCTATACCCATGAGTCCACCAGTGCACCTGTAAGTGGACTTACTTTTAAATATACTCAAGCACATGCACTTTTACTAACAGGAAATTTGATACTCAGCCCAACTCTATTTTCATGTTTACTTTACAGTCAATTGATGATTAAGCTTAAGGCTGAAAGAAAAATAAACAATGGGCAACGATTAGCCAATATTTAGTCTTGTAGGAACATCCTGGCAGAAAATATAGATAGGGCAGAAAAATGCAGCATGGCAGAATATTCGACAGTTTGACCTTGCCCAACAAGAGCTTCTTCAGAACATGTCAAAAGGCCACGATTATGAGAGACCTTAAGCAGAAAAGGATTTTGGTTTTTTTGGAAGTGGAAGTAGCAAAGAAAGTGGGGAGGAAGGAGAAGAGGTTTATAAATATTTTTTCACAATACTTCTTAATTTTCTAGAATACAATTTTTTCTGTTTGAATAGAGGTGCCTTTTCTTCATTTCCTCTATAGTACATACTAACCATCCAGCAGAGGTGTAAAATACAGAGGAAAAATTCTTCTGGTTTTAGTGATGTTATGTATCTGGCAAAAATTTTCTCAAGACCAAGCTCTTCTTCAATGAAAGAATGGATTTATCTAATGAAGAGCTCACGACTCTAACAAAGCCAATATTTGAGCAGTGAAGCTTTACCATATGTGGCTATTGACTCTTATCTTTGCATACTTCTGCCTCTAGCCCAATGCATCTTTACATTTTTAACCTCAGTCTTATATTACAACCTATACATTAACTGGTTTTTTTTCCAAGACAGACAACAGCGTAGAATAAATTTCAGCTTTTCAGTGAATTCCTCTGTCACATGTTTTTATAGTGCAGCCTGAACATCTCTCACTGTTAAAACTAAATAGCTTAGCATTGGTAGTCTAAGTAATAGTTAGAAATGAAAATTAGCATCTCTTAAAGTTTGCAGAGGAAGAAGAGCAAGAAAGATCTGCAGTTCAGTGAAACTCAGTGGAAAAGCAGAAGCAGCACATTTCTCAAAAAACTAAAATTCTTTTAATGCATCAACTTCCCCACTCCCTCAGTGTGTTTCAAAACTGAACAAAATCTGACCCATTAGGTTCTTATTAAATATGTGAGAAAGGAACAGAGGTTGTCCAGCAGCATTTTCCCACCTATCTCCATGCTGTCTTCTTAATGATGAATTAATTTATTCTACATACTCCTGATGCCACTCCAGGGTTATTTTAAACAGAAAGCTTCATCAATGAACCTATTTTAACAAGACTTTTATTGAAAACATACACAAAGTCAATATGTTATTTAGCTTTTGAATGTACATATTAGAGAATATTCATAATAGAGAAGAATATTTTAAGAAAAGGAGACATACAACTGACATGCTGCAGTTTATATTTTACTAAGGCATTTAGGCTTAAGAGCAAGTTATGCTGTGTGCATGTGTATCTATATACACAAACATACAAATACACAGGTTATTTGAAACTGTACAATTCTATGCAATTCATTATTTTTTGCCTTTTCTATTTTTAGAACACTAAATAAAGCTTTTATCCAAATGGTAGAAGTTGTTCACAGAACAGCAGTTATAATCTACTCTTCAAGAGTTTGCTTACAATTACAATACTAACGATGCACAAAATACCCCCGAGATCTTCCCGGGAAAGTTCTCTCTTACCAAAATGAGGCTCAAGTAAGAAAAACACTAGTTTGCAAAGGCACCGTGGAGACAGGTTTTAATACATTAAATACAACATGAATCATTCACAATAACAAGTTTAGTGTTTCTGGGAACTTTTGTAAATACAACACAGTTGGTCACACAAAAATGTTTCTGTTGATTTGTCTTGGCAACTCAGATATATCAACAGTGTAACAGCATAACAGCTTTGTTCCCATCTGACAGAAAATAATGGCAGTTCTGCAAGGCAAACGTTAAACCTGACCGTATGTATTTATTAATTCCACAGTGTTTTGACAGATTATAGGGGATGTAACTTAAAGGATGCTGACACGCTCACTGAGGGCTTTCATTTCTGTTTCTTCTAGCTTGGTGTTTTCGTTATGGTTAGCACTTGGACTGATAAGGTGTGCTGGATACTGCAATCCATGTTCTTCTGAATACTGTTCCCACCGGGAGTCATCACTTTCATGGGTGATGTAACGTTCCCCCATTTTACATTCCAGTTCCCTTAAATCTAACCAGGTTTGGTAGTCCTGAAAAAGAATAACAGTATTACTTTTAGATTTCCTAAAATAAATTACACTCCCTTTGCTATCAATAACACTCAAAGTGCTATTAACTCAGCTATCTAAGGATCATCCCTATTGCTCTAGAATGGAAAAAATCTTATATAAATGTGAAATCTGCCTCGAGATACAAATTTCATCTCCAGATGATTTTTTGATAAATTAATTTAATGGAACTGTCACAATTATAGTATTGAGTTGTTACGGGTTGTTTTGCAAAATGTACGGATATGTATAGATTGCCATAATATCTAACTGAGGAATGGTGGTAAAGCAATTCCTCCCTCTAGTCATCAGATGAATAAGGAAGAAGAAACATCTTTAAATCATAAAAATACATTCTAGTGATCTGTATCAGTCAAGACAGCTAAGTCTGTATCTCAGTAGAATAATGCAGAACATAAATTCAGCTTGGGCTAGAAAAATCTCCTTTTCCAAACCTGGGCAATTACTGGTTTGCTCAAAGAAACGTATACATATAAGCACTAAGGTAGTTTGGAATGCCATGTTGACAGTCAAATGTAAGGATGGAAGTTTGAGTCTCATGCTGTTTAGACCATCATGCACTGCAGCCTCTCATCTGTCCAAAGTATACAAGTTTAATAATTTCTTTTCTTATTCCCACCCAAAGCACACATGAAGCTGCAGTAATAGAGCCAATCCTAGCCCCATGCAGACTAACCTCTCCTCATGATCCTGTATCCAGTTTTCTTTTTTCTCCTCCACCTTCTCTCAGCCTAAGACACAACCCTAACCACATAGCCAAAGCACCAGAAAGCCTAAACAAAGTAAATGCATAAAGCTTTCATCTTTAGTATCACATATTCTTTGGCCCATTTCTTAGAGTCATCCTCTCAGAGAACACCACTAAGTCTCCCTGTCCTATAAGGAAAAATAACTACTGTTATCTTTCCATCCCTGGTGCTAGAGCTGCTGCTGAACTGCCTCATCTTAGTTCACTTCCACTCACTACTACACAAGCAATAAAGTGGATCTAGAGGAGAAGGACCCTGTCCTGTCACATGAGACAGCCAGCATCCTTGCTGTAGACCTCAGCCCAGACATTTCCAGTTACCAAGACTCAAGTAAATGCATTCTGCAATGGTTGCCAGGCAGAGGAGTGGTCTTGGAGGAAAAAACTAGTGAGGGGCAGGAAATCTGAGGGGAAGAAAGCAAGCTCCAGATAAATGTCCCTGAGAAAGGTGGGGTGCAGCATGGGCAGTTACAGCCCTTTTCCTCCTATATCAGAAGGTCACCATCTACTACATCAGCTATAACATACTGAAGTAGGACTGTTTTCTGGTTTGATAAAGATTCCCTTGGGATTGGGGATTATGCATCTGGTCTATGCCATGCCTGTGCCATGATTACTTTCCTAGACGCAAACAAAGCTCCCTTGGGAGATCCAACAGGCTGATGCATCTGTCTGGCCTCAGCCTGTCCTCATCTCCAGGGAGGGACACAATGCCCTGGCCTGGGCTGGCCCCAGGCCTCCCTGCTCCTTGGCTGTGGATGCTGGAACAGGCCCTGGCTCCTCACTGCTTTGTCTTAGGTCTTAAACTTGCAGCGATTTGGCTGCTGCCAGGATAAAAAAAATTACCATATCATATGGTGAGCACAAGACAGCATCTTGAAAATTCTTTACATCTCAGTTTTAACTTGAAGAATTCAGTTGAATGTGGTTAATGTTTTCCTGGCTGGCACGCAATTTCATTAGTTTTTGTGATGACCGTGAAGTGAAAGCCCGTTGAGTAATTTTAATAAAAAAAGAATCAGAGTTAACTGCAGGCAATGAAATAATGTAAGTCAAATGACTACAAGGGGTTTTTTAATATACGCAATTTTCTAAGTAGACAAAAATGATAAAATATTTTTAATGTATTTTGACAGCATGAGGCTATTTAGTATTGGAATCTAATACTTCAGAAATTAATGAGAAACCATAGGTAAATTGGTGAACAAGCATGAGGTTCTAAGGACCTAAAATCATAACCAGGGTTGTAGATTTTCTTAGATTCTACTGTGCTTAAAGATGAAGATTTTTTTTATATGTTTAGAGTCCAAATGCAGAAGTAAAAACATGGAATTTGGAGAAATACCTGTAACCATGGGTGGCTTAATGTCTTGTCCACACTGTAGCGCTTTCTCATTTTCACTTGCAATAAATTATTTATGAGATCAATAGCTGAAAAAAAATAATATTGGAAAATGTTAGTTCAAATGCATTTGTTTCAACTAGGACATGCAAACAGAGAGCTACACAGACATGGTAGTTGTAAAAAGAGGAGTTATCCCTTCTTACTCCAGCTTTTTACAAATTGCATTTAATGCCAATGTACCTTAAGGCACCCATGCAACCCTTCCTAATGGGATTACAACTGTTTTACTGAACAGTTGCCTGAAAATAATCCTCACACGTATCTTGCTCAAGAGAAAAAAAACTCATGTAAGTGAGGTCTACAGTTGTGAGATTTGACACATGGAGGCAACCAAGGCAACCACCAAGCCACAGCTGAAATGCAAGGAGAAGGTTTATTCCATTGCACAGGCACGGGGAACACCAGCTCTGCTAGGCTCAGCTCATCCTGGCAGAAGGGGGCACTGCCTGCCCCCATATATCAAAGGGCTGTGTGCACCCACAGTTCATCTCAAGGCTTTGCTTCTGTGATCTCTCTCCCAGCACCAGGCTCAAGCCTGTCTGTGTGAGTGTGTTATCTCTACATGAGAATTCTACTTCTCAAAGAGGCAGAGGATGAGCAACACTAGGCATAATAAATGGAGTTTTCCCACATCAACATTTTTAGCAGCAAGGTACAAAGTCACTTCACGAAAAAATACTCCCTCATTGCCAAATCTTCCAGCTTTGACATTTTCCTCCCAAGAACAGCATTCTTCAGGTACCACAGTAAACAATATATATGTATATATTTTTCTGAGACTTTCAGTGTCACAACTGACAGCAGCACCTTCCCAGCCCCTCAGAGGAGAAATTAGGTTTTGTAAATCATCAAGTCTTGCAATACTATTCTTTTGAACTGAGCATTGCTTCTACTTGTTAGTCAACAGTAGGCGGTGTCAGAAAAGTGAGAAGGGCATCTTTAACAACTTCCTGACTTCTGTGATTTTGGAGTCAATGATTCACTGAGGTTCACAGAGTCACAGAATAGTTTAGATTGGAAAGGTCCTTAAAGATCCAACTCTACTACCATGGGTAGGGAGACCTTCTACTAGACTGGATTGCTCAATTGATCTTGAACACTTCCACAGATGGGGCATGCACAACCTCTCTGAGCAACCTGTCCCACTGTATCATCACCCTCACAGTCAAGAATTTTCTCCTAATATCCAACCCTTTCTTAATAACCAACCTAAATCTGCCCTCTTTCAGTTAAAAGCAATTACCCCATGTCCTATCACTACATGCCCTTGTAAAAGGTCTCTTGTAGCCTCCTTTACATAGTTCAAGGTGCTATATGGACTCCCCTGGAAACTCCTCTAGGCTGAACAAAGCCAACTCTTTCACCCTGTAGGTATGTGTGCTGTGGTGCCTGAAGGGATGAGACCCATGAGCCAATGACAGTGCATGGAACTGCAATAAGTGACCCATTTGGAAAAATCTCTGTAATGAGACTGCTGAGCTTTGAATGTAATTACAGAAAAACATTAAAAAAAAAAGAGGCTATAATGAAAGGTTAAATCATATTAGGTGGTGCTAAATGTTCAGCATGAGTTCTGGTGGAAAGTTACTGCTATTACAGAATAACTGACTAGCCACAAGGAATGATAATATTCCTGCAATTTTTCCATTTCATCACATTATCCCTTGGCATGCCCAAAGTATGCTGGTTTACATCTTTATTTCTCTGTTTATATCATGGTGACAGGGAAAGATGGTCTTGAAAGTAACACAAACTCATGGCATCACTGAGGGGCACCAGGTCTAAACACATCAGATGAATATTGTTGCCAGCTGGGTATTAAAGGAGCTGAATAATCATCTTGTCTGCTTTAAGAGTATGAGATGGGACAGAATTCTTTAAACCAATTATCTCTGAGGTTTTATTTTGTACAACAATATGGAAAAGCTTTTCTTTTTTAACAGAGACTTCTTCTCTGCAGGCTCGATTTGCCATCTAGGGCTTTATGTGTGCTTCTGCCACGGGGCAGAAAACAATGAAAACAATATCCAGGAAAATGGGAATACACATGGCAGTCTATCTGAATTTATGCAGTTAATTTGATAGATAAGCCTATTCTTGGCAATAGGAGAATATCACTAAAGCAGCCCTCACTTCCTGGTGATGAATACTGTCTTGGAAATCAAAGCAATCATGGGAATGATAGAAAATAAATCTCAGGACTTTTGACAAAGAAAGCATTGCCAGAGGCTCTGAGCCATTCTTTTCCTGGAACAGATGGTCCTAATTTTACTTTTCTATTGTGGACAAACAGATTGTTATCTACTGACTCTTTTAGCATCAAGTACAGTTAATGCTAAATTCTCTAACTTGTGTTTATTTTGCTCCCTCTCAAAATGCTGGTGAACTTTATGTAGGATAAGAAAGTCAGGGGATATCCAATAGGACCATTACTGACAGATGGCATCATTCTTAAAACTCATTTGTTTTCCAAAATAGTGGGGTAATCTTCTTCCTCTTAATTCACAGGAGACATTCTCAGGTTCCAAGCTATGGGGAAGAGATTGGGAAGTCAGTCATACACAATGGTTTTGATACCACCTATCAAAAAGTTGTGACCATTGTTTTTATCTGATGTTTCAAAGAGGAAAACATAGTCCCTTACCCACTGCAGAAGATCTGGGTATCAACAAACATCAGCATCTTCTGCAACACTGTCCAACTTACCCTTAAATTCAGCAGTATTAAAGTAAGACTTCAGTCTATCTTTTGATATATAAGCCAGTGCTGAATGTGAATTTAGTAGGGCTACCATTTCTTTATTATTTTCAGTGGTATTTGGGTGTGTATGGTCTTCAGAGTTCATTTTTCAATCATTCACTATGAATCTCAGTTTGGAAAATAGGCCAAGAACTTGATGAGGGGATTGATTGTCCTGGTAACTGCTATGATGTAGGTGCACATATCCCAGAATGTGCCTCAGTAACTGTCAAGTGCCTACTGACTATTCTTCCAGCCACTGGAAGAATAGGGTTGATAATGTCTCTATTACATTCCTTCTGTGCAACCCACTGGAAGCAGATATGACTGTGAGCCCCACAAGTGATGATATCATATTTAGCTATTCCACTTCCCTCAAGTTACAACAGGATGAGGGGCCCCTTTGCCCCTTTTTTCACTTCAGGACAAGGATGAATTATGTGTAATAACATATTTCTGTGTATTCTTGGGGGAAATTACCAATGGCTTGTTGAACAGACCAGAAAGGCACTGGTTTAGAAAAAAAAAATCACTAGAGAAGGTGCACAAAAAGAGACAGGGAAGAAAACTACGATGAGGGTGAGAAGGCAGTTACCCTGGATTGTTACAAATGTCAATACCAAGCAGTTGAGAACAGTTCACACAGACAGTCTGCTTGTTTCACCACTGGAATATTGCTGTCTCTGTAACCAGTTTTGCTGTTTTGTTTCATTTTTCATCTAGAGTTCTTTTTGCCAGGAAAGTTTTGACTACCCCTTGCCTCTTAAGAAATAAGCACAAATAAATAAATAAGCAGAAATACAACATGACTACTAGAAGTACACCTGAAGTAGAAACTCAAACTATCTGATACAATTTTATTTGCTTTATTACTCAAAGTTTTCAAACTTCGGTGAAGGAAGAAAATACGAGCTTCAACAGCAAAGAGTCTTTGCTACCTTTTATCAGGAAATCATGCAGTTCAAGAAATGCCACTTGTTGAACCTGTAAGAGTTCTGTCTGAGTAACAGAAGCCAAGATGCAAGTGATAGATACAGGCAGGGTAAAGCAAAGAAAAATCTAGGAAGTTTAATAATGACATTGTGAGTGCTGGAATTAAAATGCTTAAAAGACTTGTGGAAAATTCACTGTTTTTCTCAGTGTTTAAACTCACAAAACGCCCATCCTGTTCTGACAGCATCCTGACAGCCACTATCTTACAAAGCTTAGTCTGGCTTCTATTCATGTAAAATGAATGAAGAGTAAGATTCATGTTGACTGAATTTCTGAATTTAAAAAAAATACACATAATTGTTTGACTATTAAATTTTGAGTTGTACTGCTTAAAAAACCTGAAGATACAAATTTGGAAGGCATTAACATTTATTTTCAACATACAACTTCAGAGAGACAAATTTGGGCATCATCTGTTACAAAATTAAATTTTCTGTCTAGGAAGATAAAGCAGTTTTGAGGCGACAGTAGTAACTACATAGTATTTTTAAGTATTTTCATGAATTTTTCACAGATTTTTTCTTTTAAATCAGGTTTTAAAATAATCTGTATCAGACATTTTAGGAGCTTTATAAAATTTTATAGTATTCCTCTGTAAAATCTATAATTAAATAAATTCAGAGCATTAAGAAAGACCACCTCTGCTCTGCACACAATCTACGGGAAAGCACCAGGTTATCACCAAGAAGGCAACCTGAGTGAAAGTTCTGAGAGGATTATGGAAGTGCTTTTTCTAACACTTTTATGGGCTTCTGTTTACCTTTTTATGGGCTCCTGCTAACCTTCCATGATAGTTTAAACAGTCAGTCAAGGACTTATAAAGTTCCAGGAGCTGAAGACTTTGTTAAAGGGAATAAACTAGCCAACTGCTCCAGTAGAATGAGTACTGGCCTTTTAGACAGATGATCATTCAGCAGAATCCCCAAGAGAAAAATTCAAATGCAAACTTTAGAAAGCTCTGTATCCCTTTGATTTTAGGGGATACAGATACTTTGCTGATTTTAGGAAAGATGGCTCTTTAGTTTCAATTCACTGGAAAGAACCTCCACAGTCAGGAGGTTCATGACTTTATACTGCTTATGCAAGTTAATTAATATGGCAAATATGGCAAATAATTAATTTGTAGGTAGTAGGGACAGTCACAATTTTCACTCTAAGTATCAAATTACCACAATAATTGCTTTTCACAAGAATGAATGCTTTAACTCAGCTAGGATGTGCCCTGCACATAAATGCAAAAGTTTACAAAATATTTGAAAAACCCTATTACAAACATATAATTCATTTAGTCCTTCCCTACAGATTTAAACTTTTTACATAAGTTATAAACAAGAAATCAACTTAAGGATATATAAAAAAAAGCAGTCCTAAATTAATGATAAATTTATAATTGATTAAGAATTTTAAAAGTACACCTGGAATACTACCTACTCTTACTGCCATCATTTGTACAAATTTAAGCTGCTTCCACTAATACAGGAGGTCCAGGACTTCCTAGACCCTGGATTTTTCTAAGAATAGGGTAATTGATTAGAGGTCATCATTATTATAATTTTTTCATATACACAAATCCCTTTCCTGCTGCTAGTCAATACAGCTTTGTTGACAAATGCTCCAGTGCACATGCAGTTATATTAGCATAAAATGATCTTCAGCTGGCCGAGATTTTCAGGCACATAGATTCAGTTGTACTCTCAAAAGAAATCCTAAGTTTGGCAATTCTAAGCTGTACCCTACAAGAGAGGTTTCCTAATAATAATTTATCCAAGCAAATGTGTAAGAAGAGCCAAGACCTCCTTTTTAACAGCTAGCTGAACATTTAGAGAGGCAGAGAGCATCTCTGAGCTATAACATGCATTGACCTCCTCATACTCAATGCTCACTCATTCATGTGACTTTCTCATTAATGTGTGAAGCACTCAGAGTTTCTATTCACATTATGCTGGATGAAGTATAAATAAATACTGACTCAAAGGCAGCCGTGGTATTTATATATGACTACAAAGCATTGTAACAGGGACACCATGACCAAATTTAATGCATGATAGGAATGGCATTGTTTCTTCTCAAGTTATTTTAATATTATTAAGTAATGTGAAGCACCTAATAACAATGTGTGATGTACATCACACAGCCCATCAGGTTAGTAGCAATAGCTGTGCTGGTGGTAGCTGATGAAAAAAGAATTATGAATACAATGTTTTATGAAAATAGGACAGCAGAATGAAACACACTATGAATAATTCCAATCCTGATACAGCGCATTTTAGGACCATACAGTTCAAAAGAATAGCTACCACACTGAAGACATAGTACATAAAATATATTAACAGATAGAGAGAAAAAATCCATCATGGAGTTCTATCTTTATATTTAGCAGTATTTATTTCTTGTGGTATGTAGTGAAGTAAAAATAAATCTCTTGAGATGATGCAAATTTGGTAGACTGGAAGGTCAAAACTGGAAACAAACAGTAAAGCTGTTGAAAACGGGTTCCATGTTTGAGACATGTGAAATTTAAAGCTATAAAATAGATAGGAATTCTGCAAGTAGATTCCTCTATATCAGTATCTAGCAAAATACCACAATGAGGACTGAATTAAGTTCAAATTGTCATACAGCAATTCATTGAATTTGGAAATGCAGCCCGGCTTGAGAAACATTGACGAGAGAGCAGAAATGGACCGGACAATGAATTGCTGAATGGCTCTGACAAAACCTGGCTTTCGAAAACATACCGAACATCTACCACAAAAACTACCTATCTCCAGTAATGTGTTACAATCCTACTTAGACATCCCAAAACAGAATCAGATTTTGGGATGTGTTCTTTTGAAAGAATGAAGTTACTGTAAAAATATGGAAAAATGCAGCCACTTAGGTAAAAATCAGAACTCCCTACGGAGAAACCTACAAAACTGAAAAGTCTTCAGTTTCATTTTCTTAAGTTGGATAAAAGGATATCTTAAATGGATAAAAGGAAGGACAAAGCATTACACAAAAAAGCTAAATTTCTCATCAGGAAGAGCTGATGAAATTAATCTAGGGGTTATGACATCAGACAGACACGTTATGGAAAGAGAGGACTCAGTGAATGACTAGACCATATAAATGACTGGCAGAGAAGACAACTGTTGATGGTGACTTAAAAACATTAAGCATTCAGAAAATATTATCTTCAAATAAGTTCTGTCTTTTTTCTTGGCTTGTGACTGCAAATTTTAAGAATTGCTATAAAATGCTACAGAAAAAGTTACTATCAAGAAAATTAACACTGACCAGAATATCACCATGACACACTTTTCCTCCAAAACACAACTTATCTCTATGTGCTTTTCCTCTGAATCCATTAGACTTTAAGTATATTATTTATATTACCATGCAGTTTAAATTGTTATGGGTCATGGTTTTTTTATTAATCTATCACCTCATCAGTCCAATTTAAAATTTGAAAAACGAAATTTACTTAAAGACTAGTAATAGACTAAGTAACATACATTGGGAATATTAAGGCTACTTTACCATTGCTGTTACTTTTCCAGACACATTGTTTACATATGATCAGTCTAATTTTTTTTTCTTTTAAAGTTTTGCTACCCTCTGCCTTCTAGCTCACAAATTAATATGCTCTTGTTTAGGAAGTATCAGGAAAAGCATGTGGTGCGCACTAAAGCCAAAGTGGGGCTAAACACAGCATAATTCACTCTAACTGCTGCGCTATCTACTGAATTCAAAGAAATGTATGCTTTTCCGTCTCTGATTACAATAAAAATAGAAGATGGTAATAACTAAATGTAGCCATTCTTAAACTTTTTACATGAGCAGTGGTCTGAAGAGAGCACTGGAATAGCTACAGTTGCAAGAAGTTTTAGACATATGGCTCTCTGAGTCACAGCAATAATCATGGACATGACACAGAAGGTTTAACTGCTGTTCGCCTTTCCTTAGCATGAATCTCTGCAATAGGCATGCAGAAGTTTCTTCATAAAACTTTTAAAGCAATCTGTGTTTGACCCCTAAATGACTCATTTGGATCATTTAGGGGACAAACACAGATTAATTAACATGGCACTGTTCAGAACTGTAATCCAGATTAGATATATTAGGACACCAGGACAGGTTTGCATTTTAACCATGCTGCACTTTTAGAGGTAACAGAAAACTGGATGGAGCCAGCAGGTCCACAGGGGCAGCTCCTGCCCTCTCACAAGCTGTGCAGGAGAGTGAAGCAGGACATGAGAAAAACATTCTTTTATTTTCCCTAAGTAATATGGAGTTTGAGTTTAAAATCGAGCTCTAAAAATCAGCCTTGTCAAATAATATTTGGACAGAGATCTAGACTTCAACTCCCTCTGTTAGATATAATGGAATCTCTTCAAACATTTTCCAGGTTTTCATTTAGCACAATAGAGTGGTTCATCACCAAGCAATCCAAATTATGTAATAAAATCACAATGTATAAGCAGATTTTAATTTAGTAATTTGTTAAAGTGTGTTTCCCTCCCTTCTGCATGCTTGCAGCCTGGTATCCATCAACCCTTAATGAAGGCTGTGATTCTACAAATGGAGAGATAACACCCAAGTAGGTGAGTTTTCTGTAGGTGCTCTACTGAATCTTCACCTCTGAGTGCAAAAATTGATCTTCTGTCTACCACAGTAGAAACTTGTGGGAGACAATTTCTTGCAGCTTCCCCTGTGTTGATTGCTGTTTGCTTATCTCTAGCGACAGATAAAGCATTGCTGCCAACAGATTCTGTCAGCTTACATATCAAAGTGTGTGGAGGTTCAGGAGAACTTCAGTGTGTAATTGTGCAGATTTATAGCTTTTTTTTTCTCCAACAGATTTCAAACTTCATCTGCCACTGAGATAAAATAACAAACAATGCTCTCAGAGCATTTTCAGAAGAGAATCTCACATGGCTGCAATATTTAGTAAGCATTAGGCACACTACTCTAAACTATGCTTAACAGGTATGTCAAACACATCCCCTGAAAAGCAGAAAAATGGTACTGTAAATACCAGAAATTATAAATGCTAATATTGTAATTCACTTTGGCACATATTACAATTCAGAAAAGGATATAAGATCTGATGCTTATAATGTTTCTTTGCTTTAAGACTTACAACCCTGAAGAATTCTGGACTAAAAAAAAAATCCCAAAGAAAATAAAATTGCCTGAAAATGTTACATATGTGAAAATGTTAGTGAAACCAGAAGTGCCTGTTTTTTTTAAATGGCCTACTTATTTGTGTTTAGACACATTTTTAATAGGACTAATTTACCTTCTTTAAAGATGTTCCTAGTGAACTAGTCACATTGTTCTTTTATTTTTTATCAAAAGTCTTTGATGCCATTGATCAGAACTTGAGTTTCAAAGGTCTCAGTTATCTCCAAGACTTTTCCTCCTGTATAAAGTCTCTTGTATGACATTTTATCACACTGTTCCTGAAATCTCATCTACGGAATTGTTCACTTTTATCTTCTCCACACCAAGATATCAGAGTACAGCATCCAACTGAAACCAAACTCAATTACTGAAACAAGTAGAACAAGAAACAGACTGCAGATGCAATAGAGCTGAATGATGAGGTACATAAATGAATATAGACAAGACCAATTACAGCAGCTTAAGCTCCCCACAGATTCTATAGCAATCTCATCTGTAGGTGGCTATGTGCCTCCTTCAACACCTCCTGGAGTGATCCCATGCTAGGAGATTATGCCATATGCAGTCTATACGTGCTCTGTAGGAAATGCCTAAAGCAGCTGAGAGCACAAAACAGACATATTACATTACTGGAATTTTTTTTTTATTTTTTAAATTCTGTTACGTACACGAAAAAATATAAAAGCAAAATACATCTACTCTTTTGAGTACTTAAATAAGAACAGTCACAAACAGGTATTACCTTCAAGAGAAATTTCCTTCCATGGATTAGGTGGATACATGAAAGCAGCATTCTGGATTTGGTCATGTATGTCTTCATCTTCATTGAATGGAAAGGTACCACTGAGGCTTACATAAATGATGACACCCACTGACCACATATCCAGAGATCTGTTATAGCCTTTGTTTCTCAGAACCTCTGGAGCAAGGTAGGCTGGTGTTCCTACAACTGAGCGCCTAAATGATTTCTCTCCAATGATTCGGGCAAAGCCAAAGTCACAAAGTTTTACCTGTTTAATGAAAAATCCTATAGTAAGACATACATTATTTTTATTATCAAATACATAGTTGGAGAACATTTATCATCAATTAGTTGCAAGATGCATCTCTACTGTTCCTTCAAGGGTACTTTTTTTTTAAACTCCTCTTTGAGAGGAATATTCTTATTCCACTGAAACAGCAGACTGGAATACCAGTCCATAGTATCTCTTCTGTTTCCTGCATTCCATGAATAAAACACAGTTGTGGATAGGCTCAACAGCTCAGGCTTGTGATGAAAGTAGTAATAAATAGTAATACTTTTCATTCATAGCATAAGAACAAAGCAAACAGAAAAAATGTTTTACCTATGGCTTTCTCCTAAAACAAGCAACAAAAGTTAGTTCTTAAACTTCCACTTTTATTTTATTATGGATCTAGCTATACTCTGCCTCTCTGCAAACTTCCTTGTCTGAGTTCTACAAAGTAACAAATAAAGCAGCTTGAAAATTCTCACTTAGAACAACTCAGTACAGATCCTTCCCTTCCAAGTATTGATACTGATATTATCTAAAAATTATCAATAGTACTCATTTTGAAAATGGGTGATTGAGGGAAATTAAGATTAATTCTGTAGACTGAAGGTAACAGAAACTGATAAAAACACCTTTTAATGAGAAATATAACCAATCAGAATGTGTATTTAAATATCCTGTGATCTACATGACATTTAAATGTATAGAATTAAAGAAGAAGCTCTTGTTCTTCATAAGCCCTATCCAAACTTCCAGAAAAATAACTTTCTTTCTGGAGCAAATCAACCAGCCAAGTAATTTGTGCTTAATGGAGAGCAAATTAGAAATGATCACACAAGCAGCTATGTCACACTTGAAAATCTAGTTCAATATTTTAATTATATCTAGTTCAACAAAAGACAAGAATCAAGGATTTTCAAACATAACCTCTTTATGAAGTAGTTTGAATAAGTGATCAACTTTTTCTTACCTAAAAATTCTGTGCAGACAGGTTACATAAATACTTATTAATTACAACAATTTATCTTAAGAAAGAGTATTTTCTACTTGCCTGTGGGAAAGGATCAGCTGATGCCAATAACACATTTTCTGGTTTGAGGTCACAATGAACAATATTTTTGAAATGAAGATGTCTTAAAGCAACAAGTATCTGTGAATAAACAAATTAAATCATGGGGGTTTTTTTATATTGTTTGAACAGTATCAGTGACCAGAGAAGCAAGGACTGGCGTGAAGAAAAACAATTCAACAAGAATGTACCTTTTACAAGAATATCGACACTGAAAAAAACCCCAAAACGTAACAAAAACCAAAATGCTGTGCCTCAAGTTTTCTTGATGTTTCACTTCATCAAATATTTTTCCCTCTCCAAAAGCTTACACTTATAAACATCTTTTAAAAACTGAGTGCTAACTATTTGTTTACTTTTTTGTGCATGAAGTCTTTAAATGTAGTAACATTTGCAGAATGACCTTTCATATCTAGATTCAACCAAAAACATCTCACAGAAATATTACATGATCCAATTGAAGTGTTTTCTTGATGGCAGAAAGAATGGAGAGTGTTTTATGTATTTCTGTTCTGTTACAAACACAAAAATATAGTGATAGTGTGACAGATCCATCCTTTTTGTGTGGCTTTAACTCAACTCCTTGTGTTTGGTCAGGGGCTGACAGAATTTGCCACTGCATTAGAGCAGTGAACGGTTAGGAGGCTGAATGAACCTGTGAACAGAAGAAATCAAATTCTAAAGCTGGTGGCAGTTTTGCCTATTAAAGCCTGGAAACTAGGAAACCTGTTAAGTTCTACAACAAATAAGGAATGTATAACAATAAATAACCATAGTACTGTTCCTCCTGCTACTTTCCTTTTTCCTGACTGCTGAAACATGGGGCTTCTCTGACTGTGAGGTGGCTCATGACCAATGTGTGTATCTAAATTTAAACCAGTATTTTGGGCAGCCAAAGAAACAGTATGATAATATTACAGGAATATAACAACAGGAAGCTCATATAAATCCCATACCAAATTGTTAACAGAAGTAATAATGGAATCCAGACTCAGACACAGGTAGCACTGAGATCCAATCTCAGCACAGAAAATAGATTTAACAGTGTATAGTATGAACTGCAGTGGTTTGATATCAGGCAGTTCAAGAGACTCAGACTTCTTTTTTGTAGTTCTCCAACCATTTGCTTTTAGTGCTTTCCTTTCTTTTGCTTAATTCTTCCATCATATGAGAAACTGTAGGTTGATGCCCCCTCCATCCAGCAGCTCTACATGTGTCCAGTTTTAAGTCCTCTTAATGGGTTACTATCTATAATGTAGATCGTAATGTACAGTAATATAAAGAAAGCTGTTTTACCACCCCTGTTTTACTCAGATTTTCATAAACCAGTAAATTATGTCAAAAGGAAAACAGAAGAAACATAATGATAGTAGTGATAACAAATGACCTCAAATGTCCTTCCAGGTCTATAATTAATTTCTTACCTGAGTAATTAAAAACTTAGTTATTCTCTCTGGCAATCTGCCCTTTTCACTTGACAAGATCATCTCCAGCATGTCTCCATGGAGTTTTTCCATAACAACAAAGACTCTCTCCGGTGTCTCAAACATACACTCCAGATTTACAACCCCAGGATGATGAAGATTCTATTAAAGATAAATACAGCACTGGATTTCTCAATATGATCAGTAGCTTTTGTCATTGCATACTCAGACTTCACATTGCCACCTAAACCAGACAATGTCCCAGTATTCCATAATTTGTGGGCCTAACCTGTAGGCCGCAGGGACAAAATTTCTAGGGGAAGTACAGGAGTATGTAACTAATTTCAAATTAGTTTAACATACATTTTCCTTATTGTGTCTGGTGCTTAAAGCTGCAGAAATTGTAACTCCTCATGTGACATTGCGGACACATTTGGTTTTGGCTTTTTATGGAAAATATACAGCAAAAATACTAATATGTTTGCAAAGACGCTAGTGATTATAAATTAAAATCATTATATTATCATCTGGTATTTACAGAAATAAATAATGGAGCTAATACAGTAAAAAACAACAAAATAGTACCTGTAAAATGGCAACTTCATTACGAAGTTGACTTTCCTGTTTAGTTGGAAATCTTAGTTTATCAATTATTTTAATGGCAACATCTCTTCCAGTTTTGCGATGCTTTCCTGCATTAATAAAACAAAAGCTCTCTATCAATTAACATGTTTAATTATGAAAAGTGTTCCCTTCTCATGGGTTGTACAAATGGCTATAACCAAGTAATCCTCAGAGCTGGTTTGCAGATAAGACATTAAAAGTTTTCTGTCATTTCTCTTCTTTCTACCCTCTGACAATAGAACTTGCTATCACCTGACAAAGCCATTTAAACATGTAAGAAACAAACATATGAGAAAGTTAGCTCTACATTTCAACAGTACAGACGCAAAGTTAATTTTCTCATATATGTGTAAGCTGCAGCTGCATTCTGTGCAACTGGCTGGTTGTAGGCTTAGTCCTTCACTGGTAGCTCCACACTAGCAAATAATGAAATATGTGACAGCCTTCAGGCATGTTAGTGCCTGTCCCAGGATTATCAGAGAGTCAGAGATACCTCAGTGAGAAATTTGTTGTTAGTTCTCACTTCAGACTGTCTCAAACAACAACTGTACCTAAATATATCCCCCAAAAAACTGCAGAAGAAAAGGAGAAAAGAGAGAGGAAAAATTAATAAGAAAATAAAAAGATAAACAATTCTAACAAGCTACTGGAGAAACAAAAAAATGCCTCACTGAAATATGTAAAGAAACACAGAGGGAGAAGAATATTTTTTCATGCATTACAGTTCTCAAAAAGAACAACTTTATTAGAACTTACAGAGGATATAAAGCTATTGATAGACATTGACCCACCATTGGGCAGAAAACTTCAATCTACAAAATGACTTCATCAACACAAAATATAAACATATAAACTATAAACATATGTGCAATTTCTGCAGTATATCTAAACATATATTTTGTTGAAGGTATACGTCTTAAATGAAACAACAGACAGCTAATTTCTGCAACAAAACATTTCAGAGTCCAAATATTTTCCCCATTCAAGAAAATTTTTATCTTAAGCACAATTGTGCAACACACCAAAGCCTTACCTCCATAAACAATTCCAAACTGTCCTGATCCCAAAACTTCATCTGGGAAGATCTGGTATACAGTGCTAATATCCTGTTTATACAAACAACAGATATTAAGCCCTAAGAATATGGAAAGAAAATTTGCATTTTCATTTGCTTTTTCTAGTGGGAAGTAGCATCCTTTTTGTACAGTACATTTAAAATATATTATCTGCCAAAATTTCCGGTGTGTTTTCTTACAAGCCATAGTAACTGTAACTGCTGTAAAAGCTGATGAATCTTCAAAAGGTTCACTGAGAGGGGTAAAATATTCCATTTGTGCCAGAGAGGCAGTCTCATGTCTCACTATTTCTCAGTGCTGTAACACAGGCTAAAGCACAAGCTGTTAGCAGATTCATTTGGGAGACTCAAACAAACATCAAATCTTGCAGCTCAGCTTTATTTTCCTGATATTTAACCAGCAGCACATACAACAGAGTAAAAGAGTGTCTAATTCATAATAAAGGCTGTCTTACTTTTTGTTAGGAAACAAATGGACACATTCCTAGCAGGCAATCTTTTTGCAATCTTTTTCTGACAACTACCAGAGCTGTCCCAAAGCTTTAGCTGGCTGCAGGGAGAATCTATTTTTTCCATCTGCCATAAGATAGGAAGCAAGCAGTGTCGCTGCTTAACTTGACTACATGACCTATGTCTAACTGTCCTAGAGTAAAAGAAACCCAGAATTCTCTATGTATGTGTTTTGATATATGCAACTCTTCCTTTGCATACGAAGAGTTTCATCTTCGTACAACAAAGAATATCTGATCTCTCAGTTATGACAGGAAATGATATATTTATCAAGTTTTGTGGTCCGTTTTACAAAGTTCAGTTGACAAATTCCATGAACTAGTAATTTCAACACCTCCCTTTTCCATTTGGTAATTAACATCCTACACAGACCCACAATTAAAGCCTGTGAAATTACCCATACATAATTCTTGCATCTCGAGAAAAGGTGTCATGAAGATGGTTTTTGTCAAAAGTTAAAAAATCTAATTGTTTGTTAATTTCTTCAAAGTAAGTGAGAAATGGCTGATGGGAACTCCCCTAACACTCCTCTTGAAAAGGAGATCAATGACTTTGCCAGTTTAATCATAGCATGTCTAGCACCAGCATCAAGAGAACACTCACCACGTTTTCTTGGACTTGGCAGTTTGACACAGAAATACTGACGGATATATCCCCTGGGGAAGAAAGCAAAGTATACTTTAGATTGCTGTGCTTTTAGTTCAAACATGTAGTAATAGGAAATGACATTCATATTACATCAGTATCTACTGACAGCTCTAGAAATTGGACCAATTAGGTCAGCTCGTTCGTCTACCAGCTAATATAAAATTATACCAGCTCACAAACACATGAATTTAACAACAGCTTTGCAGTGTAGGAAAAAACCAGAATTATACAATCCATTAATAATTTTTTTAATAGTGAAGTCTCATAACAAGCTTCTTATTGCTTTTTCCCATTCTATTTTGAGGCTTTGAATCTCACCCAAGTTCACAACTGCAACTAAATTGGTTTTATTTAGTGATTTAATTTAGGGATTTAATAATAATTTTGATTTATTTAGTCACCTACAACATATTTGATGATCAGATGAAGGCAAATACACATTCAAATTAGACTGCATACTGTTACAAGTAATACGCATTTCAACTGGCTTAACAGACATTATTAAAACTTAAAAATTTAAACAGACATAATGGAAACAAAGCCTTGCACCTGCACCGTAATACAAGAAACACCAGATCCAATTTCTATCAATGTGGAGCTTAGGATGTTCTAAGCATGTCATAAGCATTTGAACTGCAAACTTACTGAGGCAAAATTCAGCATATGCCTACTGCTAACTGCATTACACAAAGACAGTACTTTGGGAAGGAGAGCATGCTTCTGTGGAGCACGGTCACTTCTGTCTCCTACTTCTGTGCAGAATCCCATTCATGCTAACTGTCCATTTGTTTAAGTAAAAAAATTTTAAAACAGTGTCCCCTACTATAAGGCCTATACTACACACTGAATACACTTGCTACTACCCATCAGCACTAATCCTAGTGGCTGTAAGTAACATGAGTAACATGGCCTATTCAGTTTCCTTAGGAGGACTGCTTTTGGCATAGAATGTTTCAGTTATGGAGAGGTTTTTAATAATTGCCAATTTGTCTTCAAATATACGTACTGCTGTGTTTACATGAAAAAAAGCATGGACAAAGAAAAGTCTTAGAGTTTGAGTAAAAGAAAGAAGGTTACTATCATTGAGTAAAAGAAAGAAGGTTACTATCATTTTCATTGTGCACAAGAAATTGCTCTAAAGGTCTCAAACAACCTTAATTTTTGCACATATAACCCAAAGATAGCTACTAACTTGTAAAGAAATTTTTCAAACTTCCCAAGAGGGAGGTAAGACAGCTGTCATGCCCAGTACAGTATTTTAGGTGATTTGTTTAGCTACACTGGACTCAAACCAGGGTCACTAGGCAACTAGTCTGACAGAAATGACATCCAGAATTTGACACTATTTCATACAAGATCCCATTTGAGAAAGCAAAGGACATTGCTGATCTAATCTGATATGTGAGCTTTTGTGCCTGGAGAAGCAATGCCACAGCCTGTTGTGTTACTCGGTTCCTGAAGGGCTTGTGGTCTCATTAGCATTTGTACTGCATTAATAGCATCCAGATGTCAAGTGCTAAAGTGAATGTATATTGCAACAAAAGGTCTAATCCAAATTATGTAGACATATCCAAATTCTCTTTACACTCACTAGGCTGCATAGAGGTACAGAGCAACCACAGCAGCACACGGCTAGTAGTGAGGAATTGTTTGCACTGTGGTACTTTATTATCAGTACCCAAGACAGATTTAAACAGGTCTCATATTTGGTTTACATAAACTGTCACCACTGCTAGAGAATTACACAAAGGTATGTAAATTGGAAGCAAAGATATATTCAGTTCTTTTGGTCCTGGATAGCACATATGCCTTGTTGTGCCTAGAATAGCTGTTCTTCACACTTGAGCTCTTTTCATCTCAGCATGGGACAATGTTTGAGGCAGCTGTACAGCCAAATATGATGAAAGGGAGCATATCATCTATGCTGCAGTTTGACCTAAAGACTGAAGAGCTGCTTCTGCAGACAGCTAGAAACATAAATTACAGTCAGGATGAGAAAAAAAAAATCTATCAGTTCTGAAGTGGAGCTCAGAAAATTTCATCCCTCTGCACAAGGAGGCTATTCCTCACACCAGCAACATAAACTTGAATTAGAAGCCTTACTAATTCCATAACTATTTGCTTACTAAAATATCTACATCTTGTACATCAATACAGATGTCCTACTGAAAACACATGGATGAGAAACCGTGGTGTTTAAAATAATATGGAAGACAAGTGACAACCCATGACAGAATAGCCTTTACCAGCTGTGTAATACATCCTTTCAATGTGTGCAGAGGACTGAGCAATGCCATTTGAGAGGTGATTTTCCTTACAAGAAATGGAGGAAATGAGCAGACTTACTGTGCAGGCTGGCTCCTGACCCAGTGGATGCCCCTTTGGGGATGACAGGCATCAGGGCGTGCTGTATGGCCATCTCCCACATTCGCGCCACATCAATGCCGACACCACTGCTGATAACGCTGTTATTCAGTGGAACACTTGAGAGGTTGTCTATGTTTTCTCCAACATAATAGACTATATTTGCTGTGCTTATTTCAAAACAATGAGGATTGGCTCCTTGAGGCAGCAAAGTGAAAGTTTTTGCAGGTTCCAGAGACAAAATTTCAGACAATGGGATTTCCTAAAATGAAAAAAAATATTTTACTTTCTGTGCAAAGATTATCAACATAAAGAACTTCAGCATGAGTTTTATTTGATTAGTTTATGATATCAGTTGTTGCCTTTTATCACATGCTTCTTGTACAAACAAAAAGCCTCTTGTAACCTGAAACTCTGTGACACAGACGAGTGTTGATGGTAAAATACTAAATGTTTCTCTCCAAGACTAAATTGAACTTTAATTATTTAACTGAACTTATCAAAGAGAGTAGTGAGGTACTTTCAGAGAAAAAGCAGGGCCATCCATATATTAAGAAAACTCCTTTAGAAAATAAAACCTTGCTGACTTCTCATATAAAAACTTTTCATTTCCACAACACACATCTTATAGGCCCTCGTGAGCTGACACCTTTCTGATCAGAGACTTGTTTTTGAAAAGCAGAACACACATAAACAGCTTAAATAATGAAAAAAAAAAAAAAAAAACCGAACAACCAAAACCTAGATAGAAGTTACACTATTATTGTACTTTTAGTAAGCATCAATTTAGCAATTTAGTCCTTATATTCTGCTGGTAAGAAAAGAGGTTGAAAAATATTACTTACTTTGTAATATTTGCTTCCAGTATCATTTTGAAAAAGTGTAATGCATTTGCTGTCCAGCCTCCAGTAGTGTCGCTTTCTCTGCAGTGAAAAACAAGTAAATTAATGAAATGTTCATTTTGCAAAAGCACCACTGCCAAAATACTTCCTTAGTTTGAAGAGATGTACTGTGAACAATAAAGACCCAATTACTATTACAAGATTTTAATGAAAACTCTCTAATTTAATTTAGAATTTATAGACCTCTTATTATGCTCTACTATTTCAGGAATAGCTCTGTGAAAATTGTACAAATTTAAAAAATTTAAAATGTCATTCTGATTTCTGCATTGTATTCAGCACTATTTGCTGATACACATGATCCTAAAGCAGCTGAAATTTCTTTTTGTATCCCTTCTAACAACCCAGTTCACTTTTGAAGGTCATATACTGAAGGCTTTATTAATTTTTTAGCAAGTTAGAATGAAAATACCCTTTTTCTACACTAAACCTACTTTACAAAAGTCCCAATTCAACTGGCAGTAAGGTATCAGGGAAAGTGCAGCTGGAAAGTAAAGCTACTTTACAGAACCCCTTCACATTATGTTTCACTTCCTTAAGAATGATTTTACATTTGGCTGCCTATGATAATGCAACAGATATATATTCAGATGGTTTTTGCATGTTTTAACTGTCTCCTGTTCTTACAAGCACTGCCAGTCACAGTTATTGTAAGTATTGGGACTTTAGGAATCATAAAAATTGCAAAAAATGCCTTACATGAGTGACTGTAAATTATCTGAGTATTGTTAGAATTTAATTCTATACCATAACATAACATTTACTGGAAGACAGGCCTTCTGCAACAATTCTTACCAGCGTGTCCTTGCTTGTATAGTGAACCATCCAACCCTCCTTCATTACTGTGCTACTTCTCCTTTTTGTGTGCTTCACAGACTGTACAACTCTCATTAATGGAATATTGTTGCTGGTTGAAGGGCTTAAGAATAAATCATTAAAGGCTTTTAAAAAGAAGATAACTTTGGACAGAAAGAAAAAAAATCTTTAAAATCAGAATACATGTATACACACGCATAGAAAATACCCACATTTATTTTCATCATTGTTAGCAGACCTGATTTGTATACTATTTTGTTTTGTCAAGATATTCCAAGTATCTTGAGATTACAAAGAAAAAAGGCTGTAATGCTACACCAAGGGAATGCCAGAGACCTCCTGAAGGCTTACATGCACTATTCCAAAAATGTTTCTAAAGATGAGCTAAGAAAATGGGCAAATGACTAGAGCCTTAGCTAGGTTGTGGGAGCATTGCTCAAGCTTGTGCTATGCATGATTCAGAGCAGTACTTGATCTTGAATCTCTCATAACCTACACAGACACTGTCCATCAGATTACTGTCCTGTGATCTTGCTTGAGCTCAAACACACAATGGGGCGACGCCACTTTACAAAGTAGAAAACACGTCAGCTGCCCAGCTACACACACCCTGGACAGGCACAGCAGAGAATCTGCTGGAACCTCTCAGAGAAAGAGATTTAAGCCACTCTACACTCAAAGACTTAAGGTGAAACCCTATTGCCTTGTAGGGTATGCACACTGCAACTTTCTACCATTCAGCCAACACACAGTAAGCTGGGAAGCCATGGGAACATGACAGCATGCCTGATAGCACCAGCAGATAAAATCTGGTAGCAGCCAGAAGCAACCTAGCCCATAATCATTGCTGTTAGAGTTAACAACTCCTAAAGCAGATTCTGTGTAATGGAATATGGACTCAATCTGTTCAGTCCTAGAAATGAATACTTGGCTGTTTCTGGTAGAAATTTAAACAGTGATGCTGCATTGTGAAAACAGAGCACAGCACTGCTTTTGTATTATGCCCTGCTAGCAAAGCTATTGGTGCAACAACTCCAGCAAAAAAGGGTTGATAGTGTTTAGGAAAAGAATAATATGTTAAGTTCCCAAAGTTGTTGTGACTGTAGATGTCTGCAGATGGCCCTGCTTCACTGTAATGCATCTTGGAAATAAGCTTTATGAATTGGTAGTTTCCCATCAAAATGCAGAAAGCACTGTCTGAAAGTTTAATTAAGTGTATAACATATAGTTATATATCTCTTTTCTGCCTAAAAATTATTTAACCATCTGCAGTTTCTATTTAGCTATTCTTGTCTGTGCTGACAAGAGGTTAACTTTTTATTTGCCTTCTATAGATCACTTAAAAAATATCCATGGATACAGAAACTACCTTTAGAAATAAGTGCAGAGAGGTATTACTGGAAGAATCTCTCTTATATAAGTAAAACATATACCTTAGTTCATAAATGTTTTATTAGCACAATTGGGTATTTTTATTTTGAAAACTTGCAATGCTGTCTGCTTCATAAAACTTGGATATTTAACACATTCTGTGGCAATGATTTAGTGTTATGCACAGGCTCATATTCCAATGACACAAGGTGTCTCTACATCATAATATATCATATGTATCTATTCAGATAAATACGGAAGTAGTTTACCCCTGCACAAAGTAAAACTGCATATTGTTGAAATGGATTGCCTTCTATTAGTGCAACAGGTGTATGACAGTAACACAGAAATAAGGGAACATAAAAAATATGAAATAAGAAAATATTACTGAGAGACCCCCCACAAGCAAAATAAAAGAGGAAATTGCAGGTCAAACAGACGTGTGAAAGAAAAATGTTTCTATAAGGTATAGATCCCTTAAAGGTATAGATCCCTTGCATCAAGGAAATTACAGTTGAAATTTCCTTAATTCATTTTAGGTTCCCTGACAAGGAATAATCCCTATTTTTTCCATACTATTTAGACAGTTCCAATAAGTGAATGTTTCTTCTCTTAATTCACTTCTGAGGTACATTGCAGAACTCAGTTCCTGTTTTCCTTCCTGAACAGTCATTTCAAAGCACTAATCTATTTTTTAACTTGCTTCAAATTACTACTTTAAGTTTGTCCAACTTTCCTTTTTAATAAAGGCATCTAAAAATACAAACACTCTAGATCCAATTACACCACAGCCACCTACGCATTTTGTTTATTTAGCTAAATGTCCAGGCACTGCACTGTTAAACCAGGGAAAGAATACCTTGGAAATTAAGTAAACAATAAATAAATATTTTACTAGTAAATATGCACAAATAGTTTCACATCATTTTCATATGAGAACAGACCTGTAAGAACTACTTTTGCATAAGTTTTCAAATGCTACTTCAACTTGACAATGAAGCTTCTCTTAAATTACAAATGCATATAATCAGTGAAGCAGTCTCACTACATTTCACCAGCATTCCCAACTCTAAATAAGTGAGAACAGTGACCATGTACATTCCCCCTTGAGCCCTAGACACAATTTGTACAAAAAAATACAAAGGAAGATGGAAGGTACACTCACTCCCCAGCTCACCTGATCATCCTGTTAGATTCATCGTGATCCAGATCAACATCCTGCATTTCTCCATTGTCACTATGGCATCCTGTCATTGACATCTCTGAATCATGAGCCATAGATTCTTCCATGTCATCTATAAAGCCACTGTTTCTTTCACTGTCATTGTCATCACTCCCTTCTTCCATGACCACATCAGACTCAGCCCCAGGACTAAGAAGGTCTGGAACACCATTTCTCAAGTTATTATCTAAAAACATTTGATACTCCAACACATTTTAAGCTTCCAAAAAACTCAAGTTCTCTTTGGAAGTCTATTGCCTACATCTAGAAAATATAAGTAGACAATTAGTTATTATGTGAACTATATATTCCTTGGCACAGGAACAGTGTTTCCTGTGAAGCCTGGACAAAAAAGCACAATCATCAACACCACTGAAACAATGCTCCCTGAAAAATTAAACAAGCACCAAAACTAAAGTCTTAAGGTTTAACTGATTTGACTATGGCATAGCATTAATAGCACCATCCAACTTACATTTAAATTATATTAAACTTTCCTGTTTCCAAATTAAATACACCTAAGTAAGATCAGAGTAAGAAACAACTTTTTGTTGCATTGTTGCTAGTAAATGGATTTATTTGGAATATAAAATCATTAGTCCAGTCAGAGGGTAAAGACAGCATTGGTTTCTCTAGGATGTTGCAACGTTTCAGAAATTTGAAGTAAGGTTAAAATCACATGGAACACATCAAATAGTTTCTCCTAGCAACTTTTGCCTAATTGTGTGGAGGAAGGTTCTTGACAGTCAGTGTAGGCAATGTAACACAAGAAGAAGCACCTTGAATTGTCTGACAGCAAAATGTTTGGAATTGATGGCATTTCACTGAAATTAGAAGCGTACATCTGAAAAGTTTGTTTTCATGTATAGTAGTCTTAAGATATTTGGATATAAATCACTGATATGTGATTAAGAGACACATACTTCATCTCTAGCAGAACCAGTCATCCAGTCATGAATGTTACTTCACAATGCAAAGCTCTCTCTATCTTTGCTATTCCTACAAAACTTTTAAAATATTCTTCTATTTTTAATAAACCTACAATCAGTTAAAAATAACTCCTTACATTTTGTATATAATGCATTTACTGATGACACCACACTTGGAATTTCATTACTCAACTCTTTCACTTACTATTTTAGGGAAGATGCATCACACAGCAGATGGACAGAACAACAGATATTGTATTTTGTTTATTAAGTTTGAAAATAATGTGAACCAAATAACTGTGAAATACAAATGGGATACAAGATAAAATTACCTTTGCTAATCCCAGGGACCCTCTACCAATCATTCAGGATACACAATTCAGAGTTCTATGAGGATTCTATGTATACCATACTAAGAATATTATTTGGTGTATAAAAGCCAAGTTCTATAAATTTTGAGATTGCAATCTTCAAGGGATATACTTGGAGTAAGCCAAGAATATGTGTTCTCACCCCAAGTGACTCTGCACAAGCTTTCCTGAGACAAACTATCACTTCCCATCAGCTGAGCAGCAGATTCACATGTCAGGAGGAAAGTCCAAACAGAAGTAGTGTGTTTCTTGTGAAGCAAAGGTGGGGAGAGGGGAGAGGGGGTGTGTTGTAGGGATGAAATACACCTGCTCAGATGGAAAGAGGGAATTTGGAGGAGTAATTCAGAAACCAATGTAAGTTTTGTTCATGTAGTTCAATTGTGCAGAAAAAAAGTTCATGTTCCTTCCTGTCTTTTCACAGCACTTTAGATCAATCATAATCAATCTCTAAAACTGCATCTATGCAGGAAAAATGTTTATTATTTTCAAGCAGATTTAGTTACTTTCTCTGACAACAAATCTCAGGGAAATCTTTACACTCCTATCAATAGAATTAACATTTCATAGTGTATATTTTAGTTTTTGAAAACCAACCCACAAATTTCCATTAGCAACATTACTTGCACTCCTGAAGAAATAGTTGTGTTGTGGGATGGTTGATGGTTAAGTGAGGTATAAATAGCGCAAGATTAAAAAAAAAAAGAAAAAATAAAAGTGACTCCAAGAGTCCAATGAGAGGTGCATCAGAAAGGACATCCAATAGGAAGACATCATCTACTTTCCAGAAAATCATGCACTTTGTCACATTTCAAGTGGAATACTTAGTACCTGTAGGAATTTTCCTATTAAACATAAAAACTTCATAGTGATACAGTAATACTACTATGACAAATACTGTGAAAAATATTAGTCAATGTTCCTAATTTTGGAATTTCTTGATATGTCTTCAATAACGTAGACCACTGATTTAAAGGAAAAAGAAGGCATTATAAGGTAATACTTAATTAACCACAGAAGCAGTTTAGGCTGACAATATAGTAATATACATTTAGAAAGGGAACACTTCACCACACTTCTCATTCCCTTATCACACAGGAAAGTGACATTTTCAAGGCAATCAACAACTCATCTACAGCCACTCCTTCTTCTCCAGTACTGTCTGTCAAGCCTACCCATACACTCTTATACTTAACTCAAACACCAGCAGCACATGCATGGGAAAATCAGCAGAGAGTCTAGACCTGATTTGTGGCAACTGGTATGATTGGTTTTATGCCACCAGTGAATGGCGGAATTTTTTTCTGAAGGGCATTCCTAGTTCTTCTAGGTAAGTTTTTCCTCCTCAGGAAGATCATTCATAACCACCTTTTTCTCCCCTCACAATAAAAGAAAATGTTGTGCTTCTAGCTGACAGGTGAGTGCCAACTTCTTACATGCAGCTTTTGACTTCACTCTGGCATTCTGCATTTAGTGCTATCACGGGGCCATTTTGCTGCTGGCATCACCTCTGTGGCAGAGCTTAGCTTGTCTGCCAGTGCTACCCATTTGGAAGAAACCCTCCTAAAGGACGGTGTATGAGCTACTCGCAGCATTCCTCCCACACTTCATCTTCAACATACAACAGAAGTATTGCAGAGGAAAGGCCACTCCCAAGCGATGGAAAAATGTGTGTTTGTACACATCACAGTTTTACATTTCTTTTATTTAACTGATGGTTTAAACTATGACAGGAACAATTGTCAATGCAACTTACCTCCATTAATGGCAACTTCCCCCAGGCAGTTATTTGGCACTTTAGGAGCACAGCGTTTGTGACAGTTGAATCTACAGTCTGATAAGTGAAAAAGGGATACAGCCAAATTATTTATTTTTCTTTGACACAATTATATTTTCCCTGCTATCCAGCCTAGAGTTATTAAGCCCTATCATTTCATTAATACAAGTCGTATGTTCAGAGAGTGCGCACTAGCCTGGCTCCATGCTGCCTGTCAGTGGAAGGGACAGGGTGAGGATGCTAGAAGCACATTTCTGAGGGGAAAAAATGCCTTTCCAAGGGTAGCTGGGTGGAGCAGCACTACAGCAGCCAAAGTGGTGCTCAGCTCATCTAGGCGAGTGATGAGGAGACACAAGTGCCTGGCTCCAAAGCCAGAGCTGCCTTTCCAGTGAAAGAAGCAGAATGGGCTGCAGTGTATCAGCTGCAGTTTAAGGGACTGACTACATAGGAAATACTGATGACTGAAAATTGAAACAGGAGAACCCTAGCCAACAATTTTAAGTGAGAAAATATTTGTTTTTTCCACAAGGCAACTTCTGGACAGCTTCCAACTATGGGTTCCTTCAGTCCTTTCCCTATTTTTCAATTTTTTCTTTTTACTTCTTTCATATGTGTAAGTAGCACTTCATTATATGCCTTGGAATTGTTTTCTTTTGGCTTATGAACACATTTTACTTAAACTAAGAGCTATAAGTTACTAACACACCAGGAAAACCAGAGACAGAAAGAAAAAATATTCTAAGTCTGTCCATACCTTGTAATTATTTAAGATTGATCCAAACACCAACTAGAGGTACAGGAGTGCCAAACTACAGATAAATATTAATTCCTTTTTTAAATTAGGTTAATATTTGCTTAGATCACCAGAATTCAAAATGAACTGAAACTGGTGATGCTTTGATAGATATTTTACGTTAGTTAAATTGCATCAGAATCACACCTTAAGTTAAATTAATGCAATTCTGAATCTTGCAGGGTTTAAAGAAGTAACACAAAGTACACTGATTAAATTTATGATGGTTATTATTTACTGTAATAGAAGGAAGATGATTTTAAGCCTCCATTAGCCACCATTCCAACCCCATAGCATGCACAATGCTTTGTATTTACCGGCTAAGGCTGGCTAAGGTGAGACAGCAATCTAGGCTACAATCCAAAGAGCCTGACTCACTTCAGCACCTACTAAGGTATACAATGCCATGACACTTGAGAGCACATTAGTCATACTGAAAAAATGTGGGTTTAAATTCTCATATAACCCAATCGTACTTTACTTCCATTACAACTTCCCCAAAACACTGAGCTGCTGAGGCTCAGGCATTTGCTTCTTCAATTTACACATAGGACTTTGTAGATAAACAACAATGAAGATAAGAATATAGTCCATTATGTAAACTATTCTGCTGTAAGCACAGGTTCCCCTATGCCAAATACAAGATCATTTACACTGAATGAAAAGTGTGAACTACTGCGCATACACCAAAGGGTAAGAATGAACAGCCACGCAGCCAGCTCCTACAGAACACCAATTACTGTAATTTTGACTGCAGCTTAATCCAGTGTAATTGTACATATGCCTACACGTAGACAGTTTAGTGAGGAAATCATGAATAAGGCTACATAGTAACCACTCAAACACTAATTTATTAATTTTATTATGCTCAGCTTTTATGTTCCTAAAGGACATTTACTTACCTTTGCACTGCAAACCCTGTCTAAAAAGCCCTTTGAGAAGCTTCTTGCAGTACTGGCAAACTGTTGGACGTGTGTAGGAGTGGATGACAAAAGTATGAGGCACTTTAACTTTTGACAGTAAAATCTTGTCTAGTTGAATAGGCCGTCCAATGTAGGACTGTGAATTTGACCTCTTCTCTCGCCCCATGTATGATTCTGATGGTGTCTTTTGCTGTAAAATACATAATAAAGAGTTTTGTATTCATTTTTTAAAGAATATCATATTCATATATTCCCTCTCCTCAATAATACTGTCATATGCCATAAAAAGTCATGTAAGTGCCTTTATACATTAATAGAACATGCATCACGCCCCTCTCAGACTGCTTTTGAAAAATTTGAACGGTACTGAACCACCCCTTTGCCAACACTACTATCATATACTTTGTGTTGTGACTGAAACAGGTTTTTATAAAAAATATAATTAATCAAAATTAAAATGCTCATCAAGATTTCTCAGAAAAGCATTTTACATTCTGATAAAAACCATTTTTACCTCTTATTTTCTGTTTTAAATCAAAAGTAACTTTTAAAGGCTGTATTTTTGTATAAACATTAAAAATTATTACGTTATTCTGTGCGCATGTAGGTTAATGACAGAAAAACTATTTCTTTATAATTTTTGCTATTGCTAACCTTATTACATCTAGATTATGCACAATAGATCACAACAGGTATTTAAAGGTGTGTGTGTATATGTATATACATACACCCTTTTAAGTACCTATTATGTATATGTGTATATATATATATGTGTATCGGTGTATATATATATATTTCTGAGACACACAGTTTAAGGCATGAAATCCAAAGAATTTCTAGAATAAATGAGTTATATTTTCTCTATTAAATTTAGAGGTACTTATGATAATTAACCCAGAAAACAACTCGCCTAGAAAACTGCTTTCTCCTAATACTTGCTGTTGAGAAACAACCAAACTACACCCACAATTAACACTGAAAGGAGAAGAAAAAAGTGAGAAAATGCAGCTTGATTATTTAAAACACCTTCTCATTATCATCCACAAATAATCAGATAACTGAACACCAGAAAACAAATCACTCAGAGTGAGCCTGCACTGTTCAAAAACTGTAGTAGCTGAAGCTTCATGTAGACATTAACTTGAACACTGCTCAGATTCAAACACATAATGCTATAGAAATTCCTCCATCTGATTACTATTTCCCAGTCATGAAAATATAGAAAAATACATTTTTGTATGCTTCTATCTTTTGGAGTAAAGAGGAATTGAGAAGCCATTTTAATGGCAGAAGAATATAAGGAATTAGTTTCCAGCTTTGCCTTCACAGTGTATTTGCCATGGGGGGAAAAAAATTTCTTCCTTACAAAGTTCATAAAGATTTCTTGCTGCTAAGATTAATTCTTTGATTATACTGTAGAATTGGGTGTCTTTTCCAAGAGGCATAAAGATCCACTGTACTAACACAATCCTTTCAAATAAAGGAAAAATATGCAAAATACATTGTATGAGCCAGGTACATATGGCCACCACAAAGAAACTAGCTTGAAAGAAGAAAGCATCTGTCTTTTCTTTATCACAAATAAAATTGGAAAAATTCTGAGTACATACTCTGATATTACGGGTTTATTACCTCCTGAGGTTTAAATCTTCATGCTCTGCAAAGCACTTGTGCATATTTTAAAAAACCCAAACAATTAATTAATCTCAAATTGAGATTAAATTTCTTCCATATTTATTACCTACTAATAAAATTCGCCTAATATTTCTAAGGCAGATTGCACTAAGTTTTATGAAAAATAGGCCCTGCAAAATGGAAGGCAGAAGACCATCAGGACAGAAGAATGAGCCACATATTCTGCACAAACTGCATTGCTCAGCTAGTATGAGCCACCTGGAAATTACAGCCCTCAGTGCCTGTGGACAGGGCAAAGCTCACAAGGAGCAGCGAGAAAGAGATGCAGTTCTCACAGTTTTATGCCTGTGTAGAACAGAAACAATTTTGGTCCAGACTGATGCTACCTCATAGTCCTGGTTCAGTGCCTTACAAGTTACAGCTTCAACCCTACCCTATGACCACAAAGTTAGCCCTGAGTTTGCTCTTCAGTGTCCACAAGAGTTTTAATTGTGGCATACTACAATTTAATGTAAATAGTTTCTTTTTGAATTAAAAATTTCCTAAAGGGTTCTTACTTCTAATCACTACTTGCAATGCATTAGTCACAACACTTTGCTCTCTCTCTTTCTTGAATCTGGACATTTGGTGGACATGTAGTGATGCTAGTCTCTAAAAATGAAGTTTAACTGAAAAGGAGTGAGACTATGTAAGGAAAAGAGTTCTTCTTACTGCTTGCTTTCATAATGTCACTGTAATAAACTAATATTCCAATTTAGCATTCTTATCACTAGAGCTATTTCTTGACAATCTTACCCTTACCGGCAGTAAAAGTGATCCAAATATCTCCTAATGCCATCATCTCTCCTAGAATCCCAACTAATATAATCTAAATTAAAACCTATTTTCTATGATCACTCTTTGCCTTCATTTTCCAAATTACTGCCTAATCAAAAATTATTTTGGCAACCCAAATACTGCAAAGTCCAAATTATTTATACCTAAGTGACTTCATACTTAAAGGATTTTAGAAAGCTGGTTTGGCTTTTCCTCACCAAATGCTTTGCAGGTTTTAGAAACTTCAGCAGTGTTGCTGAAATGTACCGAGACTAATCTTTGCATGATTAACAGAGAGAGACGTTCTTCCCTACAGCTTTGGCTCTGACCTAGATGTCTGATCAAATCTCAGGTGCAGTACAGTACAAGCATGGGACAAATTATTTGCTTTTTTTTGCTCAGATTGATGGCAAATTTTTCAGTTTTAATGTGCTAGCGTATGTTTCTGAGAAAATGTCAGGTTGAACAAAAAGTGAATTCTAGATGCTCTACATTGAGTTGATTGTTTCTGAGATAACTCTGAAACAGTTACTCATCATACCATCAGCCTTGATCAAATAGAGTTATCATTAATAAAGCTTTTGTTGTGTTGTTCGGTAGTGTTTTTTTTCTCAAAATTTGTATTAGTCAATGCACAGTTATAATTTCTGAAGTAATTACTTCAAGTCTCATTTCACATGGCTGCAAAGTTGTGTTCCTGAACAGACAATTAACTAAGCTTTTGTTAGTAATTCATAAGTACAGCCCAAGCAGTAATTGCATACTAAACAAAAGATAAAACACTGGAAAACCTACTGCTAGATGTCAGTCTTCAACTCAAATGTACAGAGAAAAGTATTTCAGCTTTTCTTTGCCATGCTGCAACTGCTGGGCTGCTACGTGCCAGCACCATAGCACACCATGTTAGGCACCAGCAGTTCTCAACTTACAGTGACTTAGGGTCAAGAGGTAAAGCCAAGTTTCACCTTCTCCCATGCTGTCTTTTCTAAGACATCAGAATTCATGGATCTGGTCTCACTCCTGTATGCCCAGTCCTGATATGCCTGACTCCATTCCCTCCTCTTGCAGCCAGAGGCATGTGCCCCTGGGTCCCGCTCAAAGGTAGCAGGGGAAGGGAAACTGGTGACAGATAACTCATGGCAGAGCAGCTGGAGCATCTTCCACACCCTCTGATGACTGATTCATTAGGAGGAGCACCTCCTCTCCCTTGCCAGATAAGCTTCTCCTCCCAATATTGTCCAAAAGTCCTGTCAAGATGCCACAGCTCTAACTTCTAGCACTCCCAGCATCAGATGCCACAATTTTAAGCCTCTGAAAGCATAGGAAACCAGGAACTATACTATTTTCACTGGAAAGCAAGAATCTCCTCCACAAAGCACCTCTTCCTTCAGCTGGTGTGCCTGGTTTGTTAGAAAGATAAATGAGTTTTTCCTGGTAGCCAGCCAGACTACTGACTCAGCAAGTCTGGAAACTTCCCAGGAAATGATTGCTTAACCAGATTACACCATGGAAACTAACAGCCTGCACAGTTCCAAATACTAAATAGTCCTTTAGAACAATCATCCCAGCAAGGTAATCTATACTTTAAGAGCTCAAGAGTGTGATTTTTTCAAGTGACAACAAACACCAAGAAATGCCTGCATATACTGAATACTAGACTGTCCAACTAAGCCAATGACACTGATCACATCCAGATACTTCAATTATGTTTTAACTGTGACAATATCTAATAGAATCCAGTTTGCTTACTCTTACTTTGGGAAAAAAAAAAGAAAATATTTAGGTTTTTTTTGTTTTTTAATTCCAAGAAGGCAGATGTGCCAATCTTTTCCCCAACATGGGGCATTCCCCATGACTTTTATTTAACTGATAGCTTGCTTCTTCATATTCTGGTTCAAATTCTTTGAATTTTTGGAATATATTGAAGCCCCTCATGTGAGTTCTGATGAGCTTTGTTGAAAGCTACTAGAAGACACAACAATTTGTCTACGTTAGCCAGAAGCATAAAATCATTGTACAGTCATTGTAGGAAAAAGACAGTCCCCCAAAGGTAAAAATAGCTCAGCAGATCTTTCCTGTCTTTTCTACCTTGTCCAAATACACTGCAAAATTACACTGCAATTAAGAAACTGAAATAAATACTGATTTCCCCACCAATGGATTAAGCTGCTCCTATTACCTGGATGAGTTTGACCATCAGCATTCACATCTATTCCTTCCAGGCACAGAAGTGAAAGAAACTGTAGGGAAATGCTGAAGGGACAAATGGGAAGCAATAAAAGCTGACTGCTTGGACCCAGTGGGCTCTTGGGAACAAAGACAAGGACCAGCTCTGCAATCCAGCTACACGGGCTAGTCTAAAATGTAAGAGAGACTGCTGTTTGCCTTGCTCCTTTTAAAAGGTTTTGACAGTCCCACTAAATACATCCCAGGGATTCTGAAAAGCTTTACCAAAACCTTCATGTTCTGTAAGAGTCAGAAAGCAACTACTTCCATTTTGGCAATCATGCTTGTGGAAACATGCTCAAGTCAGTAACCTTCACTCAGAAGAGAACAGGCTACACAACCTATACTCTACTAAATATTTGGTTTTTTTCAAAACTTACACAAAGAAGTGCTAACCTTTTGCAGGTTCAACATCTAAGAAGTGTTGCAAACATTATTCCTGTAGTTTACACTGAGATACTCAATCAGAAATAACAAAAGTATTCCTACAATATTGAAATGTTTGCCTCAACAAAAGAATAAACTTTTACAATCTAGGGATTTTTATTTACTTGGACAACAGAGAAAAGTGATGTCTATTAAAAAAAAAAACAGCAGTAACTGTTTGGATGAAGTTTCATTTTTAGTGTTGAAACAGACCTGTTGAAACATGCATTTCCTTCCCATATTAAAGGCAGAGGATAAAGCCTTAATATGTTCACACACAATTTCCTCACAGGAAGCTACTGTCAAGTGAGGTGCGAGATATCTATGTAACCACAGGAACTCTGTTTTTAATGCAATGCAAGTGTTGACTTTCTTTCACAAATTAAACTATGTGACAGCAATTAAGTGAATTCAAAGAAACAAATCTTCAGTTAAATATACTGAAATACCACACTTAGACTGCAATCAACTGTGTTGTCTTTCAAGGCTTCGTGCACTCCTCTCTAAGTCAAGTGTATGATTTAATCCCACAAGCACCACAGTTAGATAGCTATGGTCTGAAAAACATTTCACTTTCCCATGTGTAAACACATCAAAGAACTGACTTCAGTACAAGCTGTTTAATATTAAACTATCCACAGATGGCTATTATTACATACACCATTCTTCTACTCAGACATCAATAGCAGCAGACAGTGGTTTGAATGCTCTGTCTGTAACCTGCCTTATTTTGGAAAGTACCAATAGGGTTTCAGGAGGCATTGTAGGACTATGCTGACTCCTCAGAACCAGGGGACTCCCAAAACAAAAGCCCTTTCTTTTCGGATTTGCTAGTACCAGCAGCCATAGTAAAACTTACACAGCACAAAGCTTTTTTTCCAGCATCTTACAGACACAAGTTCATTAAAAAATATAAGGTTTAGTTTGATCTTGTATCATGTACTTCATAATTTTAAGTATATTAATTAGTAAGTTATTTCCATGGAAGTATCATGCAGTATTAGAATGCCCACATCAGAAGCCAGACTTGGCAGCTTTGTTATGCTTGCTGAATAAAGCTAATAAAAAAGGGAGAAAAAGCACACGATGACACAAAGGTATCACAGCCAAATTATAGTTCAATACAAAACCCTTAAGATAGTCTTTGCACTATTCTGATTCATCCTACCATATAAAATCTTGGGGTTTTTCCCCCCCTCAATGCCTGTATAAATGTGTCCTATCTGTCACTGTCTACATACCATTCTTACCAAATCAGGGATAACTGACAGGTCTTTAGGCTTAACCACAGACACTGGTTTGGAAAGTTTTGGCTCTGGACAGAGGAGATATGGACAAACCTACTAGGTGAGGCCTGCCGTAAGTTTGGGGGCAGTACTATGTTATCAAAATAAAAAAACAAGATTATCTATTAGAAGGGAGGGAAAGCACCACTGAACACACCTAGGCCACATAATGGCCGATAAAAGGTTGTGTTGATTACCATTATTCCTCAAAATAATGTTTTGGGATCTTTTACCAATCCACAATAACCCAAACAATCATGAATGATGTCTCAGAGATACAACAGGGAAGTAAAATGTGTGCTGCAGCATTTGGCAATTTTCAATATTGCTAGTACTTAGCAACTACAAGAACCTAGCTCCTAATTTTCCTTAGATGTACCACTTTGAATATCATAGATATGCAACACTTCCAGAGAATTACATTTGAAATACTTTTTGATTTTGACTTTCAATTTGTTTAAGTTATTGTAAAAAGGCAAGAAAATTAAAAAAATACATAAAAGATTATGGAATTAATTCAAATTTCTATATTCAACTTTCAGTGTCCAATTCACTGAGTTCTCAATTCTTAGTTCTCTTTAGTGCATGACCCTGTATTCACCTGGTGCATCGGGCACTAGACCAATGTGAACACTACTTAGGATCAGTTTAATTACTCAAAGCCTCTATTTCACCTTCTATTATTTTGAAATAAACTCTAGATTTTGGAGCAAACTCCAGGAGCTCTATCCATAGGCATTTTTATTAAACATATGGGCACACTGAAAGTAAATTCCCATTCAGACAGAGAGGAATGTGCAGTGTATATCACTGGAGCATGGAAAGATAACTTGAGGGTGACAAGAATAAAACATAACAGAACAGTATTAATTCACAGTTAACTCAAGTGCCTTCAAAAGAAAATATTAATTTTGCCTTCGAGGATCTTTGGTCTAATGAACTCTACTTCAGACATTAGAAAAGGTCTTGTAATTAGAAGTGGTTTAAGGCACCAAGATGCTCCCAGCTGCAACACCCCAGCTCTTTCTTATTCCCTCCCTCAAGGGCCTTTTTTTCCAGTTCAGTGAGCTGGGGAGAGAGTCCCTGCACAAGATTCTGTAGGGACTGAACTTGGAAAAGGAGATGCATCATCTGTAGGAGAGTGAAAAACAAAGGCTTCTTAGAGTGGCTATTTCTGAGTCACTGGACACAAGGACTCCTTATTTCAGTGGGCTAAGACAAAAGAGCATCTGTATTAAGTGTTGGGTGTGAGGGAAGAAAGAGAAAATGGCCACCCACGACTCAAGACAATTCCCTCCCAGAGCATCTACTGTCCTAGTTCTGCAGAATCACTCTTCTATATATAGCTAAAAAGCCTCAAGCCAGCTCTGCTTATAACAAATCTACAGAGGCAAGCAACACCTGGTGCTTTGTATTCTTTCCGTGATACATAAATAGTCTTTTCAACTAGAACTACATACATTTTAAATTTTAACTTAATTAGCAAAAAAGAACTGTAAATCCTGATTCTTCATCAAAAAGCAAAGATAATATGTAACATTCCACTTACCTATGCCCCACAAGACACATCATTCCTACTTTAAAAGCAAAGCTCAGCTAGACTTTTTCTGAGAAATCACTTCAAGTGTGTTTATAAAATGACCTTCCTATATTTGTTACTTCTGGAAAACAAATAAAACTTCCCAAAATAATGGAAACATATATTAAAAAATAGAAATAGAATACTATTGTGTCATATAAATATTGTTTGAAGCAAAACCATAGATAGCTAATGTATTTTCTTTTCACAAGAGGAATGCAATTTTGTTTTTCCTCCAAATACCTTTTTTTTCTATGCCTACATTTAATTACTGCTACTTTAGGGTAAGCCACCATCATCCAGATTGGTGGATTCATCATTTATCAGACTGTATTTAGAACACAATTATCTTAGACATTACAAAAACTGTGGTTTATATATACATGTTTGTATTGCTTTATGGATATTCTGTGAAACTGGAATTCTGGGGCACACAGTAAGAATGTATGTGTTTGAGGAAGAAATAGAAACCCCATCCCTGCGAGTGTTCAGTGGGGCTTTGAGCAACTGCTCTAGTTGGAGATGATCCTAACCATTGTAGAGAGTTGGAAACATGATCTTTAAGATCGCTTAAAACCTAAGCCATCCTATGATTATAGGAAATAAAGTTATTTATTTCAAAGAAATAAATGTTTGGCCATGGAAATCTTCACCAAATATTCCTCGGACTAACTATGTCGTATTTCTAAAATGTAGTATTTTTAACACGTGCATCCCAAATACATGCTCCAAGGGAAAGATGCCAACACTTCTTAGTTTCAAAAGCTTTTGAAACTTTAAACACAAACCAAACTTCTTTAGAAATTCCATACTGAAAGTCAAAGAGAGCAACCTTTGAAATGAATCACCCACTTAAATTTCTTTTTTTTTTTTTTAATTTAGACTTGATACTCTTTTTATATAGCACTGTAACTTATTTGTATACTGCTCATGGTTATTTCCAAAGAAATATAGAATCCTGGACTGTTTGGGGTTTTTTTTAAATTTTTTCTAAATTTTTTAATTCCACTACAGTCTGAAAGAAAGAGCTACCCCAATGGTACTATGGTGTATGCTGGTGAGCATTTGAATGTGAGGTTTGCTCAGCTTAAAAATGAAATATTTATTTTCTACTCCAGCAAATTACCAAGTCCCAAAAGTGAAGGTAATTTTTTTCCCATGTGTTACTACCAGTATAAAATAGGGCTTCAGTCTAACCAATGACCTCTTTGATTCCTACCAAATGCGAAAGTCACTTTTGTATTGAAATATTTTAATGTTTACTAATTTTACTGTTTAGCATAAGAATTATGATCTTCCTTTTGGAATCTGGACTTAAGTAATCTGATTTAATTCCTGCATGCCTTCCAATTCATACCAATAATCATAAAGGAGGATGCTGCTAATAGCATGGTAGGGAGTAAATTCAGTACATACCTCATAGCCAGGGCTGACAGGAGACTGACAGGTAGTTGGAAAGAAGAAAAAAAAAAACAGAACAAAGAAATAAGGGGGAGAAAAAGACAGAAAATAATGTTATTTTAGAAGCAAGCATGAATGTGGGATCATATTATACTCTCACTCTTTTTTATAGAATAAATGCTTAAAACTCCATTTGAGCTGAGACATAAAAATCTGGGTTGCCTTGTATCCTTCTAGTTCTACTTTGTTTTTAGTATTTCTGTTGATGAGTTTTACACTACTAAGTTAAGAATCAAAAGAAGATTTTATTCTTTGGAGGTAGATTTTTAAAGCTGTACTCAAATATAGTCCCCATTCAATTTTCAGCTCAAATGAAATGTTTTATTGGCTAATGAAAACATTTATACCCTAACTGAAATGGTTTCTGTGGTTCCCTATCCAAGGATAATTAAAGTATAGGTACATTTTGCGTTATTCCACATTATCCTGCCTCAAAGATTTTTAGCTTACAAAATTTCAGAAGACAGGACATAACTTATTCACTTTATACATGCCATTTTTCCAGAAGGCAGGTTTACATGCTGTGTCTCCCATCAGGTGCACACAACATGAACAAAAAGAAGAACCAATAACTCAGTTTGATAATTACATCTATCAAAGATCTCCAGAAATTATTCTTTCTCAACTTCTCTGATTCTACATGATAATTAGAGGTAAAAATACATTTATTTTAGTCCTATTTGAAGAACTGATAGCTATAACAGAGATTATATTTTGTTAGCAGTGATTCAAGTAACACATCAATATTATTAATGAATGGTATACTTTTATGAACAAAGTTGATGTTTTTCAGTATATTCACACAGACTGTAGAAAAATGAAAGACATTCCAAAGTGCATGGTTTGATTGGCATCACCATATAAACCGCCATAAAACTTATCTCATAAGCACTGCAGAAGAAATGAGTCCAAAGGACAGATTTGGTACATGAGAACTGACAAAGCTTATGCCACTTAAAAAAAGCAGGGTGGGAGGGCAGGAATGGAAACACATTTAAAGGAAAAAAAACTAAACAGAACAAAAGACATATAGAAGCTGTGTGTGAGAGCATTTCCAAAAACCTGGTAAATGATACCAGGATTTCATGAAATTAAAGTGAGATAAGAAAACTATTTGATTTCTCCAGGCCCATCCCTTTACCTACTGCAAATATATTTTCTTTGGGCGTGCACGTGTGTGAGCATGTCTGATGTTCTGAATCATCAACACAGGGACTCCAATGTTTACAAGGACTCAGAGAAGTATAGCCTGCAGTATAGACAACACTGCATCTCTTCATTGGCAATTTTAATGCTGTCAAACATTTTGAAATATATAGCTTTGCAAAACAGGTGTTTTGTATAAGAATGCATCAGCAAACAAAACAGTCATACAATTTAAAATGTTTTCAAATAAAAAATTTTGCTACATTTTAACTGTACAGTGAAGTGAATATTTATAGATGGTATACCAGGATGCTCACTCATACAATATTTTTAAGAATTTTTTTTTAAATGACATAAGAATTAGGGCCAGTCTTGCTCAAAATTTTCTGTCTTGGCCTAAGTAATTTCTGAAACAACCTGCTGAGAATTATGATTAATCCGTAAACATTTGTTGCTGTAGTTTGCAGAACTTAAGCACCTTACTCATTTATGCAGCTTTTCAATTAAAAATACAGATTCATAATGTTAACCTTAATTTCCAAGTAGCTTTAGACTAATGATAATCAGTAGCATAAGTGCATAATTATGGTTCATAGATGGTACTGCATCTAACACCATGTCTACATAATTTGCAATAGTGTCCTTTTAGTATGTCAAGTTTAATAAGTTTAATATTCTAATTGAGAGGAAAACATGATAATTGTTGTGTGTACTTATAAATTCTTTCCTCTCTTTTAAACCTTAAGGTTTTCAAAATCTTCACTTAGCAGTGGTTTCATTTATATACTGTGTAAATCTTAACTATTCAAGTATATTATGACCATGAGTGCTAAAAAGAACAAACATGCTAAAAATAAAAAATAGGTCATTTACTCCAATCAATATTTTGCTTTCATTTCAGAAAACTAACATATAAATGAATATACAAGTATACCATATATTAACATGCTTTTGTGTATACTGTACATATATATATACCTCTACACATCTAAATAGAGACATATAAATACATTCACCACAAAGAGCCATTTAAGGATCTAATGGAGATTTGTCCTACTTTCTTCTGAACACCCAGAAATATGCCAAATACACAGGCTCCAACTAATTCATGACAGACCTAACTGTGACAGACACTCAGTTTAGTGCTGTGGTGTCTGGGTCCCAGTGCTCCAATGAGGCAAACCTTTCCTATTCAATAAGCCAAGGGAAATAATGGTCCAATACAGAAGAAATTCAACATCTAGTTCCAGAAGAGATTCTTCAAGATACAGCTACTTATTTAGCGTGGGTGGCAGCTTTAGGCCTTTAAAAATAACCTAATTCTTGACAAACAAGGAGACTCCTGGGAGTATCAGAAGTGACACATACCTTAAACCCACATACCTTAAGCTGGTGACCTCCCTTTTACGTCAAGATGCTTTCCCTTCATTTATAATTTACATACCACCCTCCTCTGCAGTCTGTAGCAGGCAAAACCAGATTCTACAGCACTAAATATTATTGTTTCTCAGCTCCTCCCTCAGCCTCTACAGCTAGGGAATCCCATACCAGAAGGGCTTCATCTGCCACGCTGGGTGAGGGCTCTGCAGAAACTGTCCGAATGGTGCTGACTCCTGTCAGGGATACATTTGACAGGCGTCTTTTCCGTACACCACTGCAGTTGTTAGGAATTTTAAATGCACATCTCTTATGGTAGTTCAGACCACATCCTGAAAAGAGAAATTTAAAACCATCTGATTATGATTTATTAGTCAAAAAAGCAAGTAATTTTGGATTTTTCAAAACCAACACAAATTCAAAATCATTAGCCTTAAATCTGATGAAACTTTTCCCTCTACCCTGCTTTTTTATTCTAGCAAATGGTTAGAGAGATAATGTTATCAGCTCCAAAGAGATACATCTACAACCAGCAATTTTTCTCTGATTTTTCTAAATCTATGGTCTCAAAGTGCAGGAAATTTCCATGACCAGCACTTGGAAGGTAAGGAAGTCTCACTGCAAACTGTATATTCTATTGGATTCAGTCTACTAGAAGTCAAATAGGTGTGGCAAAGTGAGAAAACGTAGCTATTACAACTTCATATGGATTGACAGTAATTTCAGTTAAATAATCTGAATTACTGCCAGACACAGGCTCATTAAAAATTGTAAGGGAACAGTAAGACATGCAGCCTTTTCTTAAAACTACATATCAACCAAAGTTTTTTACACTCAAGGTTACAGACCCATATCCAAGATGCCTCAGAGCAGTCAAAAAGATAACTTCTTTAATCAGTTAATTCCTTTGACAGGTCTTACTGTCTCCAACTAATTTAAAAGCAGCATTTGACACTTCTACACACAGAAGTAGAATGGAATAGTCTCTTCTTTAGACTGAAAAATTAGATCTCACTGCAGCTTACCTTCACATTTGAGTCCCTGACGCACCAGCCCCCAGAGCATCTCTCCACAATGGTCACAGAAGGCTGGAGCCCGATATGAATGAACAAACAGAGCATGGGGCCGGATTTGGAAGTCTTCAAATGTAGCAGAAGCTATAGCAGTAAGATCATACAAAGAATTAACATAAATAAAAAGTAACATTACTACTCTTCTTCACTTATTAGGTACTTCAGCACAGAACAAAGCAAAACTCCTTTTGGCCACTATGATGCTGAACCTTGGGTTTGGAATTGTTCACAGCATAATATTTTGAAGATAAAAAGAGTGATGATATGCCTTCATACGACAATGAGCACTGGAAAAAGCATAAAGCTGCATTTACAAACCTGCAGCAATGATGTCTTTGACAAGGTTTTTCCAATCAAATGCAGGAGTATAACAGCATATCAACATTTACCAAAATTGTCACAGTTCAATCAAATGTTAGAAATTTTTCAAAATACTCTTTTACAAGCTTTGCTCACTACACCTTCAAGGTGTATGTACAAAACAAACTGAACACATCCAGTAAAGAGATACTGCAAGGTTTTTTTGACAAATGAAAGTGCATCTACAACAGTCTGTTTCTGCTGATCACTTGGTATAATTAATTCAGGAGCCTATGTTGGTATCAGTGAACTGATCACACAAGTCAAAAGCATATATTAGAGCTTAAAAACAAAACATGTAATGATATACCCAGATTTCAATAGAGAAAAAACCCTTGCAGGGCAACCTGAAGATGGTTGCGCATTTCCTACAAAGTGACATGAGCCTGCAACTGGTGTAACAGCTGCAAAAGTTAGAGGGGCTAGTTAAAGGCACTAGTGCAAGCTTTAAACTAGCTAAAATGTTTTAAAAACTATTTCTAACACAGAGACAACCAGTACCATAACACTTTGAAAAACAGACTTAAATATTTTCCTTTTCTTATTAACTAAAGATATGTCAGATAGTCTAAAGAAATTCTGTCAAATGTTGTTAAATACTAATCACATATGCAAACATTTGATCTCATTCAGACTGCCATTTAAACAAGTTATTTGTGTGCTTACTCTTCAGTGATATCAGAATAAATGCAATAGATATGTAGGTACTTAACAGAAATACTTTGTCTTTCAACAGAAATACATTCCTGATTTGCAACTGACAGGAAGGAAGGAAGGAAGTGGCGGAAGGAAGTGGCGGAAGGAAGGAAGTGGCGGAAGGAAGTGGCGGAAGGAAGTGGCGGAAGGAAGGAAGGAAGTGGCGGAAGGAAGGAAGTGGCGGAAGGAAGTGGCGGAAGGAAGTGGCGGAAGGAAGGAAGGAAGTGGCGGAAGGAAGGAAGTGGCGGAAGGAAGTGGCGGAAGGAAGTGGCGGAAGGAAGTGGCGGAAGGAAGGAAGGAAGTGGCGGAAGGAAGGAAGGAAGTGGCGGAAGGAAGGAAGTGGCGGAAGGAAGGAAGTGGCGGAAGGAAGTGGCGGAAGGAAGGAAGGGGCGGAAGGAAGGAAGGGGCGGAAGTGGCAGAAGTGGCGGAAGGAAGGGGCGGAAGGGGCGGAAGGGGCGGAAGGGGCGGAAGTGGCGGAAGGAAGGAAGGAAGGAAGGAAGGAAGGAAGGAAGGAAGGAAGGAAGGAAGGAAGGAAGGAAGGAAGGAAGGAAGGAAGGAAGGAAGGAAGGAAGGAAGGAAGGAAGGAAGGAAGGAAGGAAGGAAGGAAGGAAGGAAGGAAGGAGAAAAAAACCCAACCAAACTAACAAAAAAAACCCCAAAAAAACCCCAAAACAACTCTTCCCCAACCCAGCCCTGTTTTTTAATAGTTCAATTCAGAGGAATTCCTTAAAGATCCGAATACCCTGGCTTGCTCCTTGTCTACTAATAAAAAGAGAAGCAAAAATCTGCATACTTATCAAAAATACATTTTTAACTAACAAGAGGAGGGTATCAATAAAGACTTATGCCCTGGTCTCAGTTGCTTCTCTGCAAAAACCTGCTACTCTTTTCCAGAATTGTCCACAGAAAAATAAGTTTCTAGTCTCAACCAGTCTTGAGATCTATTAATAAAAGTATTTAGAATACCACCCCAAAAGTAGGATCCAATGATTCCAATCATATCAAACTTCACTTTTTCAAAATGTTTTTACTAGAACAATGCAAATCATTGAACGGTTTGTTTATTTCAGGATTTCCCTTTCTTCTATCAGTATTATATCATAAGAAGCTATATTACAAAATTTTACTTAATTCATAACACTAGGACTTCATAAAACAGTTCAACATATTAGAAATATCCTGAAACTAAATTAAATAGTTTGTATTTATCTAAAAATGTTAGGTAAGGCATATTTTCCACTCAAGGGCTTTCAAACTTTTGTTCAAACATATTATTTTTCCTTTTTTTTCCATATTGCAGTGGTCTACTAGAAAACACAGCTCATCACAGAATGGGTTGGGTCTGGATGACACCATAGTGGGTGTTCTGGTCCAACTTCCCTGCTCAAGCAGGGTCATCCTAGAGCACGTGGCACATGGAAAAGATTTGCTCCAGATGGTTCTTGAATACCGTTGGTGTGGGAGACTCCTCAGTCTCTCTGTGCAATCTGTTCCAGTGCTCGGTCACCTGCACAGTAAAGAAATTCTTCCTTATATTCAGGTGGAACTTCCCATGCATCGGTTTTTGTGCATCACCTCTTGCCCTAATGCTTGGCACCACCAAAAAGAGCCTGGCTCCAGCTTCTTGACACCCTCCTTTCAGAACACATTTTAGATGTTGAACAGATTTCTTGTGATTTGACTTTAGGACTTGGAGTGAATCATCTTTTTGTGGACACTGACAGATGCTTTTCTGCACTTCCAACCACATCAAAAAATATGTCGGAAGGGTCAAGCACTCAAAGCTTCAAAATATATTTGATGTTATTAAAACACAAATATACATTTGTATGCTTCACTTGTACAAAGAAAACAAAATACAGGCATATTAACTTCCTTCTTTAATTTCATATTGAAGATAGGAATTCAGACAACACCTTCCTACTAGATCACTGATCTGTGAAGTCCAAGAAGGATTTCTTTTTCGGGGCCTCTACTATCACCAGCATGCAGCCACAGGAGGAAAAGTTGCCACAGTCAGGAAGCAGACCCCTCCCTGGTCCTACTACATATGGATACCAACTGAGCTGTGACAGGTCAGCAGCTGGATAAGATCAAATTATAGATGCAAATTATACTGACCCTTGATAATTCACTTCCTCTTCTCTTGTCTGGTCTATGAAATCATGACATATATGTGATGAAGACATGGTCCTCAACATTTTGGAAACTCCTGTCACACAACACACTACAACATGCTGTGACATCTGCTCAGGAACTCAACTATAAACATATCACTAAGCCTTCCCATCTCTCCACTTGTCTCCTTCAGACTTTCCATCTGGAGTTTCGAGTCTCATCTCTTCTGTTCCAGGCTTTTGATCATGGATTTTGCATAGCACATTTACCTACAGCTTTATGAAGAATATTGTGATTTACATCTCCGATTCTTTGCAAATGAAACAATAATTGAAAAGATATGTATACATACACGTAGGAGCCTTTGCAAGGATATGGACCAAAACTGGAACACTATGCCCTACCCCTTCCAACAGAACTACAATGTACCCTTCTTTGCTACTGAGTCTCTACCTTAATTTTACATGTGGAAATATAAAATCAAGGAGCTGATGGAAACAAGATACTCAGTGAGTATGCACTGCTTTCCTAGGAGAAGACAAGGAAGACTCTACTATTAACACACTCAAGACATGATAGCCATGAATTTTGATAACATTTATGTGCATTTTAGAGATGTGAACTTTTTGTTTATAAAAATAGATTTTCCTGAGGTTGTTTCTAGAAACATACAAGTAACAACCAAACCACTATTAAAACAAGAGATATGTACAATGAAAATAGTCCACATCTCAATCTAGCAAAGAATTTACGTATCTAAATTCATGACAATTGCATTGAATAACCTAACGTTATGCCTGTATTCAAGTTCTATTTTGAATCAACAATGCTTACTAAATTGGAAGACTGGAGAGGAGTTGTACATTGATTTACTGGGTAGTCTTACAAATAGAATGAACAGTGCACCAAAACCACAAAAAGCCTGATAAAAATCAGTAACTCAGTTAACTTCAATTAGTTTAATAATTTAGATAATGGATTAAAAATATATTATCTTGAAATAGCTTTTAAAAACTGGGGATTGTGAGAAGTATATATTCTTTCCCCTGTAGAAGTAAACCTGAAATCAAAATCTTCCATGAGTAGTTTTGCCCTAGGAAGCGATTTATAAATTAGGTCCTCCTTTCAAACTTCTTCCTGTCATCTGGTCAGTCAACTTTTTTCAAATGACATGTCTAGGAAGTCTTTCATATAGCCATTAATGTTCAAAGCTTTAACCTTCAGAATACTCCTGTTATTCACTGAAAAAAACCCCAAAACCAAAGCCCTGCTGATGAAGAGAAAGACGTGGGGGTTTTTCTTCCAAATTAAATTGAGGCTTTTCTTGGTAAAAACCCTCTGAAATCAGCCTACCCTTTTGCTTTGACAGTGTATTGATGGGGTGAAGACAATATTGTATTTGTAAAATACAATATTGTCTTCTGTATGTAAAATTGTGCTGTAAAAAAAGGGAGGCCTCCAAATATGGCTATAAGCACATCCTAAAATACTTAATTACTCTGCAGAAAAGTTTGCAATTTTATGTCTTTATTATGACACTGTTGCACTGTTAACTCTCAGATTACCTTATCATCATCGACTTAAGCTTTCCTAGTATCACCAAAACACAGGCATTGAAACTGCAGCAGTTTTGACAAGACTATTTCATCAGGTCTATTAATGACTTGGCTGTTAATGGCTAGTACTCCTTAGTCTGGGCTTGGTAGCAGACCTATCATTCAGCACAGCTGGAAAGTAAAACATTGCAAGTCAGAGAGTCAAGGTCTTGCATTCAGAAAGAGGCAAATGATTTACTTCACCATTTTGTGTTCCAAGTCCAAAAGCACTCTGAACTATAAGCAGAAGTGAGATCCTGCTATTATCAGTAACTGAGCTTCACATAATGGCCACTGTCATCTTGCATCCCTGCCTCTCATGGGAGAAGAAACTATCAATCACAAGACTAGCAATATCTTGCAGCTAGAAAAAGCAGGCATTCTCCTGCTACTTTCTCCCATTTGGAATGCATTTAGGAGTAATGTATTCTGTTGAGTTCCTGCAGGCATTTGTAACTTGAGTCCTTACTTACAAGAAGTGCTGGCATCCATCACTTAAAAAATTAATATAACTCACAACTATACACTACTACACTTCAGGCACTAGTTAAACAATAACAATTAATGACTGAGTATACAGCTCACCTGGACTAAGAGAAAGGAAACCATTTTATTAGTTTCAATGTTCCAATCCTGGCAATCAAATACAGTTTGAGTTTCCAGAGTCTCATTTAAGTTAGCAGAGTTCTGGCAGTTCATACAGGCCAAAGACTCCATATCTGATCTCCATCCTAAAATGTGAATTAAAAATTAAAATAACTACTTCCTAAATTCTATACATGTGTACATTTATAATCATTCCGTTTCTTTATTTGTTCTGCTTTGAAGTAGGGTAACTTTAATATGGAAATTTTGAATCCTTTCTGGATATGAATGTGAGTATTTTACCACTCTAGATTTTACACACAGGGAAAATCCTTCTAATACAATAAATTTCATTCTGTTTTCTTACCTATTATTGCTTTATCCCAATGCTTTAGGTAAAAACAATTCTAATTAGGAATGCTAAATTGACGTTCAGGTAGAAGGTGGGGACACAGGGAGAGGTACATTTTTCAGAACTGAATTTGGAACTCTTGAGCAGAAGCCTGCTGCTTTCTAAATGCAACTGGTACAAGCTACCTGCAATTTTTTTATAATACCCAGGCTTATAAAAAGCTGCATGTCCTCAATCCTCCAGTGACAGAGATACAAGAAACTGAATCACCTGCTACAAGGCTGATAACATGCTGTGCTGCTGCACCTGGACCATTTAATTTGGAAACATGAGCTGGGGTGTCCAGAAAGCCATGGAAAAGGAAAAGAGAGAGGTTCCAAAAAAGAAACAGTAATGACAGAAGGAAGGGGAAGATGCTGGAAATAGGGGAAGATCCCAGAGATCAGAGAGAGATGGAGGCCAGAGAACTTGCACCATAGTTTTGATCAATGATGCCCAAGGTTGGTAGGTGCAAGTGGTGGCACAGCATGAACAAACAAGACTTTGTGCCCAGCCTTCCCTGGCCAGCAGCTACCTCCTTACTGAAAGGGGCAGTGGGAAGCTGGCAAATGTGAGGCTGAGAAGGGAGCAATTGAGCCAGCATGGGAGGCATCCAAGTAAGGTTCTCATCCCCTTCCTTCTTATGTCCCAGTATCCAGATTCACTATGGGCTGTTGTCCACACCGTCTCATCAGTGATGTGAGATTTAACTAATAAACTGATGGGGACAATAAACAATTTGCAAGCATTTGTCCAGTGCTAGCTCAGAATTTAAAGGAATGATAATAAAAGATTAACATTTATGAGTCACAATGTGATTCATCTGTACACTCTGAATTTTTAAAGTTCGATTTTTATGTACTTTTATTTGTTTGTGAATGATTTCACAGTTTCAAATCTACAAACTATATAGCTCACTAGGTTTAAGTTCATTTGAAATCCCATCACACAATTCTTTCATTATGGATTTACCCATTTCTCACCCAAGTGGAAAAAACAGCAATACCTTACTTCACAGCTTCAGGCCCTGTTAATCACAAAACACTGCAAAGGTATCTATTTAGCATAGGAAACAAAATTAAATACTCTGCAGGTTTACTGGAGCTATTGATGCAGTGTTCAAAATTGATTCTGACTACTGGCATTAAGGAGCAACCCCAAATGAAAAAAAAAAGGCTCTTGCTCCTTTTCCATGCTCGGACTAATCTAAATCATTATCTTAAAGTAAATGCTGTGAGTCCTTTACATTTTTATTTCCTCTGACTTTTTTTTAATGACATTCACAGTTATTTTCCAAGGATTCTGAAAAAAAGCTCAAAAAGAAGAGGTGCTCAAAAAGAATTAATAGCACTTGTAAAACATATTTAATTCCCACAAGTTTCTTTCATAAAAGGTTAAGTTTTTTTTTTTTTTGTTATATGGTGAATAAATGCTACTGGCTAAAAGTAGAATGGAATTTAAAGTACAATCTGATGTTGAACTCAGTAAGGAATGAAAGAACCACCTCTGCATACATTAAGTTATTTTTAACTATACTGTTACCTATCTGCAAAGGTTTAGATATCTTTTAGAACTACCCCAAGAATTTATAAACATATACCATTACAGAACAAATACAAGTGGGTTGTTTGGGTTTGGTTTTTTTTGCATAGTTTTATTGGATGCCCTGATGGGATGCACCCAGCAGTACTGAGGGAACTGGCTGATGTCCTTGTGAGGCCAATCTCAACAATCTTTGAATGATCATGGTGATTGGGAGAAATGCCCAAATTCTGGAGGAAAGCAAATGTCATTTCCACCTTCAAGAAGGGTGAGAAAGAAGACCCAAGGGAACTAAATGCCAGACAGCCTCACCTGAAGCTTCTGAAAGGTGATGAAACAACAAATCCTAGTATGACTACTTCTGGAATATGCTTTAATGTCTGTCTGATTAATAATGCTTTCTTAAGGTCTCAGGTTTTTGATGAGATCATCAGAGATATGGAACAGAAGCATGACTGTATACAACCATCCAGTTTTCTCCGCCCCATTTGAATTTTTCTAGAATAACACTAGAAAAGGAAAAAGGGAAATTAAAAATGATAAAGAAATGCACAAGACTACATAACCTGGAAGAAATAAATTAATTATTGTTCTGAATTGTGCTTGATTTTTTAAAAATTGTTTACAAAACTTCAATAATGACTCATCCTAGAAACACCTCCAGTGCCCAGCCAGGTAGATCAGGTGGTCAAAATTCATAAGTAAAATACTTAGTTCCTCACTAAAGACAACAGAACTGTTCTACTCACAACATGTTTACCCAATATTTCACCCATGCACATAAATAACTAGAAATTAACACTAGGAAATGGTGATACTAATATTCCCCACACAACATTCTGTGTTCAGTTGCTTTAAACAGCTGTGACAGATGAGGAAAACCTCTAGAGGCATGGAAGAGACTCACATATAAAGAGAGATTAAAAGACTGGAAGACTGGAATTGTTTTGTTTGGAGAGGAAATGAGTAAGAGTTTACTGGACTCAAGAAGCAGAGGAAGCAAAAAAAAAAACCACCAAAAAAACCCCCAAAAAACCAAAACAAAAACAAACAAAGAAAAAACCCCAAAACAAAACAAAAAAACAGGAAACAAGCATAACTGCTGCAGAATAACCTTCTGCACTACCAAACTGCAGTGATAGGAGTCTTCATGTCCTAAGAAGCAGGAAAGCTCTTCAACCTTCTTTTTGGCAACAAGTCACATCTTGGCTATGTTAACAGAAACATTCTTGGGGCCTCTTTAAAAGTCAGAGTGATCCAGATTTCAGCTGGAATGACAATATCTCCAGGCTTGAGTCACAACTACCATCGAGATATAAAAACCAGCAGACTGCTATCTGTGGCAGTTCCTGAGTTCCTACTCCTTGGTTGCCATTTCAAATTGTTATATTCCCCAAGGGAAGGAGGATTGGTTGTTTGTACTCAGGCCACTTTTAGCTACAAACCTCAAGCACTTCCTAGAAGATGCGTATCTTACCACAAAGGGCTGCAAACACAATTTTTTGGAAATTACTATGACACTGTGTATTTCAATTTGCTCTTTCAAAATCAAAGCCAGCAGTCAGCCAATGGAAATAAATTCAATGAGTTCAACAGTGATATTGAAAGATATATTTTTTACATAACCCATATTTGATTTGAAGCCTACTGAAGTACTGAGTTATTGAGACAACAACTTCATAAAAACTTAAAAAAGCAGAGAGATCCTCCAAAGACTAGATTTTTTCCTGACACATCTGAGCAGTGTAGAATACACTGTTGACCATGTATATAAGTTGTCTGATGCTATTCCAAGTGGGCTACACATTACTTTTCAATGTGCTGAATCATTTATAGCTACTCTCTCTTCAGGACCACTACTGTCATTTAACAAACACACTGATACAAATGTTTCATCAAGCACATTCTGGTCAAACAAACTATTGAACAAATCAATCAAACAAAACCCTTTATGACAAATCAAATAGCTTTCTGCTTAGGTGAAGCAAAGCTTGATCCCCATTAAATTAGTAGCTAGTGAGAATTACCTACTGGGGAGGTAATTATTTGATGAAAGGGGATGGCGGATGGTGAGGAAAAGAGAATTCTTTGAATAGTGGCAGTTTTATAATTAAAATCTGTGTTAGTAGCAAAAACAACTGGCAGAATATGAAGAACTGTGAAAAAGAGAAAAAAAACTTATAAAAGGTTTCTTTCCCAAATAGTTAAAAAAATTTCAAAAAGAGATGATTTTTTTTTCCTTATATACAACTTCAAATGAACATATAGCAGTGGTCTCCAAAGTGAGGTGCACACACCTCTGGGTGTGCAAAAGACAACCCACTAGGGTACAGAAAGAAAATCTTATAACTTCAGCTACATATATAAACTTTAAATAAATAAACACACACATATGCAAGGTATATGCTTGAAGATATTCGTGACGAGGTGCACAAAAAGAAATTTGGACTTTGCCACTGTATCTTTAAGAAAAGTTCAAATGCTATTAAAGACATATCCAGTGAAATAATTCATAGCTATATGCAAGTTTTACATACCGGAGATGTAACAAAAGACTAAATAGTAAATAAATTTATAAAACTATAAACAGAGTCCTTTTCTGAAAATATGGTTTTCATTATCATGCACTTTTTTCCACCAATGCCTTTTTAATTATAAGCCTTCCATTTGATTCCAAGTGCTGATCTGATTATAGCATTGCATTGTAAATCTAAATGAGCGCACAAATATCCATTAAAACATTGGACAACTTTTGCAGACTCCAGGTTTCATTCATCACCTCAAGTCTTTTGAGAAAGGATCAGCTGACATGGGGACTGCTGAAGTATTAATCATGAATAACATATTGGGCTACTGTTACTAAGTGGATTGTGCTAAACTCAGTCAAAATTATAGTATCTAAAATCTTTTTTAAAAGAGTAAATGTGATATATATCATATTAAGAAAACTGAGAAAAAATTAATAAGGAAGGTAAAAAAATTGCCTCACTGAATTAAGAATCCTTTAAGGAGAATAAAGGTTTTTTTTTAAACTCCAGAGGCTTTGAAATAAAGATAATATAGAAATAAAATCAAGATTTAATTTGGTCCACTTTGGAAGTTGACAGGCATTTTTTTAACACATTAAGTGCAATTAATGTAGCTAATCAGCTTCAATTCCACCTTTCTTGAAAAGCCAGCTGTACAACTTATTGAGGTGAGGCCTGTTAAATTGGTGTGACATGAATTATGTCTCTTTTCAGTGAAATCACGTGATAGGAATACAAAAGCATAAGAATTACTGAATCAGACAAAAATCCAGTAAGCCTGGAATCCTATTTTGAAAGAGGAGTTTCTCAAAGCAACATCAGCATTCTCTGAAGCAGAGAAGGTGACGAAGGTAGATGACACAAGGGCAGTGACATTACAAGCCATTTTCTGTTCCATTGCTACACCTGACACTTTACTAGTAATGCTTTCCAGATCATTCATTAATGTATTTAACAGCACAGACTTAAGTGCCTTGCTGGTAACCTACTTCCACTGTGAAAATACCATGCACTTCTACCCTTTGCTTCCTAAGTCATAAACAGTTATTTATCCATTTGAGCATTTACCCTGTTCTCTCGTGAAAGCACCATTTCTTTATGAGCATTTGGACTGAAAGTGTTTGCATTAAATCTGGAAAGCCAAGTGAAATATCTCAAATGAACCGACAATTTCATTAAAGACCACACAAACCAAAAATGTATTCTCTCAAAGGATCAGACAATTAGAGATGTATGAGGTTGGATGTTTGATCTATTAGGTAGCAGTGGAACATTGACCTCTCATATACAGGCACTGTCCAGAAACTAAAAATTAACACAGTTATATATGGGAAAAAAGACAATGACGCAAACATAAACAAAAAAAGGAAAGAATCTTTCAGTTCTGACAACTTCAAACAGTCATCTATCTGAAATTCATGACCCAAGAACAATGTTAGACTAATGAACAGTGAGGGATACAAAATCAATCAACTTTAACCTAATCATGAATGAGCCTTATCTCTACAGAAATAAGAAAAATTGCATAAAGAGAAAATTGAAAGGACACAAAGGAAGAATAATTGCTAAAGATTTCATCTTAGAATAAAGATATTTGTATTTCTCAAGACACCAAAAAACTAAGACAGCCATGAAGGCACCAAGAGAAGGACGCTCTTCAATCACAACAAAGCAAAATCCCAAACTGTGACCAACTATATAAGTACTATAACATTATGTTCAGAGATACAATATCATAGCGTTTCATCTCAAGTTGAACTAACACTACAATCCTGTTATGTGTTGATAAATGGCATTTACTGTAATTGTACAGCTATCCACAGCTTTTATTCAGCCCAGTATATTTTATCATAGGCAGTGTATACAGTACTGAAACAAAATAAAAGGTCCACATCTAACAACCAGGTGATCTATGTGATATTACAAGAGAAACAGCTTCTTAACAAAAGCACTGGATCAATTCCTGCCCTCATCAGCTCAGCAAGGGAACGTAAAATAGCTGCTATTTGACTTTCTTGCTTCAGGAATCCTGCCAAGTTGAGCACAACTGGTCACAGCAAGCAGATGAAGTACATTCCACTAATTCACACAAGATGCTAACATTTCCCTGTCTGCTTCCCAGCAGCAGACAAAAACCTCTTACATCTCAATGGAACTTTGCCCAGTAAAAACAAGATAGAATTTTTATAAACAAACCCATATTAAAACTGTAAATATACAATTTTTTCCCTCTATATCATGAATAGAATTGGCAAATTTACACAGCAGTTTTTATTAAACTTCACGAACAGGGTACAGAAGAGGACAAACTATGCTGACAAAAACAAGTCTAAAGACAAGTAATTGTTTCGCTGAAGTCCTCAAAATCAGAACTCAAAAAGGGAATACAGATGGGCAGAAGCACAGCAATTCTCATCTGTCAGCTTCTTCTATAGTGTCTGTGCCTCCATTTAAAAACACAACAAATACAGTTATTCTGAAAAAAGTCACAGATACACAGATAGAGGGTGGCAATTGCATCTACAAACAGCTTTAAAAAGTATCTTCAACACATCAGTCATTTAAGAAAGGGGTTAACTGATCTACTTTTCAGATCTCATGTAACAACTTAAATTAAAAACTTGTTAACTATTTACCTTCTCTGCAAAGAAAGGGTACAAAGGGCAGCACTTATCATTAATATCAATTCACTGGCATCAACAAATTGCAGTAGAAATAAGTTATTTTTATAAGCGAGTCAAAACAACACTGAAGATCTCCAAAAACCTAGGAGTTAACTTAAAGAAGTGAGTTTATCACAGCAAAAATAATCCATTCTGTTCAAATTTTTTGTGAATTTTACATTATGCTATTTTGGTAATTAATGTTTGCATCCTTTATTTCATGAGTGGAACATGAAAGTTAACTTTTCAGAGCTCCAGTTGAAGATTTCAGCAAATATTATTTGATCACATCAAGATTGAAGGACATTTTTCAGCTTAAACTCACTTTACATAAATATGTTTCCTTTTCTTGAGCAAACAGGAAAACTACATTTGAGAGAGAGAGAGAAAGAGAGAGAGAGATCTAAAAAGGTGTAACTTCGGGTTTCTATTCCTTTAAGTGTGTTTGAATGACTGACTACTCATTTCCAGCCATCTTTGACTGTAACTTAAACTGCCACTTCTGTACCTTGCTTCCTGATTCTAGCTGCCTACTAATTTTTGATGGTATTCTAATAAAAGAACCCTTCCTACAATTATAAAATATTTATATAAAGTCCTTTCTCCAATGATTCAGATCCTTTTCAGTCTGAAATGCATAGAACTAAGGATATATTGGATTCAATGAACACGTTAGCGGAGATTTCCACAGGTGTAGTAAAGAATTTTCTTCCTTTGGGCATTCTGAAGACAAGATGAACTTCCCAATATTTTGAAGAAAAAATAATATAGAAAATACACAGCTAAGAAAACAGAAACATGGTGAGATATATGTTACAGCCAGAAGGGTATTCGTGATGCTGTTCAATGAATGCCCAGGAGTTTATTAGTGCAGCCTAATAAACCAAATGTATTCAGCATTTCTGGTCCTAATACATTTCTGAAGTGTTCCCATATTCCTATACAAACACTATCAGAATCCCATAAATAAAGTGTTCAAACAGATATTTTTAAAAATAGATAAAATAAAACGAAAAAAATAATAGAAGTAAAACTATTTATTTATTTATTAGGGCTACTACATTCATAAGAAAATTTCCATTTTCCTCCTTTAGCATGCAGCTAACCAAATCTCATACACTCAACATACACTTTTGCTTCCACTCTTATAACAATGTTTGACCTTTCAGTTCCAAAATGCCAGAATCTATATTGGCACTGAACCACAATTCATCTGGCTGACTGCAACAGCCTGTGCTTATCTCCTCTGGAGGAGTCGGCAGACAGACACACAACATTTGTTCAGCACGTTACATGATTCTTGCAGTCCGTTAAAATACTACATTGCATTGCACCAATGCAAAATGCAAATAATAATTTTCATTAGGAATAAAAAAGCACAGCAGGTGCTGCAATATGAGCTGAGTAAATTCCTTGTGTTTCACCAGAAATTTTTTGCTCTAACACAAACTGTTTCAGTTACACTGCATGACATCTACAGGCACAATTTTCTTCACTAAAACAGACTAAGGTGCTTCAGCTACAGTGAGCAACACCTCTAAGTTTCTGTAGATAATTTTCAGCTCTTTCAAGAACTTGTAAAATAAGCTCTAAACCAGAAAACAATCATGTTTACTAATCCTTAAACTGCCAAGAACATATGCAGTAGGAAAAAAATAATGGATGGTCTAGCTTTTTTAATAAAGTTTTAAGTAAACTACAATGAAACAAAGAAAATGCACACTTAATGAATGCATAATCCTGAATACAAGGACTGACAGTTCAGCTTTCTGTACTCTGAACAGTATTGACCTGAGCAATAAAAAATGAATGCAGTGGATCAGTACAGCTTTTGACATCAGATACCAATGCCTCAGGGGACGCTGACCCAAAGCACAAGGAGTTTTAAGCAGCAAAGCCATAGCAGTAACAATGTGTTCTACTGCCTCTTTTGGACATGACACTCAAAAACAATTACCATAATATACCTTGAATTGACAGAACTTTAGAATGTATATTCTGTTTAGTTCTCTATAATGAAGGCTAGAAATAAAACACTTCGATCAGTTCAGCATATGCATCTGAACACATATTGTATTTCATTTGTCCTTCCACCACTCAAGCACTCAATATCAAACACTGTAGTGCTGAAGGCCAATCTCTTCTGTTTCCAGAAGGTTTTTTTAATCCCTTCAAAATAAATTTTCAGTGCATATTATTAAACATCCTGAAAAAGACTTCTTATGGCCCTGTATTTAGATAGACTTTGTCCTTTATTTAAAAAGGAGATAAACCATCTACAGCTACTTTGATATGCACTACTGCCAAGATCCATAATAATTTTAAACTATTTTAACTGAATATTTTTCAATAAAAAACTGGCTGCATTGGTTTGAATAATTCCTTTAACATTACAGATTGTTTGTACATTTCTTTCTCACTTTCAGTGTTGCAGAACTGGGAATACTTCCCCCGCTTTACATGACACAGGAATCGTCTGCAAAAATGAATTGCTGCATTTAGTTTAAGTTCCTTTGAGGGAGGACACTAATGCTTTTAAGTGTTTATTGAGGAAATGTGTTTAATTTGATACATCCAACTGAAGGTTTTAATTTGTAATAGTGCCATCAGTCAGGCTGTGACATATTAGAAGTTTCATTTGCTGTCCTTTGCTCCTAAAGATTTAAACAGCTACTTGCCTGATCCTGGCAAACTAGAAGGTACGAGATCTACACTTCATATAAGCAATATATCAAATAAATCACTAAAGCCCTTGTTAACTTTTTTCACTGCATCACAGTTACTGATGTGGAGTGATTATGTTCTGTGGAAAATACTAAGTTCAAATTACTGGTATCTTTTTGAAAGTGAAAAGGTTATTTTCTGATATGGAAAAGGTGAATGATGACTTACAGGAATGACATGCATTATTCCTTATTTCACTCTTTCCTATTCTAAACAAAGAATATGGGATAGGGTCCTACACAAGAAAACTATGTTTAAAAGTTCAGTTGGCTTTGATTATATGACCTAATTTCCACTCTTTTCAGCATCCATTAGGACTTGGCCTTCCTGTTCACTAACCTACACCCGTTTACAGTTGCAATTTTTACTTTCATATGGCATACATGTCTCTGTACTTAAGCATCTTTCCATATGCTCTAACTGCATGTTCCAACTGCAAAAATTCAGCCCTTCAACCATCTTTCAAGTTTTACTTGCCAAATAGCACCTTGACATCTTTAAGGTTCCAGCATTCACTCTACTGCACACCCATGCAAACGCTGCACCATTCCAAGTCACAGACCTCATATCTTACATCTAAGCTTTTGACAAGTCCTATTGACACCTAATGACATCCTCAGACTTCTTCTGTATTTGAGTCACATTATTGTGCTCTTCCCTTCCTCTCATAATTTCAAAAAATAGATAATGTAAAAAGTCAGAGCAGTCTTGGCAAGCAAAATTATTCAGGGCTTCGAAAAAGCAATTACTCTATTTCCAGTGGACACTTTCATAGCACTCTAGCAAAAAGCTAATTGATGTTAATGTAAACTAGTTAACTAGCTTATTACCACTATTAACTAGTTAACCTGTTGTTTAACTAGTAATATGGATGAAAGGAGTTGTTACAAAATACACAGGGCAACAGAAAATAAAAGTAAAAGGCATAATATGCCTAATACACGTCTGAGAAAGGAATCAAGAAAAAGGAAATTTTGGTTGTATGGACTCCCACCTATGCTGGGTTAAAATCCAGTTGGGAGAAAACTACTCTGGATATTTTCATTTGCAAAAGAATGACAGTAATTTTCATCGGTTTTTAGTTACCTGATAAGACAACTTCAACTAGGTCTCCTTCTTGGATATCTGCAGCTGATTTCACCAACTGGAGAATGTTTTCAGAGGTAGGGTCGTGGCGGAAGAGCAAGATTTTGTCGTACATTCCATAAAAACCACATTCAGGAAACTGCAAACACAAACCCATGAGAATTCACTATGCTGTAAAACACATAACCATAAAACACAAAACTGTAAAACACAATGAATGTATAATGAAATTTTGAGGGCAGACTGGACCACTTCTCAGACTAGTATCAAATAGGATATATATTTTTTCATCTATGAAAATATTTATCACTATATTCTGAAATGTTTTTACCACCGAGCTAGTAAGCTCATTTGCCTTTCTCTTCCTGGGAACAATGCAGTATCCACTAGGAAATGAGAGAGTAGAAAATGTATCTTGCAGCCACTACTGGTAACTTTTTCCTCACACGAGTTCCTGAGTAAGATGATTTAATTAGACCTGGAGCAGCTGTTTGGACTAGATGTTCTTTGGAGTGCCCTTCTAGTCTATATTATATTATTCTATTATTTTATGATCTCTCCCCAGATGTCTGCCCAAAAGATGCCTTGAAGCCAAAAGAAATATATTTTAGCTCTGCTTAAGATGCAATGCTTAAATGACAACTCAATATGAAATATCTGGTCTTTGAGACTGAAGTCACCAGGCACATAAAGCAATGTTCCAAAACAATATTTCAAAATTTAATCATAATCATTTGTTTCAATGCAGAGAAACTTGAGCTTCAAACTCATATTAAATCATATTTAAACTAAAAAAGGTTTTTTTTTAAAGTCTGAGGTTATACACTGGAGATTATTATCTAGGTAACTTATTTCCTTTTTTTTTTTTTTTGTTTTCTGAAGCAAAAAAAAAATTGTGCTTTTTACATACTCCCAGCCTTTCTATGTTACAAGAGAATCCACTCAATTTTACATCAATGCACTACTCCATGTTTTGGCAACATGCAATGAAAAAAACACAATGACAATGGTATGTTTTGAGATTATACATAAACACAGTGGCATTCCTAGGAATTTTCTTCATAGAATATAATAGCTGCTTAAAGCAGAATTATCAGAGTTAAATGGTCATTATAATGGCCACAGTGAGGAAATGCAGTAGATGTGTAAGAATCAGGAGTGGAAGACTTGCTTAGCGAGGTTCAGAAACAGGATGTATTTCTGGCTGCTTAACAAGTCATCAGTAGCAATTACGATATCAAAGCTGCTCATAATCACCTTGTTTGCCTGCTCCAAGTGTGAAGTAAAATGAATCACTTTAATGGGCTTTCAGTGTGCTTCAGTCAAAGGCGCTTTAGTTTACAAGGTAACTGGATAAATGACCTTTACAGCATAATAACTGGCTTAACTGCCACAGTTTAGCTGTGGATTTCAAACATCTCCTGCCTTCCCCTTTGTAGAAACAGAAATATTATATTTTTAATGTGATCACTTACCAGAAATTCTAGGTTCCAGATTTAAAATTTAGCAAAATTTCTACATCAACTCATGTCTATCCCCAGTGTTATTTATTAGATACCCTCCTGTCTTGGTTTGAGAAAATGTAAAAGTAAATACTCTAAAATGAGCTCTCCCCCTTTGTTTCAATCAATCCCTTTCCACCAATAAGCAGAAACAAAATATGAACAGATATAAGTGAAAAAATAAATTTACTAACAAGTAAAACTGCAACAGGCAAATAACAGGCTTCTATTCCAAACACTGAGCATTAAAAGAAATGCTGTCTAAACACTCGTATAGAACATCTCTTATATGATATTGTAGTAGCTTTTATGGTAAAAAGAGGAAGTCCTACTAGCATTTGAAGTCACCTGTATGTAATAAGCACACTGAAACTGTGTGCTTCTTTCATTTTCTAAAAATATCAATCATGATTGATATTTACTGACCCATAAAATTTTAAAGAAATACAAAATACAATTATGTTTTCAGATGAAAAAACTACTGATCAGGATCTCAAGTTATTATAAGTCAATTTTTTATTGCCCAGACTGTGGGCACTTTGGCAGCAGATCATCCATAAAACAGGGTAAAAGGAGCCTCAGCACTAATCTTTCCTCAGCAGATACAACACAGAAGTAAGCAATGAAGTGTTTTTACCCTTAGCAACTGTAAATCTCAAGAAAATCCACCAAAATATTTTACCAATAACCATATAGAAGACAAGTGATTATGCAAATTCTGGATTTTCAATTAAAAAGCCTTCAAGTGTTACTACAAAAAACCAAAAAAGGTAGACTCAAATTTCAATAACTAGCGCATCTAATTATAAGTATTTAATAATTCATTTAATCCACTATCCCTCACATCAGTCAGTAATTTCAATGGCATTGGTCCCTCCACATGCAAATATGAGCTGAACTATGTACATCCATAACTGTGCTGTTATTAACAGTTTTTCCCAAAACAAGGATCAAAGAGGGGCTGACAAAAGAAAATGTGTAGTTATATTTAAAACTCTATTTATTGTGACAATCAAATGGTTTTATTATTAGAGACTGAAACTTTACAAGACCTGAAATATCTAAATGCTAACATATTTCCAAATTGAATTGTGAAGCTTGCAAAAATTAATTAATAATAACAAATCATTTACACGGTTATCTGAATGGAAACCTACTCTGCCTCCTTTTTGTCTGGTAAACCACAATTTAGAATGGAAATTAACTTCAAAGAAAGATAAGACTGTCTAAGGTGAGACAACACTTCACCAGTTTGGTTTAATAAATATGTATTAGAAAGATTAGTATAGTAGCTATGTCAAATGAAAACCACATGAAAAATAAATTTCTTTCACTGAAGAACTTAACCTGGAAGAACTGGAAAACATACACTCTAAACAATGATGATGCTTCATTTCAATTAATAATGTAGTCCAATAGTCAAAAAAGTCTGCTGTGATAATTTTGCAAAAATACTTCCTTCAACTTAATAAAATTGAAGCATACAGGCAGACAGATTCTCACTGCTAAGAGTGAAAAAAATGTCATCTTCCTGTTTTTGTCGTTTTATATGTTACGACAATTTTGCACATCTTCTGTAAGGGTTAGTTTCTGTTGCTTTATTCTAGGAAGTCATGACAGTTGTTTTTTTACTTTTTTCAGTCATCATTGAACTTCTCCTTAAAATTAAATTTAACTGTCTCTTTTAGTGATGACTGTTTTTTTCTTCTAGATTAGTTAGGTTTTTAGAAGCCCTTAGTGATTTTGATATCAGCACCTGCAAAAAAACTTTGATAAAACCTGGAAGTCTTTTACAGCACCAAGATATTGATCCAGCACCCATAAGGGCTGTGGGCTGAGCAATGTCTTCACAGTATGTGGAGAAGCTGAGTCACACTGAATGTTTGTTAACTTAACTGGCTAAAGTAACCTTGATCTAACTTAAACAAGACTGTTGATCTGACCCTAACATACGTAAATAAATAAGTAAATAAACAGTCTTACATCAATATTCCTGTTTTAGTATAAAGATATACACATACAAAACTTCAACAATCATATCAACCAAACTGAAACATTTTTCTTTTCTATTCTTAAAATAAGAGTGCATTTTATTTTTAGAAGTCAGAATTTCCTTTCTCTGTCAGAACACAGCAATATCATGACACTGAAAAGCCAATGTTTCATTAAGAGGACTGCCTAAATTTTCACTTGCTTGTGGCAGTCATTATTAACTCTCTAGCAAAACTCAAGGGATTTTTAAAAGGTTCTATTTACCAATGCTATCATGAAAATATTAGTCTTATGCATAAAGAAATACCACAAGACTTCATGGTTTTGTTGCAAGAAACATCAGTGAGTGTTTCTCCACATTCACACCACTACAGTTACTACAAAGGAACACACTCTGGAGTTTAAACAGAAGTTTACAAGATGCTGTACAGAATATATGTAGCAACGTCTGAGTACAAACAGGAGGTGGAGCTTGTTCCAGCAGCAGCGGCATCTCCACCTCAATCCAGGATGTCGCATTCCGTGCTTAAGACATCTCAGAAATGGTGACTCACCCTAGACCTTTCCAGTAACTTCATTTGCACTTGCCAGGCAGACAAACAGAAAGGACAGGCAACAAATTATTTCCTTATCTTTTTTTCCTTCTTTTTTTTTTATTTTTCCCAGGCAATCAGTCTTCAGTTATATAGGGAGGAAAAGGAAAATATAAGGAGTAGTACCAATCAACTTGATGCTGCCTATTTTTGCAGTACTAACCAAGACAGGCTCAGGTCAAACCCACTGGCCATGGGTTCAGAAAAACAGACAAATGATAGATCTATCCCTATGTCTTTCCAAATCAAGAACAAATATCTTGATTTGGAAAAGCAAAGGGGCAACTGAAGAAACCTGGAAAGGTGAGGAAGAGATGACCAGAGCAATGAAAATACACCTAGAAGAGAGACACAGGAAAGACCTTGATTGTCTCATGACCCTTGAGGATCAGCAAGAGCCAAGATTCACAAGGGTTAAAGTAGTAAATGGGAACAGCAATATAGGTCTTTGGTCCCTTTTTGCCTTTGCATTCCTAAAAATGTATTAGCAATTTCCTTCCAATCTAACTGCTAAGTGAAACAGACAAGTTACTAAGAATATACTGAGTATACCAGCCAGGAACCATTCTCTGGATCCACAGCTAAGTGGCATGGAAGTGGCTCACTGCCACACAGATGACCTCTTTCTCCAGAAGCAGGGAGATGACATTGCCACTCCTTATTTTAAAACAGTCTCTCACACATGCTAGGACCCAAACTGTCTGAGCATCATCTGAAGGAATGCGATTTGGCACAGTTCAAACTGTATCAGGAAGCATGCAATTAAACAACTGAAAAGTTTACGTGATTTTGGGCCAATGCTTGAGCCCGTATCCTCATTTCAGTTTATTTATAAATATATTTTTAGATATAACCTCAGAGAGCTATCACCATGTGGTACATTCCAAACATCAGTTAAGCTTCCGAATGCTTTACTGCGGGCAGCATCATTCCTTACTTATAGTGTTCATCATTCCTTTTACATTTTTACTACAATGATTGATGTACAAACATGTTTTATAAAGGACTCCTTACCTGTGGAATACCAGTTAGTAAGCAGATTCCAAATGGGCCATCTGAAAACACCAAACTTCTTATTGACTGCTTTATGGTGTAAACAGTGTTTTAGACAAAAAATACGTACATACAAACATTTTTCTATCTCTGCAGCAGTGATCTGCTGCAGAAATCAGATTCTTTCATCTCTCTTAGAGCAGGAACAGAGTATGTTGCCCACACACACTGGCTTGGACTGGCTATGGAACAATGAAGATCCACAGAGTTAAAACACAGCTGAGCTCCTTCACAGAACTACTCATGAAAAAGAAAAATATGGCCATGGTGAGACATCAAAATATGGCTTTTCTGGAGAGAGTCTGAACTCTGAACAATCTATTTGTTAGCCTTTTTTAGTACAGGTTGTTTCCTACCCTGCCCATTCAGGGTAGGAGTTGCTTCCTTTGTATTTCTTCAAACAAACAGGTTCTTTTGCTACCTATGCTTCCTGCCACTGTACGTCAGTTTGCCTTCTGTCACGCAAATTGCTCACTGCCAAAATTACAGAGTATACACCACATTACTCATGCTACTTCCGTGCAGATTTAAGAACTCCCAGTTCAGGGCAACCAGACCTGAGTCTCCTCTCACTGCTCCTGAACTGTGTCTGGCAAGTGGCTGCTGGCTGGGGTCAATCCACCATGGCAACTGAGTAGGAAAAATCTAAAATAATAACACTTTTCTCTCAAAAAAGAGAACTTTAGCATAATTAGCGTTACTCTATTTGTTCTATCAAAAGATACAAATACATCTCCATTTCCATTGAAAATATAGGACATATTTACCACTGAAACTTCTATGGAAGTACTTTATTCTGAATTACCACATGCAATGGATTACCAAAAATATGTCGATTATTGTTGGAAGATGATTTTCATTGATAGCATACAAAGGCTACCTTAATTTAAAATAGCTTTTGTCTCTCAGATATAATGTGTCTTCTCTAAGACTAATCTTTTTTACTATTATTTCCTCAGCATTTTGTGAATATTCTATTAAAACTTCCAATGCAATGGAGACAATGAAGAGTCAAGAAGCTGTAAAGAAAGAATAAGTTCAATAACTCAGAAATTGAGAAAACACTCAATTTTATTCCATAAAAATCCTGTAAGTCAATGTGCCATGCAAATCAAAACACACTTGCATAGCTGACTGCTCTGTAATGTAGATTAAGAGGGTAATTCAATAGAAACATTTAGAGAAATAATAGTAATTAAATCGCAAAGAGACTCAGAATATAAACTGGTCTTTGCATCCTGTTGGTGGCAAAAATATTATCACATCTACCACACTGCATTTCCAGCATTATTGAATTGAAAAATTTCATGGGCAGAAGCACTAAGGGAGACCACTTCGAGTTTCTGTCTTCTCACTTGTTTTGTGCTGAGAGTTTGAGATCTATGCTGATCCATTAATCCACATTTCTCTAAGACAACAGGGGGACCTCATCAGAAAGGCTCCCACAATTCCTGTACACATTCTCTGTGCGGCTCAACACTGTCCACCCCAGGGTAGAATCATGGAGCTTCCTGTGAAATGTTTAGGAGAAGAACGTGACAACAAGTGCCAGATTGTTGACAGGCATCCATTTATGTAGACACTTCACGAACAGATTGCATTTCTCACCAAGGAGGTTGAGAAATGGAGCAGAAACTTTCATGCCCTTCAGCAAACAGGCAGAAAAAGGATGATGAATCACTAAAAAAAATCAAGTGGTTTTTTCTAGTTCCATTAACATAACATCTAAAGAGCCCCTTGCTCACAAGTATTGACTGCTTCTGAACCTGTAGTCTTACTAGTTCTATGCCATATACTACGTCTGGGATTCCTAATTTAAGACAGATTAAGAAAACAATTCAAGAGCCAATTCCATACACTATTAATAAAATAACCAAACCAAACCAAGCCCCAAACGCCCCATTTCTGTGAGAGTCTACTACCAGATGTGTTCCAGCATCATTGATGCATTACATCAATTCAGGAGACTCAGTCACCAGTCACGTACCTCACTCAACAGACTACACAGATGTAGAATACATGTCTTTGATCTTTTTACAGATTGCACAACACAAACTGCTTACATGCAGTCAAAGCTTCTGTTCCTGAGGTAAGAGATCTCAAAAGATCTAATGAAGGTAAGAGACTTTCACTTCCTTACACCTCCGCTGTACTTTCAAAATCAACTTCATTTCCTTCCAGATAGTTGCCAGTCTACATAACTGCTTAAAAATAATTTTTTGTTTTGCACAGAAACAGAAAAGAAAATGTCTCTGATCAAGAGTACTATTTTAAATAAAGTATTCCCAAGTATGTAGTTTACTCCTGAAAAAGCAGAATTCCCACACACTCTAAGTAAAATATTAAGAGAGAATCTGAAAATTAGTTACTCTTTCATCCACTCCCAATATTAATTAATATTAATTCTATATTTCAGGAAATACACTAAGAGTCATTTGAAAAATACTTGTAAAAGGCGCTCTCATACTGAATGTGACAGAAACGTGAATGTTTAATGATCATATTGGTTCAGTTTTTAATACTAATAATTAGTTCGCTCCTTAGTTGTCAGTTTGGCTTCCCTTTATTACTAATAATTAGGATCCAGATTAATACAGGACAAAATCTCCATTTATCAGTAACTAGTATCCTTTTTAATAAAGCATAAAGTGACATCACCAAGTAACAGGATTACTGGGCTCCCTAATTCTGTAAGGACTATAGTCAGGAGGGAATTCTAGCAGAAGAAAGACTGAGGGCACTCATGTCGGACACCAGTTTAAGCATGAGCACACATACCTAGAACCAGGTGTGTATTGGGCATCAGATGACTAACTTAGAATAAACAACTCATAATGCCAGGTTATACACACTAATTCCCCATTCCAAAACATTACGAGGAAGCTGTCCATAAGAGCCAGTAAAAAACATTAGGACAAAAGTGCCTGTAAATTATTGTTTTATGCAGATTTAACATTGCTTTGTAGCTCTGAGTAAGCCATGTCATAGGAAGTTTGAGTTTCATTGTCTCCAACACCCAAAAGGATTTCCCTTGCCAAACACCTGTTTAGGGATAGGAAAACAACATGAGGTTTTTTTTTCTTTTTTTAACATGACAAAAAATGGCAGCTTTTATATAGTAATACAAAATCTATATATAGGCTTCTAGAGAGTGAATCACTTGGGAAGAGGCCATTTGGGTTCCACACCTTCCTACTTTAACATTTCAAAGGTGGAGTGTACAACTTTTTGAATGGACTCCTAATCACGATACTAGGACACTGTCAGTAAAGAAATGCAAACCACTGAAAGGAGAATGGATCACAAGCAGATCACAACAAAGTTTCTGTCTCTGGACATTCCCACCCAGTGCTTCCTTTAGTTGTATGTATTCATTGCAGGAACACACAGCACAAAGAGGCATAAAGCTTCAACACATGTTTAAGCCTTCTGTTAATCTAGAAACACACAAAAGATAAGTATATGGATAAACCTTAAGGATAATTTTCTCCTTTTTTTTTATTGCTTTCAAAAAAATAACTGCATTAAACACAGAAACTGCCAGGTAACAAAAAGGAGCTTTGAAGTTATGTCCTCCATATATCTATATACATATATAGAACTATAATGTTCAAACAGAAACTTGATAGCAACAAATAAAAATAGAAAACATTAAGAATTGTAGAAAACCAAGAAAGAGGCCCAAAGTAATGTGGAAATACCACTGTCAGCACACTTAAAGCACACTAAAATTTTTGCTAATACTTTAGGAACAAAAAGAACTTTAACAATTCTACCACTCAAATAGATTTATCAATCACTTTCCCATTTGGGGAAAAGATATTACTGAATATTAATGATTAAACACTTTGTACCCTAACATCAGTTGATATGGATGCTGAAGAGGACTCACAAAAGCTACACATGTATTTTCAAGTCCAAAAGGCAAACTGAAATAGCTGAAAAGTCAGTGATTGGGTTCTAGAGTAATCAAGATAAAAAAAACTTATTTGCTCCTCTTATAAAGGGGCACAGAGCTCTAGGCTCCTCAAAATAATAGAGCAATGAAAACATGACAGACACTATTACTTTAACTACCTTTGCTTATGCAGTACTAGATAACTTGGTTATGAAATGAGGAAAATGCAAGCATAGCTTTACACTGACACAGATTCAGTCTTTGCAAAATATTATTTCAGACACATGGAAACATGGAATACAAATTGCTCTGATGTAAAAGGGACTCTATTCTAAAAAGCAACAATGAAATTTAGTCAGTGTAATAGATCATTAGGTGAACATGCACTTGAACACGTGTAGTAAAATAACTATAGTTACTTGACATGTAGTGAAATAAATATAGTCTTTGCCATAAATTGGGGAATATCAAAAACATGTGGATTTACTAACTCTGCTTTTGGCAGCGATATAAATGCAATCAGAAATCTTCTCATACCTAGCATTTAAAATTTAAAAAACTAGGCCATTGGCAAAAGGATTCAGGAAGGACTAATAGAATAATTAAGGAACTGAAAGATGTACTCTCCCGTCCATGGCAGCAGGGGATTAAACTGTTTAATTTCTAAAGGCAGGTCAGTATTTGATCATCTTTGATAAGCATCAGTCCTAGAAAGTGAAATCTGATTTTCTATTGATTCATCTGCCTAGCAGACAAAGAAACTGCAAGTTCCAATTTCTAGCAGCTGAGGCTATGTAGAATTAGATTACATAACAATTATTTTGCTGGTCCAACTTCTTTTCTTGCTTAATTTAAGTATCTAAAACAAATGCTCACTGAAAAACAAATATGGCCCTGCTATTTCCACATTATAGGATTTTTGTTTCTAATAGAGACACTCTCTTTAAAAAGGAGTTAATTTAGACAACTCGTATGGCTTTCTTATACAAAATGTATTGGAACAAATTACTATAATGTCATATTCTGCAACAACACTCAGTGTCAGGCTAAATTGGAGAGACTGGCTAACAGATTTCTTGGGACTCTTCTCAGAACATCCTTTTCTTTCAGTTTTAGGGCATAAAAAGAGGTATTTAATACAACAGGTATCTCAAATTATCCTGACACTCATTTCGGCATTGATGACGCCTCAAATGCAACACACAGTCTAGTTCTGTGTGTCCAAAGACAGTCCAAGGATCAGCAGAAAAAATTTTGCAAATGTGCTACAAAAGGCAAGATGTAAAGATGAGGTGAAAGAAGACAGACAGAAGGAAACTGTGTCAGTCCTTACTTCTGTTTCTAGATAGGCAGCAATACATGCATATAAAGCGAATTAAAGTTCAATATTAAGAGAAAAGGATAGTTTAAACATCAGCAATATCTTTTGGAGGGTGCGTGTGATATTTCCATCACTGGATGTTCCCAGAACAGGTCAGACAAAGATAGGTGCAGACAGAGCTCATTCTGACTTGAAATAGGAAGAAATCCTTTTAGGTCTTTGAAAGTCTGTATCTCTCCTGTAAGACATAAAAAAACTCCCAACTTTCAGTGCAAAGTAAGGAAATGATGTAATATGCATTCCTATGGTTTAAGGTTCCTTTCTGCAAATCACATTCCTGTGACTTTCCTTCCCGATTATCTAAAATTCCCATTGTAAGTTCAACTGGATAAATACTTCCCCATTTTTTACTCTGAACGGTTGTGCAGAGCTCCTAAATAGCTGCCACATTTCACAAGGGAAGTATTTGCATCTCAGCGTGGGTGAATACATGTCCACCCCCATCCCACTAGTACTGACAGATTATTTGACAGTTTAGTTTCTGTCAGACCTATCTGCCTCAAGAATATTTTTAAACATCAAGACAAAAGTTGTCTTGGAATTTAATGTGTCTGGGATGTGCATCTTTGAAAACATGTATCTAACACATGAAATGAGCACACTGCCAACCCTTAACTCCTGCATGGGTTTGGTTGTTCAAATATCCACTTCCATATTGCCCTACTTAAGTACTTAATTTTTCCAGTACACAATTTCACACTTATTAAATTTCACTTCTTTTGCTACCATAAAGAAGATATTTGACACCATGGTTCTCAGGCACAACAAGGGACTGGAACTTTTCTCATGGCTCTTCCCCTCTAATTTTAGACTTTAGGCAGCTTCCTCCCTATTGTTTTTGAAGAGATGGAAGTTCTGCTGCTAAAAAAATTATAAATGCTTTTGTAAAAAGACACTGAGTTAATAATGTCTCTGAATATTTAATTTCAACTGTTGGCTCCTGCCTCCCTGAAAACTCTATTTTTAAAAAGTCTTTTTTAATGCACTATCCATTCATTGAGCAGTGTTACAATTTTCAGTTGTGGAACTGTGTCCCACAGCTGATGCTAGAACTTTTTAAGAAAGCTTCTTTTATCTTCTTTTATAGTCATCTTCCTAACAATTGTTTAAACAAGGCCATAAAATAAAGATAGTTTTTTTCTTACTTAAAATCAGAACAGCTAACTTATAAATGATGCAGAGAAGAAATTTACATTGAGAACAAAAAGGTGAATCAGCTCCTTGAAGCATCTTGTTCACAGGGTATTTTCATACAGAATACTATATTAAAAATATATCACTTAGAGCAAGGAAATTATGGCTTCCTGCCTTTCATAGAGAAATTGAAGTCTTTGGCATTAACCACAATATTTGAAGCAAAGTCAAAATTCTATTCCTGCCAGGGAAAAAGCAGCTGTCATAAAGTAAGAAAACTTTTCAGACCTTCATTTAACATATAAAGAAACCCTTCTAAGCTCTAAAAACAAACGAGTCATTGTAAAATAATCTTATTTGCTTGAAGTCCTGGCCATTTGGCACCCAGCCAGCCAGGGTGAAAAGACAGACACTTAATATACAAAGATCCTAGCAACTAGTAGTCTGCAGGGAGCAGGGGATTGTATTGCCAGCAGCTGAGTGATCAAGATCTCATACACTGAGAAGGAATATACAAAATTATGAGTTCATGGGCCACCTTTGTGTTTTGGAATAAATCAGAGGCAGGAAGATGGGCAGTAAAGTTCATAGTCAAAGGGGGCAGACATCCGTAAGTCTCATAAGCTGTGTGACCCTACAAAAGTGAGTAAAAACACTACGAGACTGACTTCTGATGAAAGGAAAACAGAGGGACCAACACAGCTAGCCTCATTCACCACCATTTTAAAATCTAGTAACTCAGTAAAGCTGCTTGAATTTTCCTCTCATAGCTGAGACACACATCTTTCCTCACAAGACAAAAAAAACCAGAGAAGGGGCAACAAGTAAAGTGACAAGTTAAAAAAAAAAGTAATGTCATTTTTTTATTCAAAAACAGCGGTGGTTAATCCATTTAGTACTGACCACATGCATTTTACTTGTGTGGCAGCAAGCCACAAATTCTCAGTGCCCCTCACAAGGAGACTCCTGGCCCACAGATTCTGACAATATGCCAGAGTGCAAACCAAGCCAGCCCAGCTGCAGCTGGATGCTTCTGCTCTACCCTCTGTCTGTGTGAAACCCACCAGTGTTTCCCATGCCCAATACTGAATTCAAGATGCTCCATACAAAAACACCTACTGCCACATGCTACCTAACACCCTTCATGCCAACCAGCTCCAATACTTTACCCTCTCCACAAGCACTGAAAGGGTCACTATTAACATTTTAATAATCATTTGGAAGTATAAAGCTACATAGTTTCCCATGACATTCAACTGTTCTGATTATCGGTAAGTGGCAATATTCTTACTATGCACAATCAAAGCATGAAATAATGGATGGATGTGTTATTATGACAAACAGATCTGTTTCACTGCATCAGATCCTCTGTACCTGCATAAAGAAAATTGGGGGGGGGGGGGGGCTGTCCTTGAAATGTTTACCAATGTACTGTGGAAGTAATATTTGTGCTTCGTGAATGGCTTCTCCTTTTTTCTCCTCACACCAACAAGTAGTTTTACTCAACTAATAACATATTATCAGCAGGTAATTTTTCCTCAATTATTTTTTGCCTTTAAACCCAGCAAGTGCACCACTGTATGAGAACAAAGCTATAAACATTTCAAATAAGCACTGATCTGACTGCAGTGATCCAGCATGCTGAGCTGAACTGCCAACATGTATGGCTTCAGCAACAACAAATGACATTTCAAAACCCTAAAGCAGTCACTGAAGAATGCTTCATGGGATATGTCACCTTTGATTCACTTTATGCAATGTACCATTAGAAACATACAGTGGTCATTAATTACTATGCTCCAATAAAGTAAATGAGCACTTGAAATTGGATACAATGCACTGACATACCAGTTTGAATTTCTGGAATTTTCAGCAAGGTAAAATAACAGCTGAGGCCATGATTTTTAAAAGCATCTGGTCATTGCTCCTGTGTATGTAAGTGAAAATTGACCTTTAGGAATTAGATTAATTTGGTTTACATTTATTTCTTATTGCTGTGCTGAGCATTTGTAACCTGTACCACACTAAAACTTAAAATGTAAAAAGAAAGCTAAAAAAAGTCAAACCTGTCCATTAAATGGATGCATGTAAGCAAAGGTTCTATGTATATTGGATCACATTTTCCACACCAAAAGATTCACCAGCATCATCATTTCTACCATTGACAATTATGCACGGAGGAGAAAGGGATTTTTATTATTCACATTCAAAACCCAGTAAAAAATGAACAAAAATTAACAAGTAGCAAAAAGAAGCCATGTAAAGCCAAATCTGAATATAGACAAAATTTCTAGGGCCAGGAACAATTCTGCATGCACAGACGTGGCACCATGGGCAGGTGCATATTTAAATTACGTGCGCATGTACAATTGTGCTTCTTGTTTTCTGACCATTCCCTCCCTTCCCACCCACTGCTCCCTCTTTGGACTGATCTGATTAGAGACTGAAGATCATCTCAGCCCACAGCCACAAACCTGCTTGCAGCAAAAAGTTCTATTTACAGCCTATGGAAGTCTGTGCAGATAATCTCCCTCAACATTCAAAAAATACACCACAGAAAAAGGTAAATTACGGAGAAAACTGTAATAACTGGATGCTTACAATGATACAGCTGAAAATATAGATATAAAAAGCTTTGACTTGTCTAGAAGTAATCTAGAAATAGTCTTTGCAACCAAGTATTTTTATTTACTTGTAAAAGGAAGAAGACAAAATGTTTAATGTTCTTTAGTGCAATAATACATCTGTCATACCTCACCATCACTCAGGATGTTTCCAATTTGTAAACTTACATATATTTTGCTAAATCTTATCCTAAATACAGTTCAGTTTCTTTTTTGTTCTAAAGCTTTTGTAACCATGTAAATGGAGAAAAGTGACCACTTTGCAGTGGTCATGAAAAAAAAAAAAAAAAGCTGGCCAAATCACTCCTAGCTACTCTGCCCACTCGATATAACAACCAAAGAGTCCATGCCAACTTCCCCACATCACATCAGTCTCCTCCTCCCTTCCCCTGAACTACAGCTGGACCCAAGAGAAAAGCATTTAATTTCTCCCAAAAGCCCACACAACCAAAACAATGGAATCATCCAATCCTGAATGGAGCTGGTTGTATTTATGAAAAAGCTGAAGCTAAAAAAAATCAAAAAAATCTATGCTGTTAAGATTAATTATGAAACAGAAAGAGAAGACTTCACACTGGTATATGAAAAAGTAAAAAAAAAAAAAAAATAAAATTTGCCAATGATTACTTCTGCCAAGTTAGAAAAAAAATTCCTTTTTGTTTAAAAAGAAATATGCATAAATATACAGGAGTGACAAAAGACTATTTTTTTGCTTTCAGAGCACTATAATTTTACTTAAATGGTAGGTGTTCTTTCAAAACAGAATGGCATTTCAAAGAGACACCCAATCCTGTATTTTAAATGAAGCAGTCATCTCTGAAACGGGTTCTTGAAGAAAATTTCAAAATAGCAAGAAGCAAATTAGTAAAAAAACAAAACTTATCAACTCTTTTTGAATAAAAACATAATCATAAGGAAACAAATGAACCTTTCCCTTCCCCCCTTCTCCTTCCTCTAAAGTCTGTGCCTGCACAAAGATATAAGAAGCCACTAAACCACAGGGTGCCATGCCTGCCAACCACAATGGCTGAATAGCTCGCCATGTATCAGCAGCATTTTACACAAATGTATTCCCTTGAGATTTTGAAATAAATAAAAATGCATACAGAAAAACGATCACTGAAACTATATAAGAAAATTTAAAAATCTATCTTTTAACAACAAATTGTTCTTTACTAAAAAAGGTGAGTTTGTGTCATCATACAAGCATACAATGCATCTCTTTACAGTGGCTTGAGTAGGTAATCAGCTCAAAGAGCTTTTTCCTAATAAAAAAAGCAAACTTGCTACATAGATTAATTTCACCAATTGATTCTAATTGTTTAACCACCACAACTATGATTAGAGGAAGAAAAAAAACAAAGGAATATTGAAGATTAATTTAAACAATAACATTAGGTTTGGTCAATGCCAGTGAATGAGTGTGATACAAGGAGAACAGGGCACAAAATTCCTTGAACACAGATTTCAGAATTACAGTGAAGAAAGATCTTAATCTCATATTCAACCACTATCCCTCTCCTACCCCTAAAGAAAAGCAGAAAGAAATATTTCAGACTCTGTCACCTGACTGGGGTTCTTTGCAAGGCCTGACAATGTAAAAAGGCATGTATTTCACATTTCTATCCACAATTATATCAAAGGCCAATGATAGTTCAAATTCAAAAACTTCTAAGGTTGATACTTTTGTTTAGCTGTTTCATTTATGCCATGCTTACTCTTTTTAATATATTTGTGATTTCCTTTACACATCGCTACCTACTATATGAGCCAGCCTATCCTTTCAGCAATAAGATACAAAAATACTCTTTGATTGTTTTTTAATAAGACTGATAAAATCCTAGCACACCAGACCTGACTAGGCAGTGGTATCTTTTGTATGGCTACTAGCAGCTACAAGGTGTAGCAAATATTCTAGGAATGAAGGAGACACAAAATGTACATAAAATGAGATGTAAAAGTACAAGACAATCTAGTGCTGTTATAGTCTGCTCAAAAGGAAATAAAATGCTAAGCTAGAAACTGGGACAGACATACATATGGATTAAATCCAAAGACTTCCAGCACCTGTACCCTGACTTCTGATACATGCCATATATAGTTTTTTATTTCTACCATTAGGGTTTTGTAAGTTTCATAATTTGTATAATTTGTGAAATGCAGTGGAAAGCTCTGCTTCACCATATTCTTGTTGTCATCTCAGATATTCCACGTGTTACCAGTACATTGCAGAGACACTGTTGCCTCCTCTATCAGGAAAAACAGAAGTTATAAAATTCTGATTTAGACTGGCAAATCAAAAAAGAGTCAGGTCATGTCAAGTAACCTCTTTAACCCCCTTTTGAACACATCATAAACTCCTTCAGAAGCAACTTTCGTGTTCACAATCTCTTACAAAATTAGACATCACATTCGGCCTAGCATCCAGCAGAAATATATTGGTAAACAATGGCCAGCTGACCTCACCTTCAACAGAAGCTAAATATGAGAATGGAGATGTTCCTCTATGGATGAAAATCTGTACCTTTGATTAAAATTATATTCAATAGAGTGATTTGTTCATGCTTTAATAAAAAGCACTGGTAGAATTCAATGTAGGTACGATGCATAATCCCTAAACTCCTCTGCCAATAAATAAATAAATAAAATATCAAATAGATTATTTGGAAATAAGGTAAAATTAACAGAATTAAGGAAATACATAATGTATCATATGGGGTGAGACAAAGTTTTGCTTGGTTCATCTGTCTGAATGAACTTGAAAAGAAAGTAAGACAAGCTTCCATAGGTAGCGATCTAGAAAAGAAGAAAAATAACAACAAAACCCAAGATACAGCCAACAAAGGTGACTATCAGGTGACTAGGAAGAGAATCATGCTGCATATTTAAAAATAATTCCATAGCTCCACAGAAATTTATCTTTCGGACAGCTATTCCAAGTAAAGCCCCAGGAGTAGAAACCCAAATCTCCTTAAAAGCCAAGTTTGACATTTTTATGACAAAGTTAAATGATATGACTGTCTGCAGTGGCAGACACTAACACAGGAGATCCTTGCCAGTTCTAGAATCCTATTTAAAGTTTAAGAGGGAGAAAAACCCCAAAAACCCCAAGACATCCACGCTGCCATTAATCTTACCAAAATACTAAATTATTACTAATCTGTTAATCAGTTTTATCCTCTTAGAAGTAGGCATAAAGAATAAGCTGCTGAAGCAATGTAAAATCTTTTACCCATGCAAATACTAAAGCTGAAATCTCCCAGAGCTAAATTTTCACATTTTATACTGCCTTATGACAAAGAAATAATGTAGAAAGCATTAACTTTTGCTAAGTGCATATACTTTAATGTGTACAATAATAATTCAAATAATGTAGCTCTCCTCCAGAAAGTTCTTAAAGATTAATAGAAATATAAAACCAAACTCATTAATTCTACTTTCATTAGCCCAGAAACTCTTTCCTATTGACCTGAGAACTTTTGTAACCTTTTTCTATCTACCTAGCTGCATTACATCATAGTAATATATAATATACATAAAATATGTCTATTATATTCTCTCTGTCGTTTCACTGTCTAGATACTAAATTAAAATTTCGTTTAGGTATTTTTACAGCAAGCTACTTCTGTTAATAGTAATGTTCAAGTCAGTTTTTTGTACATAGATGATTGATTTCTTCGGCGCCATCTCACCAGATGAACTGGAATCCCAAACTGGACTGACTTATCAGTCAGCTGGCAAATGAGCTACTGGCATAAAGAAGTGAAGAAAAATAAATTAATGCTGCAGTTGTGATGATGTAGAACTTTAAACAGTTCTGAGTGTTGTACAGGCAATAATTATTTGTCTTGCTCCCTTTTTTTACACAGGCTGACAAACTTACTGCCTTTGGTAATATTTCTCTCTGCCCACAGGTTCCAAGCTTCTTTTCACTGAAAACTGGATTAACATAAAATAACTGGAATAACATAAAATTCAGAGCAGATATTCTCAGTTGTACTTAGCTGTACAGCCACTTAGACTTTTTAACCCTAATGAAGGGCTGCCATGATGTTACCAAATATATCAATTAATGCACGCACAAAATTGTTACCACTTCCTACCACAGAAGTCAAAGACCATAGTTTTCTGTCCTTTTTTTCATTTCATATTGAAACAACAAAAATATTCTCTCATTTACAACAGAGGTGCTATCTTCACCAGGTTTAAGTACTTACTTTCAATAAACCTCCATTGCTACCACTGACATCCATTCCTTCTGTGGTATTTCAAATATCATTCAGATTGTCATTACTTCCTGCTTTAAGTTTTATTCTCTTCTAGTGTGATAGTATGGCTTTTTCAATGGGCTGGATATTGCAATTTCCCATACCAAGGGGCAACTGTTACAAAATTCTGATTAATGTTTTCTGCATACTTCATACGAGAATTATTAAATCTGCTTATACAATTTTCATGGTTTTATAGTTTCTTTTGATTTTATTATAATTGTAGTCATTTTAAATTCTATAACATACATTTATTTAGTATTTTAAAATAATTCATTCCTATCTAATTATTTTCATAACCTCCTATCTTTCATCTCCATCAAGTCTACTGACAACTCCCCCCACATGCTTATCAAGTTTACTTATATTACTTTACTTTGAGTCTCTTTAATCTAAAGAGACTCAAAGTAAACTAATATGAAGCAAATTAATTGGGACTGAGAGTTGAGAGAGCTGCATCATGGCATTTAGTTCCATGTATCTGGTCTTAACCTTACACTTGAAAAAAGTGTACAGTGTTAAAGAATGATCTACTGTTTACTTTTTTAAAGGCAGTTTTCTGCATTAACACCATCTTAGTCATACCTCTGAAAACAGTCAAATCAAACTTAAAGAAAGAGGCTACAGTAGCACAACCACATCCTGTATTTACACCACAATGAAGGCAGACATGCTTAGCAATACCACTGCACAGAAACAACCAGCAGCATTTTGTCACAGCTTGAGAAACAATATGGGGTTTCAATCAATCTTTGAGGGGTTTACACTTCTCTATAGGAATTCAGTTAATACTTTTGCGTTTTAAGGACCTCAAACTAAAGAGGCTACAGTAATATCACATAACTTTTGATTGCCCTCTGAATAAACAGTGTATTTCTTTGCCTGCTAAAGCTACCTGACACAATACCTAATCACTTACTGCCAGAAATTCCTCCCTGTGGGAACTTCAGCCTGGAAGCAAACAAAAGGCAAAGCGATGTTGCATTTCAGTCTAAGAGACTAAAACCAAAATCGAGTTTGAATTTCCATAAAGTCAAATCTCCCATTTCTCTTTTAAATGAATATGATCTCTAACACATCCGTGGTGGTTTAAGGAATACTAATTTTGCTCTGGCATTTGTACATAGTCAGCATCACAAGGAAACCATGGTTATACAAAGTTCTCCCTGTTCATTCTGCTCCTCAGAAAGCAAGTAAACATCTGTCCAGCAGCTAACACCATCAGTGGATGTGTGCCATTGCAAAGCAGAGTTCACTGACACTACATCAAAAAATTGAAGTACCATCAGACACAAAGAGTTATAGGAAAAGTAAAAATAATTTACTAAGAACTTTAGCTGGCTGACTACATGATTTCACCCAACAGACTTTCCAACAGCAATCATGCCCAGCGGAATTTATGTGACAAGATTTAACATCACTCCTCCAAGCCCTCTCTTGTGGATGACAAAAGTTTAAACATTGTTATATACACATATAGACATATATGTATGTATTTACATCTGAATGCATCCTCGTATACACAAAATAAAATATGTTTAGGCTTACTATTTGCAAGCATGAAGAGAGGGATGAAAGAGATCCCATTAGCATAGGACTAGAATTTTCCTTTGGCAAACCACTACAAACCAGAACACAATGCACAGTCCAACCTCCCCAGGACACTGGCATCTTTCTGGTATGCCAACACTTAGGTCTTACTTCACACATCAACATAAAAATGTACAGTGAATAGAAATATAAATGCCAAGAAGTCCAAGTCAGAAAGTTCAAACAAGTTTCCTTAAGAGCAGAAGGATGGAGCAGTAGCAGAGTCCTACCTCGGAGACAGGCTGCAGCCTGCAGCTGAAGCTTGAGAAAAAGGAAAAGTAAGGGTTCTTTAGCCACAGAATACTGGAGGAAAGCACCAACTCTGGTCATTCTGTCTCTGCTGTATAAAAACACCACAATGAAGGCACTTTCTGATGTCTCTTGCTTGCCACATCTTTGTAACGAAAATGGATCAGCACTCACACCTCATCAAAGACAGGAGGATGGAGAAGGGTAAAGTTCATGGGAAAGCACATGTTTTATCTGGGCAGAATATTTTGCTGATGACCCATCTACCAGCTTCTGAGAGACCACAGCATCAGTCAGTATGCATCTTGGGAGTCCAGTCCTTTCTCACCTGTCCCACCCACCCAGTGCCCACCACAAAGACTCAGTGAAGTTATGCTTTACACACAATGATAAATACTTGGACAGTCAGATCACCTGTTTTTCATGTTATTACATGAAAATAGATTGTCTTTCAGATCTATTACATGAAAATAGAAAGTCTTTCAAATCTAAAGCCATACAAGAGCTCACGATCCAAGCTTACAATGTCCACAACCTCACATCATAACTTTCTGTAACATATCCAAGTCTCCACAGGGGCTTACATTGCTTGGCACTTATCAGAGGCATCTTTTAACAGCGTGACTGAGATATAAAAAAAGAACACTAGCATCATGGAATGGACAAATGAATTTAATTATCTGTTGGACCACCTGGTCCAAAACCAGTGCAGCAGAATTAAAAAAAAATCTATCACCTTTTTGAGATTCATTTTGCTAAGACAAAACAAAGACATATTTGCACAATACTAGATTTCACTCTAAGTCATCATTGCACTATAACATTTCTGTTTGTATTGGTAGCTGGGGAAAGCATTCATCTCCCATTTTTTGTGTCAATGATACAGGTTACACACCTCACCTGTAAAACAGATTTTGAGTCTCACAACACTACAAAATAGCTTGGAAGAATAAAGTCAGTTCTACTAGCCAAGAGCACAAAAAAATGGACTGTCAAAGCACAAGAATAATTTTAAAGCTGAATACACAGGCAACACAATGTAATTACTCTGGACAAGAAAAAGAAAAATTCTAATTTCCTTTACTTACCCAAGTCCCCTCTCAATGGTCTGACAAATACTACAGTATTATCTTTTTGTTTTTAAAAACAGAGTCCAAGATAAATTATGCACTGTACTGACTACTTCTCCTGTAAACTCTTCCTCTGTATTCCTTGCTTACAAATTTAACCTAGTACTCTTGCAAAATCAAGTGCCTAAAAGTATCAGAAAGATGTTTACTCCAAAGTAATGGACAGAAATCAAGATATTTATTTTCTCTATAGCAGTCTTGGAAAAAACTATAGTATATTAGTAAGTATATTACATTACCAAATCTAGAACTTACCTAAATTTTCAGGTTTATTAAATTTAAGGTGGCCACTAAACAGGAATGTTTTACAATCAATCATCCCCCTTCTTAGACATCTCTTATTGAAAAATTAGAAGCAATTTCTGAGTACTTTTATGCAAAGTCAGGGTACACCTGAAGAACATACATTCAAAATCCCCATGAGTAATGCATATGCGATTAAATGTCTCTTGTAATGAAAAGTACTGGAAATTGAAAGGTTAAATACCACTAACTTGAAGGTGTGAATACGTGATGTGTTATCCAGCTATTTAACAAAAAAACCCGGAAGCTTTCAAGGCACGTGATCTGACATCTACTAAAAAAATTAGGCATGTAATCTATAAACATTAAAATAAATCAAAGCAAACAAATAACCCAAGTGCATAACTTCACATTGTTTTCTCAAGGGGGACAAGGAATAAACTTTTTGCTCAATTTCAGTATCTCAACAAAAATCTCTTCTTGCATTCCTACTATAAAACTGATATGAGAAAAACAAACTGCTAACAGAAGCACTAATAAAGAAGCACTGTGTAAAATGTTAAATAGATTGAAAAGTTATAATAAATATTCATGTTGGACTATCCCTTGCCACAACAAAAAGAAAAAATATAAATATGCTTTCAGCATAAAACAATCATTAATTTCAAGTAGTACTTAATTAGTGAGTCTGGAACAAATCTACATGAATTCTCATTATAATATAAAGCACATGTATTTCCACCTTCTAAGTAAAGCTAACTGTGAGTAAATTAAGGGTTTGACCTTCCTTTGTCAGCATGGTGGTTAATGCTTCATCTCCTGTTTTCCAAAGTTTCAGTTTCCTGACACTCCACTTTCTGCAACAACTCATAATTTTATCTAGCAAAAACAGCTACATTTTGACAAAGAAAGTGTCACCGAATTCCACATCTTTTAATAGAAACAGTAATTTTAGAAACTAATGATGATTCTATTAGTTACAATTTTCACAAGTTTGCATTTAAAAAGATATGTGATGCTATGCAATTCCACGTTACTCCTCCATCCAGGATAATTTACACAATGGATGTGTATTTATAGTCCCACCATACAACATTCATTTTTCACTTGCTAATGTTACCAGACAGAGCATTCACAGACATGCCTTGTATTTTAATATCTGAAGCATTTTATTGCACAATTTTAAAATTTTACATCTGTGATAGGCAACCTGTGCCTCGCTTTGCATTGTCCAAACTGCAGCTTCAGGCTACTTCTATATTCCCCAACATTATCATTCTTATTAGTCCATTACCAATTCATTAGCAATTAGACAGAGCTGCTCTTTCCACGTGTAATGACAGAGTTTAGCATTCCTCTAAACAGCTTCTATCACATGTTGAGCAATGGCTGCATCTGCCTCCCCACTGGGATGGGCCAGGACCGTGCTGCCATGTGCCTTGACGCACCAGCTGCTCGGCCAAAGTTTCTACTACACTATATTCCAGTAACAGCACAGAGCATGTATATACACATAAAATAATGTTTCATTTCTTAGTTTCCTGGGGTTTAAATTTCAGTTATCTTCATGACACCAACCCATATTGTGAGTATCACTGGGATATTTCAGGATATAAACTAATATTAAAGGGTAGCATCTTCCCAAATGCAAGCAGAGAAGGAGCACTAAAATCCAGAGCATGGCTCTTCCATCTTTGTTGATCCTCGTGGAGCTGGAAAGGTAACAAACTGCCTGTGATTGGCATATCATGGAAGTTGTCCTTACTTTAACTTCTCTACTGTAAAAAGAGGCACAACATTTCAGATGTCCTCAACTTTTTTGTCCTGATATATTATTTTACAGAAGAAACTTGTATATAAGTAAGCACAAAGAGCTCATAGCACTAAACTTTATTTTGAGGTACATGTGTTGCTAATACACTCATTTATCTGTGCATGTGACAGAAATCCAAATTTCATCTTTAGAGAAGATATCAGAAAACAAAAATAAAGAAAAACCACCAAAAAACTAGACATACACAAAAGAGAAAAAAAACAAACACCAAAACAAAAATCAACACCATTACTCTGATCCTCATGTTACATAAAATTGTTTGGGATTTCTCACTTGCTTTATTTTTATCTTCTTTGAGCATTTCAACAACTATATCAAGATATCAAACTCTAAAATAAAGTCAAAGCTTTGAAGGAAAGCATGGTCACCTTGAAAAATAGCTATCCTCTGAAAGAGAATTATAAATTAGCACCATGTTCTAGGCAGTGATTAATATCCATGTACTGTGAGCTTTCAATACTCGAGTGGCTAGTTTACTGTTTGTACTTTGGCCTATAACAAACCGATACAAAATTTTGTCATTTGTTTCCTCATAAAATTTTCCATTTCTTATCTGGCACCAAGGACAGCTCAAAATTTGATAAACTGTTTTGCCAGATTTTGTACACAAAATCCCATCTTCACTGACACAGGTTTATATCGACTGATTTTCACCTCCTGTACAGCTATGCAGATTCTGCTATATATGTAAATGCATCTTGTGACAGTTTTACACTTTGGCAGATTGCAAATGCTGTCAGATTAGAGTTGGTGTCTTTGATAAAGTAAATAAGTTACAGGGAATTACTACGGCAAGGGGCAGTGGGTATGAATGCCCACATTAGTACCTAGTGCTGAAGCTCTCAGCAGCTGAACATTCGTGCCTAAAGGCTAGGTGTTGCTGCTCATCATACTAAAACTCTGGTTTACATAAAGCACCAACATATTTGACACTTGCTTTTATCACTTTTTTAATCCCTGTACAAAGGTTCCAGTAGTCCCCCAGAAGGTATATAAAACAGAGAAAAAAAAACAACACACAGTATAAAAAAAAAACCATGCATGCATGCAAGGGTAGGAAGTGATACTAGATCACAAACAAGCTATTTCTGGAGCTCATTCTTTATTCTTTTAATACCAAACTCATTGTTAGCCCATAAATGTAGCTCTGAGAATACTTTTGCAAACTGGCAAATCTTGTATCATTACAGATTGTTGTTAAGATTATGACAGAAATATTTATGGCAACAGACAGGAGACAAAGAAACCTCCTGTGACAGCTCCAAGCATTAGATTTTCAATGGGTTAAAGGCAAAAAAAACACACTGAGAAAAACTATATAGATATACATTTATGCACGTGTGTACAAAACTAAACATATTGGGTGACAGTTTTCTACTAAAATTTCAGGAAATGCATCTAGCAATTTCAAATAGTGCTTAAAAGTGGCTGCTATGAACACATTCCATGCAGCTGTCACTGATACACACTAACATTTACCTTCAGCAAATGCTGAGGAAAACCCCTAAAACCCACTGGGAGTAAGCAAAGCTGCAGACTTAGAATATGGACAGATGGATTGGTGTAGTAAGAAATTCGTTTTCTGGACTTTTAAATACCAGAAACAGCTCTACTGACACACAGAAGGGCCTGAGGAGACATCTGCATATAAACAACTTTGGACTAGCAATTATACAAGAAGGCCATGTTAGAGAACAAGAGTTGTGAGCATGTGCAGTATGAAGTAATGGTGACAAGTCAGTATTCCCAAATGGTCTGCCTTCAGGCCTCTTATCTCCCTCTGCTTCTGGGGTTTCTTTGTGGGCTTTGTCTCTTCTTCTCCACAATACCTAATATGGCTTGTTTCACAGACAGAAATAAAACATTTCAGAGCTAAGTTTTTTGTACTTCCTGTAGTTGTACACCAGCTTAACATTCCTTACTATCTTATTCTCATCTTACACGACTCTTCCTTTCTGCTTCTACTTCTCCTCTCAGATTTCTTTCAAACAGTTGCCTTCCTGACCTGGACCCTATCATTTTACATCACTTAAATGCCTCTTAAGATCAACTTTCATCTATTCTCCACAAAAACCCCATTTCAGGTGGAAACACCAAGCTCCAGATTTAGGGAGGTCCTGAGACTATCAGCAGGCTCTTTAACTCCACCACCATTTCACCCAAGAGCCACAGCAACACCACAGCTTCCACAGCCAACACAGCTTCCTGTATTTCTACTTTGCAGAAGTCATCTTTAGAAGAAAACCTTGCTGACAGCGAGGTTGAAGATGCTTCAAACCAGTCACTTAAATTCTTCTCATAGGAGAATTCTGCTGTAGTTCACAGCAGCAAAGGATCTATGGGAATTTTATAGTATTGCAGAAATACTGTTCTACTGCTCACATTGTCTTCTTATCCATCAACAGTTAAGACATGAGCCAAAAAGATCATCTATTAATCTATCCAAGGAGCACAATGGAAGTTACAAAACTCTCTGTAATAAAACATAATTGCAAACCATGTGAGTTTTTATAGAGCTCCCCAAAAAGCAACACCCTCCACTGAAACACAGCAATATTCATAACAGGCCAGCAAACCCTAACATTCACCTCCCTAATAACTGCAATGCTTTTCTATATTACAAACATCTGGTTACTGATGTTCTCAAGCAATGAACTGGAAACTGATTTTCAATCAAGAAAATTTTAATTTCATTTTAAAATATAAAATTCAATGTTTTGAGAAAATTCAAGTGGAAATTAGACCAAATTGGAGAAATCTATCTTGCTCCTGACACTAGTTTTGAAATGGTACACCTTAGGAAAACAAGATGTGCCTTGTATGAAAATAAGGACTTTCTAAGAACACATTAATTTTAATGCCAGCGTTTGCCAGTGTTCAAGCAGAGCTACAATTACCATTTGTTCACTCCAAGTAAATAACTGGACAGGAGGGAAGAAACTGGGTGAAGTCATTTTAACAGTAGATTTTGTTACTGCTTTAGCAAAATGAGCCTGCCTAGGAACTGGAAACAAATCAGTTTTCATTTTATCCAGCTTTATAAATTCTCAAGTAGTTTTTTCTCTCTGTAGAAAAATAAATTTCAGATCTTAGAGAGTTTTACAAAAAGAAAAAAATATATTTCAAACTAGAACATCCAGGTATTCACCAGAAGTTTTAGGAATGTTCAGAGTGTGTTTCGGCCTTTGTGCTCCCCAGCTCAAGTAACAAATTCCCATTTGTTCCTATATGCCCCCAATTTTTTTACAGTGCAATTCCTTCTTGCTGACTATCATTAATTCATGGGGTTTGTGTCTGTGTTAGGGGGAAAAAGAACAAAACAAAAAAAAACCCTCATCTCTCCAACAACAAAAACAAAACAAAAAAAACCCCAATGCACAAAAACACACAAAACCCCCACAACCCGCAACACAACTCTGTCTAAATCAGTGTAAAAATATCCTTAAAAACAGATATTAGAGTGCAAAACCATCTGTCAATTATGGCAAAATAACAGTTTGTATTGATAACTGCAAATAACAGCTCTGCATTTGGGTCACTTCTCACACATTTTGATGCCTTCTATCACACACACTGGCAGGCTCGAAAGTTGAAAGGTACGACAGCAAAGCTTCAGTGAAATAAGAGCCATCTTTCATTCTGCAGTTTTAGGCCTACTGGAGATAGTACTAAATGGTGATCTCCAAAAAGTTCATCTACTAATCAGGAAACTGCAAGCAATTTTATTGAACTGCTGCTAGTCTCAAACCCATTTTTAAGTACAAGAATTTTAAGTCATATATGATCATTATAGGAGAAATCTGGGGCTTCAATCTTATTACTAACTTTATTTGAAATCTAATTCCCTTAAGAGCTAATGAAGAAAGTGGAACTATTACTGCCAGCCATTTGCTAGCAAGAGGTTGGCTAAACAGTTCTTGAAGATAACATTAATTTTAACTACTTTAACTTCATTGTTTAATGCAAAAATAAAGTCATGGAACAGTTACCAGATTTTAGATTGTAAGTTAACTATTCATTCAGTAATAACACTGAGAAGCTTATTTAAGTGGAAAATCCAACCCAGTGTTAGTAAGAAATCTTTCACATTTCAAAACAGTGACTCTAGCCAATAGCTAGATTTTCTAAAAGAAAAAAGCCTATTTAGCTTGCATTAAATTTCTCTCTTTGCGGGGAAAAAGCTGAAATATGTCTGTACTATAAAAAAAAACAAGCCAGAAAATTCTTAGCTGGAACGAAACCACATGTACAAACAAAAAAAAAAACAGACCATAAAATAAAGGACTAGTCTTAGCTTTCTTCACTCACATCCCACACCAATTTATTGTCAGAATCAGTACTTACACAAGTACATACTTGTAATCAATTACTGTGAACTAGTGCTGAAAATTCAGTGAATCCAATTCCCTGTATATTTAAGGATATTTATTCCTTGTCTCTGCTTCTACTAGTATCTAGCTCATGGATTGCACTCACAGTCACTCTTCTCCCATCAGCCCAGAAAATTATCTAGTTTTCTGAATGAAAGATTTGAATAAATAATACATAGTTGTTTAGTGCTAAGTATTCATTACGTTCAAGACGAAGAGCTCAGTCACCAGCAGATCAAATTTAGTAACTCCAACAATTAACACAATGGCTTCACTACAGTCTTTTTGACCTCCTAAGTCTCACAATGTGATGATCTAGTATCCCTGACAGTCACCTGCCCATCTTAAATACCAGCAACATAGTTCACACTTTAATAATAAAATACAATAATCTATAACAAGATTCCTTCTGTAATTTCCAATTTTAAAGTAATGACTAATACTAAAAAATAACTAATATTCCTCCTTCAGAAACTGCTGTCTTGTTGCCTTCAGTATTTTTCAGTAAACAAGAATGCAAGTAAGATCAGTCCAATAAAAATAAAAAATATCTCACAAGATCTCACAAAAAATTAGCCTTGATAGGCAAAATTGAGGAAAAATTCAGCCATGACAACAGGATTCAGTAAACCATCTAGTTTGTGCTATTAGTTATACACCTAGCATTTCTACATAGAAAGTGTATGACAATTTAACATCTCCACACTGAGTTATGCAGTAATGCCAGGTTTTTCCTTTTCTTTCAGAAGGCCATTCATACCTGAGGATATTAAGCCCATTTCCCCCTATTCCCAGTTTTATTACACAACGAGTATTGAGCAGGGTTATACCAAATGCCTGCCAGTTCTCCATGAGCAGAGCTCCCAGCACACACTGTGAGCAGCAATCAGAACAAGCACAGCTGGGAGTCAGTGCTCAGGGCACTTCAGCACTTTAATCAATCCACGTGCATTTCAAGTGAGTTATCTGCAGCAACAACAGTCCTATAGTCCCAGCAGTGCTTACAGTGTTATTCTGAGCAAACAACAAGAGAGCAAAAAATGTTTTCATATTAGAGAATGTGAGGTATGGAAAAAATGACACAATCCTTTTTTTTAAAATACTCTTCAGATGGTTATCAATGCTCCACTGATAGCTGACACTTCGCTGCCTCCAACTCCTCTGTGCATTTAACTCATGGTCAGTACTGGATGTGAGATTACAGCTGGTAATAAGACCAGTTTATAGGTTGACAAGACAAATCTGATGTATCTGAACCATTGTTTCCAGCAACTGCAGCTGGACTGCTCGACAAACAGTGAAGCTTAGCTTTCAACATGCTGATATTACATAATCTCAAATGCAGAAGAAGTGCAAAAAATGTCTCAATTATCATATTCTTTTTGCTTGGAGATACATTTTTTTACTTTATATTTTGCAGTGTCCCAGATACTTGGGCGAAAATTCCCCAACAGAGGCAAAAACATTAACAGTACTGACCCATTCATACTCATATTTGAGTACTTCAAGGGTGGGTACAGTGAGGACAGAAACTCCCCTCTTCACAAGGAGCCATGCAGAAAAATACGGGCAACCGGTAGAAGCTGCATGAGGAAATGTTCTACCTCAATCTAAGTGCTCCCATAGTCTGTTTTCTGGAACTGGGGGGCTACAGTGGTGGCTTCTGTGAGAAGCTGCCAGAAGCTTCCTTCGTGTCCGGCAGAGCCAATCCCGGATGGCTCTGAAGAGGGACACGCCGCTGGCCAAGGCAGCGCCAATCAGAGATGGTGGCGACGCCTCTGTGATAACACATTTAAGAAGAAATCATAACAAATGTTGCACAGTTGTAATTCCAGTCAGAGAAGAGTGGAGTGAGAATATGTGAGCAGAACAACATGCAGACACCCAAATCAGTGGAAAAGGAGCAGAGATTCATTCCTCTGTAGCCCGCAGTGACGCTGGCTGTTCCAGTAGAGGTACACATTGATGTAAGGACCAACCTGCAGCCTGTGGAGGAGAAGCCCCGTGCTGGAGCGAGTGGATGCTTGGGAAGAAGCTGTCACCCCATGAGATTTTTTCAATCTAAATATTTTAAGAAATAGAGCTTCAAACTTGATTTGCTTAAGTTGACTAAATCAGGTAGCCCAGCAAGACACAGATCCAGCAAGTATGGCTTGTTAGTAAGAAAAACATTTAAAGCAAATTATCATAAATTAAACATATATTATCCTTAATTTTAAGGATTAAAAATTACATGTTACAAACTATTCAATGAAAAGATATTTCTGCAAGAGTTACAATTACTAAATTAACGCAAATTAAAAGTACTGTATTTCACTGTTCAGTAAAATAACCTATCTGCCAAAACTGTAAAATTCTGAGCATCTAAACAAACAGAAAGAAGCTCTACTTAAAATTTAACTATGTTCATTATTGTCCAAAATTTGCTAATCAGTCCTTGGTGATCACAACTTGTACTGCCCTCCTAGTGAAATAAACAAACAAAACCGGCCTCTCATTTGGATACTCTTTGTTGTTGACAGAATTCACATAAAGGTTTTATTTATAGATACACACATATGTATGTAAAATATTAATGAAGTACCAGTGTTACATGCAGACACAGCCTACTTTGTCTCTTTCCCTGATAAATCCATTTTAAATGAGCTAATGGAGACAACACATTTGCAACTGCAACTGCTGTTGCTTTTTCTCAGCTTTTAGTCACAATTCAAATCTTAAAATAGCTAATCTACAGCATTCTGGGGATAATCTATGGATACTGTACTTAAGAGTGCATTGTTTGAGCATCTGGAAAGCTAAAAATCTGCTAAATAGCCGACCCCCCTAAACATATGATTAGAGAATAAAAATCTGTCTTAGTCTGTTCATAGAATTTGTTTGAAACAGTGTTTTTGTTGCAAACTGCACTTATTTCTGCTGAACACATTTTTTTTAAAGTATTGATTGTACTTACTCTTATTTGAAATCTGGTCTGGAAAAGGCATTCACCTCATCAAATTTACTTACTGAAGGTTACCAAATTATTCCTGTTAAGAAACTATTTAAAATATAAACTTAGCTTAGATTTTTAAATATAAACTTAGCTCCAAGAGATTGTATAGTATCAGTCTGCCTTTGTTAGCTTTTTGCAACAAGGGGCACCAATTATTAATTTAAGGGGCAACAAAATATCAATTTCCAGACATCAGCCTATAGTCAAGGTTCAACTAGTTATTACTAAAATAGTAACAGCGCTTATTACATATTATAGGTAGATTGTTTAAAGGTTGGAGTACATTTTAAAGAAAAAGCATATAATTAAAGTTGTATTCCTTTGAAACAACAATGCTACTGGAATTACTGTGGCGAATTGGGTTAACACTGAAACACAGCTGAAGAGAAAAACCTCTTCATAGAGATTATAATGACAAGACAACATACATTTTATTTAAATTTTTCTTATTGGGATAGCCTCATGAGATGCCTATCTCATTTAAATGAGGACATTTGAATGACGATTGTAAAATTTGACTATGAAATGCAATGAATAAGCTCTAAACTGCATGAATTTACAGACATAATTATTCAGCATTTACCATACAGTATAAGAAAATTAAGTCAGGAGACATATTAATCAAGTTTAAATACAATGATAATGTGGCACAAATGATATCCAGCAAGTTAGAAATAATGTTCTGCAAGCAGTTCAAATTAAACTGTTCTATGATCTAATATTATTGAAAAAATTCTCAATATATTTAAAAGAGCTCCCAGTCATTTGATAGGACTCAGTCCCACCACTGCCAGCTGCCCAGGAGGGTGACTCTATAAGAGGTAATACAGGCCATTAACGCAAATCCTAACAGAGGTACTCTAAACTGTTTTCTGAAACTTACTTCCCCCCACCACTATGCAGAAGAGCCCAATGTCTTTTAGGTATATCTCAAATATCCTCCCAACCCTACAGTGGCCCTGCTTACAGTGCTACCAGGACAGCAAACCTGTTATTTCTATCACTATTTAATGTATTTTAGCTTATTGCACCTTGACATTACAGTCTTATCACTGCAGACATGGAAGGGACTAACTTCATGCTAAGCAAAAAATTCAGTTAGCCTCATAAGAGAAGCTTTGAAAGTCTTACCAAAACCTTTTTAGTTTTTCCAATGTATATTAATTCTAAAATATTGCTTCTTGGTTTTCATCATGCTAACTCCATTTACAACCAACAAAAGCACTGAAGTCCTTATCTATCTAATCACAACTGAATGTAAAGAAGCTACCTATATTTACTATGTGTACAAACATATTTTTGAAGAACATATACAAAAAAGATTGCAAGACCTGTTGACTGACCATTTGCTTAACTGTTTACATAAACCATAGCTAAAAGACAGAGGAATCAAGCAGCCCAAAACCAGCCTAAATCTTATAGTCAACTTCAGCTTCAGTGACAGCTGGTTCCAGTCCCTATGGAGACAGGGACCCTGTAGCAGTCACAATTTTCATATTGACCTGTAGCATAATTTTATGAAGCAATGTTGGCAGTTTACCTCATTTCTTTTTAGACATACAAATAAATATCTTCATGATTAAGGAATGTGCTAAGAAGCTGTGAAATTAGCATATTTAGTCTCCACTGAAAACATTAACATGCAAATTAATGAATATCAAATGAGAAGAATAATGGAGTTCACCTTTGTATAATCAAACATTCTGGGAAAGACATTCTTTTTCTCCTCAAAAATTGGAAAAATAAAAGGAAAGGCAAAATAGGAACAAGGCTACCATCAGTCTTCCAATAAAAGTAGAAACTGTAAATCAAGTAAGTATACTAGTGATCGCCTTCAGCTATATGTTACATGCAAATGATAGTATCAAATATGTGCAAGATTTCAATTCTGTAAGATAATTTTAATGGCAAAATCTGAGAAAGCAGTTCAGATTTTGAATTTGAAATCCAGTACAGTTACAAAGCACGCCATCAGTAAACAACATACTCAACTGTTCCTAGTCCAAGCAGGACAGGCAATGACAGCTCATATTCAGAAATTCTGAAACTGTTCCTTCTAGAAAACCAGGAAAAACAAGACAAGGTAGTCAGAACACACAACCACGTAAAAACTTAGCAATACATAAGATGAGAAGTCCACACAATGGGGGGAAACCTCAGACATTCTTTTCACTATGCAAGTAAAATTAATACTGAAAAATAAAGTTATTGCTCAGAAAATAAAAATGAAGTTGATCAAACATCTTTGAATATATCCCCTTCCTGAGTTTTGCCTTCAGTGATAGCTCAGGCAAGAAAATGTGCCCTTTACTTCCAATTTTTCTCAGCTCTGTTGACTATGAGTTGTTTTTCAATTCAGTTGACTATTGAGGTTTCCCTCCTCAATTCTCTCACCAGAATCTAATTTGCTATATATGAATGTAAAATGCCATACACCATAAACTCTAGTTATAGGAAAGCCTGTCTCTCTCTTTACATACACACACACACATTTGTATCATGTTCTACCATTTACACTTCAGGAATCTAGAAAAGTGCAATAAAATGTCTTCAGCAATATCGAAAATAAGCACATCTATAATTTACCCATACCTTGTACAGGTACAATACAACAGGTGTGTACATGAGAACAACAGTATTCCAAAACTATTTTCCTCAGTGAATATGGCTGAGGATGTGTAAAAATATCCTAATGAGTCATTGATTCCAGAAGGAAAAAAAAAAAAAAAAAGGTGCTTGCAAGGAAAATAAAGTAATTGCTGGGAATGTGATCAATATTTAAGTAGTGAAACTGAAGAGCATCCAACATTCAAAATCCTCACTATCTACTGCATCTTTCATTTTTCACAGACTACAAACTAAAACTACTGTTTTGCCTGACAAGGTAATACATACCTTTCAAACCTGTGTCACTATTTAGTGAAGTGGGGGGCTGAAGGGGGACAGCGAAAAGATAAAATGAAAGCAAAGATTGTTGTTTGTACACATGTTGCTCAGCAATACACCATGGGAAACAAGCAAAAACCATGACAATGGCCCCCAGCTGAATTTACATAAACACTCAGTTGTGCATCACTGAAAGAGGTGTGAATGCAAGTACGTGACCTATGACAAAAAGAGACACCATAGCACAAAGATACATGTTAGCATTCCAAAATCTAAACAGAAATATCACTTCTATATAGCAAAGCCTAAAGCATCAGTCTTTATCTTTTCTGATTTCAGAACTAATATAAACTAAAACTCAAAGTTTTTTTTCTTGATATGCACTATAACAAATTAATTGTATTCCTATAAGAATGATTAAACATACATCTTTAAAACACCCATATTCCACATATAAACTTTGTCCTCATAGCACTAGTTGTTTCTATACCCTTTATTAATCACCCATTCTTATTCTGAATATAAATAATTTTAATATCTAATTACTAGTACTATTACCAGTAATGCTCCTGTAAGCTTTGCCCATTGATCTCAAAATACACAACTGAAAAAAGACTGAAATATAATTGTCCTTTCCAAACAAGGCACTGAGTGATGTAATGACTTTGTCACTTACATGAAAGTATCAAAGAGTAAAATTTTCACAACAGAGACAAAATATTGAAAGTAACAGTAACAATGTCAGCACTTTCATGCCACAATTGACATCACAGTCCATATGTAAGGTCAGTTCTATCTACAGCAGTATGTCAAAACAGAGAGATCAAAGACTTAGGGAAGAAAGGCTTATGTTTTAAAATTTTTACAGGTTTTAGACACACTTTGAAACACATTAGCCAGACACATATAAAACAAGTGTATATAATTCCCTTCTTCATTTAAGTGCAATCTTTAGAAGACAGTTAAGGAAATTTCCTAAGGAGCTTTGTAAAACACAGTATGTGAAATAAATATTTTTAACCGTAAGAGAGAAGAGATAAAGAATCAGAAACCAAAACATTTTTAAGAGATTTGATATAAAATAGTATGTTTTGACCTCATTTAAGTGCAACAGCCAAAGAAAAAACAAACCAAACAAAATACAGTAATTTCATATTGAAATGCTTTGTTGCTACACAGCCAATCTTCTTAGGAATAATTATTTTTCAAGCAAGTAATGATGACCTTTTAGTTTTTGAATCACATGACACTAATTCCACATTAAATATACAAAGAAAGAATGTAATCTACACAATGAAAAAAAAATACCACTTGATCAGTAGGTAAAATCTTTTTTGTTGTTGTTGTTTTTTCTAAAAAACAATGTTTGAGTAGGGGTTTTTATTTCAGGATAATTCATATGTTGTACTTCTATTTCCACTTACTGTTTCTTACATACGTAACAATTAGTCAAACAGCTGAAAACCAAAACAACTTGCCAGATTGTCTTTTTCAGCTGTGGAACCATTTCTGCACAGCACATGTCACAAAGTATTCAGTCTGATGAGACAGATGTCAAAATTAATTGGTGACCTTTTTTGGGAGATGAGGGGAAAGAAAAATGCATAAAAGTCTTGATAGCCTGTCCATTGCCACTTAGAGTGTACAGTCATCCTTGTGAGCAGCATATATCCTCACTGCCCTTCAGATGGCAAATCTCTACATGACTGCAATGCACACATTCCCTTTATTTCCTCATCTGGAAAAGCTCTAATTGTCCAAGTCACTGTTTTTTTAACAGCAGATCAACTGAGTTGCAAAAATTATGCAAACTTCAAATACATCAGGACACAAAAAATGCTGCACATTATTGCTCCATCCAGAAACTTTTCTATCTGAACAATTCAGTCTCCATTCTTTACCTACATTAATAAACATAATTTTAAAGCAAGCATGTTTGCTAGTGTATACATTCGGTTAAATCTCTTTCTACATCTTTTTTCTGAATTAGATTGCCTTAAAGCTGTATAAGGAAACTCCAAAATTTAAAGAAACATTTAATGTACAGTCAGGAGAAATACAAAATAAAAGGAATAACAAACCTTAGAAAAAAGGGCATGACAAATATCAAATTGGAAACTGTTGTTTTCCTGTATGATACCCCCACCTAGTCAAAAAACCTAAGGAGACTTTTCCTAATTTGTTCCAAAGCAGCAATTATGGTAAATATACAGGAGGCTTCTATATACATTATCACAGTGAGGCATCACATGTATTGAGTTTTTCAAGCTTCCTGGAAAAAAAAAAAAAAACACTGAAAAATCTAGTATTCTTGCAATATTCAATTCAGGACCAAAGAACCCAAGTAATGATGAATTCTGATAGATGGACAAACAAATGATCAGTGTTCACATTATGGCTGAAACAACATGTTTTACTTTGAAACTGAGATGAGCAAAAAAGACACAGTTACAGCATCAAATGTGGCTAAGATAATTTAGCCATGCATCATTAACTCTCCAGCTAGCTCATACCAAATGAACCTACGCAGATTACCCATCACAAGGCAGAGGATGACTGCTCTTTTCCCCACATTAAAACTGTACACACAACTCTTGAATATCTGCAAGGAACTCATGAAACAGGGTGCGAGGCTTGGTTGTGACACAACAGACTAACTGATTTGGCTGCATTGATCATTCACTTTACCCAGGCCCATAGTTCCAAAACCTTCTAGTGCATTCCCAGAATACAGTGCAAAATACTTAAGAGGACTATGAGATATGAGTAAATGGGAGAAAAAGGTTTACACACACTGCTCTCAGGATGTTCCATCTAACAAATATTGACAACTCTTTCCCTCTAACTGGAAATACCACTCTAACAAGAAATGCCTCAGGTTCCTTACACAGAGAACACACAAGACTTACAGAACATTTCTAGGCTCTTTTTTTACAGATCATATAGGGATCTTCTGGAAATTATATGAAAAAAGTGTGAAAGCAGAAGTATCAACAGAATCAAGAACATATTATACAAATAAATGGACCACAGGTCCAAAGCAGATCCTGAAATAAGTACGGATGTGCTCTCAAAAATCCCTAATAAATGACAGGAACTTGGGGGGCAGCATGAGAAATAAGCTTATAAGAGGAGGCCAGGCATGAGACACCTCTTTAATGACCTAACTATTCCTGCTGGGAACCAATGTACTGCGGTAGACAAACAGCCAGTCTGACTCATGAGATCTTTGAAGTACTGAAAAACTTAGATCCAAGAGGCAAATTGGTGCAGCATGAAGATGAGAAGAAAAACAAAGTATCATTTAATAAAATTTAAAAACCCAAAAGAAACATTTTAATTGCTCACCACCAGAGCTACATATGCGATGGTCACTTCAATCCATTTCCTGTGTTCCTCCCTTAAGCAAAAATAAGTGAAGGCAACTGAGGAGAAAGGAAACAGAATTCCTGCTGCAGATGTTCTAAGTAGAAGAATGTCAGTAATAGCACCCACACTTAACGTCCTTCACAAGGCAGGCAATTCTTTAAACCTTATTCCTAGTACAGAAATTGTTGCCTCTGGGGATCCATTTTAAAGGAACTTTGAAGGTCTGCAGAGATTTGCAGAAGGGACAACTGACACATCTAATCTCCTAGAAGAAGCAAAGTTAACTGCACCATGTAGTTCCAAGTCATTGGAATGAGTGATGGGTGGACTTGACCTATGATGATGAAGCTGGATTCAACTGACAATGCCATTCATCAGCATTGGATACCATATACTGGGAGAAAATTCTATATAAAATACATTCATTTAAGATACTAATGCTCTTAAACCAAATGCATTCAATATACTTTTTTATTAGAGAACCTAAGTACAAATTAGAATTGTTTCTGAGTATGAATCTGACCAAAGTACAAATAGAGCAATTCATAAGAGCCTTGATCAAAGAGTCTTTTTTCTGGCACTGATTTGCTTCTGCTATACTGTTCAACAAATGACCCAGTAAAAGAGAAAGTTTGATCACCTGAACTACTTACCCAAAACCAATTTGGCAAAAACATTTAACTACAATAGTATCTCAGAATTTCTCTAAATGTGAAGCAATATACAGATATTTTCTAAACATAGAATATTTCATCACTGAATGTGATGATATGACTAGCTGCAGGATGAAAATAAAAACATGACACATATTTCTCTGGATTATTAGGTCAACTGGCATACTGTAAGAAGCATTTCAGTTTTTCAAACCCAGTGATAAAGCACATGAACACTGGTACAAATAACTTCCATTTTCTTTGTATGTTTCTGAATCAGTATAACAGTATATGTATCTGAATATACACAAAAAGATGTTTAAGTTTGCAAAGCCAGACATTTTAAAATTCAAAGTGCCAAAATTAAGGCTGTCTATGAAAACTCCATCTGCTCTGCAGGACCATACTACTGAGTCACTACACTTATAATTATACTACTTGTGATGCCTCCATCAATCCATGCCTGGAATTAATTGGTTTGTTTTCCCTTTACTGTTTGGATACAGTATGGACCAACGTATTTGAAGATGCTGATCATTTTTGTAAATAACAATTGAGAAAAATGTTCTTAATTGCTTTTGTATGATACTGTTTGCTAGAGTATATTAATATTTTTTTAATATTGTTGTATAACCAGGCACATGAAATGAGAAATATGATTAGGTCTGTGAATTGTCAAGAACTTAATCAAAGGAAGAGTAAGCCAAAAGTAGCTGCCTGTGCCCAGTTTGATCTTACATGTTTGTCTGCCTTCCAAAGTACTTCCCATTATATGCAGCAAATGCAAACCAAGAAATGAAGGTGGCATACCCTCTGTGTCACAAAATATAAAGAAGGGATGTGGTTAGAGCCACAGCACGAACACTAAGGGAAAACACATTTTTATACATTTATATAAATATATACAGTTATAAAACTATATACAGTTATAAAAATACATAGAGTTATATAAATATATATGGTTATAGACATGAAGGGTGATGGAAGGTAATTGAGAAGATAAAGCCACAATACCTTCTTCCCTTTTGCTCCTTCCCTACACCCAAAATAAGTCTGTATTTGTTATATCATGTTTAATTCATTTAAAATGAAGCACTTCTTGAAGTAGCAGTTGCAGGCTCTGATGCTTTAGCAAGTCAGGTCTCATGGATTGAGCAGACAGAAAGCAACAGAGCAGTATCAGTTACTTGACTTGCTCCACAAAGGAATTTGGCAGCAGGTATGGGAAGAAATACAAACACAAAAAATGGCACTCAACTTCACAAACTATGCCATTATCTCCTCTCTTTTACCAGTTTTCTCCCTTCCTTATTCACCAGATACACTTCAAAATCTGCAACAAATCAGACTGGAAAAGAGAAAGTTGCATGGAGAGCTCACAGCAACCTTTCAGTATCTCAAGGGGACCTACAGGAAATTGGAGAGGGACTCTTCATCAGGAACTCTACTGATAGGACAAGGAGCAATGGGTACACATTGAAAGAGGAGAAACTTGAGTGGGATATTAGAAAGACGTTTTTCACTGTGAGGATGGTTAGACAACCCACAGGTTACCCAGGGAGGCTCTGGGTGCCCCAACCCTGGCAGTGTTCAAGGCCAGAGTGGACAAGGCTTGGTCTAATGGGAGGTGTCCCTGCCCATGGCAGCAGGGTGGGACGAGATGATCTTTAAGTTCCCTTCTAACCCCTTAACATTCTGTGATTCTATGCTTTCATGTTGGCCTTCTCTAGCATGGACCTATCACTTTAAATCAACTAGATATTCACTGCTTCAATGTATTTGTGCAGTGAGCTGTACAAACATGATTTCCTGTTCTACTATTGCAAATAAATTAGAACATAGCATGTAAGTGGTTCCAGATACAGATGTTGCATAAACAACCAGATGTCAACAGTTTTACAGCTCTGCCCTAATTGTCTTCTACTTTTTCAAAGGTCAACCTCAGTTTGCACATTTTACAGAGCATCTTATTCCCAGGTCAAAAAAAATTAATAGATATTAATAATTTTTTTAAATGGGTATACTTCTTCATGCATTATTTCAGTCAGTAAATTCCACTATGTTTTTGTTCCCTAGTTTTCATTCCAAAAATCCTATTCACTCATGTAATGCTGGGGAGAGGCTCTGAAAATTTGTTTCTTCCAAGGGTTGTTTCTTGCAGCTACAGTAGCACATGCACTGACTAGTAAGAACTCACTCACATATTACTTGTGTCTCCTAAAACTGGTATCTAAGTATTTCTACAGCTCTGAAAGAATTGTTGGGCTTGCACAAAAAGAATTCTAAACCTAAAAGAAGAAAAAACTTCAGGTTCCCCAGGAAACAGATTCCTTTTGTAGATACACAATCTCAAGTGCCCTCAAGTGCTGGCTGACATTCAGGGAGCTATGCAAGAAGCATGCATGTGCAAACAGTTGATGGAAAAACAAACACAAAACAACCTAACACTGGAAGTGTATGGCAAATTAAAAAGTTCACAGGCAACTATTTCTCAAGGCTTTGAGATCAGATCTAAATGTCCACTTCCATCCAGGCTCAAGTATTTATTTTACTGTTGCTTAATTTACTTTAAGGAATGCAGGTGACTATCCTCATCTTGACAGAAAGAGAAAATCTGTGGCAGCTACAGAGACCATTAAGGACATTACTATGTTTATATTCAGTAAAAGTCTTGCTTTAAATATAATTATATTTTTAAGATATAAAGTCAAATCACATTAAAGTTTTACAGCTTCAAACTCTAACCAAAGTAAAAGTGCAATGTTTTTCCAAGTCAGTCTAAATCAAATTTGTTCTCCTTGGAAGAACACAGTCGAGATTAAAACAGAAGATTCATTCTGGACTAAAACTGTGCACAGCATTTCCTTGTACGTTTTTTAGCATACTATTTCTGAGTTTAATTATAAATTGTCCATTGCATGAAATGTAATATTTATGCTTGTCTGTGGGAATAAATTACATTCTCTTAACAAAAAGCTGGAAATAAAGATGTAACTGATACTCTTCAGTTATGCTCCTCAGATTGAGTTGTAAAATCTTTTTGAACTAAATTAATTTGGTAAGCCAAATCTTTAATTTTTTTGCAGAATTCTTCCTCTACAATCCCCTCTCCATAAAGACAAACCAAAATGCTCCAAAACACTATATATCTAACCTAGACCTGTATTTTTGTAGTTTCTGTATTTCAGAAACAAATTGCCCCTGCTCTCAGTCAAATATTCCCAAAAGATAAACACATTTCCAGCTATTTTTTCTCGCCTTGCCCTCTACTTTTCAAATTAAGTTACCTATTCTAATTGCATTGGTTGATGCTTACTCAACTGATTTCTTATGTCATGACAACAGAGCTTCTGCTTCACGATTATCCCAAGCAGGTCACACAAAATGTAATTCCATTTTAAATTGGAGAGAGAGGAAAAAAATGGATGCCATCAGCAATTATTAGAATTCTAGTTCAGATTTCCTCCACATTTCATGAGACAAAGACCAAACAAAATAGTATATGATGAGCAAGAGCACATCCATTCAGCTGCACACCCTTTTTCATAAGCATTCATGCATACTAATACCAAAACAACAAAATGCCCAAATTGAAGATAACTTCAGAGGATCTAGTTTTTGCTCAGATTTATGGCTATAAGCAGAAACAATATGATCAAAGGTTTTAAATGTACATTTTACTGCTATATCATAAAGTGCCCAATATATGTGAAGCATGAACCAATTTATCCTATTAAAGCATGGCAATTTTCTGCACATTTTTAGACATGCTGGTCAGTTTAGACCAGAAAATTCAACATTTCTGCACCTGCTACCATATTGCAAAGTCTAATTGATCTTGGAGACATCCTAAATATTTTAGCAAAAGTCAAGGCTCCACTTTTCTGAGTCTTGTCCAATATGAAAAAGGAGACCACTTAGGATACCAAGAGACAGATTTGATAGTTTTAGGCTGTAGATTTTAAGCTGACTGAATAGGCATTGTTCAACAACCATCCCATTTACTTAACTCCTACAGAGAATATTACTGATGGATAAGAAGTCACTGAAATGCCTTCATGTAGCCCTCAGGTTCATTAAACTGATTTTCACTGTCTTGATTTTGGGGAGGAGAGATCACAATATAATTTTCATATGTATGTATGGATTTCTGTTGATAAATCCTAATTATACTACATCTGTTTTTAAAGGCCTCTAGAGAGATTGCATAAAATATCATTGAGAAAGCATGCAAAATTAGCACATTTTCAAATTTCATCAGTATGCAAAATATTCGGCTGGATTTTACCAAAAAAACTGTAAGGTAGAGACTTTCTTCAGGGAAAATAGAACTGATTTCCACATAACCCAGACAAGATAAACTACTGTCTTAGATGATCCATACCTTCACTCAAATCCATATATAAAATCAAGCAGTGGAAACACATGAGGAAAAATACAGAATTCATCATCTTTTCTTAACTCTCTCAGGCTCTTTTCTTGGTCAGTTCCAGTGAAATTGAGACTTTCTTGATTATTATTTCTTATCAAGAAAAGGGGTCAGCATAGCCATAATGACACTTGAAAAAAATTGCAACATATCTTCAATAGAAAAAATAACACAAGATAAACTAGTCATTTATTTCCTACCTGCAGCAAGCTCGTACTTGCTGGTAAGAGATAAAAATACATAATTAATTTATAAATCTTTAAGTAGGACCAAAAAAAGTGGAAAATGAGAACATTTTGCTTTGAAAACCATGATGCCACACAGCTTTATAAACACTTCAAAATTCAAAATTTGAATTTCAAGGAATTTTTGAATACTCTAACACAACTACATTCAATATGCCTTCAGATTTATGAGTCACATTTGATTCCCTTGTAGTAATACATTTTAAAAGTGGGTTGAAAAATAAAATTGAGGAGCTGTAAGAACTATTAACAAAATACAGCAGTGTACACTTCTAAGTCTTAAGCTTTTTTATGCACTATTAATTTATGTGTTTGACTATTTTTCTTCTCTTTGGATAAAGTGATTACACGCAGATCACTCTTTCATTCCCCCAGAAACGGTCTGATTAATTTTTAAAGCACCATTTTGTCATTAGTTAGGGATTTGGCAGAAGAAAAGACAGCTGAGACACATCAATGTAGTTTCAGAAAGCAGTGGGTAGAAGATAAACAGTGTTTGAAACTGTGTGACATAAGCAAGTCTGCGCACAAGGAAACAGAAATGTGAAAATAAATACAGGTAAAGTTGTGGAAAGATCTTTTTTCCCCCTCCTGTCAAAAGAAAACAAATACCTACTAAGACAAACAACCACCTTCAAATCATGCCTCTGTTTCTAGAGCTGCTAGCTGAAATTTGTCTTTGTAGCAATAGCAGCTTGCTTACCTGGCTGTACTACAAACTGGCACACAGTTGAAGACACAGAACACAAATATACATATTACACAAAGAACAAGTGTGCTTCACTTTTTTCCCTGAATAAAAATTCAACCAGAAAAATTTAAAATCTTCCTCCCCTCACAACAATTCACTTCAATGTATGTATTCAAAGGCTTTTTGGTTTCTTTTTTGTAATGAAAGAACATTATAAGTTGATAATTATCTAAAATCAAGGACAAGAGTTGGCCAATACACTGTTCACTGACAGTAAAACACCTAGTCGGGGAAATCTCCAATGTCCATTTATCCACCTCTCTGCACACAATTGCTACCCAGAGCCTTTTGGGCTGAGTGCATCAGACCTCATTTGCACTTGGCAGCCCTGTAAATGACTTCAACACTACTCAGAAATCCTTGACATCATACATAACCCAAGTAATCAAAACTGAAAACCTAAGAGTGTAGGACCAGACGGGGAACGGGGAAAGTCTAAAAGCAAGACAGTAAAAACTCACAATATTGCCTAGAAGACATCACTAACCTAGATCTTTGTTAGAACTTTTAGATAATTTATTAACCTGAAAGACTTCTCTTTCTATACCTTTAATTGGTCCAAATTGATTTCAGAATTAAACTTTCAAACACTGCAGGTACCACAGGAAAGCTCAAAAGAGCTATCAAAACCTGCAAGAAGTTAAATTTCATCTTTACATCAGTGTGCTCTCCATGGAGCCAGTCCTGTAAGCTGAGTAAACATGCAGCGTTGGGTACAACAGCAGCACAGCCCCCTAGCAGAGCAGGGACGAAAAGCCTTTATAACAAACAACTAATTTGGGAAAGCATATTAATATTCTATCAATATTTAAGAATTCACATATAACTAGAGAACCCAGTAACAATCTTCTTTAGTGTTATCTGCTGAGGGAAACTAGAAGGCAAAACTAAATCCAAGGATGCCCAATGATTTGCATCCATTTAATCTGGTACTAATAAAGCTGGATTTCCAAAGTATTTGTCTCACAATAGTTTGTGAATTCTGACACAAATTTTTCTATGCTTAAGCCTGTTGAAATATTTGAATCCCATATGAATTCTCTCCTAACTGAAAACCTGAAGTCCAAGGCAGCCTACCTTCAGTAACATAACTTGGCCCCTTGTTCTACCCCTTTGAAAAAAACAGAATTAAGTTTTCTTTGCTATAACTAGTTTTTCATCAAGTGTAACTGAACTTGATAAATATGAAAAAAACCCCAAAAAACCTGGGCATGAGAGGGCAGGGATTAAAGAATAAAAAGCAACTTAATTCTCATAAAAAAAAACCAAGATCTAGTTCTCTCAACAGTGTCCACTCAATTCACCCATCATTTGTTCCATTCCCCCACTGATGTTCAAAGAAAGAACAAAAATACAGATTATTCTAATTTAAAGCTTCATGCATTTTCAAATTGTCACAGAGCTGGTTGATTATCATTTTATAAGAATCTGAATGCAAACTTTGGAATCAAAAAACAGCATCATTCTTGGATTAAAAGGAAATAGTAATGTTCATAAATCTAGTTACCATGAGGCGCAGATTCAATTTTTTTTAAACTCTTATCCCTATAGTTTATCTGTACGCATTTAAGCATGTTTTCAACATGGCAAGTGACATTCAACATTCATTTTTGTTTGAAACACATAAGGAAAAGAAGGGGATAACAATCAAGTCACACTAGTGAAAGATTTTTATGCATTCCTATTCAAAAGATGGAAGTTAAGCTTTGACTTGCTCTTTGGAAAGCCCCTCTTGTTATGTAACTATTTTTTGTTGTTTTCAGAAACTCTCTTGTACTGCTAAATAGAGGGGGGAAACAGTGACATTATTACTCAAAAATTCAGTTAACAGAATAAAAACATGCTTTCTACATTAAACAGTGTAGCTTCACTGACCAGCAATTGATGGAGACATACTATTTATCAATTGATGGAGATATACTATGTATATCAGTAAGACTAACAAACAAGTTATTTTTCTCTTCAGATCTTTTCCTGAGGCATCTCCAAATATACTCTATCACATTTTTACATAGGGACTATTTTCCTCTCAAATAAGGAAGCAGATATTTGCTGACCTTTTAAATTGATAAGATTAAGTTTTTTGTTCTTAGGCCGCCTTTGAACAAACAGGGGTGATATTCAGTAGCTTTAAAAAAAGTTTAGAAATTCTTGTTTCACATATCAGTCTTCAAAAGCATTTTTACTCTCTTCATTATATTCCACCCAAGAAAATGAGACTTGCTCAACTATTAGTAAAACTGACTGTCATGGTTTTACACTGGCACAATGCCAATGCCCCCATGAAAATACACTTTCTCTGGTGTCTGCTGTGAGATTTTGACCAGGAATAAACAAAGCAGGCTCTTACTTGGGAAAAAAAAGAAAAGTTTATTAACTAAACTACAAAACAATAACTAAACTACACACAAAAGGAAAAAAAAACACAAGGAAAATGAAAACCTCACAAAACCACTCTCCTCCTCCTCCCCCTAAATTCCCAATACAATACATCTTCCAAAATCACCAATTCTGGGTCCAGCACCACCCTTTACAATGCTCAACTTTCAGTTCCTCAAGAGGAGAGGGAGTCCTTCTATGTGTCGTGGTGGCCTTTTCCATCTTGTCCAGGTGCTCTCACCACCTGAACACGGACCAGGGCTGCTTCCAGGGTTTTCCTTTTAAGGATGCCTCGTCCCACTTCAAAAAAGGCACAGTCTCAACTTTGGGACATCTGTCCCCCCCATATTTTATATACCCCCTGGGGCTGAGGGGTACCCACACTGAATCTTCTTGGGTCTGGGGCATTTCTCCCCCTGGACTCAGTCTCTGTATCACACAGAAACATGGCTCTGTCCATGGCTACACAAAAGAGTCCAGCATAAAATGCCACTCCATCTTCTCCATTCCTCCAACAACACTCACTCTCTCTCTCTGGTCCAGACCTTCATCACTCGTCTAGGAAGGGTTAATGTTCTGTAAAGTTTTCATTGTCCAAGAAGGGTTAAAAACTCCTCCAAGCAGCCGGACTCCTGGCTGCACCCCCCCATCTCCTCAGCCGGGCTGCCTGCTGCCAGCACATGTTTACTAAATTTCAAGGTAACAGCCACAAGCACAGGCTGCACTCTCTCTCTGTCTGTCTCCAAGGGGGGGAACAGGCTGCCCATTGCTTCCCGGCATTTCTTTACTTCTTCCTTCCACCCTTGGGGGGCCAGGCCTACCTCTCCCGGCCGGGCCGCATGGCTTTTCCCCTCCCCTGCCCAGCCAGCAGCAGGGCCGGGAGAGACCGAACTCCTTCCCGCCGGAATCCAAAGAGGAACTGCCAGGGGGAGAGCCCTGCTTTTAGCCTGTGTTCTCAGAGGTGGATCCAATGCCCAGTGGTAGGGCCAGATGGCAATATTCAAATCTGAGCACTCACTGGCCCTATCTACAACATCCCAGAAATCCTGTTTCCAGGTCAAACCATGGCTCTGACACAAATTCATTTTTCCCTTTTTTAACAACATAAATTATTTCCTTCTGGGTAGACCAAGGTATTTACCAAAATTATGTGACTGCAATATGAAACAGTGCTCTGAATGTTACCAAGTATTGTTAACATTCTTCAACTTAAACATACAATTGCACATATGTACTAACTGGGAATGCACAGCACATTAAAATATGCTGAAAAATCAGAAGCCAAATTTTAGGTTGAATGGCATGCCCTCAGTTTATTCAATTGTCTACCACTCCAGGACATTAATTTTAGATGCCTAGATTACATAATGTCACCAGTGAATAAGCACAGGAAAAATTAGCACAGGTGAAAGAGGAGCTAAAACAAGAAGCAATACAACAAACACCAATTTTAGCTGGGCTGTTACCTTGGTCTTCCACCAAGCCCTAATAAATTTTCTGCCCTGCAAAACACCACTGACATGCACGTGTCCTCCCTGCAAAGACAGATAAATCAAACATGCACTCATCAGCTCACTTCTCAAGCACTGTATCATCTTCCTTCCTTGAAAAGTTATACATTGTTCCATTTGAAACAAATTTTGCAACAGATGGGTGTGTTACTTCATTGTACCAATCCTTCCTTTCATCACTGCACAGACCAACCCATCACCATTCCATAACAATAGATAACTCAGCAGGCCATTCCTCTAACTATTTTTTATGTCTAATCTGTAAGATGTGAGGTCTTTATTTCATATGGAAAGGATTGGTGTTGTTTTTATTAACAATTTTCCTTAAGGAATTACTGTGCTTTTGCCTACCACTTAAGATGGATTTCTCATAGGAGTTTTTTTCAAGGATACTGCCAATAAACTGCTGGCTTTATAAGCTGAGATATCATTCAATGCAGTTTAAGATGTGGTGTAATCACCACCTGTCCACTACACCTTGACTGCATAGTACTGAAAGGAGGAAGGGACTTCTTCCCTGTACACAAAATATAGCAATATATAATAAGGTTCTATTATACTACAGGCTATCTAATATCTATTAGGCATTAATGTAACAAATGGACAAATATAAACAAAGATTCACTGCATACTCTGAGAATCACAGAAACATCAGAACCTCTGAAAGTTATCTAGTCTGACTTCTCTCTTATAGCTGAACTGTCATCAACATAAGGTTTATTTACCCAGGCTCAAAAACAAAGGATGAAGTCTCCACCGTCTCTCTGGGTACCTGTTGCAATACTGCACTGCTCTCCCATCAAAGAGATTTTTACCCAGTGTCCAATCTGAATCTCTTTCAAACCATACCTCTCAGTTCTTGGTTTCAGTCTCTGTCACCAGCTGGAAGAGTTAAGTTCTATCAGCTTTGTAAACTCCTCTTAAGGGTTCACATCAAGAGCCAATTTAGCACCAGAATACAGCTCAGAACCTCCCCAGTTTTGTGGGAGTTGCTAAATAAAAGTAGTCAAATGAAAGAAAGAAAGAGGAGGTTTACACTGGATGTTCACTTGCACTAGTTTAAGAACTGAAAGTCAGGACACTGGCATTTCTTTGTAAGGTTTGAAAAACATGTCAATCCCTGGGTCAAGTCCATATGGTCAAGTCCATCCCTGGGTCAAGTCAATCCCTGGGTCAAGTCCATACATGACCATAAACACAGATTAAAGATATACCAGAGAGACATTTCTAGATGTAGAGGACAAGTAGTTTTATTTTCTGAACTATTTGATTTTACTGTATTTTCTACCTGACAATCTGTTACAGTTACCTGAACTCTTGCTGCTATGATGATTTGCCTTGTGACAAAATGGTCTGCAGGCATATTGTTACATGAGAAAGATAATATACAGACAGCAATGTTTCATTTTCCTCCAGAAATCAGGAAATCACATAGTCTAAAATCAAGAGATCTTTTCCCCTAACTTAATTTCCTCTATCCCTATAAGTGCACACAGACTTTGACCAGATTGTTTCAATTTTCACTCAACTTTTTTTTCAAGTGTAGGACAGCCAACTCTTTAGGAAAAAATGCAGTGAAAACCATGTGGGTTTGGAATTGAACAGACTCCTACTCATATTCTACATATTTTGCTGCATTCCTTCTATTTAGAGGTAAGTATAACAAATATAACAGAACAAAGGCAGGAGTTCAACCTTTCAGCTATCTACAGTATGTGTGTTTTATTATTCTGGTATTTCCACATTTTCCAAGGTGTACTTGATTTTGGATGGTAACACAATCCTTAGAGAGGTAAGAACAGCACTTACAACATTAGACAGCATGATCTGCACACCTGAAGTCCTGTCACATAAACAGACAGCAAACCTGTAACCCAGCCCTTAAAAGCTGATCCAAAAGGGGGCTGAGCTTCAGAGCAAAATGGGAAAATTATTACAGCTTAACAGAAAACATCAGCTCATACTGTCATCTCCTTATCCGTGAGGTTTCCTTCATGTCACAGACCCTCACTCCATGGATTAATAACACAATTTAAGAAGTTTAACCCTTTGTGGTCCAAGATTCTAAGGGGCTTTAAGAAATGTTTCATCCTGAATCAGACCCTAGCCTAGGTCTGATTACATAAGGACATAAATTACATAAGGAGATACAGCACTGCTGACAGGGAGAGCAGGGTATGCTTGACCACTATGGCCCACATACATTTGTATTTCTGTTCTTATGTAAAGGGAGGTCTCAGAAGGAAAGATGGGGCAATAGGTAATTTGATGTTTTTAAGGACAAGCATCTTTCAGGCAAATGGTCTCACAGCCAGAATGTTTCTCCCAGACCCAGCTGTGTCTTGCCTGTGCTTTTGCATCTGACAAGCTGTCAATAAAAACTCCTTTTAACACTTGGGAAAAAATTATTTCTCAATGTTGACTTCTTAAAACATAATTTGAAGAAAGACAAAATAGAACATTCTTTCAGACTACACAGGACATGTTCAGATACAGCTCTTTTAAAATGTACAAGGTAGAGGCTTAGAGCAGGCAACCATAGTCATGGTTTGCAGCTTCTCTTAGTAGATCTTTATTTAGATCTTAGTATACACCTTGGGACTAAAGTCACATTGGGCATACCTTTTCATGCCAACCAGTAATGAATGTCTTTAAACATCTATTTTCCTCTTAGAAAACAGACAAGAACCAGATGTACACTCATGCATCTTAATTTTAAAAAATAAATTAAAATTTGATAATTTTTAATCAAAATAATTACCTATGTTTTATCTTGAATGTCATCATACTGTTTCTGATGTGGTTCTGACTCCAGAAGAAGCACACACAACAGATTACATAAAGAGATACAATCACAACATGAATATAAACATTGTATAGTTGGAGAAGTGAAAGCTTACCTCCTGACAAAATTTTCCTCTGAAAAGAAAACGCATACAAGGAAGAAGAAAAAGGAAGCCACAAATAGGTGGAGGAAGAGAAAGCAGACAACAGAGATATACACTTTAATTTATGCCTAACTTTATGTCTATGCATAAATCACTGCAATATATCCACAGTACTATCTCAACATAGTGTGATACACGACACTACCCTGACAACCTTACATGTTGTTTTAGCAGATAAAACTAGAAGAGCATTTAGAAAGCAAAAATCTGCTTCATGAAGTAGCTTACTTCCATGAAGTGCATACATCAATATTCTATACTTTCAATGATCAAAAGCTGATATGCACAATTTATTTTAATCATAAACATAGTTTTTGAGTGGCAACAAGTCTGCCATCATTTTTGACCATTTCCTGGATAGAAATATTTAAAAAGAAAGAAAAGTCTCAAAAAGCAAGAGCTCATTTAGCAGTACTAAAAGCATAGGAAGAAGGAAAAAGTTGAAAGCCTGTGAAAGAAATCTGTTTTGGTCTGCAAAATCCTGGACGTTCATGCCAAAACCACAAGCAAGGAAAATGTAAACAAAAGTGATGCCAGAGCAGAGCAGGTTATTTTGTAGCAAGTGAGACAGGATTACAAAATTTAGGCAGAACCTTTCTAGCAGAATCTCAATCATCAACCCTGCAAGAGCGACACTCAAGTCTGATATGGAAAAATGAAACAACTATTTTCTCACCTCAGTGCCTGGCAAAATCATGGAGCAGCTCCTCTTGGACACTATGTTAAGGCAGATGGAAAATAACAAGGTGATTGGTGACAGCTACCATGGCTTCACTAAAGGCAAATCATACCTGAGAAATCTAGTGGCCTTCTACAATGGGGTTACAGCAGCAGTGGATGAGGGAAGAGCACAGGACACTATATATGGACTTGTGGAAAGCTTGTTGACACTGTCCTGCAGGACATTCTCTTCTGTAAGGTGGAGAGATGTGGATTTAATGGAGGGACTTTCATAGATAAAATTTGGCGGGATGGTAGCACTCAGAGTTGTGGTGACTAGCTCAATATCCAACAGAAAGCAGTGAAGAGTGGATGCTCCTCGGGGGGTGGCACTGAAATGGAAATTTTTAACATCTTTGCTGATGTTAGGACTGAGAGCACCCTCGGCAAGCTTGCTGCTGACACCAAGCTGTGGGGTGCAGTTGATGAACTGGAGGGAAGGGAAGCCATCCAGAGAGTCCCTGACAGGCTTTAAACGGGGGGCTTGTGCAAACCTCAAGAAGTTCAACAAGGCCAAGTGCAAGGTCCTGCACATGGACCGAGGCAATCCCCACATAACTACAGCCTGGGTGGAGAAGGGATCAAGACTAGCCCTGGGGAGAAAGATTTCAGGATGTTTGTGGACCAAAAAGCTCAGCATGAGCTGTCAATGTACACTTGCAGCCCAGAGGCCAACTCTGAGCAACCTTACCCATTCTGTGATTCTGTGATCATTAAGGTGCCTTCCAACCACTAATCATTCTATGATTTTAGCAGAACACACCATAAGGAAGACTTTACAAATGACAATTTGACAGTATGTAAAAGGCATGTAATAGCTCCAGAAGAAAGGGAAGTCTTCCTCCAAGCAGCAAGAAACGTACACAAGTCAACTGCTAGCACTGACTAAAGATATACATAAAGATATACCTTATATATAGGGTATATCTACAGGGAAGATTAATCAACTATTTTAGAGGACAGCTCACCTGCACTTCAGATAAACACCTGAAAGAGACATTTTAATTACATACTTGATTGCTACTATGTAACTGCAACCATATTACATAAGATCAACATAAACATGTCTGATGTCAACCAGGCAAGAAGCCAGAAATGACCTACACAACTGTAATTTTAAAAATCCACAAACAATGCATGTGCTTATCACAGGTTGCTTGAGTACATTGAGACCGACAATTGTCTCTACTCTAGTTTTTAATTTTACATTTTGTATCTTAAAAATAATTGCTAGCATAATCACTAAAAAAAAGCAAACACACACTTGGCAGAAGTTTTTAACTGAAATATTTTTACTGTATTTTGTGTATGAAACTAAGACACCAAAAATAACAATATGCAGACTTCACTAAGCGTGTTTGTTTCCTTGCAAGTAAACATAATATGAACATATGGTAACCATACAGGCAGATTTCTCCAAACAGGGAGAAGGGAAAAGAAAATCTAGGTATGAAGAAGAAGGTAATTTCAGATGTTCGTGAAAGATTTCCAGAAATGACAGGAAAACACCTATAGTCAAAGTCCAAGCAAATTCTTACTGGGATTTGACACGTGCCAGGGTGTTTCACACAATCCACAGCAGAGATAAATCTACCACACTTTCAGGACACACTGGGCTTTCTGTGCATTCTCAGGTCATTGTGCGGTTTACACTCAGCAAGTCTTCTATGGGACAGTCAGACCTTGGGTATTTCAAATTCATTGAGCACATGCCATACTATTTCCACATGGCATCTCTGTCTGGGAAATGTTGCAACTTCATTCAATAAATTCCATCCTTTCTCAGGCAACAGAGCTGACTCTCATCAGCAGTGAGAGATGTATCTCACATCTCACATGACTATTCATCTTCTACTTCTTTTAAATCATTATGGAAATTATGTATTTCCTGGGGAAAGCATCAGTGCTTTCCCCAGCAGCATCAGGAACAACACATTCCTTCTGTAATTCCTTTGAAAATGAAGATGTAAAGTGCTTTGGTTACAAGGCTGTTCTCTATCCAAGGCTACATCTTATTTTTTTATTCTATGACAACACATTCAATAGGCTTTAATCATTAGCTAGGAAGTTCTCAAAAACTCTACACAGTTTGTGGTATTAAACCCATTTTCCTTATCTGGATGCATGACGGATTACATAACAGAGTCAACATTTCTTAAAAACTCCAGTTCCTTTAAACTAATTCAGACTGGCTCCCTTTCACTGAAGTTATATTTTACTAGCATCTTCTCAGATATGGTTCAAAAGTAACTATAACTAAGCTACAAACTAATGTTACATACAGTGACTTACATTTTTCAGAGTGGGGAACAATAAATGTAAAGTCAATAAAGGATTAAACTGTAAACATCAAAAGTCTCCCTTGAGTTTGGAAGATGTTTATGTGCACAGTAACAAGGCACCTTGCCTTTCTTAAATTCAGTGTAACAGCTTGATACTTCCACAACACAGGCAGAGGAAAACATTAGGTGCTGAGAAAAACTCACTTCATAGAAAAAAAAAAATTAACACTGTTGCCAGTGTACACCAGTAATGACACCATGAGAATTTAACTATCACAAATAAACCTGGAATAACTTTTCTAGAACATAGACAGCATTGTTGTGAACACATGAAATGTTTACATTTGTATGTTTGGATGAAGATATATGACTCTTAGTCAGCATGGTAAAAACCTGTCAGTTTCTCTGTTTATCCTGAAGCTAAAGATCTGTATAGTACCTCATGTACGCTGAGTCCCCATCCAACTCTAAGGGAATTGATTTCATTACCACCGGGCTTTTGTTTATTTTGGGAGAATGTGTAGGCTTGGGGGGAAAACAAACAAAAAAAGCCCACCCAAACAAAAATACCCACAAACAAACAAACCCCCCATCATTCATATAAACAAACCCCACAAGTTTTCCATGACTGCTTAAAAACATTGCAGAAAAAGATAACTATATTTTCACATCAACCTTTGGAAGAGGTTTTATTCTTTCTCTGCTCAGGCCACAAGAGATTCCAGCCTGAGAAAACAAAACGGAGTTAATTTTTGTTTTCCTTTTTTATATATTTAAGAAGAAGTTAGATTTTCCTTATAATGACAACTAGAAGCAAAAGTGAATGCATACCTGCTCCTGAATGTGTCTAGTTCAATTCTCAGGAATACTCTTAAAATGGTTTTTGATTTGATTTGTAGCAATTCTCCCAATTTAACACCAGATAACCTTACATAAAGATGAATCTGGGCACAGTATTCCAGTTGCAGGTACTTTTCTTTTTGTCCTTTCCCTTTCCCAAAATAGCCTCTCCCCTTATTATTTTTTTTCCCACTGTAAAACTGCAGAATTATCCAAACCACTGAACCGTTCACAACACCACTTTAATAAATCAGTCTGAACTATACAGCCTATGCAGCTCAAATTTTATTTCCTTGTTTCTGATCACATTTTTTTCTTGTATTTATGATTTTTGTATTCCTCACAATTTCTAAGTCTTCAAGTGCTGAAGGCCTAAGCCAGCATATGATCTTAACAGATGACCTAAGAGCTATTTTATAAAATACACATTCTCAAGTAATATAACACTGCCTTATGTATTTACTTGAGAAGTCAAAGTTTCCAAAACATGGCAATGCCACTACAGTACGCCAACTCATCATATGTGAGCTATAATGATGACAAAGAATTTCAAGAAACACGAAACACAAATAATATCTCCTTCAAATTAAACTTGCATGAATTTGTATTAAAAAGTTGCATAAAGATTACTTTCTTTGCCTTTTTAGAATAAAAAGTCTTTGGTAACATGGTAATTCCATACAGTTAAAGTGCACTTTGCATTACACTTTTGTCCTGGAGAAGTGGTTTTACTGTGGGCAGCTAACGCAAAAAGGGCAGTAATTCATACTAATTGTCTTCAGAAAACAAAGATTGTATTTTACAACATCCTCCCACTGTTCTTGTGGGGCGTCAGCCTAGAAGTCAAACACTGGCATATATTTTAAAGTTGATCCTCATTTCTTGTCAACTACATCATCATTTAAATGCTAAAGATCCATTTTAACAGAAGAAAAAATAATCCCACATTGACAAGTCTCAAGGTTTTCATGTCACCAGTTCTAAGCAAGACAAGCAAAACACACAAACTCAAAGGAATCAAATTTTGTTGTCTTCAGAACACTTCCTAACAGACTGAAATGTGTTTGAATTCATGCCAGAAATTGGTATGTACCATTTCATCTTCAGATTTGCAGAGGAAGTGTCTTTACAATTATCCCAGGATAAAACTTCTGAAGGAATGCCTCTCATGGAAAATAGAGGAAAAGCCACACTTTGCTCATTCTGTTTTACACGTCATGTGCATTAGATCATCAATACAATCATACTCTTAACAAAATTAAAAACAAGAGCGCATTTGAAGTGCAAAAGTTACTCTAATGTAAGGAAATGCAAATACATGTTTATAAGGAAATGCAAACTTCTAAATTATACATAGCATTAAGTTTCATACATATGAACTCATGTATGTTTACATACAAAAACACCATATAAAGATCTAGAAATAGAGCGTCTATACATATATACACCCATAAATATATCTATATACACACACACACTATATTAACATCCTACTCAAGCCTACATATGCTCCATTCTGCACACTTTGAGAGGTTTATTTCAATTTAACATAAATTTTGAGCGGGAGTAAATTAAATGGGTGCATAAACCTGAGCAGAGTAAGGGTCATAATCACCTGAAATCAGGAATGCCCACATCACCATGGAAGAGGCTCCCTATAAGCAGATCATCTGACTCTGATACTAAAGAAAAGTCAGCACAATCCTAAAAATAAAGCTGTGTGCAAGAGGACTGCTTAAATATTTAACAGCACGCTACATACACACTGTTGATTTTAGCAGTCTAAGATAACAACCATCAAGAAAAACAAAACCACAATTTCTCATCCTTATATATTCCTTCAACTGTCCAGACCAAATAGGAAGTTCCAAAGGAAACTGTTGCCTAGTTGACCACTACTCTACAGACCCAGAGAAACTTCCAAGATAGCATGAGATTTCAATATAAAATTCTTCACAGTGCAGTCTCCTGCTTGATTGTGATAAGCAAATACATCTTTGTTATAAAATCAAGAGTAGACACCATTGCAAATCATTTCAGGAAAAGATAAAATCATGAACCTAGAACACACATATAATTATCTCATAACAGTTTTAGATATCACATAACTTTTTTTAAGTCTCTGCCAGTATGCCAAGTAACTTTGAATACACAAACAATCCCATCAGGATTAGTGAAACAATAAAATCATGTACATAGTATATACACGCTTGCAGTCATAAGCTGAAAATGGAGACTCTAAGGACTAAATAACATATGAATTGCTCTGCAGGGTGGAGGAGGTAGAGGCCACAATTCAACAAGAAAAAAAAATTTAAAAAACCAAACAAACCAAAGCCTTTCTTCCAGTTTTCCCTTTCTTTGAGCCACTTCCCTCTCAATAGCCTTGGGAAAGGAGATATTTCAGCTATGAGAAACTGTGACTAGAAGAAAGTTCCTCATTCAAGCGCACCCTGCAGAGAAGCAGCTACATGATGCTCTCTTTCATGTAATTAAGAAACTGCAACAAACTAGTGTTCAAAATTTGTATGTCAGTACTCACTCAAGTAAGTTTGACTGTTTGAGCACAGGCCAGCACATTTAATTTTCTTTACACAATGGCATATTGTTAGGAAATGAGGTTTAAAATCAAGCTTACAGTAAGCTCATTAATTAATTAACTATTCAAGAAAAGTAAATAGAAACAATGAAACAACAATCTTAGCTTTTCCATTATTGCTAGCACAATAACTTCTGAATGGTGAAATACGGAATGTATTTAAGCCGTTTCAGATGTATATGTGACCAAGTGGCAAGTGTTGGCCTAGCTTTAAAAACAAATATAGTAACATGAAAGGGTACACCTTTCTGCAAAATTTACTTTTAAAAAGCAGGTAGCCATTCCTTAAACTATGAAGAATGCAGAATTTGGAAAAATGGATGGGTATTTTATACTTTTTTGAAAGCGCTTCATTAGTTGCTCTTCAACAAAAAAGGAGTTCCACTATTTAGTGAAGTACAGGTTGATGATCTACAGAGAGATGTAAGGCAAAGCTATCAACTTAAAGAATAAATTAAAAAAAAAATCAGTCCCTGTCTGAAATTTTTTTACCTCGGTAAAAACAAATGGGGAAGAGGAAGAATTTTTTTCCATTATAATAATCCTAAATATTTATGCTGGCTTTTCTCTCCTTTGCAATCACCATGATACTTTTACCTATGCGCCTTTCACACAACAAACACGTATGAAGTAAAACTTTACTGTACAACAGGACTGTTAAAACAGAGAAGTCAGAGAAGACAAAGGCAGCGGTGGCTCAGGCAGAAGCCCGGTGGATTTCAGCGCACAGCGCGAGTTTCCCCGAAGCGCAGGTGAACCGCGCCCGACGACGGTGCCGCTCCGGAGGGGCTGTGGTGAGCGCCACCCCCGCGGGCAGCGGGGTCCCCACCCGCCGGCCCGGTGACCCAGAGCCGCCAGCCAGGGCTGACTCAGTCCCTCCCGCGCCGCGGCCACCTGCCAGCTGCGGGGGCTGCCCCGGCGCCGCCCGCCCCGCGCAGCCCCGCTCCGCGCCCGCCCCAGCGCCGGCACCGGCCGGGCGGCACCGCGGGGCCCCAGCCCCGGCCGGCGGCCCCGCCGGGCTGCCCGGCACAAGGAAAGGCTGCGCGCCGCTTTGAATCCTGGGCTGTCAGGTTTGGCTTTTCCTTGTTACTGTTTGCCTTTTTTTTTTTTTTTTTTTTTTTTTTTTTTTTTTTTTTTTTTTTTTTTTTTAAGTGGAAACTTTCCTCTCCCAGGAGAGGCCGGGACAGCGTGAAACTGCCCCGGGGCGCCGCGCTGCCATCACAGCTGACAGCTTTCTGCCCCCCGCGCCCCCCCTTCCGCAGCATTAAAAAGCAGCGGATAGATCCGGCCGGAGTTTGTTTTTAATAACGGCTTTTAGTTCGCACAGCCACTTACATCCCCTGGCAGCACAATAAAAGTCAAGCTCGCATGTGAGCATCCTGTACAGAACCTCCTCCGCACGGGGGTCGTGGGGGGCACGGCAGAGAGACAAGAGGGGCGCCGGGGGGAAGGAAGTGGGGCCGGCGGCAGGGAACTTGGGATGGGTTTCGTTTATCCCCGGAGCAGAGCCGCCGGGAAAGGAAAGTTCACAGCCAACAACAGCGCCCGCGGGCAGCGGGTCCGGGGCGGCGGGGAGGGTGCTCGCTTTGGGGCCTTCTTCTTACCTTCTGGTCTACGATGGAGCAAGCCATTTCCCGGACGTGGGCGAGGCTGAAGTCCCCCGAGGAGTCCTGCAGCAGCAGCACGGGCTCCCGGCTCAGCCCGATCTGGAGGTGGAAGGCGACGCCGCCGCCGGCAGCAGCGCCCGGCGGCGGCAGCGGGCTGGGCGGCCGGATCAGCGGAGGGGCACTCATCGGAAACTTCCCGCCGAAGCCGCCGCCGGAGCCGAGGAGTCACGGACGGAGGGACAGAGTCGGGCACAGCCGCGAAAAGTTTGCGGCCGCCCCGGAGGCGCCGGGCGAGTTTCCCCGCGAAGTTTCAGGAAAGTCCCGCCGAGCTCCTCCCGGGTGAAAATGGCGGGGGGGGAGCGGGGGGGGGAAGGACCGGGGAGGATGCAGACAGGAAAAGGCGGCGAGAAAGACGCGCGGGGGGGAGCCCAGCCCAGCGCCGCCGAGGTGGTGCCGCCGCTCGGGCCGCTGGCGCCGTGCGCGGCGCGGGGGCGGGACGGGCCGCGCCCTCCGCCGGGACGGGCCCGCGCCCCGCTGGGCCGGGCCGGGCTGGGCCGCGCCGCTCCGCCGCCAAACGGCGGCCGTGCACTGCCGGGCGGCCCGGGCAGGAGCGAGCGCAGCGCCGTCGGCTGGTTCCCCGCGGCGGAGCTCGGCTGAGCCGGCTCTGTCTCCACACCTGGCCAGGCTGCGGTGCTGGCGGGGCTGAGAGCCTCCCCTTGCCCCGCGATCCCCGTTGGGCAGTACCTCAAGAGGCCGGCGGAGACAGAGTCCGAGAAGAGTCGGAGATTCCCTTGCGGGCAGGCAGCACGGTGCCCTTTCCCGGGCACAGTGGCAGCTGCCCCCGAGGACGGAAAACAGTGCCCGGGAAGCGGGAACTCCCGTCTGAGTCCGGCTCTGCTGCCCGGCCTCGGCCGGCCGCTCCGCTCAGCATCGTGCCGCCGCTTCCAGCACTCCCCGCGCCTCTTGGGAAGAAGCAAGGGACAAGTTGCACCCATCCCTTTTCTAAACCAGCTTCCAGTTTTAGATAGTGTGTGTTAAGGAGGAGCACCCTGCCGCCCAAAACCAGGATGAGTTACTCTACCCAGCTTTTGGGATCGTTTGCACAAGCAGCATTCATAGCAGGGCAATATTTAGTCTTAAAAACCTCCTCTTGATGATGTGCAAAGGCAGTGGAAATCTGAGCTGTAAATGTTTGAAACACCGACGGAAAGATTCTTAAGCTAGGTATATGTGGAACCTGTAGGTTTGTTTGAACTACTACAGGTAGTGTGAAAATAACACATGTACGTTTGAAAATTCAGCAGTTGATCTGATTTACAACTTGTTTCATTGCAAATTGCTTTTTTTTGGCCAAAATTTGCATCTTTTGATCCTGTTAGTAGGACCCATTTTACTGTTGTCAGCTTATTTCCAGCCTGGGAAGTACTGCAAACTTCCCATGACCTCATGGCCCAGCCAGCTTTTCTATACAGGAGTCAACGTGGGAGAAACATACTAGAAGATCCTGCAGCCCTGCTTCATTGGTGAATCTGAGGTTCAGAGTGGACCCCCTTACTTCCTAAACTCCCAATGAGAGCTTAGACGTGGCTAGTTCGAATCTTTGACTCAGACGTAGTCAACGACTCATATATTAAAGGGTATAAAATAATACATAAAGCACTCAATGCAAGGGTCTCCCTTTCCATTATGTGTCTTCTAGGCAGGCTTAGAAATTGATTTTCTTTTGTGTATTTTGTCCATATTGTAAGTAATATAGTGAACCTTGCCTTGCCATCAGACTTAAAGTTGTGCTTTTACACATTCATATCAAACCTATTTTTGGTGATGTATTTGATGGCAATTCTTTGAGCAACCTAAACCACTCGTTCACAACACAGCTCTTTTGCAATTCCTCAGATAACCAGAGCAGAGGTAGCAGTAACAATATTGTGAATTACATGTCCGTGGTTTTCTCATGTATGTGAAATCAAGTGATAGAGCTCATATGTCATGACTTACTTGCAGCTCCACATCATCTGTACAGATACAACTATTTTTTCAAAAAGAAAGGTTACCTATTTTTTAAAAGCTGTAGGTTGCTGAGTTGTTTGTTTAGTGGGTCAGCTGTGTTGAATACACCTTTGTAATGAGAATAGATGAGGGCAGGATTTCTCCAGCGCTGTGTCAGCCACTCATATACAAATGCCATTTATAAAAGGATTCAGTGGAACCACATGATGTGATCCTGACTACAACCTGGTCTGTTGTACTTACTGAAATGTCATCTATTTCATGATCCTTCCAGATTGGGGAATTGTTGTGCTGATGCCAGGGAAGGGGAAAAATCATTCATAGCAGTATCTGACCTCATACAGAGTGCATGCCTGGTTGCTAATCTGTACATGCACAGGTGGAAAAAACACTGGAAGCTTGGGTTTTACTGCACCTGTACAAATCAATTCAGCAGTACATGAACTGCTCAAGCTTGCAGGGGAAAAATGAATTTGCCAGACACAGCTACACAGTTTATGCAAGTGGCTATGTAAAGGAGCAGGGCAGTCAGCAGAGGATGTCACTGTAACATCACATTATGAAAGCACCTCCAGGCTGCCCTCAAGGTACAGTGGCTGTAATATTACTTCTTATTGTTCTACATGGCCAGACTATGACAGGTGAATAGTGGTCCTTGTATGTTTTCATGCACTGTATAGTTTACCCTCCACTTTGATGTGTTTCTGAACCTGTGATCTCTTCTTTCAGCTTTCTGCATTGCATAGATGGTATTCTGTTCTATTCATCAGGAGTGAGTAACATCCCCTTCATAAAGTTTTTATTTCTTTCTACTTTTCTCTGTCTGTGATGTAACTGGTCATTTTTTGAACAGTCCATTTATCTTTCATCTTTTCAACAGAAGCAATTTTATGGCACATATATTTTAATTTCTAAAAATATCAAACAGCCTGCAAAGATTAATGCAAAATATGCCTAAACAATGGAGAATATTCTGCAAGTCAGTTTGACTTAGATGGTGGTAGTTTCTAGGTTAAAAGTTGTTGACCTAAAATTTAGTTCCTGTATGTTTACAAAGAGAGTAGAAGACAGGTGATTACAATGAGATGTTTACTATGGTTTTGTGAGGCAGGTAGTGGAATATCATATCTCATTCTATTATCAGTATTTTGAAAAATAGATTGCTTGGCAATATTTTTCAATCTATTTTTCTTGGTAATTGCTTGGCAATATTTTTCAAAATACTTGGCAAAGAGAAAAGAATAGAAAAAAGAAAAAAAAAGAGTACAAAGAAGTAGTCACTGGATAAAAAGTGCAACTGAAAATAAAGTTCAAATTTTCACTGTAAAAACAAGTAGTCCTTAGGATAAATAGGCCATGAAAGTGACAGGTAACCTTTAATAATGTTTGCAAGTTTAGACTGAATGTTTACTCACAAGCTTTTTGGGCTCAGTACTGTGGTAACTTCTTTGGTTTCCCAAGGTCAGAGTGGAAGATATTTGCCGTTAGCTGTTTGTTATGTTCCTAATGGGATCCAGAAAAGACAGACAACATGAATTCAAGGATGTAAAGATAGTTATTTTTCTTTCTCCTTTGTAAGAAATGTATCTTTTCTCAGAAGGAAATCATCACCTGTCTAGGAAGAAAGTGATTTGGCGTAAATCCTGTGTGCCTCAGGTCACTTTCACTTGTGCAATTCTGCTGGACTCCATATGCAGCTCAATGCAGAGCAGGAGCCTGTGGAAGAGTTTACTTTCCAAGCCACTACTGAAGACAAGAATTTTTCATCCTTGAAGATTTATCTCTGCAGCGTGCAACAACAGATCAAATGTTAAAGTGGGCACAAAGACACTTAATTGCTGAATCAGGCCAATACCCATTTTTGCATTCTGCCCCTAAATTTTTTCATTTTCATTCAATTTACTCATTCCCAATCTACTCAAACACCTCTATGCTGGAGCAGAAACCTCAAATTTTACGAGGACTAGCTCTCATGTCTAGAGGTGGGTTACATGTTCTTTATATAGACTAAGACTTTTAACATTGAATATGCAGCCAAATCTGTTTATGTTAAGAAGAAGTGAACACATCCTTTTTCTGCAGTTGAATACAGACTGTGTTATTTGCATTCTTACTAAGCAGCAAAATGTGCTTTATTAAAGACAGGTCTACAAGAGTGAAAACGTTTTTTCTTCTTGCTGTTTTCAGATGCTGAAATGATGTTTAAAGTGAACTGCATGCTCCTATAATTTCTCTCCTGAAACAAAAGCAAAACATCAAAAACTAATTAATCAATGAAAAAAGAGAAAAACTGACTGGTAAATACAATGGAATGAAATTTGGGAAGAACTGTATAGACTGTGATGTAAAGTAAAAGGATACTGGTGTTGGAAATGCAAATGTCACTGAATCTGGGATTGGTATTAGGGCTGAACTGATAAGTAAAATGGAGCTGGTATCTGAAATAGTGGCAGCATAGTTTCACAGATAAGCTCCTGTGTATTTATTTGGAGAGAAGCAGATGTTAGCTGTACAACTGGTTAGGGATTTTCTGATAAGCTACTTTTGTCCATGAGAAAATGATAACATTTCAGGATCTAAGTGGTTGTTGTGAATACAGTAAATCTTCCAAATTTTTTATTTGTTGTTTTGGTTCTGTTGGTTTTTTTAAAAAGATTGTTTCCAAGTGTTGAACATGCTTCATTGTTTCTAAAAGCAAAGGAACATTATCTTCCATGGCTTTCTAATAAGTGTTGTAGATAATTGGTACAAAACATTTAAAAACAGTAAGCTTAATAATTTAAAACTCAAGTTTAATAATCTGATACAACTTAATGTAGTGGTTTTTATAAATGGATCACAAAAATTCTGATTAATTTCTCTTTTTATATCTTGGAAATGGAAGTTAAACTCTGCCCCAGTGATAGGCTTCCATAGTCAGCAAACAGTTTTGCCAGCCTGAACCAAACTGATCATGGACATAAAAGGTAGATAACATTAATATATAATCTGAAATATTGCAGGTTAAAGCATTTTTGTGTCAAATATCTGCATACTCTCTTTTTTTGAGCAAAAATTGTGCTGCTTTGAGAGGGAAAAGGTTTATTTGTTTTTTTTACTCTCTCTGTACCAAACTGATCTCACAGTACTTGAAAATTTTTGGCATAGGGCAGGCTCTGTTTATCCCAAAGTATGAACTGAGGATGTTTGTTATGGCTTAATGATAGAATAACTGATGCATTCAGATAAGGATGAGTATCTTGGCATTGTTTGTGCATGTTTGTACAAATTGTGCTCACTGGCTCTCTGGTTCTGAGGAGCACAGAATGCCTGGAACAAGATGGTCACTGCTGCTTGAAACTGCTGAGGCACTTTTCCCATTCTGGGGATACTGAAGTGAGGTAGTGATTGTGCCTAAAGGAAGACAAAGCACCGGTTTAATTCAGTAATTTCTTAATGCTACTTCTTAGGTGAATTCTGAACAGAGTATCCTGTGTGAAGGACACTTTTCTGTCATTTGCATACTGCCATTTCACTAAACAGTCCTGAATAGTACCATCTTACAATTCTACAGTGACTTGAAATCTCTGGGTCCAAGAGCTATATGCTTTCTAATAATACATTATATGTATTCCTTCTTCAGAAATCATTGCATGATTTTCACTTTTTAGCTGGGCATAATTTTCAATGAGCAGATGGTGTATTTGCTGCATTTTGGTAATTTTCTTGAAACTAGATTGATAACCCCATTAGTAAAAGATGTATGCAATTGAAAATCAATTATACAGAATTTTAGTTATTTTTAATTTATAATAGCAAATTTCTGGAAGCACTATTCTCTAATTAGTACATATGAACATAACAAATTTACAAACTTTGTTCTTTTACACATCAAGAGGATATTGTACTGTTACTCAACTCTAATATTTTTGTGACTACTGTCCAGGTCTCCTTCTCATTATCTTTGAAGTTCTTCATCAGTTCAAAAGGAACCTTCATCAGGTCCTGGAAATGAAAATACTGCCATTGCAGAATCAGATATGTGTACTGTAATTGATCCAATAGGTGTCATTGTCCTAGAATTTCTGTGAGTGGATACAGCCTGAAAAAAGTCTGTTAACTGTCCATCAACAGCTGTGTCCAAAGCTTATGGAAACAAAGTAGAGAACAAGCAGAGTGGCCAATAGAAAGTAAGGATTACAGAGTCTTATTTGTGAGCTGAGAAATGTCTGATAGTACAGAAAGGACACAGGTTTACAAGCAGTTTAAAACTGAGATATAAATTTATCTAACTCCTAGATATGCCTGAAATATTTACTGAATTTCTGCTCTGATATTTAAAAATATGCTAACTGATCTTGCCAGGTTGATTAGTCTCTCTATGACCAGTTTTAACATATTTTTATGTGGTTTGATATTTTTATATTTATATTTATATTTATATATTTATAACAACAACGTTGTTGTCCAATATAATTTAAATAAATAAAACTGTGGTTAACCTAAATTATATAATGATTGTTGCATGAATAATAAGACCACACACAGGTCCAGGTAAAACAGGTGGGATTGTTGAGGCAAAGATATAATACAGTCGATAAACTCAGCTCCTGTGTTCCTAAGTGCAAGTTTCCTCACCCATGATGATTTAATGACTTAAGGGAGACTGCATATAGGAACAGAGAATCAATAGCTTTCTTACCTAAATTATCATTGATCTTTTAATATTTATTGATGTTGGTTACTGCTGCTGCTTTGGTTTCACTGCATGACACTGAAAAGCCAGAGCTAAGAATAACATTACGGGGAATCTTCGTATTTTACACAGGAGGAGAGAGGATGAAGGAATGGAATGATGCAGGGGATCACAAGGAAACTGCAGAGGAGGTGAAGGGAAAAATGGAAAAATGGAAAGAGAGAAGATTCACAGAAAAAAAAATCATTGCAAGGAGTACTACAGTCATACATCATATTTTCTTACATGAAAATATTCCGATTTTAAAATTTGACCCTAACAATTGAGCAGACTCTGTTTTATGATAACTAAAACAATAGTTTCCCTTCATTTACAGTCACTGGCTTGCAGTATTAACTTTACCTCATTGTAACTTTTCAATTTGGGGTTCAAATTAAGAAACATTTCATTTCATTTTCAACTAATAAAAGACTGATAAACACACTACGTACTGTATGAACACTAAAAGTTGTTCCATACAAGTCTTGTAAATAATAAAAGTTCACTCTAACACCAATTACATCACATGTTTATTTAGGGGAACCGCATAGAACTAAATACACTCAGAAAACAAAACCTCTGTTCCTGTGTCTTACTCCAACATAAAAACCACCAAATAAATGTAAAAAAGACTTAGTTGGTGAACTTCTTCAAGTAATAAGAGGCCCTTTCATTTAAACCATAATTTAGGTTTAATCACAGGGAGAAAAATGTGTATCTTTTCCCTGTCATAATAGACAAACATCTCAACATGAAGCTCTAAACAATGCTGCAGCATTGTCACCCAGGGTTAAATAAACAAGGAAATCATAAGATACAGTAGAAAGACATTTCAAACAGATTTCTAACTGTGTTTGATTATGCTTAAATTTAATGGGTCTTGACACGATGAAGCATGTGAAGAGAGTCTTAGAAGTAACTTGATTAGAATAATGGTTTTTAGGGATACAAAAGAATGTAGCAGTGCGAAATTAGAAGAAAAGATAGACAAACATAAGAATATAAAAAAATAAATAATTAATCTGATCTTGATCATGGTTTATATTATCCAGAATAAAGGATTTTTTAGGAAAAAAAAATTTCAAAAATTGCACGTGGAAATCAAACATATAAGTAAGTCACATTTTTTTTGTTTTTCCCTTTGAATTTCACAAAGTGGAAAAATATGTATGTGAATGTTATCCAAACATGAGTTCTATATGTTCATCCTATGCCATGTCAATATACCACTGTTTCTGAAGTATATTTTTACAGCAGCTTTGCAAAACAGAGCAAGACTATTATTTCCATATTGAGTGCCATGGAATGGAGCATATTTTTAATTCACGATACTTTGTTAAAACAAAGGTATGCAGTCTTGATTAAAACATAGTATACATGTAAGTTATACTTTTGCAGTTAGCCAGCTACAGAGATGCAAATTAATTTATTTAAAGCTAATCTCATACCAATGGTCTGTGCTTTACAGCTGAGAAAATTTCTCATAAATTATGGACCCCATTGTTCCATAATAGAGCAGGGAATTGAATTTAGGTATGACCAGTATCAAATTAACTCAATAACCACTTGCCCCCCACCTGCCTCCTACCTACAAAGAAAATGCTCTCCTCTGAGGAGGAGACTGTGCATGTGTGTGTGTTGGGGCAAAACTTTAGCTGCTGCTTTACATTCAGGCTTGAGCACACAGCATTCCAGAGAGCTGTTTACACGTGTCTGAATGCATGTGTTACAAGTCAGCATTTTATAATAAACCTGATTAAAGTAATGTGGTGAAATAATAGTTTTAGATAATTTGTATCTTCCTTCTTTAAGACGCTGAGATGGGAAAGTCCTCACAGACCTAGCGAAGAACAGGCATTTTTCTAAGGCTTGGTTCATTAGGATTCTAGGTGGTCCTGTCTGGCTGGTCAATATTAATTGCAGCAATGATGTTTGGGGTCAGGGGATCATGGAACAGCTGGTCTGTATTACTTTGACCTAATCTCAGGTGATGTGGTGTAGGAAATAGTTAATTATATTTTTTAGTGACTCGCATCTTTAATATTAGGATGGTTGATCTTTGTGAACCCTTGCAGCTGTTTGCCATCATCATAGGGTTCCTTCTCTGTATTCACCAAAACACCTAAATACATTCAGTTACATTTCATAAATTATGTGAATCCTCAACCAGCAACATGGCATCTCAAAGTAAGAAAATATAAAGCATACAGGTACAAAGCTCTGCTGGAAACTCTTGGGACCTTGAAGGAAAAAGAGAGAAGCAAATTATCAGAAAATATTTTTTTTCTCATTTTCATCAACCCAAATCCTCTTATCTCATGGGTTTAATAAAAGTTTAGAATACATTACCTTTTAAGGCATTTTGCAATAGACAACCCATACAAATCAGGAACCGAAAATATCAGCTATTAATATAAAGATTTAAAGTACATTTAGTATATAGCACCTCGTTAAATTTAGTCAGTAGTTGGTAGATTACAGAGGTACTTTCCAATGAAAAATTACCCTTTTTTTCCAAAAGCCAAAATAATTCAGTGTGGAATGCCATATATTATATTCATTACAAATATTTATGTTAATTCCAGAGGATATGGAAAGTGTAGGGAAGCTGGGAACTTGAATGTTATGTTTTTCACAGCACCTGTCACTTAACTGCAGTGTAGCCAGCAGCATATCCTTACAGCATTGATCTAATAAAATTCAATGCCTCTGCAAAGGGGCTCAATGCCAATGGCTATGAGAACCTCAATTTTATATTTCCTGAGTCTGGCATATTTAAATTTTCATCTATAACACTAGATTAAATTAAATCTTTATGTTGAATATATGGTAATAAACTGGATTAAGTTCTGAATTCTCTAGTTAACACTCACAAAGTGCTTCTTGTAATAATATCACTTGGATTATTTATCCTGTATGCTGTTCATGAAGATAGATGTTCAACATTTCCGCCAGAGCTCTTCGTCAAAAGTTTATTCTGCCTGGGATAAAGTTCAGCTGTTGTCACAGACGTGTTTCATTGCAAAGGTCTGAGACCATTTTCCTTATTCCTTTCATGAATACAATAACAAATGTTTGAAGGGACAGGAATCACATGATGTTCACGAACATTATCCAACAGATTGTTATTTGCAGAAGAGAGACGGGGTTTTCTTACCATGTTGAAAATGTAGTTTCAAAGTTTTAGCTGGGTCTATAGAACTATATTTTCTTTTGAAGTCCCACTACCTTGAAAGCTTTACATAAATTTTAAACAGGGATTTCAAAAATATTTCTTAAATTTATTTTAAACTTTAAATAAATTTTCATTGATATGTATACCTATTCTGTTCTTTTTCCACAGTACTATGTATTTTAATGACAAAAATATTTGCAGACAGTCAATAATCTTCAAGAACTACAGTCATATGTGCTTGTAATAAAACCTACAATAAATTCATCCAGTTAGGGTTTATCTTAGGTATCACTCTTAAGCAAGAAGTATGGACAGCAAATTTTAATGTCTGTTCATGATAAACAGATGTTTAAAAAGTAGTTTGAAAAGAACCATTAGATGATCTTGGCTAAAGAATAGATTAGACTTAACTGTAGTCTGCTTAAAGACATTTCTACAGACAAAAATCTTTCTGCAAAGGAAAAAAAATAATTTCATACTTCTTTGAGATCCTGTAAATATTCTACACTTGAAAACTGTAGCTTTAATACTAATATGACTCTTCTTATATGAGATTCTGGTGTTTATGTACATTGTACACTTTTGATACTAAAGATTTCAAAAGTTCTAAGCGTTCTTTGTGGATGCAGTTGACCTTTCTAATTCAAATATGCATATTGCAAAGAACAGTCTACTCAGGGTAGCATTTGTCTGGCAGTTTGTTCTATAAATTTACCAGTTCACTCACAGTGAATGAAACTGTAGAGAAACGGAATAAGATTAAGAACCACCATATTTCATGATCAAAGGTTAGTACATTGCTTTGCATCAAAAACCTCCATAATACTGATATTGTTCTGCCTTGGGGGAAATGGTGGTTAGAAATAAGAAGAAATTATAATGAAGGCATATCAATTATCTATTTTGCAACACTCGCTCATATAATTTTTACAGGCAATTCTTAACTAAATGAGCAGAGATATATTTAATTCTTTTTTATTACACCCTGACCAAAACAGACAATTGTGATCTGGCCCAGTTCTGAAGCATAATTTAAAAACCAGCATTGAAACATGTGGACTGAAAAATCATTGTAATAGAAATATTCAACTATGTCACATTCCAGCCTGTGACACTTGAGACTCTATAATAGACACAGGAAAATTTGTTAGCATGGCTCACAGCAAGAATTGCCTTAATGTAATGGCAGCTGGATATAGTTATCCTGGAAAATTTGAAAATTTAATTAGTTACAGTGAGGTGAAGACAAAATTAATAGGTTAGTTTATGTGCAAAACCTGCAGATTCCAGGTTTATGCAAGAGTGCTATGACCTACAGACAATTAACTACACTTTAAGGTTAGAAGAGGAATAGTTTCATTGACTTTAGTTTCCAAGCAATTAATTGAAAATTAGGACTATTATTTTCTCTTTCATTTGCTCCAAGCCATTTTAACACAATCGCTTCCCTAAGTTAGAGGAGTGTTATTAAGTACTGGAGAGACAGTTAAACCAATGTGTGTTTCACAGCAAAATCCATGGTGATATGATGATTAAGGCAAATAGGCTTTATAATCTCAAAGAATAAATGCATGGCCAGGATCATCTGTGGTGATGATAGCCTCATGCCTTCATATTGGGTTTGTGTGGGAAGGTTCTGGTAGTGAGGGGTCTGTGCATTGCTTCTGTGGGAAGCTCCTGGAGGAAGGGATGCCAGGTGGCTCCAGGACAGAGCCACCACTGGCCGAGGCCAAGCCCTGCAGCGATGGTGGAAACACCTCAGTGAAAAGATAATTAAGAAGGGAGGGCAAAGCCTGCGTACCACCAACAGAAGTCAGAAGAGAGAAGTGAGAAAATTTGAGAGGAACAACTCTGGAGGCACCCAGATGAGCGAAGGAGAGGGAGAAGGCGCCCCAAGTGCCAAAGCAGTGACTCCCCTGCAGCCCATGGTGAAGACTGTGGTGAGTCAGGCTATGCCTCTGCAGCCTGTGGGGGCCACAGTGAGTAGAAATCCACCTGTTGATCATGGAGGACCCCATTCTGAAACAGGTGGATGTGGCCAAGGTAGGCACTAAATTCCCCAAGCCAAGCCTGTTTTGCCTGTGATGGTAGCTGCCTCTCACTGTCCTTATCATGACGCACAAGTCTTCCTTTATATTCTCTCTTCTCTCTGCAGCTGAGGAGAGAAGTGATAGAGAAACTTTGGTGAACATCTGGTGTCTAGCTAGGGTCAGTTCACTATACCCTTCAAATGCCTCTTTTCTTCATTCAGCTATCTTTTTTTCAAAAAAACATTGAAACATTTCAGGACTGAAAATATTTGTCCTCATTTGTTGTTCATATATAAAATTTCCATCTTTCTAATATAAAGAAAATTATTATTTCTCTTTACTCCCTCTTAATAGCATCTCTGTTCTGGAAAAGTTTGACAGTGACTTCAGAAACAATTGAATTAATAGGATCCCAGGTATCTAAGGCTATGCACATTAACTTAGTTTATATCTGATTTCTTGCTTCAGTGCTCCTTCTCTGTTTCAATGCTATTGAAAAGTTATCCAAAATCCTGTATCGGGTCAACACTACTACTGAACAATTTTACATCCTTCCTCTTTAATTTTTTGAACTCATGAAATTAGCAATCCATTTGTCCATTAGTTCAGATGAATACCATGTTTTTCAATGCACTTAGCCAAGCTCCTGTAAGTGAATTATTTTAGGTGTCTTATATAGTCAGTGGTGAGAGAGGCACTTTCTGTTTTATGAACTAACTCAGCCTCTGGGGCTTCTTGTCTCTCTCCATTGTCTATACAGGCACGTTGAATAAACATGTTCTCCAGTCCTGTAATCCACTATCATTGTTTGGGGAATTTCTGCCAGCATTCATTCATGCTTTTTTAAAAGAATTTTAGTGTTTTCGAAATGGCCTTGTTAGTCTGGTCACACTCTTAGTTTCAGAGAGAGCTAGCTGCTGTTTTTTAAAGAATGATTTTGAAAATCCCAGTAAATGTCTACTTCAGAACCTTTTTTCCTTATAATTCAATGACCTAATTTCCTAAGACTGATGGCTACCACTTCCATGCATGTGTTTGTGATTAGATTTTTGGCCTAAACCTCTAGAGAACAGGAAACTTGTTTTTGACATCTACATGTAAACAAGAAGCCCTGGGCTGCCTGACAGCTCTGTCTGAGCAGGGCTTCTAGAGGTAGTGATCCTCTCTGCTGCATTAGTCACAGGGCAGGGAGGAAAAATGATTAGGCCAGGCCCATTTCCACCACATGTGTAGCAGCCCAGAACATTTCAGTTAAAGACCTTTATTTGGGGGGGGGAAAGTATCTTTATTATGCCTGCTGACAGAACAGGTGACAAAAGACTGAACTTAGTATTTCAGGAGAAAGAAGGCAGTAAAAGTGTTGGTGTGGTTTTCCAGTGAAAGAACTGAAAGTCCTGACCCCCACAATTTGTGGGTTACTTAAGGTTTGGCTTTTGCATCTGTTTTTGTGGGAGTTGTGGTTGTTTGGGGGTTTTTTATCCCTAGGTTGCTAGTAACACTGAACAGTATCTCATTGCAGTTTTTTGAAACTACACAAACAAGGTAATTTCTGCGGTTTTTCATTGTTGGGTGGAGGGGTTTTTTTAAATTTTTAGGAATTTCAAAATCTCATAATATTTACTGAAAATTTACATGGCAGTATATTCACATTGAAGTACACAGGATATTACATAAATTAATTTGGCTTCAGATATTGCTGTTCTCTTTTGCATTAGTCTTTGCCATGTGTTACTGTGCATCTTCTGTGGGGCTTACTGCTTTATATGCTTGTGACATATTGAAGATTTGCATTACAGGAGAATTTTGCAGTTTTCTGTGGTTTTGTGCTGCTGTATGGTAATACAAAAAAGAAGGAAAATTGATGGAAATTAATTCCTCAGAAATATTTTGAAGTTGATAATCAAACAAAGGCAAAGCATTCAGGATACATTCAATGCTACCATGCTGCAAGAGCAGTGTAAAAAAAAAGTTATTGTTGTATTGTGCTATCTCTAAGTATGCATTCAAAGCTTTAGTTCTAGATCTGTTTGACATATTTAGAGCATGTGACAAGATCTTCAAAAATTTTCCACTTTCTCAACTAGCCTTCAACACTTGTGAAATAAACTGACTACAGAGTGCCATGTTAAAGCTCCATTCTCTCCTTTTTTAACAGTAATATGTTCACAGGGAATAGATTCAAGGCTCTGGACTGAATCAGGCTGACAAAGTCTTGCAATATTATTAGGTAGTGAACATTGTTTGTTTTGGCCTACTTCCTGAAGTCTTTTGTTCTCTTATTTCTCACCTTTTCTTTCTATATTTTCAGGGACAGATTACTTTTCCCAAGTGAAGTCAAGTGACCAAAAAAAAACCTGGAAGAAGGCTGAGTTAATGCTGCTACTAAGTTCTATTGAAAAATCCTATCCTTTCATCATCATTGAGAATCTTTGTTATCCAAAAAGAAAATAGTCCTCTTCACATTTGAATGGTGCCCTTTTGTTATTTTGCAAAGCCTGTATGTAACATTATATGCAGTAACCCATTTAAATAAAAGCTGATTAGCTAGAATTTTTTATGATACGTGCAAACTCACTAATTTTTATTTAAAGAAGTTCCACTTTTAAAAAGCTAGTATTGGTTTCACATTCTTGTAGACTTGGCTACTGTCCAAGGACTTAAGCAGTTGCAGTGGATGTATAATTGGTACCTATATTTTTTATGGTATTTATAATTAGAGGAAACCTCTCAATGTTTTTTAAAAATTGTATCTGAATGTGGATTAATTAAGTGATTATATTGCACATTATGTGTATGTGTGTGAGGGGACAGCAAAATGTATCACAAAAAATGAAATGCTGCAGAATTTCAAGCTTGGAAACAGCTTTCTGTTCTGATTGTTAACTGGGGCATCTCAGCCCAGCCAAATATTGTAACTCCTAACTGCAAAGGAGAAAATTTTTGTACTCTTGATAAATAAATAAGGTTGCATTAAGGTCGTAATTGTCTTCACTAGAAATCACTCTCCTACTCAAATCAAAACAACCCTTGTGGTCCAAGTTATGACCTCAGTGCAACGCCAAGGCAGGAAATAGGCAGAGTGCAGATGAAACACTGGGAAGGGTATGAGCAGTGGGTGGGGGTTTTTTGTAAGCTGTGGCTACCTTGTGCTTTCTGTGAACACATATTAAATGCAGACCTCGTTATCATCAAGGTTTTCTACTTTTTACTAAGGTTACTTCTCTGTTATTTGTATCATACAACTTTATTTAATTTATTCATTTCACTGAAGTCTTTCATGTTTGGCACCTGCATGAGAATTTATTTTGTAATTCAAGCAAAACTAATTGCATGGTTTCCAAGAATGAAGCCAAGGAAAAAACTTTTCTGGTCTTTTCCTAGAAAAACTTTGCAACTCACATATTTATAAACAGAGGAGGAGATTTGAGAGCATTTTATTAATAAAACATTTTTCCAATTTCTTTTAAATAGCAAAATTGTTAAAGTAACAGGATTTTAGGGAAAGTCACTTTGTGCATGCTCACTAGATGTTTCATAATTGTTGATGCCATCATGGCTTATGTCTCTCACACCTCTTATTACTGACAAGATGGGACTTTTGCCATCTTCACCCTGGAACTGGGCAGGCAAACTTGAGGGTACATGACAAAAGCCAGGTTTCCTTGCATGAGCTTCTTCATTTAGAAAGTCAATATTAGGCTCTGGCCTGAAGAGTGTAACAGGTATTGATGTGTTCATGATCATCTGTTACTGGTTTATTTCATTATATGGTGCCATGCCTTGTTTTGTGATTTTCAGGCAACAAAAGTAAGAAAGGCATCTCATGCAAGTCTGGCATCTTAAAACTGAAGTGAAGGGACTCAGAGCTCCTGAATCCAGAAGAAACAGTAAAGGCAGGAGAAAGGACACAGGTGTCTAAACTGCAGAACATTAAAGACAGGTAATGAATTGCTGAAACAAAAACAAAGTCAAAATCAAAGTCAAAATTGATTACGTAGGAATATTGAAATGAAATACCAGTACATTGTTTTCAGGGAAGGTTGGAGGAGGGATAAGAACTACAGAAGATGATTTGGCCTGACACAGAATGTGGGGGAAGAAGTGAAATAGTCTAGCAGAAGCCAGAGAGAAGGTTAGATGGAAAGAAAATGAAAAGGAAAAACAATGAATGCCAATATTGGTTAGTGGACAGAAGAGTTTACTAAGTATAAAGATAAATGGTCTGAAATGTCATGAGGACATGAGGTCCAAGACAGAAAATAGGCAGCGTAATTAATATTCACATGGTGAGTCTGTGATGAGAAACCAAGGGCAGTAAACATTTATTACTGCTGCTATTATTACTCCTTCTTCCAATGCTGTGTGACCAAACAGTGGACAACCACAGAAAATGACTAAAAAGTAGGTGCTGTTCTCTTCTGTGCAGAAGATGGAATGAGGCATGGAATAGAAAGAGCACAAGATATGGTTTCATTATGCTAATGGGGAGACTTGCCTGAAAATTTCTGTTTAGGTGATGATTTTTATGGCAGTTTGTGTGTTAGACTTTTCCTTTAAACCATCCATCTCATAAATTCTCACTGTGTACAATTATCTTGGTTTGCATTCAATTTGCACGCATGATTGAACAAAAATTAATAAAATATCTTTTTGACATATTTGTGCTATTATAATGTGTAGCATGTACCACCACTACCAAAAACCATTAGACAATCCAAGGAACATTTCCAAATACCTTTGACCTAAATTTCAAAGTATCTCTGTTTCCCCCTTTCTAAAACAGAGATGATATCAGAAAGCAACTAACCAAAACTTGGTCAAGAAAAAGTGACATTGAGGACGCTACGAAGTCGAATAGCACACAGAAAATCGCTTGCAGGATAGACTTCAGAGTAGTTTGAAGTTGGAGCAATGTGCAATGAGCAACGCATGGAGTCATACACTGAACAATGGAAGGAAAACTAAAGGTTTTGTCCCTAATCTGTAACTTAATATTAGCTGTTCTGTGTTCTGGGAGAGGAAGAACTCCCCTGCTTCAAGCACAGTTTTATAACTCAATCTTGCAGTAAAAAAAGAGTCATCATTTCTTGTGTATGTTTATCTTGGTTTAACCAACAACCTTACTGCTTGAATCTCTGAATTTATTAATGCTTGACTGTCATAACATGGTTCTTAGTTTTGCAGTGACACATAACAGAAAATTGAAAGTTCTGTTATGGAAAAAGATACAACCATTGCTTTAGAAAGAGGCAAATTTATGAAAAATAAAAATAAAAACAAAGGCTTTGAAGTTCCTATTTAAGATTGCCATTTGTGGCTTTTATTTTATTTTGAATATTATTCTGAGCATTCCAGTTCTCTATGCATGTTGTCCAGTGTGTTTTTTCTACTTTGTATTAATTTATAATTTGTTTTCAGTACTTAATGTGTTTGTATTAAACATTCCTTTTCATCTTGCCATATCTTCCAAAATGATATTAAATGTAAAAATACATGCATATGGAAAGGGTTGTATTATAAGTAAAATTTCCCAGATAATAGTATATTATTGTTTTAAAAAGTTTGAGTTTTATGACTTTTTAAAAGTTTGAAGTACTATACCTGCCATCTACTGGAAGTACAAGGACAATGCATTTAAGTTTTATCATGCTAACTGTTCAGCCAATACATGTATCATTCTACCACTCTATTACTTGACTTTTTTCAGTAAAAAAAAATTAAATTAACTTCAACGTGCATTATTTAATTTATTGTTTTATTTAGAAATAGAAGTCTTGAAATTTAACTCGGATTTTCAACTCCTAAAATTTCAGATTGTTAATTAATTAATTTTAAATTAATCTAAGTATTAAGAATTAAGTGTAAAAAAAACCTTTGCCAGCTTTCCTGACCCATTCCACATGAACATCCATTTCATGATATGTACAATGTGTACAACTGAAGGGAGACAAATAATTTTCAGGTCTTTATTTTTATACTTTAAAAAAGAATAGTTACAGTATTTTAAAATCACGCTTACATAAACTAAATTCTTGTTGTTATTAAAGTGATTTTATTCTGACAGAGGTCTCATCTTTAAGACACTGGTAAATTACATTAGGTCCATTTTCATCTCTTCTTGTCTTTTAGTTCTGGTCCCATAAATCACAGTAATTTCTTTCCAGTATGGTCACTCGGGTTGCTTAAAATGAGAAAAAGTCATTAAAATATAAAGATGTGTATCTTTTGTTGTCCCTGGATTTGGGACAGTCTGACTAAAACACCATTTGATTTGGTTTACTAATTCCAAAGTACTTGGAACAGAAAGAAAAAAGAATTAGTTGCAGCTTCCAAGAAATAGGACTTCCCAAGATCCATTTTGATATGAGAAGCAGTATTTTGCCTGCATATTAACAAGAAAGTCTAATATCAATTGCTTGGTAAGCTGAGTTTCCATCAGATCAAACTGCAAAAAGGAAGAGAAATAATTAATTGTCTATTTACCTTTTTTAAATCTATAGTTAAACAAACCATGACAGGCCTGAAAGGAGAACAAAGAAGGTCACCAGTTGTCATTGAGGAAGTTTTGCTGAATTCCTAAAAGATTATTATGGAATATAATTTTCAGCCCTGGGAAGGTTATTTTATGACTATAATAGTGAATACCATTTAATTTTGGGTAATAATACTCATTTTTATTGTCCATTATTAAGGTACTCTGAGAGTATTACATCCTGAATAATTTATGGCTAAAATTGTAATGCTTTTCTAGACTCTGTTGAGAAGGTAGAAATTATATATATTTATTCTTCTATGTTTACTTTCTTTTAGTTTAATTACCTATAACAATATAATTTATTACTTTACCAGAAAAACTATGAATAAGCAGTAAAATTATTTTGTTCCTTGAAAATTAAATTTCTTCTTTCTCACCCTGGGATAAGAAATATTTGAAATTTCTATGCCACTAACAGACAGAGTTGGACAATAGTTAATCTCACTGGAAATATAAATGCTTTAGGCAAAGAAGATCTTGAACTTTTGCCTTCTGTTTGAACTGTATATATGCTAGTTTAATTTTGGAAGCATACACAGGGCATGGATTCTATATTAGTTATTTTCTTATTGAAGTAATATTTATTTGTTTATTAAAATAAACTCATTTATTGTGAATTATAAATGCACTTTAATAGCAACATTTATTGATAAAATATGCAAACCCCCTTTTGAATAGTGGCAAGCTCCCTTCATCTGAGAGATGCAGTTAGGCCCCATGCTGAGGCTGGGACTGCTCTGTGCAAAGCTAACCACATGCACCTGAACATCTGCAAACCACAGACATCCAAGATACCTTTTGCATGAATGCTTTGTTTCTGCTCCCCTGATGACCTCTGACTCCAAGCTCCATTGGAAGGTATTCCTTACAATTTTAGTACAGGTAATCCTAAGGCTGCAAGGCTTCTCAGTAGGAGCAATTCACTTTTTAACTTTTTTCTCTGCACATTCAGGGAGAAATACAGATCACATAAGCAATCTTCATATTTTCCGGAAATGTTTCTCTCTCTCTCTCTCTCTCTCTCTCTCTCTCTCTCTCTCTCTCTCTCTCTCTCTCTCTCTTTGACATTGGAGAAGAAAAAACTGAAGGGCGATAGAAGAGATTTTGTTTATGGATGTTTCCCCCAGATCTCCATAGCTCTAGGCCAGACCTGGTTAACCATTACCAGTTTAAATTAAACACTTCACATTGCTTAATGAAAAACAGGTCCCTTGTGTTGCTGCTGAAACAGAATGGTTCTTTTATTCGTTATGTGCTTTGATAGCATTCCAAATTCATCTTTCTGCATTTAGATAGGTTAAATGCTGCCTGAAGGATGTTTTGCACATTATTCCAAGCAGTGATGTGGGTAGTCCACAGCAAAAGAGGAAATATTAAAATACTGTTTTCTTTTTTAAGGCAAATATCATCCCAAGTTTAATATCCATGTGGAACAGACATTTGCTTGTTCTAGATTTCCCAATCAGAACTGCTCTTTTACTTTATGTCAGGCAGATTTCTGTGCTGTTGGCTTCCCCACAGATGTGCATCTTCTGCCACCTACTAGAAAAAGGGATCACCATGATCTGTTCAAGTGATTCCCCACAAATACTGTGTAAAGGTTCTGTAATCACTTTGTTCTATAAATGTCTGAAGTTACTTTTTCATCATGGAGATCTACTGCGTGAGATGTCTCCAAGCATGCAAGGAAGCATGCAAGCATGCAGTTAGATTTATTGAAATCAGAGAAAAAGCAAAATAAAATGCTTCCATTATCTTCATGCAGGCAAATGTTTATTTCTTCTGAACTAAGTTAATCTGTGTGTCTTTTCATGGAGTGAATAGGTTTTTTTCCTTTCCTTTCAGTATGCTAGGTTGTCCTTTGGGGTTGGATTCCAGAGGAAAAAAAACAGTTAAAAAAAGCACAATTTTGGTTTTATGTTACCTATAACACTGTAGTTCTCAATAGGTTTTGCCAAGCAATTTTGCCTATTAATTAAAAAGAAAAAAAAATTGATTTCTTGAGGTTACCATAGATGAACTCTTTTTTAAAAATTCTTTTTGTTTCAAGGAGTTGTCTAATAATATTTCCTAAATAAATATTTTTATTACTTAATGTACTATCAAAACAGTATGAAGATCTTCAATGTTTATCTTGTTTTCTTGAGAAAGAATTGGGGCAGTGTGACAGTTTCCTACAACCATGTCAGTTAGTTATTATACACCTCTTTTTTTTTTTTTCTTTTTGCAGAGGTTTTTTGTGTTAAACCTTCCCAGGATAGAAAGAAGAGATTATTAGTATCTTTTTTAACAGAGAAAGTTAAAATTTAAAATTTATTTATTCATCAAGGTGTTCTACTAGAATGAACTCCGTATTTGCTGGGATGTATGATGACACTATTTTATAAATTGAAATGACCGGAGGAGCCTTAAGAGCACACTAGACTGCATGACTTCTTCCCTCACCCCTGGCTGAAGATCTGAAAACTCCTCTAAAAGTTAAGAAAATACAAAAAGCTACTTAAAACAAAACACAATCCAACAAAACTCCACAAAAAAAATTGCTCCTTCTAAAATATTGCCTAAACAATTCAGTAAGCATTCCAAAGTCATAAATTGGTGAGAAATTTATATGTTATAGATGTGATAAAGTGATTAAAGGGTACTATAGTAGATTTACTCAGATTTTACCCTCACAATTATGCCTGTAGGATAAGAATTCTGGAGTGGCTCTACAGAAAAGATTTTTTTTGAGGTACCCAGCAGAATGTAATCAGCCTCATCTTTGATTTCCTCCCATTGAGGCCATTCAGAACCAGATGCACTTCTGCCTGATATGTGCTATCTATAAGGTGATAAAAGGGTAAAATCATATTGATTACATGCACATATTTCACCAACTGGAGTAGTTGATTAAGGATCAAAGAAAATTAATGATTGCTATAAAATTTTTGGAATTAGCAATGTCATCCTGGGACAGCAGCATTTACCTGGTTAATAAAAGGGCACAGGAAGAGAAGTGAGAAGAAGCCAGGTGGTTATGGTTGATCACAGCATGAAGCCTGCATGCCCCAACTTTGAGCAACCCCACTGATCTTTAGTAAGCTCCAGCTTTGTACTATCAGTAATGATGATATTTTTCCTATCTCTCTGGAATTCTTGGGAGAAGTTTGCAGTAAAATGTTCTATATTGAAATTACAAAAAAAAAAATTTAAAAATTCTTTGTATCTTCAGCGAAATAATAAGTAGTGATCTTTTATCTTATACATTTCATTTCTGTCTAAAGTATTTTTTTAATTAAGCATAAAAATACTAACTGGATAATAATGTTTTGAGTAAATAATTTGCCCATCTATACTCTTATTAATCACCACCTTAATTGCTACCCAAAATTTCTGTTGCAACCGAATTGATAATTCATTTGAGGTATTTAGGAATAAGTAGTAGTAATAAGTGTGTCACTTACTACCAAAAACTAAAGAGGAACCTAATGCTTTTCTGCAAGTTGTATCTGGTGTCCTAGAAAACTAACTCCTTCTTCAAAAAAAAAATTAATACAGAAATAAGACTTCTTTCAGCAGTACTGTGTCTGAAATGAAGGACAGTTTCCATCTCTGTATTTTGTTGGGTACCTAGGAATAACACAGACACCCAGCATCTGAGCTACATGTGAGCTTTTTACAGAGAAACGCCTTAACAGAGTGAAAAGATCATTAATAGCCCAGACTCAATCTTCTTTATGCAGCTCAGGCATCACATGAGTAATTTGCTGTCCATAGCTTTGAGAAGCACAAATATAAAAGCTACAAGAGACAGGATAATGGTATCTTGGTGATTACGCTGTTTTTCTAACTACTTCCAAGGCTTTTGCTTTCAGTTCTGCCTTAACAAAAGGATGAGCCTGAAAACAAGCCAGGTTCTTATTAAAAGCATAAAATTTCCTAACATGTCTAACAAAAAAAAAAAAAGGTCTTGCTGTTCAGATGTATGTGTTCTGGCAGATTTACATGGTGTTTATGTATAGTAGATTTGATCCCATGGACAAATGCTGAATTCTTTGCTTAATTCCCTAAGTGCTAAGAAATTAGAAGTTCTTGGCAATAATAAAATTGAATTCTCAGTAACAATGCTTTTCAGGACAAAAAAGTTGGAGCTTTTACCTTCTAATCGTAAGCATGTTTCACAACCACAGCTGAAAGGGCCAGCCAGTGAGGAAAAGAAGTGTTATGTGCTACATCACTCCAAACTTTGACACACTGTTGCTCTAGTGAACATATAATTCATCACTATTTTTTATTCTGACATATGCTCAGTAGGCAGTGGGATAAGATCATGAATTCCAGACAAGTAGCTGCTATAACTATCTTTGTTATATGCAGGGATTTATTACAAGCATCTGTTGAAATTATTTTAGATCATGGTAATTAAACCAGGATCAGCTCTAAATGTTTAATCCAGATCCTTTTAGCTAAGAAGAACAATACTTCAGGGACTTACATTCTAAGCAATCTGGATTTCAGTAAGTATATGTGTGTTCAAGTGAAATAATTCAGAAGGGGAGGACATGTGAAATGTATTAATCCTGGAATGTACTGCATTTGCTCATTTGCCATAGGGGAACCGTTTCAGAAGTACCTTTGGTAAAGGCTGCAGAAACCTTGGCCTAATCACAGGGTTAAATGGGTACTTGGCACAAGGGATACTCAGAATGACATAATGGAGAGGTTATAATGTATGAATGTTAATTGCAGGGTTAATAGTTTCCATGTTTTAATGTTTATTATTCTGTAAAGACCAAAACGATGCTTTTAGATATTACTGTTCTCATATAGTGACCCAAGTCACTGCTTTTCATCTAGTTGGTAAACTTGAAGATCTAGTGCAGTACTGCAAATAATGAAATGGAGAATCCTGTCTGGAATACCCAATTTTTAAAAAAACGCATACATGAATCTGAATTTTCAGATTCGAATGTGTTTTTTACAGTATTTCTTTCTTCTTATTGTTGTCCATATGTCTAAAAATAATTCTGGAAACCATTAACAACTTCGATATGCAACTTTTAAATCTTAATAGTTCTAGCACCACTTAGAAAAAGATGTGGGGAAAAAAGCATTCAAATGTCTTCATTGTAAGACAGTTTCAGTATTCAAATAAAATTCACAGAGAAATGCACAATAGAGATGTCCACTAAGGCAACATGATTTTGCCACAGTTTTATTCCATTATATATCTGTCAAAAACTAGTGTCTTTTATCATGAAAACAAATCAACACCCTCTTCCTGTATATAATTAAATGTTTGTAGAGCCTTTTTTTTTTCTGTTTACTTTAATTGACAAAAAACAAATGGCTGCAAAAGGAATGGAATACAGAAGGGGTTCTGGCTAACATGCATATGTAAGACTCAAACAATACTAGCTTCATAAATCTTCCCTTTACAGTTTTTACTGAAAAAAGCATATCAGTAAATTATATCTAAAATATTGTAAACTATTCTGCACTTCTCCCTTCCTCTGGTGACCCTAAACTTTTCTAGATTCAGTCCTTGTGGTTGATAGAAAACATTCCTGCTCCTCTCTCCTCTAACACCATTCCTTGACGTCCATCATTTGTCTATGTAAATAGACACACAGTAATGGTTTCAGCTTACTATTCAGTGCTCTGCCATGATAAGAATCCACAGAAAGCCCAAAGTCTTCCTAACAAAAAACAAAAAAAAGTGCAATGTCTCAGCTTAATCTAGTTCTCCATGTATGATTTCCCTGGTGTGATGCTGTGGATGGCTCCACCAGTTTCTCAGTAAAGGCAGTTGATGGTTTAGAAGCAGCTGAAATGTGCTCTGTGCTCTGAGAGAAGATAAGTGGATGTCTTATAAAGGTCTTTCTGCTATTCCCTGTGAAATGATTATTATTATCATTACTATTAATATTGTTGTTGTTTTGTCTGTTTATGGTTCTCTAAATGTCCCTACAGTGTTAGTGCAATTGTCTTGAGAAGCAGGAAGAAAATACTGACTCTGATCTCAGTGAATTAAATTGGAATTTGGAGTTTTTGTGAAAATGAAGATTATGTTTCTCTTAAAAGGTACTTTTATGGCAGGAAGAACAATGATAGTTGCTTGGTGACAAGCTATTGGCCTGAGAAGGCAAAGGTACAGTCAAGACAAATAAAGCTGTGTAGTTAATTAAAAGTATACCCAGCGATTATAACTCACAGGTGCTACTATTAAAATTATAGGGTCTTCTGAAGAATTTTAAATCTTTTGAAGAGACTGATGTTCTAGAGGTAGTGCATTTCTTCTTATAGCCTGCATCATCTGATGACCTTTACAATCTTTTTGACCCTTTCTAGATTGATATAATTTTAAACAGAGATATTTGTATTTGTGAGTTACAGTTATTAAGCATTAGAAATGGCGAGGCTCATAATAAACCCAGACTTCAAAACTAAGGTTATAGATCTAGAGACATTCACCATAAACTCAGTCATCTTGGGACTTTTTCTTCTGTCCAAGAACTGAATACTCATCAATAAATTTCTTATAAACTATACTAAGTAAGAGAGGAGCAAAAGTTCAGGGACTAAACTGAGTTAACTTCCATTATGCTGTTGACGGTACCACTAACAACACTTATTAATGCCAATGTTGATTGGTTATAAAAATACTCCAAAAAATCCACCAGGTTTATATGTCACCAGTGTCTAATATTATAAAACTTCCTTAATTGTACAGCACACTGAAATGTAATCTTAGTTTTTAAATATCTGTAAATATTTTGTCATAAACACTTTTTATTTCAGCTAAAGCAATGTGCTATTTCTTTTCTTAAGCCATGCAAGTCACAAAATTTACTGTGCACGTGAGTGGAAACAATTGGATTTACAATGAGAAATACATGCTGGAGTTAGCAAGTGAATTCCCTGAAATGTAAACTCTTTTATATATGGTAAACTGGGTCCCAACCTCTGTGTCAAATGTCACTGTGAATTATAATAATTGCAATTTATGGTAAAGACTAGAGTAAGGTTTGAAACGTGTCAGCACATATCATGAAATAGAAATAAATTACAGCTTGTCAAAATTGACAGATTTCTGTTAGGTGCTTTCTTTCACATTGACTGCATCAGACCTTTATACACCCAGCAATTAACTTTATTCCCATTAATATTCAGCAGTGTTGACAAGACTGACACAGTAAGACTCAGTTTGTATAAAAGTAAAGACAGTTTGATGTAGATTTATTATATTGTCTCATAATTCACTGTTGAGAGGTAGATCTCTATAAAGGAAGAACAAAGCTATTGACTCTGGTGTTGACTTACTGTGCCAAAAAGGATTCTGATTTTCTGTTTCTCAAGGTACACAGATTTTTGTTTGGAAATAAACAGTAATTTTATCTAAAGCCTTAGTAAAAATAATATTAATAAACTGGTATCATCCTGTTTATCATTTCCATATATTCCCTAGTTCCCTACGTCTTTTTTGGAACATTTAGAACAATTGCAATTATTTATAAATAAGGCAAAGCATATATCAGAAGCATGGTTTTAACTTCCCTAAGAAAATAAAATGTGTACACTACTTCCAATCCTGCTAGGTTACTGCCTCACAAAAGGAAAAAAACAAGTTTCCAACTAAAGTGGGAAAATAACACCTGAAATCAAAAAGGTCCCACCAGTTGGTGTATCCATGCTATATTACATTACCCAACAAGGAGTTAATCATGAGAGAGAGCAGGTTTCACAGTGTTTGAAAGAAGCTTTACAGATGTTAAGAGATTTAACAGCTGCTAGGTTTAGGTTTATAAGATTTACTCAAACTGCGTTTACAGATTTGCTGGCGCACTGTTGAAGCAATTACACAGACACAAACTTTAAATTAAAGTACATACACGGGCTTTTCTTTATGGTACATTACTTTCATAATATCTTTTATGGAAGAATCAGGAAGCCCTAAATTAACCCTTACCTCAGGCATTTCAGCTAGATAAATCAGATATTACATTACAGTAGTTAAAAAGTGACTGCTGTAGATGTTCTTGCTGAATGTGGCAGCCTTTCTTAACGGGGTCTCTGAATGGGATTAAAACAATAAAAATTTGTAGCAGCATTGCCAATAAGTTTTTTCTTCCCTGTACTTTCACATTGAATCTGGAGACTTGGAGGAAATTTACTTAAAAGCAATGTGGGTCACTGCTGTGTGTCAATCCCTCTATAGCTACTTCAATATAATGAGATTGCAGCACAGGTAAAACAATGACAGTTTGACCCAAAAATATCTCAGTCGATATTCTGTATGTGCACAGAATAACAGAAATGAAAGTGAGCTGCTTAGATGCAAATTCTCATCTCACAGGTCTCTGTGATAAATGAAAGCCCTGATCATCCACTGAATAGAGCAGGACAACCTTATTGCTGTCACAAATCTTGTCTTTGGGCTTTAAGGTCTCATTCTGTGTCTGCATTTTGAAAATGTCCTTAAATGTAACTTTAAGTGTCGAGTTCCTCTTTGGGTCCAACCTCTCTGAATCTTTTGGAGATTACCAGGAACAGAAAGACAGAAATATTAAGCACTGGACAAACCACAGAATCAGAATGGGTCCACTCCTACTTCTGTGGGTCCACAAGCAAGGTCACGACAGAGGATTGCCTCCAGGCAGTTCTGGAATAACTCCCCTGAGGGAGACTCCACAATTTCTCTGGAAAATCTGTTCCAAATGGACAGCTGGGGGAAAAAGGGAAAGATGGGTTGATTGGACTAAACCACTCTCAAACTCTCCATATTGTACTGGTTGTTAGAGTGGTCCTTCTAAACTTTGCACAGCATATTCAGTGCATCTTTATATAATTGTCAGAATAGTGCTGCCAAAAAAAGCTGTAAAGGAAGAGGACTCTCATTTGGATTTTTCTCTATTAGCAATATTATAGTGATGAATTTTGCATGAGAATAAACCCCACACATTTTAATTGTTATTCAGCTGTTATGCCAGCAACGTTGCCCATATTACAATCTGAAAACGTTGTTGGTATTCTGTAATGCAGTAAATAATAGAATATACAGCGTGAGTCTTCAAGAGTATCATCAGGAGTTATTCAGTCTTTCCTAACTTCATTAACATTAAACCTTCATTTACATGCTTGTATGTTGATTCTGAAACACTTAGACTATTATACTTTTTCTCAGATTTTCCAGCTCTCATCCTGTCTTTCAGGATTTGAATTATTGGCATAGCTTTCTAAATGTATTCATTCCCTTAACTACAGCACCAGCCTTGGGGCATATTTTTGTGAGAATTGTCTACCTGGCTGCTTTCTTTTCCACACTGAGGTAACTGCAAAGTAACAGCAAGAGAGACTTTGTAAGTTTGCTCCTGCTGCTTGCTGTTATGCAATTTGGTTCACCTGTAGAATGGTAAAGTTGTTATTTTTGCAATTCCTTGTTGTCAGTGGCTGGTGATGGCTATTGTAAAAAATCATCACCAAGATCTTTTTATCCATTCCTCATGACACTCCTTTATCATCAGGATATTGTTGGCTATACATATATATTTTTTTTAGTAGCAAACTGATTAAGCTTTAACTTAGTTAAATTTCATAAACCACAAACTGGCTGCAAGCCTGGAAACACTGAAACTTTTGCCTAATTGGAATCAACTGCTTCTCTGTTTATACTAGATTATAATGTTATTGGCTCAATTTAGTTTGTGGGAAATAAATTGTTGATGGTTTGGCTCAGCAGCTGTAACAATGAAAAAATGCAAAAAGAAAAAAAAAAGATGTGAAGATAACAGGCACAGCCTGTTTAGCATTGCTAAAGTCATTGACATTATCATGGAGAAATGGTCTAAAGCCAAAAGAAGCTCATTTGGACAAGATGGAAGAGAAGAACTGTGGACTGTTACTGAACATTGCAGACTCAAAAGATATGTTTACACTGTTGCATTGTCCCACTCCCTGGTTTTTGCCAGGGTCCTAATCTGCTATTGTTCACGCTGCAGAGATGTTAATGTGCATGCAAGCTCCCTTCTGGGATGAACAAAATATTTCTCTTGAGGGGAAATCCTACCCATGTGATCCCTGTGGCTATGGAGTATGCTGATTTCTTAACTCCTCTATGTGCACCAAGAATGTAAGACATGCTAGCTACCCTTAAAGGACCTCTTTGTATGGGTTTGGAGAGATCTTATTTCTAAGAGTATTAAACCCATATGCCCATTCCCTGTGTAATATTATAAGAATAAATCTCCATCAGGCCCAGCAAGGAAGAACTTTTAACAGCTTACTAAAGGAGGCAGGTTGGCTTCTTCTTTTCCACTTCATCTCACCAGTATTCACGAGAACTCTATTTTCCTACAGTCCATTAGAGTTCTACAGGAATAGGAGCACTGATCTCAAGGCTCTGCCTTCTGACTTAAGCCCACATATACTTGCCAGTAGCTGCTATGTCATCTTGGACCTCTTTTGCTAATTCATCTCTAGGGCTGCAAAGCAATAGATATAACTGGGCTTAGGCAGTCACTCAGGCATTTGCAAAGTTTACTCAGGGTTGGCTATGGGGCATCTGTTGTGTGTCACACACATCGCTTTCTGAACAGCAGTGCAGTACATCGTGTGTTAACAGGCATATCATGCCATCAAACACTTCCAAGAATTGGTGTACTAGTTTGGGTTTTTTTAACTCCACTTACTGAGAGTGGAAATTCTTGAAGTCTGAATGTTTTAAGACTAGCTATTATAGTAAAATGAGGATTTGGCCTTAGTAGACTGCCTACTATAAAACCTGCTGACAGAACCAGGAAAGTGCAAGAGAAATCTTTCTCACCCAGGCTAGGAAGGTCTGGGACAATAGAGACAGAGGCAGAGAGATATCTGCAGAGAGCAGAAAGAAATTATTACCTATGTGGAGGTGGCCTGGAAGGCAGTGTGATCATAAAATCTTCATTAAGGCAAGCTGGGCCAAATGATATGGTGGCTTTGAATGCAAGAGTGCCAAAGCCATCCCTGAGGACCTGCCCTCCTGCTGCCAGGCAGGACACCTGACATCTCCCCCTAGACACTGTAGATTAAGTATTTCAATGGAGTGCAGTTCTCCCTCTGATGGAAAATGACAGTTTTTCAGAAAAATAGGAGAGTTATATATCTGAAAAGAATGTGGTAAGCCAAGAATTTTGGACTATTACTGACTGTGAAAAAAAAAACAAACTCAAAAATCAATAACAAAACCAAAAAAACAATCTACATCTCTTCTTTTGGCTTGAGCTTTTAGCTGAGGAAAATCAGACACCCATACAGCAGGACATACGTGCTTTGCTTTGCTTCAGTACTGACGCAATGGTATATTCAGATTTCATAGGTTTTAACCTTAACCTTAAAAAGAAACCCAAGCTGTTGAGGTTCTTTCAAAGCAAAACATAAAGTAATGCAAACTGTGTTTGCAGACAGACTGAAACCATGACTGCAATGTATGAGCATTTCCCATCTGTCATTAACCTCATTGTGATATTTAGCTCTAAAGCCCGATGATGTTCTGTTAGCAACCATATTCACTGTCTTAGGAGTGATTATTTTAGTGTACATACCACAGAAGAAAATGAGGCAAAACTGTTGGGAGATATGAAGATTTTTTCATTGAATAAAATACAGAGGGAAGGAATGAATTAGGAAAGAAACAAACATTAATTAATTGAGAAAATATAATACCAGGAAAAGAAAAAACAAATAAACTGTAACTTTTAAAATCACCCTTTTCTCACAGGGATCTTGCATGTCACATAAAGGCACTGCACAAAGGTAACAACAAAAAATCAGTCTCGTATTTTCCTTAATCGCTAGGCTTGCTGCTGGTATCGTGAAGTGTTTCACTAGGAAACACTTGAATTCATCTGTAGTTCACAGGAAACTCAACTAGGCCCTTAGAGAACATTTAACATTCTTGTCCTAGTCTATCTGAAACAATAACACTGCAAGTCTTAGGTTTCCCCTATATAAAATAATGTGGTAGTCTGTGAACTCTGATTTTGATTAGTCAGATGCTAACACTATTAATTGCTCATGTGGTGAAAAAAGCAGAAGATATATTTATCAGATTTTTAATCCATGCAGGAGAGACCTGCCATTCACTCTTGGAATTCCACCCACCTGAGCAAAAGTATTAGAGAAAAGGTGCTGAAGAAAGCTTAGGAAGTGAGGGGAAAGTGCCTCCCTTTAGCTCTCTTCAACTTCCTCAGGAGGGGAAGCGGAGAGGGAGGCACTGATCTCTTCTCCCTAGGATCCAGTGACAGGAAATGTGAAAATGATTCAAAGCTGAGCCAAGTCTGAATAACAGAAACCATTACTTTGTTGAGGGAGTGGTCAGGCACTGAAAGAGGCTTCCAAACAGGTGGCTGATGCCCCAAGTCTGTCAGTGTTTAGGAGACATCCAGGCTTTTAATGATGTGCTTTAGCTGTCGGTGAGTCCTGATCTGGCCAGGCATGTGGGCTAGATGATGCTGTACAACCCTTCCAACTGAAGTAGTCTATTCTATCCTATTTTGTGCAGTTCTGTGATTTTCCTTTTTTTATGAGACATTTTCTGTTTTCTTTGTAATGACTCCTAGACACCCATTTACCCAGATGAGAACACAAATAATGGATATCCATCCATTTTCAGGTGTATCAGCTGCAACTATGACTAAGAATACACAGTGCTTTGATAACACAGTGATAAAGTGATCCATTTTCATTGCAATTTTTTTATTGGACAGATTTTTCACAAAACAGGGGGAAGGCTTTTAGCTTTACTGACTAGCATCACAGCTTCTTTTTGAAATACACATAAGGAAGGAAAACAAAATGGGGGAAGACAAATAGTAATAAAGGTGTGACCAAGAAATCTGAGTCTTTACTTCAAATATCACTTTGAACACTTTTTGATTCCAAATTCTAGTGGATAACTTGCCAACAAAGATGTCTGCTTTCAAAGTACTGTAGGAACAAGGTTACAGAATCAGATAAATGACATGCATTATTCTAACATCTTCTCACTAAACTGATTTAATTGACTAGAATTAAAATCCCCTGTTCTTTTAATAACTTGTATTGAGATGTACTTTATGTGTTGGTTCCCGTGCCTGTGCATTTCAGCAGCTAAGTGATAAGTCTCTAACATGACGCTGTCACACTAACTATTATTGGAAAAAGGAAAAAATCAGACCAGACATCGTGAAACCCTTCCTCACTTGTCTCTCCTTCTCTCTTCCCTCCTCTTCAGCCAATTAAGATGCCCTTGAACTTACTAAATAAATATAATTATATAAATATCTATATCTAAATTGACTGCTTGAAAAAGACATTCAAATCAAGAAGCTGCAGATATACGCTAAACATTCTGTGAAGAGTTACTTAGTGTCTATTTAAGGAATTGTTACTTGGGACAAAAGTGACAACCTTGCATGCTCATTGTTTGCTTTTGCAGCTTTAACTATGGAACTTGTGACAGGATCCCAAACAGACTCTGGTCTGGATATTCTGTCACACATTTACTTTAAACTCTTCAGCCCACTGGGATGCTCAGCTTTGTAAAACCATGTTTTACTAGATTGTTAGATCTAGTTTTGACACAGAGAGGGCTCATATTTGCTAGGTGGGACCTGTAAGAAATTCAAAACCAAAACACAGTGTGACACAAATCCTCCCCCGTGCGGCTGGCTTATCTTCCTCCTGTCCATGCTGCCCCAGCTGGCTGCACAAACTCTGTTGCTGTTGCAGAATGAGGACAGAGCTGACAATGAGCAACAGGTACCAGTCCAGCAGACAAATCACTCTTGCTCTGCAAGGTTTAATGGGATATTCACTGCTGCAATTAGGTATTCAGCACATGAACTGTCCTTCAGGAAAAGATATCATTTTCCTTGTTGTGATTTATGTTGTGGCTCTATGTTTTCTTTGTAGTTTAAATTTCTTGGTTTGGAATCAGGAAATGTAGACACACAGTTTGTGGTGACTGGGAGTGGGGCTGGAGCCAGCCTCATCCCAGTGGGTCCAGCTGTGAGAAGCAGGTGGGCAGCACTGACAGCAATGAGCCATGGAGTGCCCAGGGGCACTGACCAACCACCAAAGGGAACAGAGGTGCAGTGCATCAACATCAGGGGTATAAAAGGTTGGGCTAAAGAACAAGAAGGGCTGATGCTTGCAGCCTTCTGGAGTGTCCTGGTGTTACCCTGTATGGGTAGGTGCCTGAAGCCTTCTGGTGAGGTGTGGTGTTACTGTGTATGGGTGAATGCCTAAAGCCTTCTGGAATTGTGTGGTGATACTCTGTGTATTGTGGCAGTCTAGGCTATGATATATGCTGTGACGGGGAAACTGCTGTCAAATAGGTGAGATTCTCTTACCACTAAATCAATCTGAAATGTAAAACTTAAAGGTACCCCTTTATTTACAATTGCTGACCACCACAGTGGGTCTGCTGGAGGACATGGGGCTGTCTTTCATAAAAAGGTGAGGAATGTAAATTAAAATGTTCATTTCCATTCAACACTCAACAGCTCTTACATGACTGTATATTTACTAATTCAGAACACATTAAAACCAGGAATTTCCTTGGTCTTGTCAAGCTTTGGATTACATAGTTCAATAACTGTATTTTATCACCAGAAGAGATTTTTAAATAGATATAATTGATACTTTTTTCAGTTATCATTAATTAGCAATAATAAATTTAAAAGCATATTTCTTCCCCTAAGAGCACAACTGCCTTTTGTTTTCTCAGAACTTATTCTAATCAAAAACTCCACCATATTTTATAGTACTTCTTTATAGACTTATATTACAGCCCTGTTAGATTTGGATGTGTGTAGCAGCTGAATCTCACAGTTCATCAGATAGGAAGGAACATGAGTTTTTTCCAGGTAAAGACTAGATCTGTGTGGTTCAGTGGTTCTTGTCTTCAGGAAAGAGGCTGTCCTGGAGACCACAGAAATTGCACGATTGGCAAATAACTTACAAGACAAACCTTAATTGTAACTGAAGCAAAAAGCAGCCTGGCATTTGTAGGGACACCTGTTAGTTTGCAGGATAAGAATTGCAATTAAGGTTACCACTAATAACTTTTTTCCCTGACAGATAAAAGCTAATTAAGTTACATTGTTCCTGTCTGTTTTAACTCCTTTCTTTATTCTAGTTTCCACTTACTGTCCTTTTACTTTATTTGTTGTTATTCTGCAAAATTTTAATCTGCGAGGTGAGCTAAGAACTAGAATTTTGGGGGGTTTTCTGAGGCGTTTCTTTCCAGGCAAGATATGAAACTCCCTTAGGTCAGCACCATTAAAACAGCCCCAACTTGTAGGATCATAGAATCATATAACTTAGGTTGAAAGGAACCTCTAAAAAATCATCTAGTCCTGCTCACCTGTAATGGACAGGGACATATTATCTTAGATCAGGTTGTTCAGAGCCTTGTGAAACCTGACCTTGGACTCTCCCTGGGATGGGGCATCTGCCACATCTCTGGGCAACTTGTGCCATTGCTTCAACACCCTCATAGTAAAAATGTCTTCTAAATCTATACTCTTCTAATTTTAGAAGCATTACCCATTGCCCTATCACTACAGGCCCTGCTAAAAGGACTGTCCCCATCTTTCTTGGAAGCCTGATTTAAACATTGAAAGTCTGCTATAAGGTGTCCCCAGACCCCTCTCTTCTCCAGGCTGGACAACCCCAGCTTTCTCAGCCTTTCCACACAGCAGAAGTGCTCCAGCCCTCTGATCACTTTTGTGGCCCTCTCTGGACCCACTGCTGTGGGTCCACAGTCTTGTGCTGGGACCCCAGAGTGGAAGGGGAAAATCTCATCCCTCACCCTGCTGGCCACACTGCTTTGGATGCAGTGCAGGATAAAATTTAATGGAAATGCTAAATACTATGTGATGGCTTGCTCAGGAAGTCATTGAAGGGTGTCCAAGCAAGCACTGTTATAGATAGGTCTTTAACTTTTGACAGCTAGGCAAAACATGAAAACTCATCACCTGCTTCTTGTGCTGTCTTTTAGTGTTCCATACGCGTTACAAAAAAGTAATTACAGTAGATTTTCAGAAAAAAGTGCAATGGTACAAAAAAATCTTGCTACGTGATTTGAATGTTCTGATTGAAGTTAAATATGATGTGTCTGCGAATAAGAATAACAAGCTAGTAAATGATGTCGACTCTGCAACCAATCTCTACAAGTTTTGTTTTGTGCTTACTTTATCTAAAAGCTTTTTTTAAGTAAACCTCTCCACAAAGGAGTAAAAAATGTAATTTGGATACATTGTATTCTTAGATATAAGAAAAATGAGAGCCTTAGGATATTTAATTTTTGTAGCAAAAGTTTTGATGATGCAGTTTGAGTTTGAACCTGGGTTTTTTTTTTTTTGACTGCTCTCTGTAACCATGCACCAAGCATGATAAAATTACTTCTACTCTATTGAATATTTACTTTTGTCAAATGCTAATAGAGAGATTCAAATTCAATTCATGTAAGAAGATTTAGGTCCAATGGATTTCAAGGATCCTTTCAGTTTGTTAGCAGAAAGATATTAATCTCACCATGGCCTTGAAAGAGCATTAAGAAGTTTGTGTTCAAAACTTTGTACTTAAAAAAGGTCTCTGAATTCCAAGTGTCACATCCTGAGATCTGTTCAGTTTTGCTTTTTTTGTCACCTACTTTTTCTCCTCTTCCAGTCATACGCAATGAGAACAATAGTTGGAACATGAGAAAATTTGAGCTAAGATTTCAAAATGATGAGACCAAAGTGAGTCTGTCAAAACACAAGCTTTGAGACCAAACAAAACACATTGCAAGCTTGATAATGAGTATATGTTGTTATGAATAATCACTGAGAATTCTCTGAAACTGTATAGACTGTGTTTCATGTTTGCTGTTGTGAGTCATGGAAAACAGCAGGACCTCTGACATTGCATTAAGCTGACACATTTGTTAAGCTATTGTTTACCAACTATCCTTCTTATCACCAGTATGAACCCAGTATTGTCATATATAACTGTGTGTAGTAATATGCTGGATTTGCCTTTGAATCCTGCACAGATTTTTAAAAAAAATTTAATAAACTAAATATTGTTTTTCTTTGAGTATGAGAATTATCTGACTGACCATCTATGGCCAAACACCTTTTGAGATTTTTTTGACCAGACTCAATCTTTTGAAACTTAATTTGCAGTTCTGAATCACAAAATCACAATTTTTAATAGGGATGTAAATCAGATAAAAAATGAGAGCAACTGGAGTTGAAATGGAAATGCATCAGAGCATAAATTATCTGCTTTTCTGGTTAAAGTGAACAATGAGAATTTTTCTACATCAATTTATACAGAAAAATATTTAGCTATGTGAAAAAAACGCAAAATATTCAGAAGGTGGCAATAGATAAATTCACTGTAAACAAACAACATTGAAAAGAATAAAAGCAATAGAGGCTCATGTATTTAACCGAGTTCTGATGTAACTGTAAGTACTCAGCAAGGTCTTGGGTAACATGGCAGACATTGCTGTGTAAACCTTATCTCAAACAATGTTCTTGTGTCATGTAAAAATGCTAAAAAATTTGCTAAGAACAACAACATTTGAAAGATAAGCTCAGGTTTAGTTCAGACATCTAGTTTTCTGTTTCCTAGATTTCCCTTCAACTTTTCCCTTTAATGTGATGCTGCATAAGATTTTACCTATCAATAGAAAGACCATCAAAATGTTGTAAGTAACATTTTTATGCTGTGTTTCTCACTCACGACACACCTATGTTTGTGTGGGTGGTTTTCTTGTCAGAGTTGGCCTTAATGTGGCTATACATTTTATCTCAGATTAGCTGTCATTTAATGAATCAGTAATCTGATGATTTTTAGAAGATTTTAGCTTCTCTGAATATATAGCAGCATATCTTTAGAGCAGTCTTTTAAGCGATGATGAACGAGGACACCAAATGTGTTAAGAATTGGAATTTATGGTGTGCAAGTAGATAAAGGATGATGAAGTTCTGAATGGTAGATGACAGAGGGAAGACAATTAACCTCCAGTAAGGATCCCTTGATATCCAAAAGTCACAGATCTGAAGTCACTGTTCCTACAGTGGAGAACTGCACTTAGTGTTGTCTACGCAGGAACTGCAGAGTGCTTTGTTAACACTGTGCGTTTTGTTTTGACACAAGTGTTGAGAGCTCTAAATATATGAATTGCCTGTGTTAGCACCATTAACATAGAATATTCAAATCTGTGACACTTTCTATAAGAATGAAATCTTGCAGAATTGAAAATGGGATACTACAGAATCTCAATTGTTGGCCCTTTCAACTTCTAGGTTCTTTCTATGTGTACAGAAGTACGAAAAAATTAGACATCTGCAAATAAATAAATCAATCATTTTTCAAGGATTTACTTCAGTGGGAGGATTCCCCCATTATTGCAAAAGGATAGTTTTTGGGGTTTTTTTTAGATTAATAATATATAAAAAGATGAAAGCTGATCCATGTGAAACAGGTTCCTGTAAGTATCTTTATTTCATCTTATAGATTCCAGAAGATTTCAATAAGATTCTAAGGGCAGTTCCATTTCCTTATTGGACAATCTGGACCAAAATTAAGGTGTATTTTACCTATTAGCTAAAACAGGAAAGCAAGTTAGTATAGAAGTATTGACAAGCAGCCTTAGAGAAATGTGTCTGTGCTAGAGAGGCTTAAAATCAATGGTGAATGTGCACACCATTAATTATGTGTCTATTTATTGTGGAATAGTTTCAGACCATGATAAAACTTTTTCCAGACTTATTCCTACCTGATCCTAACCTCTAAATCAAGGAATTGAACATACTATGAAAGATGGCATGCTGTTTATCTGTTTAATTAGTCTTTAATATAATTTCATTTTATCGTAACCTAGAACTTCATGATGAAGAATAAGATTACAGATCTTTGATTTTTTTTTTGTGCCTTTTAAAGATGCTAGAATTTTTTTTAATAATATATGAAAGTTTACTTGACTATTGTGGATAAAATCTGACTCAAGAAAAATCAATGTTTGAATAACTCTAGGAAAGCAAAGCCAGATATATAAACTTTGAGGGTTTTTTTAATTTTTGCAGCATTATTTTACAATATCTCAAGTAAAACTCAGCCCATTTAGAAGGCAGAGGTGAGGTTCTAAAAGATGACCTGCACATGTAAGGATGTCACCAATTGCAGATATAAGTGTTATTGGAGTCTAAAAACAGAAAGAAATAAAATATAGTTTATTCACTGACCAAAAAGTGCAGATAAAAATCTTTTGTCTGATACGGGTGTACCTCCCAAGCACTGTCATTGAACAGAAGGCAGCATGCTAATCACAAGAGCTGTTTGCATTAGTAGACTTATAAAACATGAGCATGGCCACCACAAGCTTTGAAGGCACAGATCATCAATTATTGCACTAATTGTTTGTTCTGCTTGTGTCTCAGGCGAAAAGAAAAGAGTCACTGAAGCAAAAGTGAGACACAGAGAATTACAAGCTCAGTGACAGTTGAGTTTCACCATCTCATTATTCATTACTTGTTTTGCTGTGCGTGTGTGACTTGAAGTTGGGTGGACTCATGTATTCTCAAAGATGCACACTGTGCAACACTGGAGAAATCATTATGTACATTATTCTGCAACTCCAGGCATGAAAGCTTTTTCTTAAAGTTTTGTCAGCTTCTTTCTTAGCTTTTGTTTCCAACTCAAGTAAGAAATACCAAAGGTACCAATTTTAGGGTTTGGGTATCTCTATTGAGATTTGAAATCCAGGTGTTAGCAAGCACATTTCTAGGAGGAAATTACTTCCATTTGAACAAGGGCATCTTGTCACACAACTTAGAAAAAAGGTTTTTTTCAAGCCATTACTCATTCATCTCTCTGAAAATGACTCAATTGCAACATCCTAAGAGTCGTATTGCTCAAATAAAATAGTGATCTTAAAAAGTCCAAAAAGGACATAGCATTGATGCTAGAAACTTCATTGATCATGACCAAGAAGAATAGTATGCAGACATGAAATTTAACATTCACATAATATATTTAAGCCTTTTTTCCAATGTTATAAATATAATTTTCCCACCAATGCATTATAATATATACTAAATATCTAGAAAAGCAGTAACAGTGCTCTAGTAGCAGACTTGTCTGAATTTCTATCTCATAGGTAGAGAAATATGGTCCTTCACTAGCAGTGCATCATGTTGATTCCTAGCTTCCAACATATTTTTTTAATTATACTTTGAATCGTACAGGTTTTTTTAATTCCCAAAAATGGGTAAAATTAAGTCTTTAAGTATACATAACTCTACATATTTCAATGATTATGGTAGAAAGACCAAGGAGTTCATGGCAACTCCTCTGTGAGAGACTCTTGCCTCTTAAAAAGAACACTTTGTAAGAAGCAACTACTCTTCTTGCCTACTTTTATTAGATGAATGAAAGTATTAATTTTCAGAGTCAGTAGTGATACTTCTGTATGTTGAATTTTTTAATTGTCCCTTCCCAGCACTAAAATCCATTGCTTAAATAACATAAGTTCAATCATATTCAAATGGTATTCAGGTTCCAAAGTGTGAAGAAAATATTTTCTTGCCTCTAAGGTCCTGTTTCCTTGGAGAAATTTCTTTAAAATGAATCCTTAATTTAAAGAAAACATATAGTATTGGAAATATGCAAAAATGGTATAGCCATTTGGTTTTCATTTCATATTCAGCAAGTATATAAAGATTTTTAAAAGCATAATTCTTTGAAATTTTATGTTCAATGTATATAATTGAATTCTGATTTTACAGCTCTAACTAGGGATTACATAAACCTTTTAATGTATAATTTAGCTTAAAATAATCTAAATAACAGACACACTGGTGACCTATGTATTTAAAGAGATATAAGAACTGCATTCAATAATAGCCTTACATTTTATCAAATATAACCATTTGACAATATGAGAGGTATTGCACATCATTTAATGTTCAGAAAAAAATACTCATTTGACTATATATTTTTATTTTTCTGACAGTAAGTTTTTGACAATGTAATTACATTTCAGTGGTGAATTGGAAAACAATCCTACAATCATTTGAAAGACTATTATTCTTTAATATTCCTCATTTCAAAATTATGTCCTAGTATGAAAGAAAACTCCATGTGAAATCTCATTTGTGATACACATCCTGACATATTAGACAATTTTTTTTTATCTCTCATGTACTTTGAGGCAAAAGGGTTTTTTTTTAATGCAGATAACTAAATGACAGGGATCAAAATGTTGACAGGCCAGTCATAATGACTCAGACCAAAGTTTCTAATCCTCTTTACCTGCGTTTTCCTGGATCTGCACAGCAACTGGGGTTCCAGCAGAGCCTGCTGCTGAGTCCAGGCCAGTCTGAAAAGCTCTGAGCAGTCAATATCAACGACAGGAAGAGTCTGAGCTGGTTGGCTGCTCCTACAGGAGCAGGTTTGGAGTCCTCAGACCAAAGGTCCCTGTTGTGTGCTACTATCAGTTCACTCATCTGAACAGGAAAAGAGGACTGGTTAACGGGGTGTTCATGGAAAAACAGGATGCCTCCTCATAACTCTCTTCTTACTGTGTCCCAGGCTGAAGTCCTAGGGAATTTCCTGAGCATGATGCCACTGTGGTGTGGCTTGTCCTTTACACAACATACTGATAAGAGAAAGTTTGTGGAGGTGCCTGTGACAGCGTTGCTGGAACAAAGAACTCTGCAAAACCAATACATAAAGAGAAAAATAAAGAGACAAATGCAAAAAGAGAGCTTATTTTTATGTTTACAAATTTGGAAAGTCCAAGGGAAAACACTTCATTTTTAATGGATTACACTTTATTTTGCATCCTACTCCTGTAGGTTTGTACTAACTTATAGTTTAAATAGTCCCTCAGTATGATATTATACAATGTAATTTAAATTTTCCTCTGGGTAAGCTAAATGTAACATTCACCTATGTACATCAGAGTAGAAGTAATTCAAGACATAGTTTATCAGCATCAAGTTAAAGCCTTTTACCTTTTCATAATTATATATTTGAAGAAAAAACCGTACAATAATAGTATAGTATGTGAATGTGATAGTGTTTACTTTTCCAATAAATGCCAGACTGTAACTTTTTTCTGAATTTCCTGAACAGTAAGGAAAGGAATAAGGTTTGGAAAAAAAAGATAAAGTAATTTTGTTAATCTCTTAAACATAATTTTCTGAGGTCTTCACAGTTTTGCTATATTTACATGTAGTTTTGTGGTGAAGGTCAGAGTGACAAAAGCCAAGTGACTTGCACCAAACACATATAATTCCATTTGAATCCAGGCAGTGGGTATACCTGTAAAAAATCTCTGTTCATATAAACACACAGAGAAAAGTTCTTAAAGTTTGTATGTACAAGGAAAATATTTTTATTCACTTTCTTGTGGACCATTTTATGACACTCCTGGAGATAAATTTAAAGACGTGACAGAAAAAGAAAAACTGACAAAACAAACCCAGAGAAGATCTAGGAGGTTTGCTGGTAAACAGGAAGCTGCCTTTATGCAGATTTCCTGCAAAATTACTGTTCTCCCTTGTTTGCCTTTAAGCACATAATCAATGCTTCTGGGTGCACTAAGTCAAACATGACAGACTAGTCACACTCTGTAGCTAAAATTTTCAGTAGTGTTTGGGACTGAGAGGGTTGTTTGCAGCAGCCAGAAGGGAGATTTCTGCATTTTGACCATGACAGCTTTTCTTCATTACAGAGTTGCAAAGCAACCCAAGATTCCAAATAGCAATGGGAAATAATTGTGCAAAGAAAGGCAAATATTCTGTTCCTCTTCTTAAATGACACAGAAGTAAGAAAGAAGCCATGGTGATTAGGGGATAGAGGCAAGAAAATTAAACTGGTCAAATAGTATTTAAAAGCAGGATGAATCTCTGGGATTCTATGGCTCTTTCACTGGCCAAGGTATTGAACATCTCTGCATCAAATGTTGCTAAATTTGCTGAAAACTCTTTCCAACTAGGAATGGGCAGGTGCAATATTATATACAGCAGATTTGTATTAGCATACAAATGGGGACTGATAATGACTGATAACTCTCTACCCTGTGTGAACCTTGCAGATATCATTACTTTCTACTTGCTGTTTTGCTGAAGGGTTGCTGCTAAACGTTTTAAGGACATTTTAGCGTGTTTCAGAATTCCCATCAAGCATGCAATACAATGAAAACATTAAAGAAATAGTGAAAAAGAGTGAGTAGGAAGCGTAAAGAGAAAATGAGAATATCCACTACTTAATTTTTCTTAGTCTATTTTGTGTATTTTCTTACATAGTTGACTTTTAATTGTCCAGCCAGCAAGTGGACGATTTATACATTGTGTGTCAGAGCTTTGCGCAAGTAAATGCTTTTTCTTGGTTTGCAACATGCTAAAAATAATAATAAACCCCAACAATATATAACCCGAGAATCACAGAATGGTTGAGGTTGAAAGAGACCATCTCTCCTGACCTCCCCATTTTCCCCATTCAGGAAGAAGTCTGGAAGAACACATTCTGCTCCCCCTTCATAAAAGTGTTCAAATCCATTTCACTGACTTACAAGAACAGTACTGTAGGCAGCTGGATTTAACTTAGGGATATTACCAGTGTCATATGGACTGAGTGATCTTTTGACCACTGTTAAGATTTTATTGAGCTATTAAGTAAAAATTATTAAGGTAGTGAACCTTGTATGTTGCTAGTATGTTAAATGTCTCCATTTGAATTCCTTTACTCTAAATCATTAAATAATGAAGTAGTGCCTGCAAGATAAAGCAAACAGGTCAGCATGAGAAATATGATAAACAGTCCTTACCGTGCAATAAAGTGGATGGAACACATTGATGAAGACTTGGAAACCCTCAGGAAGGACCTGAGGTTTTCGTGTTGCGTATAAGATACAATAATTGGACACTTAAATGAACGATGAGCTATCATCAGTAAAACAAACTATCATGAAATGCTTATGACACTCTGAATATGAGATGTTTAAAAAGATCATTTGCTTGTGTTTGAAATTTAAAACAGGGTTACTTCTGTTTCCTTTCAACTTGACCAGTAATTTTGAATTGGATTTGCTGAATAATGTCATTGCCTCGATCTTGTTTTAAAATAGAAGTACATTTTACTTAGAAGTTATGCCATTCTTTAATTAAAAAGTTTATTCATGTGTTTTTTAAATTACATCCCATCATGAGGTCTTACTATTTTCCACTTGCATTATTTTTTGGTTGCTCTTAGAGGTATGATTTTAAGTGTACAGATCTTGGCTAAAGCAAAGCCTCTCCTTTACTGTTTTACTAAACCTTAGTAGCTTCAAAGTTTCAGTTGCTATCCTTCAAGAACAAAGGTAGCACTCAAGCACTCACAGTGTAAAAAATAATGCAAAGACAAAACTCTAGAAACCCAAGATTGGTTTTGGTTCTGGTTGAGTTCTGTGAATCTGAAACACTGAACTGGACATTTCATAAGAATATTTAATATTCCTACAAAGATTTAGTACATATCATTTGGGTGTAGTTGTCTGACATTTCTAGTTGCATTCTTGTCTATAAGCAGTCCATTCAATAGTCAAGGAAAGGAAGAGAACTTATCCTTTCTTAAAATTATCTATTTTTTAGTTTGGGGTCCATAAATATCAGTACTGATCTTTTGCAAACATTTTCCTCCCATATTTTATTGTCCCTTCTTTAACCTATTTGTATTCTAGCTTTGCACAGCACATATGTCAGTGACTTACCACAACATAAAATGGTCTTTAATCTTCCAGTAGGGTAGGAATTATGCCATTTTTTAAAAATTTATTTCTGCAACAAGAGAAAGGAAATAAAATACATCAACTGGCTAAATAAGTTCTGATAGACTCGACTGCAGACTAAGAAACAGCACACAGAAATCTTCAGTGTTGTACTTCTGTTAGATTGAGATGAATTCTGAGGTTATTATAAACCAAATCTTAAGGCTTATTAGAAAGTAAAACATGGCATCCTCAGTTCCTCATATGGCACAGCTTCACAGAGAACACAAGCTTTTCAGTAAATACACTGACTTTTGCAAACTGTAAATCATCTGCGAGCCACTACTGTTCTACTAATTACAGCAAGAAGCTGTGCTCATTAGCTGTTCTCATCTGGTTCACTGCACGAGCTAAATAGGCCGTAAATGAGCTAGCAATTATTGCTGTATTACTGCTACCAGCTCTGTTCATATCAAAATATCTTCACCAAATGTTGTGCTTCTTGGTATTATCACGTTCAGAATTTCACAATTTCATGTTGAAGCAGTTAATTGGGAGGTTGTTCTTGGAAGATGGAGGAGCTTCTATAACTTCCTTGAATGACTGCCTCTCACAAGTATCTTCAGCCCATTTATGACAGCCTCTTAAACCAGGCAACTACATGAATGTATAAATATTGCACTTGATGCACTAAGAAAGGAAATGCACACCTTGCTATTCATCCTCAGTTTTTTTCCAACAGCAAACCTTATTTATATAGATTGAAAATATTTAATTATGAAGGAGAAGGGTTACGGTCTTGGGAGCAGAGTGATAAATTAGTCATATGAGAGTTTTTAGAGGTGTATGTAGTGTATCAGATAAAAGAAAATACAAACTTACTCAGGGAGATTTTTAACAAAACAACCTGCATGCCAAACATAGCCTGTATGTCCCATCCAAGTGGCCTGCAGATGAGTTTTCAGATGGGAAGGTGTGCTTTAGACTCAGAGGGATAGGTAGGGGGTATGAGCTTCCCTCTTCTTACCTCCAGTCTTACATATACAATAAGCTGTAAACACTTGTCCCCTGTTGTTCTGAGTACATCTTCCTCTGCTTCCTGACTTGCTTTGGAATTTATACTGAGTCTGTTCGTGTTGTTCAAAAGGCCACGCATTTTCTCTCCCCATTTTTACCAATGAACTTCAGACTTTCTTCCTTTTACTGCCTGTCTGGTTCAGGAAAGTTTTAACACAACACATAATTAGAACCATTTTTCTCATGGGACACTTTTTGATGTTGCTGAGAGAGAAAGCATTCAAAGGGGAAACAAATATTGATCTGAAAGATCTGACTTGTCTCTCAGAAAGCTAAAAAGGCAAGCACTACAGCAACAGCTCCTAAACTACAGCATATTTAATGAACCTTGCAAAATTGATTTAAATAATGTGGTAGCAGTAGAATAAAAAATAGTAGCTGCAATTTCCAAGCTGTTTCTGTAAGGACATATAAAGCTGTGAAAGTATCTGTTCTTTAACATGTGAGAACTTCTCTGTATAACTTCAAACAACACAAGCATTTATTCAGCTAAACTGGCGTACACAAATGTCTCTTTCTTCTTAGTTCTGGGCTTAATCCTGCTGGTCCAAGGCTTAGGAAGCCAGGAGCATTACCACATTAAAGTGGAGACTACCATGAATACTCGCTGGATAATTACATTTACATAATTTCAAAACTAGCTCCAGGATGATGGTGAGGTGCCTGTGTAGTGACACAATGAGTGACACATTTCCCTGGAAAGTAGGACCTGCCTAGCAGTGGCTGCTGGCTGCTTGTTCCACCATAGCTGCTTATCAGTCAGGGATGTTAGGCCAGCAGGAATACTTCAGGTGCAGCCTGGGACAGGATTTTTCCAAAGGATCTTATGGTGAGCGAAGAGAAAATGGAAGAACATTAGGAAGTGGTCATTTCAAAAAAGGAGTGAGAAGGTATTTTGAAATATAGTGGTGGAAATAGCTGGAATACCAGACTACTGAGCGTCCCAGAATTCAGGGTTTTGCAGAGTATTTCTTATCTTCTTTAGGTTTTGTCAGCCAAGTAAACCAAAGAAAGATCACTTAATTATCATTGTGGTAACTGCACTACTCTGAAGCATCATTTTAAATGAGGAATAACAAGGTGAATAAAAAAACCCAACATCCTACAAAATTTGCATTTTCCTAATTTAATTACCCTGCACTTGCAATAGAATTGTGTGCTATACATATTCTGAAGTCACCAAGTCCCATTACAAATAAGAGAATAGGTGGGAACCATTCTCTTGGACAGCATTCAATTGTATCCTAATCTAACATTGGTTATATTATCCTGATCCATAAACTCTTTGCCCTTATTTTCATTAAAATAAAACTAGACTGGGGATGAATAATTGTCATCACTTCTTTTTCTGGTCATCACAAGAGATTTTCTTGGCAGTTTCTGTGATTCTGTTTTCAGTGAGGACCTGACAGAAAATCAGTGTCTTTCAGATGCTCATAAAACTATTTCATCCTGTATTAGAGAGAAACAAAACTCTTTCAGAAACACCATTAAAAATGTGATCTGAGCAGAAGAGGTATAATGCAAAGAAATGAGAAGATTAGAATTTAGGGCATCTATCAAGATATGGGAATCCTTATTAAAAATTTCATACTTTATTCTCCTGTAGAAATTATATATATATATATATATAATTTTAATATTGCATATTATATATTTGTGCATATTAAAATTCTCTTTTTTAATTTGAAGCTTTTTTCAATGACACACATTTCTTTGATGATAAACATGTTTTTGAATTATTCCAGTGGTTAGGACTTCTTTGTATGAAGTGATTGTCCTGATCTTGTTAGACATTATCACACCCAACATGGTGAGTTGACCCCGGCTGGCTGCCAGGTGCCCACTAAATCCACTCTGTCACTCCATTCCTGATCTGGAGAGGGAGCAGAAAATATAATTAAAGACTTGTGTGTTGAGACAACCTTCTTCTTGGGCCCCACTTCTGGTTTTCTCTACCCTCTTCCCACCCTCTGGCATAGGGGAATGAGGAATGAGAGTTAGGGCCAGTTCTTCAAATGTTCTCTGCTGCTACTTCCTCCTCAGGAGGAGGACTCCTTACACTGTTCCTTTGGCTTTCACCCCAGGGCAGCAGTCCTTCAGGAACAGGCTGCTCCAGGCTTGGTTTCCCCATGGAGTCACACATCCCACCAGCAAACCTACTCCAGGGTGGGCTCCTCTCTGCATTGGGGCCACAGGTCCTGCCAGGAGCCAGCTCCAGCACAGGCTTCCTACAGGGTCACAGCCTCCTTCAGGCACCCATCTGCTCCACCATGGTCTTCCATGGGCTGCAGGGAGTTCTCTGCACGGGGGTCAGAAGCCCATCCTCCTCCTCCTTCTCCTCTGACCTGGTTGTTGCCGGGCTGCTGCTCTCCTCTGGCTGCTGCTGTGGATCAGGTCCCTCCTTGGTTTGGTTATCCCAGAGGCAGTGCAGCTGCTGCTGGTGGGCTCACCCTTGGCCACTGCTGGCCCACCCACCTTGGCACGGGCTCTATCAAACACAAGGGAAGTTTCTAGGAGCTTCTCAAAGAGGCCACCCTGGAGCCCCCTGCTTCCAAAACCTTGCCACACAAATCCAATATAAAAGTAAGCTCTCACAAACTGCTAGCTTCTTAAACTGACTAAGCAGCCCAATTTTTCTTTTAAAAGAGAGATTTTTGCATGAAGGGATGTAAAGGTAGCTTTGAAATTTATCATTCTAAATTAAAAAAGCCAGATGCAATGCAATACTAACACTGACATATTTTTAAAAATTTAATCAGAAAATCATCTGGTGAGTGTGTTATGTAAATGCCGTTCTTTGAGAGCCTAAAATCCACATTTTATACAATAAGTCATTATTCCCTGTTTAAAAGTTACACCTTTAACTAAGTGGCTCTTCAGCAGAAGAACTAAAGCACAATTGGTGCAAGTCAATGTAAAAGGTATTTTCAGCCAATAAGTAGTCATCTATTTTGATAAAACTGTTTTGGATTTAGCAGCATTTTCTCTCATTCTTCATTCTAACGAACGTAGCTCCTTTTCAGGAAAAAATAATCTTGTTTGGATAGGTCTTTCTTTTGTTGTCATTGTTACAAGCATCAACAAACAAATCAAGTAAGAGGGATAGAGAATCAGGGTTGCAGTGAAGCTAAAGGTCATGTGCTGATGTTTCGTGTTGATTCTGGAGAATTAGTAGCTAAACAGTGACTGACACACTTAACAGTGCCTTCATGACTCATTTGCCAGTCACTCTGCAATTATTCCAGGTGCTGCTGGGGAAATGACTCTCAAGTTTTAAAAAGTAATCAACATATAAATGTTGGCAGGATAAAACCTCCAACACTGGCTTCAGGTGCAGCTCTCAATGCAGATGGAACCACTTCAGCCAGTTCTTGAAAGCAGTAGTTCTATCTGGCTGGAAAAAACTTGTTCTGGTGGAACCTTGGTTTTTATCCTAGTCATCTGAAAAATGGAACAGAATGTACATCTTAAGAAACTTTTTACTCTTTGAAAATAACAAACTGATTTTTTTCTAAACTAAGTCTTTTGTGTAACCAAACAACAAACCTGAACAGAGGATGTTGGAATTCAAGGGGGTAGGCTGGGTTTTTTTTTGTTCAGAGGACTGCCTTGCCTCATCTTTCTAGTTTCTTCTCTTCAGTAAAATAATCAGTGATGCTATTGTGATTCAGGTCAAGGGAATACAGGCAGCACTCTGTTGTTTAAGTCTTGGCATTTTGGAAAAACCTAAAACCTATGGATTTGAACCCATTTGAAAAGATAACATCATAAATAAAATACAGTCAGCCAGTCTAATAAATGTCATTTACATAAAAATATAATAGAACGATAAATTTTCTGAGACTTCATGATCAAAAAGCATGATAAGGGCTTAATTAGTAAAGGTGTCAGGAATGTTTGATTGAACTGATTTTTTAGAAACAGTAACATTTCCCCACTGCTGTTAGAAACCACAAGGTACACTCTGTTAGTACAAAATACCAGAAAAGCATTTACTGACAAATGAAAAATTTAACTAGACAGAATAGGAAGAATAAAAGTGCAGAGTTCTAGAATCTCTATGTGGCTTGGGTGACCTGGTCTAGTAGGCTTGAGGTCTACTCTTCTCTACTTGCACAATGACTAAAATATTTATTTGCCTGTCTTTCTAAAGCTTTATATTATTGATTTTTTCTATCTTTGTGATGCTAGCTTCTTCATCAACCATAAAATAATATAATCTGCAGTCCTGGCATGCACATTAAGCTTCTGGACACTTTTGGTGTTTACAGTGTCCTGCATGAGACATGGTTTTACAACTGTGGCCATACCTGATGGGACAGATACAAATTCAAGATCTTGAGTGTTGTTAAGGTTCACTCATTTTAGGACAAGGATCAGCAACTTGGTGACAGTCCATGCAATGGCATTCAGGAGGATTGTAGCTACTGATGTTTTTCAGACACAGAAAAGTGATGTCAGAGGAATGACTTTTACATTTGGCTGAAATACTTTGAGGAGATGGATATTCCAATCAAATTTTTTAGAAATATTCTGAGTTCCAAATCTACTACCAAAACCTTGTCGCTGTCAGGGTACAACTGAAAACACTGAATGGCTCTTGTATGGAGTGCAGCTGTCATAATATTGAACACTGTAAAAGAGAACTATTGGCCATAACCTGGACAAACCTTGCTTCAACCGAAATTCATTTCCTATGCTGCTCTGTGTTCTCTATCAGACACTAAAGAAAAACCTTCATTTTTCTATTAAAAAAAGGATGTTTTTACATTTTCAGTTCTGAAGATGAACTCTCTGAAGTTTTTCATGTTTCTGCTTACACAACAGTTATGAAAGACAGGATAGACGTCTACACAGATGCAATCATCTAAACACATCAATATATTACAGCAATAAGAGCCCTGTTAGAAGGCAATTACGTTCTCACTGTTTTAATCTGTGCAGAGTTAAAGGACAGGTAGAGATTTTGCAGTTAAGATGCAATAATGTAAATGGGAAAAAATGTGAACCACAATGTAGGCTCATTATAAACTTAATACAAGAGGATTTTGAGGCAATGCATTTTGTATGACTTTTCATTTCCTTTGAATGGTACCGATTTTGAAAATTAATAAATTTATCCTACTGCTAGAAGCCTCTACATTTTTAAGCATTGCAAAATTGTCAACAATGACAAAGACTCCTAATTATTCTTTTTTTTTCATGTTACAAGTTCTAGTAGGACAAAAACATTCATTTGGAGAAGGATTAAGAACCTAGGGTGTCATTTTAAAATACTTGGAAAAGTTGTGGAAGCAAAATATGGAACTGGTATTGACAAGGAGACATTATGAGATTGCTTGCTAGCATATGATGAAAACGGCCTTATATGTCCAAAGTTCACATCATTAATTGATAAACAGTTTAAGTGCCAAAACAGATAAAGTCAAGTCAGCTTCAGATTTTCTACACTCTGAAGACTGATCAGATTACTGTAGGTTGATTTAAACCTGTCAAAACAATGACCTTTTTTAATGAATTGACAGTACCTTGTCATCTTGATTTGCTCAGAATGAAGCTAAATTCAGTAATTTGGATCAAATTTACGTGGTCTTTTTTCCCCTCTACTGCATTTCAGGTATGCAATACTACTGGTGTCTTTGAATCCACTAGTTATTTCACAGAGATCTTCAGGGACACTAAAGGTATGGAGCTAACACATTATTTTAAGTTTTCTGAAGAACTTATCTAATATGAAACCTAATATGAAATAAGTATTCTACAAAAAAACAGCCGATTGTTTCTTCTCTCTGTGTATATCATTCAGTGGCATTCTCTCTTCTAGTTTTAGCACCTAAATTAGAGTTTCTTCCATGACCTCCCCAAGGGTAAAAAGGAAAATATTTTAGAAAAATGGTTAGGATGGTCTTGTATGAAATCTCCTTAGAAAATTTGGGAAATTTTCCTTTGCATCTAGCAGATTTGTAAAGAAACCACTGAAGTGTACTAGATCACCAGACAGCTTTCCAATTAATATAACAATCTACTTCAAATATGGCATTTTACATGCATAAGTAAATGATTTTGTTAAAGTGCAACTTTTCTAGTTATGTAGTAATGAATCTCTCACATTACTAAATGAAAGCTGCACCAGGTATAAGTTATTTTCAAATAATTTATTTGAAGAAAGCTGTGATAATTCTAAACTTTTTGTAATAAAGAAATAGTCTCTAGAATTCTATAACTAAAAATATTTCCTTCACGCTAAGGAGAGACTTTAGAGAAAAACTCTGGAATCCTTTTGTGTACAGCAGCCACCATGAGTAATTGTAGTTACTAATGACCATGACCATGACCATGACCAGCTTTTACTTTTGTTATGTACCTTCTTTGGGAGCTGAGATTTTATAGGGGTGTAATAGTCACTACTGATATTTTTCTTCTGTCTAAATACTCTAGGTAGGACTAATTAATTTTTCATCTTGGTAGGATATTTGTATTTGAAAAAACTAACGGGATAAGTGTGGTTAATACAAAAAGCAATCTTGTCCTTAACGTTCTGATGCATTGTGAGGTCTGAGAGGGTTAAGAATTGGCACTTGCATCTATGGTGCATTCCCACAGAAAATTTATGCACTGTGTGGATAGCGCACTAGAACATATTTAATACATAAACATATACGCAAAATATCTATTCTTGATCTTCTAAAAAAAAAAAGAAACTTTTTAGAATAACAAAGCCGCTTCCTAGTGGTAGCAGTATTGCTGGGGAATTGGGAAAATATTGGTTAATTGAGAAGATCAGGTATTTATTTCTGCTCACATGAAATACAGGTAGGTCAGTTTAGAAATATGAGTATCAGAGCTAGGTCAAAACTACTTCTGTGGCACAAAACCAGCATCTCAAAGCATACCAGTGAAAAAAACTTTTGCTTTTTTCAGAGATCTTACACACTAGCATCTAATTTTGAAATATAATTAAAGTTGAAGAGCTGCTTTTTTATAAATACTTGACATTTACTAGTGTACAGCTTCTCTCATCAGGACTGCTTTTCTCAAAATGTTTGCAAGCTGAACAGGAGCAGAAACATTAAAATGCACCAACATCTAAATGGTAGGAGCCAAATAACTTAGAGAGAACAACATGAATATTAAAAAACTTTAGGACATTCGTACAAAGTACAAACAACTTTTTTAATATCCATCAAAAAATATAGATATTGTGCATAGAGTAATGTAAAAGATACATAAGCAAGAACAATTTCATTCCATTAAATTTTTTGAAAGAATATATTATCTCTGCAAAAACTGTGATTTGTCCTTGTCAGGACTCTCAGCAGGGAAACAAGACAGGTGAATCCTTACCAAGAAGACAAACCTTCTATTCAATCTCATTAATGTCCTTCCCTTCCTGTCCCGTCCCTTCCCTTCCCTTCCCTTCTCGTCCCTTCCCATCCCTTCTTCTACTTAAACATTTTCCTTTGAAGAGTGGATGGAAGAATAAAAAACAATGAGAATGTATCTAGGCAAGAAATGTGTAACATTTTCCAAGCAGAACTCCAGGTTGCGCCCCATCATAATATAAACTTTATCATTTTTGTGAAATACTGCATCAAATGGTTTGATTTCTTCAACTAGCCAAATCTATTCTCTCACAGCACTTGTCAAGCATTATTGCAGGCAAAAAATTACAAAGGAGCTTTTTTGTTTGAGGAAATGTCTTTTTTTCTATTGTCTTCTTGTCCTTCATGTGCTCAGAGAGTTTTGTGCACTTTAAAATAGTAGACTATGATGCTGAAAGTACCTAGTGAGTACCCACTGAACTGAACTGTCCCATTGTCTCTCTGGCTGGAGTAGGGATACTTTGGATGCACCAGCTGTTCTTGTGAAAGATTGCACCAATTTACCCAGCAACTACACTACATTACCACCATTTCTCATGTCTTAGTTTAAGCCTTACATGGACAAGGATGCATCACTCACGTGCCCCCATCCCTTCAGTTTGCTCAGAGAAAGATTGCATTGCATAGACTGTGAGAAAATTTCAGTAAACTCTTTGTATTTAGTTGCCTGCAAAGACCACAGTCCATGTGAAATATTCTGATATGCTCAAGAAAATTTGTGTCACCAAGTAAGGAATAAATAGGCCACCTAGAGAAGGCTGACTGGGAAACTGATTACACTGAATCTCTTCAGAAGTTAAGAGCAGTTTATCTGCAACTGACTGTAAGTCTAACTGGCAATGGACCATCCATTAGCAGTATAAGTAAAGCCCTTCAGTTGCTCAACATGCACTTACAAGGTCTGGAATAGCTCTGATTCAAGTGCCTCTTGTACCTCTGCCTCTGGCTTCCCATTGTCTCATTCTCAGTTCCCACTTACCTTCTGAAAAAAGTCCTCTTGACAGGTAGACTCTTGATTTATTCTTTCCTTTTTCATAGGTTGATCTGAATTGCAACTTTTACTTCCTTTTTTAGTCTTTTCTGGAAGTCTGATTTTGTGTACATTCTGATTCTACCATATACAGCTCATGAAATTATGCTTCATTATATTGTGCATATTTGGAGAGAGAGAACACAAACACCTCTGGTTTTAAGACTTATTTCTTATGTCATATTTTGAACTACTTCATGTCTTTCACTTAAATGACACAGGACCATTCAGGAGAGAGTGTAGACTGTGTTATTTGAACATTATACGAGTATTATGTGAGCATAAAAGTTGGTTTGTCAAGGAAGGAAAAGTATCAGAATATGATAGACATTCATTATCTGCTGACTGCCAATGCTTGACATAGATATTTTCTGATTTCTCTAAAAGTCAGCAAAGGGCAACTGGTATTAGACAGGAAGAAATCACTACTCCCCCAGTACATGTCCTGGCATTTTAATGAAGTTTCTCTAAATATTCTTACACTAACCAAGGATTTATAAGAAAATGGATTCAGAAAAACTTAAATAATTACATGGTAAAACAAATAGAACAATACAAGTTTTTAATTACACAATCACTGAATATGCTGAGTTGAAAGGGACCCACAAGGATCATCAAGGCCAGCTCCCAGCCTAAGAGTCACACCATGTGCTTGAGAGTATTGTCCAAATGCTTCTTGAACTCTCCCAGGCTGGTACTGCGACCACTTCCTTGGGGATCCTGTTCCAGTGCCCAAATACCTGGGTGAAGAACCTTTCCCTAATATCCAACCTAAACCTCCCCTGACACAACTTGAGACCATTCCCTCGTGTCCTATCACTGCTCACCACACAGAGTTCAGTGTCTGTACCTCCTCTTGCCCTCATGAGGACGTTATAGACTTATAGACCACAATGAGGTCTCCCTTCAGTCCCCTCTTCTTCAGGCTGAAGAGACCAAGTGACCTCAGCTACTCCTCATATGGCTTCCTCTCAAGGCCCTTCACCATCTTTGTTGTCCTCCTTTGGACACTCTCCAATAGCTTCTTTATATCTTTCTTGTATTGCAGCACCCAAAACTGCCCCCAGCACTGGAGGTGAGGCTGCCCCAGCTCAGAGCAGAGCAGGACAATCCCCTCCCTTGCCTGGCTGGTGATGCTGTGCCTGATGCACCCCAGGGCAGGGTTGGCCCTCCTGGCTGCCAGGGCGCTGCTGGCTCAGATTCAGCTTTCTGTCGACCTGGACCCCCAGGTCCCTTTCCATGGCACTGCTCTTCAGCATCTCTTTCCCCACTCTGTTTGTACATCCAGGATTACCCTGTCCCAGGTGCAGAATCCAGCACCTTCCCTTGCTGAACTTGCACTTTCCCTTGCTGAGGTTTGTGATTGCCCAGCTCTCTTGCCCTTGTCGAAGTCTCTCTGCAGGGCCTCCCTGCCTCCCAGGGAGTCAACAGCTCCTCCCAGTTTTGTATTAGTGGCAGACTTGCTTACTTATCCTTTCCAGTCCTGTGTCCAAGTCACTTATGAGAATGTTGAAGAGCACAGGGCTGAGGACAGAGCCCTGCAGAATCCCTTGACTGACAGGTCACCATTCTGATGCTGCCCCATTCACTGCAACCCTTTGTGCCTCTGTGATCTAGCTGGTCACACATTTCAGTTGAATGCTGGACATTTTCTTCAGAAGGACACTATGATAATTTTAAATAGAGATTATATTAAACTACAATAAAAAATATATTTTCACGTTGTAGAATGCATCTCTCCTGGATATCAATACAACTCAGGTCATCAAAACTTGATAAAAGGTGGATAATACTGTAGCATGAACTCATTGTCCTGTCACTAAGGAAAGAAACTTATTTTGAGCTTATGCTGCTTCCAGAAAATATAAGAATTAAAGCAGGGTTTTTATATAACATTATGTAATTTTATGTATAAAGACTCTTTAAGTTCTGTTGAAACTTGACATTGCATACGTCAGCCAAACCATGGAAGAAATGATGGAGAAAATCAGCAAAATGTCTTACTAGATGAGATTCTTTTTAGTAACATGAAAAATAAATCTACTTCATTTACTTACTGAAAAATTTGATAATGCTTTGCTTGGTTCCTTATTATTACAGTTGCTTTCTTAGAGGATTTTTTAATTACAGGGTTTTTTAGAATGGCAACCCCAATGCAAAGAAAATCTTACTATAGTAAAGCCAGGAGAACAGATGATGTATTACTGCTTATATCAATAAAGCATGTATAGGTTCTATTTTTCAAGAACTTTACTGTTCATACCTATTGACACAAGCTCAAAAAATTTAACAGACTCCCACCTCTCCCTTTTTCTCAGGCAGACAGAAGGCAAAACAAAACAGTAAAGGAGGCAGCCTATGTCCTTTGCAAAAGTGTCTTTTTCACTTTCGGGTATTTGTCCTCTGTACTCAGTAGTTTTGGACTTCCCATGTTCACTCTCTTGTTAGACAAAGTTGCTGTACCTGCACGGCAAAAAGTAAAGCACACAGTCATTGTGTAGTCATTCCCACAAATCATATAACCTGTCAAGTCTCTGAATTGAGTGGTTGCTTGAGGGTATCTCTCAGAGAGTATATGAAATGCTACAGAAACCTGTTCTCTTTGATTAAATGCTTTTTCCCTAGGTGAGCTCTGTAGCATTTTACCAGTTTTTAAAGATTACTTCCATCCTTTCTACTAAGAAGGGGTAAATATGCTCCTAAAATCTTGAATTACATTTAAAATTCTCCCTTGTTATTAGGTTGTTTTGATATCTGAGGGAAGAAATACAATTTAACCCACAGTAGTTAGTATTACTTGCAAATTCTAACATTGTTAATTAGAACCTGCCTAAAGTAGGGAAAAAATTCTGGCATACCCATACAGAATAGTAATGTAGTCACTTTCTCTTGATTTAAGCCCTCAGTTATGGTAATTACATATTGGACAAGTCTCCCAGGGAACATGGCTCACACTCTTTTTTAACCGGACATAACCTTGGAAACGCTCTCTTTGTCAAGCTGGGTGTAATTCAATAGACTCCAGAGCTATCTCTAATTCTAGCCTCTCTAACAATGCTAGAAAGCAGACATTATATTAAATATTACTTCTTCTAATATTGCAAGGTGTAATTTTAAAGTGAAATTACACATAAACTGAAAAAAAAAAATAAGCCTATCTTCTTGGCTGTTAGGAGGCATGAAATAACTAGGGATTTAAGCAAAACACCATCTCAGTAAAAATTCTCTCTCCAGCCTCCTAAAGTTCTCCCTGAGAACCTATGCACCTATTAAGACCCCTCAACTCTGACTCTGCTGATCCACTTCAACTTTTGCTTTCTGCTTCTGTAATGAAATAAAGCAACTCAGGATATTGAATCCTACTACTGACAAGTGTAAAAACCAGAGAACAAGCAAAGCATTTTTCACATGTTCTGGTACATATTTTTTGTGGGTTTTTTGGGAATGTCAGCATTCCAGCAATGTTGATTAAAAAGAGCAATCTCTTCAGCAGTCTGAAGCAAACCTATTATTCCAATAGCCTTCTGCAACCATAGATTCAAAAAGACTCTGCTTCCATCTGCAGTGTGCAAAGTTTCATTAACCTGGAATTTTTTATCCATAAATAGTAATAGTAATAATAGTAATAGTAATAAAAAGGAAAGGAATTACATTAATTGCCATAAATACACTCTGGTTATGTCTGATTGTGGAGTTCATTCTCCTTCTTATAACAGGGGTGGGGAACAGTTCACTGCATGTAGCCTACAGGTTGACTCCATCTGTCTACTACCTTTGAGTCTGAGGTATAAAGGAACAGCTTAAAATAGCAAATGAATGCTAACAGCCAAATACTTCTCACATTGGCTATGTATGGCCAAGCATTTAGAGGCAGAACTGGTTATCCTTAGTCTGTGGGAGAATGCCATAATTTAACTCAGTCTTCTTTGCAGGAAAGATAGATTGCCTTGTTTTGTGAGCTGAAGTGAATTTCTTTCTATGTTTTTTTATGACAGGGTTTTTAAATTTATTTCTGTTTCCTTTACTTTCTTTTCATGTTATATTTGAACTTAGGGATTTCAGTTTACTTTGGACCATGTTTTGATTATAAGTAATTTCATTCTAATTGGAAACTGTTAGCTGGAACAGCTGCAGGATTCTGAAAAATAACAGCTCATCTCTGAGAGTCAGTGTCATTTACCATAATTCCAGGGCTTGTTTTCTTTACTAAATAAATATGGGCTCTTCACATATCACAGCTATTGCTTCAACTCTGTGCTAACTCAGAGAGGCATTGTTCTGTGATTTGTACTGAGGCACACTTTCTCCGTTTCCTTCGCAACTCTTTTTTCAAAAGACTTGTTAAAAATGAAAGCTTGGATGCCAAGTAGCAGTTTGGCTTGTCCCTATACCCACAGTGTCATTTTGCCTTTGGAATGGTTGTTAGCAATCCTTGAGCTGGAGAACAGCTCCCATTGTGGGAGGTCCCATGCCACAGAAATCTTTGCATCTTGTAGTGTATTTTGCTGCTGCTAAATGTAAACAACATGCATGTTTTAGAGGTACTGGGAACATTTTCATGTCTCCTCCAGGGCTCATTTTGTAATTTTTTTTCAACACATTAACTTTAGCATAGCTGCACATTTATCCAAGATGCACTGTCCCAACTGCTGGAAAACCTTACTAAAACCAACTGAAATTACAAGGCAACAAGACTCATGAAGTGACTAGAGATTATGTCTTATGACTGATGGCTTTTTTAGTCTTGAGGAGGCTCAGGGGGAATCTCATGACTTTTTACAACTGAAAGGAGGCTGTAGTGATGTGGGACTGGTCTCTCCTGCCATGCCTGCAGTGAGAAGCCCAGAGGGAATGACCTTAAGACAGAGAAGATTCAGATTACATATTGGAAAAATAATTTTGTTAGGGTGATCAGACATGGAATAGGTTGCCTAGGGAGGTAGGAAGTCACCACTTCTAGAGGTATTAGGAGGAATCTGGATCTGGTGCTGGGTGATGGTTTCATGGTTTAAGGCTTACAGTGGTAGTGCAGGGTCGGCTTTTGGACTTGATTATCTTAAAGGTCTCTTCCAAAGTTGAAGATTCTATGATTCTGTGTTCTCCCTATTTAATATGCTTCTCCACACTTAGAGGATTCCTGTAAGGAGCCAAGTTAAATTATTTAAATACTTGTTATTTTATTTCTCTTCAGTATGCATGTGCAGCGCCTATTAATTGTAATGGGTATCGTGTACAGTTGTTATGGGTAGAATATTTGGTAATTAATATTTCTTAGCAGCACCCTAATTAGCATTTGCTTAGATTTTCAGAGGACACATAGGCCTAGATTGTTATAGATGATCATTTTAATTTAGGCTGACATTGTCTCTAAACAGACTTTAGTAAAAAATAATATAATGGATGAGGAGACAAAGTGATGGCAATTACCATTGAATGACATGTGGTATGGCATGTCACCAAATATCTGCTACCTGTCTCCAAAATAAGACCAACTTGATAATATTTAAATTTGATTATACCTTTTGCATTTCCATTAAAATAAATACCTAGATAAAGTCAGATTAAAGAATTGCAGACTTCATATTACTAAAATGTAACCCCGAACACATGACCATGCTGACACAGTAGTAATTTAAACCAATTTTTTTTGTATTATTTTGCATGGCAAACCATTTGCTACAATTTCAGTAAAGTTCTGACACAGAAATCTGTCCACTGTACTAGATCTAAGTACTGATTTTATTCAAAGAACTCAAACCATACATGATATTCCAGCTATGAAAAGGTGAGGGACACAGTCTTATGAGGAGCACTTGAAGAAATTGGGGTTGTCTAGCCTAGAGAAAAGAAGGCTCAGGGGGACCTTATTGTTCTCTACAGCTACCTGAAAGGAGGAGGTAGTGGGGTGAGTCTTGGTATCCCAACTAACAAGCCATAGGACAAGAAGAAATGGTCTAAAGTTGCGCCAGAGGAAGTTTTGATTGGCTATTAGGAAATATATCTTCACCTAAAGGGTTGTGAAGCATTGGAATAGGCTGTCCAAGGACAGGATGGAGTCACTATACGTGGAAGTATTTAAAAGCTGTGTTGATGTGGTGCTCAGGGGCATGGCTTAGTGTACCTTAGTACACTGTAATGGTTAGGACATATTAATGGTTGGACTCAATGACCTTAAGGGTCTTTTCAAACCTAAATGCTTCTAGGATTCCATTATCTTCCAAGATACACTTGTCTGAATTACTTTTTTTCAGGTATCCCTACAATCCCTACAATTGTAACCAGCTTTCTCTTTCCCTTACTCCGGTGTATCCTTCCTTTATGTACACACATTTTGCTGTCACGCTGCTGGTACGTTTTCATATCCCACTCTGTCCTCATGGGTACACATGTCCCTTACAGTTACTGGTTACACATGCTGCTTACACTTAGTCCAGACGTGCTTTAGCACAGATGAATGCGTAAGTTTAAGTGTTCCCAATGTGTTTAGAAAGAAAAAAATTCTTCAACTTTTCTCTCTCATTGCTGTCTTGTCTTTAGTTCCTCTCTGTACACATATGGAGTGTTGTGTTTGCTTACCCCTCGTGCAGCCTTTTCCTGCACATAGATATATTCCACAAATGTACCATAGCTTGGTGAAAGAATAAAACAGAAATAACTCTCAACATGAAAAATTCTAAATTTGATTGCTTTTATGAAAACATTATCCAATAAATGTTTTATTTGTAATAAAAGTACAGAATGCTACTCAAATAATAATTTAAATAACTTTTGAGACAACATTAGAGAAGGTTAAATAATCAATGTATATATTCATGAACAACATGCCTACAAGTCTATCTTGATTTTGTTTGCAGACCACTAAGATAAAACTGTGCCATCTAAATGTCCAGTTTGGAAGCTTGAACACCAAAATAATTAAATATTTTTCAATATATATCATCCTCCATTTATTCAGTTATTTATTTACTTGTAAGATAATGCTAAAAAATGAGATTTTTTTCATAGAGAAAAAACGTCATATTTCTTCTACCACTGGTTACCCACACACCTCCCAATATCCCAGACAAAAAACGGTGCGAACTTTCCTACTGCTTGGCATTTGCAAACTATTATTTTCTGAATAACAGGTGTCTAGTTGCCTCCGCCATGGCGCATCTGGCTGCGCTTGGCCTGGCGCTCCGAGCCGGGACAGCCGCGGGCAGCGGGGCCGGGGCGGGCGCAGGGCGGGGACGCGGCGCGGGCTGACCCCGGGCTCCCCGCCCGCCCCGCGCCCGCAGCGGCGCCTCCAGCCGGGGCCGCTCCGTCCCCGCGGCCTGCAGTGACATCTAGCGGGGCTGCGCCTCCCGCGCTGCAGCTCGCCAATAAATAGCTGGTTTTAAACGTTGCTTCTATACGTCGCTTTTACTTTACGTGAGCAATGTTCAGGTCTAACTCTTACAACAACAACAACATTGCAATCTAAATCAATTCAAGTTTAAGTAATTTTTTATTTTTAACCAGCAGCCAAATTAGGTTGCTTGCCTTTGATGCTTTGTTCATAAAGTATGATTCTGGATTTGGGTTTCATACTTGGCTACCTCCCAGAAGAAGATATAAGATCTATAGGCTTCTAAAACTCACAGGTTTAACAAAATTCCACCTCACACTAGGCAGATTATTCATATGAGGAAGAGCCTTTATTTGCATCATTTTCCTTCCACCCTCTTTCCACTCTTTACAGAGTAAGGCGATTCCCTGGAGAAAATCTCTTTAAGACACACAAACTACTGTAATGCAGAACAGGCTGATAGGAATGTGAACAAATAAGCCTTTCCTTTGCTTAACAAAATTAAGCTTGTTAGTGTCAGGCATCATCCTGTCTGTAGAAGCTATTGTAGCTGGTTACCTACGTTGCAATTTTCTAAAAATACATATCTTGGCCTCTTCCCATATGTATTCCTGAATGCTGTACTTGGCTCTCTAGAGATTTGTTTGTTATTCAGCATACTTGTAAAACAGTGTCTGTTAAATATGAAGAAATTGCCATTTTGTTTCTATAATATTGCATTGCAAAATTAAAAGGTTTTCATTTTTATGAACTGTTCTGCAGCAGATATTTTTCTGTGACAGACATTCTCCTCACACTGCAGCAGAACTGATTGAGCAGAGATTTATAACATACCTGAAAAATAGTGTAGGGTTACATTTATCTTTTCAGCATCCACCATGGGAAACCATGGGAATTTTCTTCAAACTCAAATTGCTTTCACCACCAAAGATCTTGAAGTGTTATTCCACTTCACAGAACAGCAATGAACTGTGGAGAATTAAGCAGAGTCTCAGAAATCTCCCATGAAGTTGATAATCTAATGACATTGCGATTTTATTTCCATTAGAACACAGATTATTTTTAAATAACAAATGAAAAAGAAAATATATGGACAACATCAACAAGATGGAGAGAAGCAATGTAATCACTCCTGAATAGTTTTGGTTCAGCTTTTTTGTGGTGAGGTCTTTCAACACCATCTGAGACAGAAAATTCACCCTCGTCTGGGACATGTGCTGTGGTATCATTGATCTGCTTTTTATTTTGTTCTGAATTTGTCTGAGAAAGGGAACTTCTCATCACATTATTGATTTTAATAGCTTTCAAAGTATGGGAAACATAACATATCTTGTGGAATTAAAGGTTTTTTGAGATAGAAAAAGTAAGTTAAAGTAAGAAAGCCAGGACTATTATTTGGAAAAGAATAGAAAATCAAATTAATTTAAGAGTCAGTATGTATATTAAATCTATATTGTTAAGACAAAAACGACTAGAAAATGCCCGCCACTGTCTTGAACAGATTCCCTGCTTCTTTCTTGCTAATAGGGATGATTCAGAAAGATTATCTAAGAATGATGAAAATAATTTTGTTTGGGTTTGCATAGTCAGCTTATATCTTTAAAGTGGTGGTTTTGTCTATTATATGGCATAAACTTATGTGGAATCAGAGAAATCTAAGAAATAGAAATATACTCAGCACATTTCTTTGGCAGAGGATATATACAGGATTTTTCCTGAAGCACATTTTTTTGTCAACTTCAGTTTAAAAATTCTCTTTTGATGGCATTTCCATCATTTCCCTCAGGAAACCACTCCACTGAAGAGCGTATCATTTTGACAGGGAACTTTTCTCATTAGTAACCTACGTATTTTTATTTTTCATTTGGTTGATTAGCCTTAGCCACCTTTCCATGGATTTTGTCACTCAGCTAGCAGCGTTGTGGCCTTATGCTGTTTTAATTAATATATTTCTCTAGACTAAATACCATGAAAGTGTCAGCTCATGAGCAAGATTAGCCAAGAAAATAATTTTTATCTTCAGCTTCCAGAAGTTACAACTTTTGAGAGAAAACTTCTTAATTTTCCTGTTTCCCACTAGTAAGGTGCCATACACAGTATTTGGAGAAAAAGCACCTGACCCACCTCCTTAGTAGAAAACTGTCTGAGAGTTCTAGGATGAAACTGGGGGGAATGCTGAATGCCACATATTCAGTTTTCCTGCTGTATGGAGTCACAACATCTCTCCAGGTTTTCCTACTCTGAATGTAATTCTTGGCAGGAGCTGCATCAGGGCACATAGGGCCTCAAGTTAAAAGGAAGTTGTAGTGCTGATTCTGTTTGTGTCATGGCATCACTCATGGAAAACCTAAGGCAGGATTCCTGGTTTGCCAAGTATTAAAGTTGTCAGATTGAAGTGAGGAAAGGCCAGAGGGAACCTCCATTGTTCTGTGCAGGAATTCCTTGGTGCCCAGAGAACACTCTGAGGAGACAGGGCATACCTGTGCTGCCACTGGGTGATAACAGCGTGTTCATACTCAGGGCTGTGGTGTCAGACTGCCCAAGCTGTAAGTCTGTCCTCCAAACCCTAACTCTGGAGATATAGGGATGCACATATGTGAACTTGCTGCGTAAATGCGCTGTGTATTTGAGCATCCTGGGAAAAATTCAGCCCAGCCATAGTGGAACTTACTGTGCACATGCTGTAGATTTGATCTATTCATGATATAATTGACTCACTGTGGAAATAGTAAGTCCTTTATGCATCTATGGACAAGCCATTCGTTATAGACCTGGAAATACAGTTGATCTTCATCTAAATGGGAACAATGCAAGGCTAAAAGGAGAAGTCTGTTGTGAAAGTGGTATGACTGGCAGATTTTTTCTCTTTTTTATTTGCTCTTCATGGACCTGATTGGTTTTGTGTGCTTCTTCTGTCAAAGATTTGTATGTGACATTTGTTCCATGAAGTGACTCTAAATATGAGCTATCTCACCTGGATGGACAATTGCATCTCCAGTTTTAAGCCATATCTTACTGAATCATGAGCCATAATTTTACTGGTACCTATTTATCTTACTATGACTCCCTTAGTGAATTTGTACCTTCCATATTTAAAAGTGGTACAATTGACCCAAGTGTTTTAAATATATTTTAGATAAAATTTATTAGCTTTATTGCTTTGCATACTACATTTTTATAACCTTTTTGAAAGATGCAATGGAATATTTGAAGCAAGATTTATCTAAAGAACACATTTTTCACTAGCAGGGCTAAAGACTGGGTATATGAATTGATGATTAGCATTTATGACTTCTACAGATTAAACAAAAATATAAATGTCTTTTAAGATCTAAGCAATCATCTAGAAGTCTTAATAAAATGTGTCATCAGGCTCAAATTAGATTACATGTAATGGGAAGCTACAGTTATGATATTTTCCTTATACATTCAAAGAAGACACGAATAGAAGTGAAACAGCTGGAGAGGAAAATGAAATGTGTATTTTCTCTCAAGTGAAGGAATATATAAGTGAAAGAAGATGGCAATACTAGTGCCTTCAGAGATAAAAATGATGCTTATTTCCTGGGAGGAAGGAATATATTTTCAACCTCATAGAAAGAATTTCCTTAGGAGGAAAAAATTCATATTATTAGATTTTTTTTAAAAATAGGTAATGAACTTGGAATATAATATCTCATTCTCAGTAGACTTTAGAACCTTAAGAAACCATGAACAATATTTTGGTTTTGAACACCTTGAGATTAGAGGTAGAGCTAAAGTAGAAAAAGAAAAAATTGATAAAGGTGCTTTTATCTCACATGTATAGTTCAATTTATTAATTTTGCCATTTCAGCAAAATAATTTTAATAAATATTTGAACAATCCCATTATAATGAGTGAAATTATCCATGTCCTTAAAATTAAGCATATACCAATAAGTTGTGGTTCTCAACCTGTAATCAAATGTATCCCAATATTTTTAAAATGCAGCATCCAAAGAAGGGCATCCATTCTGAAGCTTTTCCAGTTCATTTTCGATAGCATCAATGGCCACAAGCAATTCAATATTCTTTTTGTTTAGGAGACAGAAAAACTCATCAGTACTATATTGAGAGGCAATATTGTTGATCTTAATGTGCACTTTGGAACAGTGCTGAATTTGTGGCAATAACAATTTCATTAATTACAACATTAATTCCATGTGTATAAGTGTGTGTTTGTGTCCTCTCTCATTTTTACTAGTGTTTTGCTATGGTATTCCAACTCTTTGGCTTGTCTGTGAAATTGAAAGGAGATGACATTTCTTCTAAGAACCTAAGGAAAGAGAAATGGCATCCACAGATTTCACAAGTCTTACGTTATGTCCTTTGTTAAACTATCTCATATTTTTCCTTTGAAAATAATAAGACAGAAACATCCTGCTTAACTGATTTTATTTTAAAAATAAAGCAAACAAAACAAATTACTTAAAATACATAAAATGAGTCAATCACAAAGCAGCACACAGTGAACAAATAGATGATGACTACACAGATAAATGTTACCAGACAGGTGCAGAAGATTATCTTGTCCATTTTAGGTGTTGCACATAAGGATTGAGGGAACACATACCAATTTTGCATTAAACAAATTAGGGTGTCCTACTCCCTAAGAAATCAACCACAAATACAATTAAAACACAGTTCTACATTCCCTTCACCATCTTTTAAATGAGGACAAACACCATGTCTTCAAAATACAATGTCTTTTGAACGTCTTCAAAATACAATTGCACAACACCGTGTCTACTACCCATGTACTATGGAGGAATTTGCCAAAAAATGAAAAGCAAAGAATTTAGGGCCTAAAAATTTCTTTGCATTAAGAAAGCCTGAAATTTTTATCATGCGTGTTTTGTTTTTTAAATTAATCCTGGGGGGAAATGTGGAGCATGGGCAGGAGGGGGTTGGGGGTGGAGAGGAGGGACCAGGTGATGAATACAATATCAGTTGGATTTTTTTAATATACTGTATTAATTGTAGAACCAGGAGGTTTACAAAGCTGGGTTTTAAAGACCAACTCTTTCTGTTGCAAAATGTAACCCAAACTGCCTTTATACCTGCATGGAATAGGGCATGTGAATCATTAAATTGATATCAGCATGGCTATTTTTCGTTTTAAATATGTTATTGTACCGAAAAGGAAGAAGACCAAAGTATGAACCCTTCTGTCAGCATCAGAGAATGTGAAGAACTCAACAAAAATATTTTTCTTTCAACTGTTTTTTAGACATTTATAATAAATGCCAGCAGAGTTGAATTAAATAGCAAGGGTCTTTAAAAATCTACCAGTATATTTCCACCCTCAGTTTGCCAGTTTCAACTAAATTTTTTTCCTTTATTGTCCTGGTACATATCCAAAATCCCTGCACAACCCAACCAAAGCTTAGGTGAATTAATCTGCTCAACAAGATGAATGCAGCCATCCCCTAGAGGTGTGTAACACGGCCATGTGTAACATGCCATCCCTAAGAGTGGAGACATCTACATGTACACAGTCTGGAACACCTAAAGATCAGACTTATATACCTTCAACATCTTTGACAAAAATGCTAGTTCTCCTTCATTAGCTTTTACCTCCCCACGTGCTTCTTCACAGTCTGTGTGAGAATTTACTAAATCCATCATCCTCTAAGTGGGACAGAGTCCCTGCTGTGCTGTCATGCCCTACAAGAAAAGAATGTGCAAGGTGAGAACCACAAAAGCTCTAGTTGCCTGAAGGACCAACAAGATTCTCTAGTTGTTGTCATAGAAAATTGAATCTGGCTTTTAGTAAATCTTCTTCCTCAGCAATGTCCATGCTTGTTTTTGCCTTGGGAACCTCTGGATACACTGCTATGCTTGGAAATGCCTATAGAAATGAAAAATGCTTTTTCTGGTGTATCTGAGAGCACTTTCTGTTTTTTCTGTTTGCTTAAACCCTTTAAATTAATACAGGAAGTAGTACTATTTTCAGACTCATCCTCATCACCTTCATCACTCTGATACAGTAAAGATGCCAAAACCATCCGTCACAAAATGCCCTAGAAGGTACCTTTGCCAGGTACAAGGTTACAGAAGAACATTTAAAATCCCAATTACTATTTTTCTATCTAATTCTGCTTCCAAGGTCATGGCTCTAAGATTACATCTTATCCTAACAAAGATAGAATTCGCCCAAGCTAGTATCTGACTTTACTTTTTTCCTTATTCTGGAAAAAGGTTAAAAATCCTCCTTTTCCTGATATACAACTGATAGCCAGAAATACAACTGAAAAATATCATACTTGCTAGTCTCAGGCTTGCCTACAAACAGGAATCTATCAAGGTCATGAATTACCTATGTCTATCAGCTTTCCAGACTCAGCCTCTTTCAGCATTGTGCTATGCCATTGAAATATTGAAATAAAAATGGAAAATAACAACCTGATCAGAAAAGCATTGACCCATAAACCTGTAACTTTACACATTGAAACTGGAGAAAGAGGACTAAATATGACACCTCATAAGACACACCAACCAGACTTTGTTCATGACCAAATAGAATTAATAACATACCACTGGCGTGCAACACTTGCAACATTTACCAAATAGTAAATTACTAGGGAGACAAAAACCAGCCTATATTGTTCTGGCCATTTTTAACCATCAAACCAATGGAGAAGATTCATGCATCTTGGGTTGGTCACTTCTGAACACAGCAAGAACCTTTCTGTGGTCCTAAACTTCTATAACAGGAATGGTGTATTAGGGGTCCTGACACCTTATGGCTTTGGAATGAAATGAAAGTCCTGTCTGGTAGAGCACTGGTTCCTACACAACTCACCAGGCACAGGCAGCCACCTATCAGCACGTCTGCAAGTACACCATGATAAGGTTAACCACAGGTTCATACATTTCATTTGCATTCTGGGTCTGAGTTCCATGCATCTCAGATCTAGAGTTTTCTCTTAATATACCTTGATAACAATTACACATTTTTTCTGTCTTCTAGCTATATACACCATATGAATTTTGAAAAAAGCTTAATAACCACTAAGCAACAGGAAGATTGATAACCATTTGCAGGGAGGCAGCTGATCCCTGCCTGCCCTGGATTCCACCTGATTCTTACTTCTCTCTTTTCTCACACAATTGATAGCATTCCTTTTAACGATGTACTGGAAATGCCAAACCAGAGATAGGTTTAGGTAATTCAGATTTGTCTTGGACTCCACGCTGGCTCAAATAACAACTTCCACATTCTGGTTCGCATTTGCCAAAAGTACCGAACCAGCCTATTGATCTCTGCCTGTATATTCAGATGATGTCAATATGGCTGTTCATTAGCCCCTGAATATGAAGTAATCATCAAAACTAAACATCTCTTGTACTCTTTAATAGTAGAAAGACAAATTACTACTCTCTATGCCTCTTATCCTATATTATAGCCTAGAGATAGTTTTATCTTTAGCATTAGGGAACTAAAATCACTGCTGAGAAGACTTGAGCTGTCTCTGAGTCACTTCTGCCAGCCTCTGAATTCTGTTCAGCAGTTCCTCACTGAAAGTAAGCCTATTTTTTTAGAAGCATTGCAGACCCCAGAGTAGGCAGATGAAACTGCAATGATGATGTGATGTATTTAAAATAAATTTCCTTTGCTCCTCCGGTCTTTTTGCTTTTTTCCTAACTTGGTTTCAAAATGTTTCTTCCCAAGTTTTCCTCTGATCTGAAAGGCAAGAGGAAATTTCTGGAACTTTGAATTGCTCATCAACTTTGCCTCCTGTACCTGGGCTTCAGAGAGCTTGTTGTTGGATTAGAGCAGCTCCTACCCACCGTAAACAAACCGGGGAATATAAAGAACTCAGTCCTAGTCTCAAGAGGCTCATAGAAAACTCTGCTCACATCCTGGGTTGATGCCACTTCATGAAATGCTAGATGACTGGCAAATTAATTCTGCATTCAAGGACGAAGGCACATGCCACCCTACAGTTTCTGTAAGAAGTTAACAATGTCCTTCTTGTTGACACGATCAATCCTACCAAAAAAGTGAATTGAATTCTGGCTCATGGATTTTACTGTTGACATATCTGAGACAAAAAAATAGGCACTCAAAAGTTCTTTGACAAAGTAGAGGCAAGGTAATATATGTAGGACATTTTAGCCCTTATGTCTTTGCCTGGGTCCAGCCAAATCCTGTATTACAAAGGGATGTGAGAATTACCCACTGGTCATAAATCTTTCAGGAAAATGAGAAGAGCCAATTATATGGTATTTCCATTAAATCCTGCCCAAAAAATAGCTAAGAGAATTTAAAAAAAAATCGACAGGTTTTCTTTATACCATATACAGGAAAGTCAAAACAAATAGAAGTGCACAAATATTTTTTTTTACTTAAACCAGTCACCTATAAACTACAATTTTATTTTTAATCCTCTTCTGTTTAAACAGCAGACCTATTTTTGTGTAGAACTTCTGTTGGCAATTTTCCTCCAAGTGCTTTGAATGTGTTCATAATAAGACCGTTAGTTTAGTGATTGCTGCACTAATGTGATGTAAGGAATGAAAAGAATGATTCATTTCTTATTCAAAAGCTTTAAATACAAATTAACACAAAGAAAAACCCCACTAATCTTCTTTGGGGGGGTTTAGATGTTACAGTATTACAAAGTCTACTTTACAGCAATAAAAGAAATAACCTTAGAAAATTAAGCAAAATGAATTTTCAATTAATTCCAGAAACCTCGACAAATGTATTTTGAAAGAGTAAAATGCAACTTTGTTCAGTATAAATTGAAATTGCCTTTTGTGCTTAATATAGTTCACTTATAATTAGCTGAAGATTTTGTTCTGGTTTGAAACAAAGTTCCATCTTGAGATTACTGTGCACTATGTACACAGAACTTTTATCAAGAAAGGCTGGTGCTGCAGGGTTTGCTTTGACAGCCTTTATCATAGCTTTATAGGAATGAAAAGTGAAAGAACACAGCTGGTTTTAACAATGGGGCATGTTCAACATTAGGCCAAAACACATTAGATATTGCAAAAATATTGCACATTATATTTATAGCTCCATGCAAGTTTTTGAAATTCATGCTGATGCTGCTCTAATCCAGCTTGTTAGAACAATCTGTCCCCTAATGATGGAATTCGATTTCACTTTGAGAAACTGCTCTTTAAACTGGTAGCAGGAGGGCTGGATCCAGAGCACTTATAAAAAAATAATGAATTCAAGTATACTTGTGGTGTAATTTCAAGGTCTCTGTCAGGTGCTGAAGCTACATTTGCAGTGGTCTATTTGTCATTATGCCTCACTGTTTCTGAAAATACCATTCCAAGAACTTCCTGGCATTCAGCCATGGGGTCCTTCAGATTAAGCTTATAGTAAAAACATTTAGGATGAGATTCCCCAAATATACTTAAACAGCAGCTCCAACATTTAAGAACATTGCTTCATCACCCACTCATTTCTTCATCTCCACTCATTATTTCATCAGCCTTAAATAATCTAAATTCCAAATATTCTGCTGAACACCCAGAAACATAAAAGATCACTCACATCTTGAGGTCCCCAATCACTGTAACACTTAAACCTTTGCAAATAGATTAATCCATCAGATTGGTTTGGTTTAGTTTGGCTTGGTTTGGTTTCATTTCATTTCATTTGTGACACAGGGCCTTTTTTACCTACTCAGAACATGCCAGACCAAGGACAGCAGTTTTCTGTCTAGGCCACTGGCTAAAATCTTCACCAAATGTCCCCTGCCTGGATTGCACACCATGCTTGCTCCTGGCAAACAGGATGCCAGCTGCTCCAGGCCAAGACCACAGCAAACAGCTAAACAACATGGATGATCACAGGAGAATGCCAGACTCAAGTCCTGAACTGGTGGTTTAACTCCAGCCAGGAACCACACCCTGGGCAGCTGCTTGCTCACTCCCTCACCAAGTGGAACTGGGGAGAAAATCAGAAGGGTTTAACCTAGAAAACTCATGGGCCGAGATAAAGACAGTTTAACAGGGGAAGCAAAAGCTGTAGACACAAGCAAAGCAAAACAAAGACAATTCAGTGCTTTCCATGGGCAGGTGGGTGTCCACCCACCTCTGGGAGAGCAGGGCCCCATCACATGCAACAGTGACAGGGAAGACAAACACCATCACTGAAAACATCCCCCCTTTCCTCCTTCAACCCCTCATACACTGAGTGTGATGTCCCATGGTCTGAAATATCCCTTCACTCAGCTGGGGTCACCTGTCCTGGCTGTGTCTCCTCCCAGCCTCCCATGTGCCCCCCAAGCTCCCCTCCAGTGTGGCCTCCCTACAAAGAGCAGGAAAGACCTGGACTCTGTTAATTCAAGAATAATAAAACCATCTTTATATTATCAACACAAATCCAAAACCTAGCCCCACACTAGCCACTGTGAAGAAAATTATCTCTGCTCTAGCTGAAACCAACCCACTTACATCAGAGATTATACACAGGCCTGGTCTTGATTTACTACAGAAGTGAAATCATATCTAACGTGAAACAGGTTGCTCTTTATGATGTTTGCAAGAGATTGCAATCTGCCACTGAAACATCAAATTCCTTTGAGATCAAATTTGTTTAGCTCATTTTATGTAATCAAAAAAAAAAATGCAGTGAAAATACCTTTCAGTGAAAATATCAGATAATTACTCTTGTGTTCAGTATTTGTCCTTATATTTGTAGTCAGGCTTTGAATCCTTTATTGTGAGCTTGACAATAAACAACTGCTGAAACTGAAATAAGATTATTATTTATAAATTCTATGAAATATCTTTGTCTACCCAGTGGTGTACTGAATGTAATATCTATATCAGAATGCAATCTTATGTCATTAACAATGAAATTATGAACATTTTCTATATGTAAGGAATACGTTATATTGCTGAGCCCTGGAGTCCCATTTCAATATTTTCTAGTTAGCCACCAAGATAACCTGGTAGGCTGTCTGGTGATCCACTGTCAAAGTTCAGTCTCTATACAAGCATGAGTAACGAAATTTGCTGATGTAATTGTCTTGAAAAAAGACTGTTAATAATGGAGTATTATATAAATATTTTAACCTATTTAGCATTAGCACCAGTACATGTAGTCAAGGAACACAAATGCTGGGTGTAAACTTACTTGATAGACTGTGAAGGTATAAATAATGGATATTTACATCCACTTCGGGTTTCAAATCAGAAATTGCCGCTATTACAATAGTCAGGGTATGCCTGTGGTTATATATGTCATTAGGCAGAGATTTTTTTTTTATTGGGAGTGAAGATACTGCACTAATGGTGACATATCAAAACTTGACAAAAATGTCAATCCTATATTTTCCTTCACCCTAAAAACTAGATTGATTTTGTAAAAAAAGGATAAGAGAATGATTTTGGTGTTTCCTTAACTGTTTGGTATCAACAATAAAAAATATTAAATATGAGAAGGCTTGAAAGGTGGATATGCAATGTAGCCAAGCTCCCTACTTCATCACCTACTACAATCAGTCACCTTTCTGCAAATTTTAGTTGATGTGCATGTTTGAAGAACTGCTTAGTAAAAATGGGAAATGGCTTCTTTCATGAATTGTGTGGAGCCTTTTTACTTGCAATATAGGTTATTTCTACACAGACTAATGTCTGTCTATGTGCATGATTTGATACATGTCTTTAGCTGCATTCCTTCATCATGTGTTATTAAAGCTCAGGTTTGGGTTTCATTTTCTAAAGACCAGATTTCTTGGTAGAAACGTCGTTGTTACATCCTCTAACATTTTTTTTAGCTTAAGCATTTATGAAACCAAAGTATGAAGTGGAAATACAGTTAATGATTCTAATACCAAAATTCTGTTTAACAGATTCAAGAAATACAGATTCAACTGATTGATACTAATAAATATGTCTAATAAACGAAAGTGGGGCACTTTTATACTAATCTTGATTTGATTGAGATTTTACCTAAAGTCTTCTCTCCTTACTTTGCGAATAACAGTCTGGAATGTTTGGTGTCCGGATAATGACATTTTATCCTAGTGAAACAAAAAAAAATGAAGTGTGAGTGTGGTAGAATAGAGCAGAAGAGTAACAGCAATTAAAAAGGTTGACTGCAGAGAAATTGCAACAACCTTTATTGTACATCAGACAGCATTCCTATAAATTTCCTTCTACAGAAAATGAGGGGTAGATGTGTTCTTCCAGTTTACTAACAACTGTGTCTGCAAATGTGGCTCATGATTGTGAATGTCAAGACAGGCCTACCCACAAAGATTGGAAAATACTGTTTCAGGTCCGTGTAGTTGTCAGGTATATGAAAATGCTGTAATTTAATTATACAAGAGCATATAAAGTTTTAAGTCCAAACATCAAACAATTATGATTATGCACAGATAGGAACTGTTACTGTATACATGATCAATCAAGACAGCATTAATCTTTATGTAAAGTTTTTAGTTTCATCTTAAAACATAAATATGTGAAATACCTATTTATTGCAAATATAAACATAAAGGCATTAAGATAGTATGAATTTATGATCTAGATTATCTTTTCAAATCAAAGCTATGAATAAATAAATAAAATTAAGTAACCAACCTGTGAATGATACCTCTTTATATTAAAATATTAGGTATGCTAGCATCTATTTTATTGAAAAATATCTATTGTTACATTTTGCTGAAGAATCTTGAAATATGAAATATTTGTAGAATAGAAATCCACATATTATTTGACAGTTGTGGGTATACAGAATTTACTGTATGAGGCAATGTCATTGATCAGTTGCCGAAATAACTGAATTATCATTTAGATTACTGAATATTCAAGCGTATAAATGAAGTAAATAATGCATTACAAATGTATAACTGAATCCAATAAACCCATGATATTCTTCCTAATGCTGAATCTGTTTTAGCCAAACTTTAGTGAATGAATGAATGAATGAATTAATTAATTAATTAATGGACTTTGAAATTAGCTTTATGGGCCAAGACAGGAGGCCTCCAATTCATCAAGACATAACCAAACCATGCCCTACTGGGGCTGGACTAATAAGTTTGGCCATCTGGAACAGTTCTGTCTCTGACAACAGCAATAAGAGATGATTTTTACTGAAACTAAGTGAGCCTGGACATGTCCTAAAGACCAGTTCATTTTCCTTACAGCAGCCCCTTACAGTACTGTACTTTGCATTGGTAGAAAGAAAGGTGTTGATAATAAAACAGTGTTTTAGCTACTGGTGAGGATCCCTGGCACAGCATCAACACTGCCTCTCTAACGTTCTGCCCCTCACCAGTAGGCTGGGGATGGGCAAGATCCTTGGAGAGGACAAAACCAGGCCAGCTGGACCAAGTTCACCAAAGGGATATTCCAAACCACATGACACAAACTCAGCTATAAAAGCTAAGAAAAAGGTGCATTTGTTATTTACAGTGCTAACATTCCAGAGCAACCACTACACAGCCTGAAGTCCTGTTTCCTGGGAAGCATCCAAACAGCACTTGTCAATGCAAAGTAGAGAATTTATTTTTTCTCAATGAAAATACAGCCTTTAACTTTTGCTTTAGGAAACTGCTTATCTCAACCTATGAGTTGTCTTCCACCTTTATTCCACCTGTCTTGCTGAGAAAGTGAATGGTAGAGAGGCTTGGTGAGCCATCTGGCATACAGCCAAGGTAAACCCACAACATCAAGCCACTTCACATTAACTCAGAAGATTTCCATTTCTGCAAGAAGAAAGAACAAAGTCATCTAACCAAAGTCAAGCATTGAGTCCTTGTTACTGAGTAATAATTATTGAGTAACTTAGAAACAAAATTATTAAATTGTGTCTGAAAACAAATAGGAAACCACTGCATTTATCACATAGCAAAGGTGTACCTACTGCATTGCTAGAACAAAAACCTGTAATAATCCAGAACCATGAGAGGATGGTATACTGTTGCACCTTGCAGTTGAAAAAGGGATTTGTAGGGGCCTAGCAACACTGAATATTATTTAGAACCTTATACTAAATACCCATGGAAAAATACTGGAGCGCTGATACACAGGTATTTAAGAAAAAAAGCCCACAACTAATACCTCCTTTTTGGATGATTGACTGACTATGGAATTCAGTTTGATGAAAAATATTAGTATAGGTGACAAAGTATGATTCAAGGTAGGTCAAAAAAGCAAGAAGGACAATTTATTTATTTTATACCTCACAGTTCCAGTTTTTAAAATTGATCTCCTTAGTAAAACAGTCTAATCAATAAATACCTTTCAGTTAGCTGCAGGAAAATTCTGATAAATTTAGAGATTGTTTAAATGTTATTTTATTTTTTGATTCCTATCAGATACAACTGTAAGTAACAGCATATGTCTGTGAATCAGACAAAGACCCTCATGCCATTGGAACAGAGCTGCTTTTCTGTAATTTTGTGTCAAATTTTTTCAGGACAGAAAAACTTTTGAGATAGTTAAAAACAGAAGAATGAATACAGATGTCACAAGCACTGGATGTAGAACAAGCTAACTTCCAGTTTTGGATGTGTTAATACCCCTGTAATGCTAAGAGTTTTGAAGGTGATAAGTTGTCAGTTCTTTTTGTCAGCATTGCAGAAGTTGATGACTTTGTTAATAATATATATTTATATTATGTCTGTATTTATATAGTGGTAGATGTTATTTTCTTATGGTGTGTGCTTTTTCCTTATATATTGATAAAATTAAACCAACAATTACTAGAGAGGATAAGCCAAATGGTTCCTACTTATATAATCTTTCCGTAAAACATGAAGTAGAAAAACATGTCTGACAAATGAATCAGGCATTCAAAGAAGCAGTTTTGAATCTGATTTGGTGAAATCAAGATACTTGCTATTTCACCATCAGAATAACAGAACCAGTAAACACTACTAGAACTATAAGAACAGTTGTGATACTTGTTCATAATTTTTCCGCTTTCTTAGTTTTCTGCAAGGCATTAATCTTAGAACATTTTTGTGTGATAAGAAGACAATTAACTACAAGAAACAGAGTAGTATTAACATAGACTTTAAATATACATGTGGACATGATGTAGGACAAGTTTGGGTTCAGAAATTAAAACTCATTTTAACTTTAGATGAAATTGATTGGGTAGTTACATACAGTAGTTCATCCCAAAAGGATTATTTCGTCATCATTAGAGTACTGTGAGCCATTCTTTTTCAGAAAACCTATGAAGAATTTTTTACCTTTGTGCTTATGTATATGATACTCCCTCTAGAAAATATCATCTTACATTTTCTATTACTGTTATTTCTTTTAAGTTCTGTAACATAATATCTATATATACACAACCTCCTGAAGTATATGTTAAGTCAATCACAAATTACAGAACGAGTTAGATGGCATTTAAAATATGTCAGTTCTTGTCTGTTTAATTCTGTGAAGCTTATTGGTAAAATGCACATAATAAAAACACTGTAAAGAATTGTATAAATTTATTTCTTAATTTCTACCTCTTTTCCTTTTTTTAATTTGCAATCTAGTTTGCTGATAAAGATAGCAGATTCCTAGTTTGTTAATTGTACCACCTTTGTTTGCCAACCAGAAGAAAAATATTCTTGCTAATTCTAATGTGTCCTGCAGTACTTTCAAAAGCATGAGATTGATGACCTTGAAATCCGACCTTTTCTGCCACCAGAGGGTGGGGGTGGTGAGAAGAGGCGGAATTTGAAATTCTCCACATTCCTTTACAAGAGTAAAATCACAATACATTGGCAAACAGTGCTTTAAAGGACCAGCTCAAAGCTTTTTAATAAGGCCATTGAACTTTATTTAAAGCCACAAAAACCAGAAATTGAGCAACATGTTACATGACAGAGACTTGGTTAAGTAGTACCGCCCATACACACCTGGGACCTACTGAAAGTTAAGGACCTATTGAAAAGATAATGGGAGGAAACTGTACAAGTTATTTCAGTCCTTTGATTTTCCATTAAATATTTTCACTCTGTAGTCTCAAAAATTTCATAGTTCATAAGTGGTAAATTAATGAACACACACAATTGGAGGTTTTTTTTCTCTTAAATATCTGCAAGACTTCTTAGCAAACAATAGCATGTCCATTTTTAGCTGCCCTTTGTACCACTGAAATTTGTTGTATTAAAGAGCTGATCACCATTTATCCTCCTGTTTTGTTTCTTCACAGTGGATTTTCAGACTGCAACAGATTTACTGCAACACTGATTTTGACTGCAAAATGAACTAAGCCTGCCTTCCTGTATCTCCTCCAGCCCAACATAACAGGATCAGTCACTGTACAAAAAGGCTGGGCTGTACTATTGTTCTATAGGCCAGAAGTACAGGCCCTTTATTTTAGTTGATAATAAGCCATTAGCCTAATCGAGAGATACTTAATCCTCAAAAGTTCTCAAACTTTTGAAAGTCAGATAAAAAAAAAATCTCATCCAAATATTTTGTTGACTGTAGAATATTTTGTGCATAATGTCATGAAGGTTATACAATATCTCTAATTCTGTTAATAGGGGGGATGGTGTCTATGAAGATATTTTAAAAAATATCAAATCACTAGGCAGAGATAGTGAATGCCATGCCTATGAATATTTTGATTAAATAGGGCTGAGTAAATTGTCCTTACTTCTCATCTCAGTTTTTCATGGTGGGTTGTTTTGGGGTGTCTTAAATGCCTAGGTTGTCTTCTTCTATGGTACATGCAGTAACGATAGGGTCTGGTGGGGGAGACTTTGGGGGAGGGAGTAATTTTCTCTATAATCCTTGTTATTATATCAAAAGTGATAGTTGAGGACTAAGAGCTGAAACAATATTTTATGAAAGTATCATGTTGAAGTTTTTGCAGGTTTCAAAATATTTAAATATGTAAATTTCAATGAAGAGATTTCAGATTTTTTGATAGCCTAATGATTTTAAGCATCTCATTTCTAGTCAAAGACTGACAAAAGATGTTCAGATTGCAGTGTGAGATGGTTTCTATGGTTACAGTTGTTTCCTAGCATTTTAGTGACATCTTTTGTGAGCATTGGCTGCTTCACTTATTTGTCACTAATGTATGTGTAGAACTATAGTTAATAGCCTTGGGCGGACAATTTTTTTTTCTCTGAATGGTGGTATTGTTTTTTAGCAGCATTTTTCAATAAGGTGACAATGCACTAGAATACTAATGGTATGTATGGTATTTTAAGATGTCAAGTTTTCAATAAAATGGTAATGAAAATTTTGCATTTCATTTAATAGCTAAATATTCATGAATTTTTCACAGCATGATCAAGTGAGCAAAAAATAAAGGAACTGTATAATGTGTAATACTAAACATCATAAATTTAACTTCTTTTTATAGAATCGACTCAAGATTTTTAATAGGTAGCTCTTTATAGACTTAAACCAACTATAATAAAAGTATATGAAACTGGAACTTTAAATTAATTTAATTCTTTTATATATATCTTGTTTATGTTGTAATATGAATGAAACATACATTATGAATAATATTCTACATATGCAGAAAAACTGTTATGAGTAAAGACTGAGCATTTATGTGTAATAAATGAGGATACACAAATATATATTCAGATGAAAAGACCACTAAGTTTGTGACTGTTTAATAAATATTTTTATTTATTTCAATTTATTTAATCACAGTGTTAAAGTGTGTTCAGCTAAGAAAAAAGGGGATGCAGCATTATAATTTGTAGAGTATAGAGCTATCAATTCCTGAGCATATTACAAGTTCAGTTTTGTTTCTATGTTAGACAGAAGGAGCTTACTGTTGTCTTTAACAGAAGCACAATTAGGCTATCAGGTGAGTTAATTCCTATAAATTGTCACTGCCAGTAACCATATGTATAGTGATTTATGACATGATCCCCCTTATTTAGTCTGTACTCACAAAGCTCTTTTTTGCTGAAATGGAGTCACTCTATGCCGGGCATTTTTTGTCAGCCAAGTCAATATTTTAAATGTAGATTTTTAAAATGCAAGTATGAAATGCATTATTCAGCAGCAACACTGGGCTAAGTGTTGTTTCTTCTCTGCATATGAGGGAGCTTCATATGGATTCAATTCCAAATCATGAGAACCTGTACCAAACAGTATCATCAATTCTATCACTTGTACAATTGCAAAGCATATTTTTCCTCATCTCTAATTTTTATTACAGGCTGGTATGTTATTTCAAGTTATTCTTCAAATTATTCTATACATCTTGCCCTAAAAAATAGTAGAAGAATATTTACATGCAGCATCATATCTCCCAAAAGACTTGCTTAGAATCATTCTTAGATGTGCATCTTGCTTAGAAATGCTCTAGAGCAATGGAATATATAGTTAGTTTTCTCCATTAACAGCCTTTTGGCTGGCCTGACTTCAAGACCTACAGAAAATTACATGATGCAAATTACTGGGACAACACAGGCAAAATCAAGGCAAGGGACAGAGATCTACTATATATGCATGGGTGTGAAAAGGTGTATTCGCTGCGTAGAGAAGCACAAATGCTGTGGAGAAGGAAACTGTTCCTGTTTAGAGCACCAATTCTCATTTCATGGCAGTCAAGACAGCTAAAGGGCCACAGGAAGCCAAAAGCCTCCAGTTACCTGGTGATTATTTTTGACTAAACTGTTTGCTCTAAGCTACCCTCCTGACTCTCATAACATGCAGCTGAACTGAATTCTTTGCAAAGATATGGCCTGTGATCACAATGAAAAGAATTTTATTTTGGTTTTAATATGCCTGAATAAAGACGAGAGTAGAAAAGTCAAACCTTTAACCTAATTTAGATCCTGTCTTCCTTCCTAACCTTTGGAAAATTGTTAAATTTTTCACCTTATAGGATTTTTGCATATTTATTTCGTCTCTTTTTCCGGTCTCATTTTAGGGAACTGTTATTTATTAAGATGGCTAATTGACTGAGGCTTTGATTTGAGTGGTAGAATTATCCAAAGGTCTCTTGCTAATTTGCTTCTAATAGCAACTGTTTGAGGTTTAGCAGTAACACAATTAGATCACATGCCCATCAAATACATCTACTTGAGTGACTCAGATATTCTTAACAGAGGAATCAAATTCAGTACTTACAGACAGGATTGGCTATATATAAGTCTTCTTCCTTATAATTTATGCATCAGCATGCCAGCTTAGCCCAGAGCAATGGCTTATGCCAATTTAAAAGCAGGACTTCGGGGTTTTTAATGTAATCACCATCTGATAACTACACCTTCTAATTTCTAACAAAAATGGAGTAAGAAAGGTTCTCAATGGTGATACCTGCAGGAGAAAAAGCTCTCTTCCTATTTGCTGTAAAAAGCCACATCTTCATGAGCTGCCCGATAATACTCTATGTAGATATGTCATTTTGATTTCCTGGTTTGCATGCCAAAGGATTTGACTAAATGATAGAATAAATACCCAAAACAATGTCACAGAATTATTGGCTGAGTGATTTTGGATTTGACTTATGTTTCTCATTAACTCCTTCATTTAAAGATCCTCTTGTTCACAAGTTTTATCTCAGACTGGAAGTAAAATGCACCATTATTGCTGGAACAGTTCAGTTCACTGTTAACTACTCCATAATTTGGGTAATCAGAGGGCAGCATGGGAAGAAACTTAAAATCTGAAGGAAATTCAGTGTTACTCGGACACAAGTGCATGGCACTTGTATATAAGATATGGCACCTTCAGTGGTAGAAGCTTAGGTATAATCTGTCAACCATGTCAGTAGATCTCCTTTAAACAAAAAAAGGTTTGCTTTTAGTAGTGCTTTACAAAGTGTAAAAACCTAAAATTAAAAATCCACCTTCCAGCAGATGCAGCAGTGTTTTGGATTTTACATTAACATAGCAAAAGCTCTAATTAGATGTAAGTTTCTACCTGCAGTTCAAGGCATCTTTTAGAAAATAAGAGATAATGGCCCATTATTGTATTGAGCGTACTGCATTGTATCACTGAGCAGAAAAGTAATATCAGGTTTTTGACTAAGATACATATTGTCAAAAGTCCGAGCAAGATACATATTGTCAAAAGTCCCTGGAAGGATTTCTTCTGTAGAAGGATATGCATATTGATGAAGTGTATGCTGACAATATATTATTTGAGAATAAATTTAAACAAATGTATAACCTTTTCTTTTCTACAGTGCTGAAAGCTATGTCAGTCCTTTGTATCCAGATTGTACTGACAGTGCAGTACTTAGGACATCTGTTGCTGTGGTAGCTCATAGGATATTGTGGTTGTCCTCTCAATTTACCAAATGTTGAGTACAAGCAAAGGTGCAATGATCAGTCTCGAAGTGTTTGGTTTTTGGTTTTTTGTGGTTTCCTTTTTGTTTTTTTTTTTTTGTTGCTTCAATGCATAGCCTGCCCCTAAACTGACACATATCATATATTCTGGAGACATAGCCTATCACATGCTGCTATGTGGCTTCTTTTCAAGTGTTTTTCTTCTGTGTGTTCTTCCCGGGAATACAGTGAAATACAAGTAATAAAGATGAAGACAAGCTTCTGTTAAAATTGAAAAACATTGCCCCTTCATGCTGTTTTTTGGAGAGAGAGAAATCTTTCTTCAGAATTTATGTTAAGCTCCACATCAGACAAAGGAATATTTTGTCTCTGGGAAGTACAACCTGCTGCTCCAGTTCATTATACTTATTAGAAGGAACAGGTGTTATGTGGTGGTTCTTAAAAATCAAAGAATCGCCGAACTGCTGAAACTGCACTTTTTGAAGAGTTTGTTGTTTGTTCTCTATGATTTCAGAGGCGTTTTGGAGGTCCCGCCACACCACCTGTGGGACACGTGGCCACGCATGGTCACAGGTGGCGGGGCCAGACCAGCAGCGGCAGAGTGGCAGCCAGAGGCCAGACCATGCCCGCTGGCAGGGCAGGTGCAAGGCCCAGCTGGGATGGCAATCCACAGGCCAGGATAACCGCGGTCAGGAGCCGCCCAGCCGCGGGGAGTGAGAGCACGCGGGGTTTGAACGGAGCCCCTGGGACACAGGAGGGGCCTTGGGTGGAGGCAGAGGAGTCTCCTCAGGGCCATCGAGACTTTTCGGTGCACTCAGGCTGCTGCAGAGGCTCCTCCTCTCCCTACCTGTGCTGGGGGAGCTTCCAGAAGGGTCTCATGTCATATGCTGGTCCCTAGGTACAGGGAACATGTACACTGCTCTTTAAAAGGCTAAAAACAATTATTAAATTACACATGATCTCAGAAAAAAATAGGATATCTGATGCACACAGTGTAAGATTGAGCATTTGAGTGATCTGTGTACATGAAGGCCCATGTACATCTTCCATGACTCACAATGTTCTGCAAGCTCTGCAGTTGTGTTACAGCAATATCAGCCACAGCAGTATTAGGCATGAACTCTGTGCTGTACAAATGTGAAGCAAAAAGAGTAGTTAAGACATATTCCAAAATATTTTCCGACTCTCATTTTTATTGTAGACATTTTTTTTAATCTGCATTTCTTTATGTTTGTTTTTTTAAGAACAGTAGCTGGGTTTATCCAGTGTACTTTCCTACTCAGAAATATTATCTTGTGTTTTATAAATGTTTATGATGATAACTATTATACCACCAAAGCTGCTGGTAGAAGTCTATGAAATTTTGTAAGATGTTAAGTGAGCACACCAATTATTGGAGATTAGGCAAAAATCTCGGAATCTCTGGAAAACCATGAAATCTTTCTAGAAAATTTCCTTCCTTGAACGTGCTCCAAGTCCTGTTTCTGCCAAGGATTTTTTTTACAAAACATCTATCTACTAATGGAGAGGCCCTCCACGATGCTGTGCCTGCTACTGACAGCTAAGGGTTTGTTTTTTCCTATTCACTATTCATAGTACATTTTGAATTGTTTTTGTGCCCATGAAACTGAAGACTAACAGTCTCTGGAGCCAAGCACAGTCTCTTTGTTGGGTAGAAATAACGCCTACAGGAGAGGATGGATGTGCTCAGCGTCCCAGCAAGTGGCTTGAGATGAAGTGATATTGGCAGGATTCAAACTGAAATTATTACAAAACATGAATGCCACATGTGCAACTGCTGCCTGGCTGTTTCTGTGCTTCTATCCTTTTGTTAAAAAATGTTATCTTAAAAAAATACTATTGACCTTGATCTTGTGCCATTGCTGTCTGAAAATTGCAGGGTCTTACAGATTCCAGGATCAAAGGGGAGAATGACTGTTCTGCCAAGCATGAAGCTTTTGTAATGACAGTGTTGTGTATTGCTTCTACAGAACAAGCCTTCTGTTTAGCTTGTCTTGTAAACTAGCCTTACCTAGAAGCTTGGTGACATGCTGTCTTCTTCCCAAAACAATCTGAGAAACTATTAACAGCAGTTACTATCCAAGTCTGTCAGTTATTAATAGCAGGTTGGCATATTTTCAGTTTGACTCATTTGGGTTGTGCTACTACAAAGTTGTATGGGATTTTCTTTAGGTTATGTAATCATGCTAGATATTGTGATAATAAAATGAAGAGAAGTACTGCCTCAAGACAGTTGCAGGCAGGCTTCCTCAATTCTGCCAATACTTCTCAGTACTAGTTCTGTGTTATCCCTTTTAGTCAGTCCCAGGTTTGTCAACAAGGGCTCACGCCAGCTGAGTAGTGGGTTTGTGATAAAACTTTTGGAAATTATTAGTATAAGTTTCACCTTAGAAATAATGTGAGTCTAGTTTCAAAGTATGATGGCACCTATATCATCTCTTGTTCCTCCTTTGTGGAAGAACGCCAGGTTCTTCTACCATGACCTTCATTCCTCCCAGTATTGTGTGCTAATCTACTTTTATTAGCACAAGAATAAGATCATTACAAGTATGTTAATCATGGAGTCATGAAAGTTAAATTAAAGGCTTGACTTCACCAGAAATTTTTTAGCAGGAGTATAGATGAGGGACAATGAAAATATCTCAGAATTTATACTGCAGTCTGAAATTAAAAGCAAGGACATTTCTGAAGCCCCAGTTGCATTCCTTGATCTAATGCATTGGATTCACTTCTGAACTGACACCATTATTGAGGCCCAATTGCATTTTTTAATCCCAATACTCTTTAGGAGAAAGAACAGCTACTAATACCATTTCTTTGGTAATCTTACCCATTTTGGAATTATTGCCTATGCATCCTTTTAAAATCTCAGTTATGACAATATACTTGAGCCTTTAATAAATTCATTGTACTAGGACAAGCCTGGTAATTATTCTAAGAAAAGCATTCACTTGGCAGTTGTCCAGAAAGCCAAGCATTTGGTACTTGGCCTCTCAGCCCAAAACATTTAGCAACCTACTCTTTTTAATGTAGCAATACCTTTCCCCAGATGTTTGAGCACTGAAATTCTGTTCTTGAATTGGATTTCACTTTAAGTTTCTCCACTAGTTTTGTTCCTAATATTGCTTAGACTTTTCTCTCTGAAGATGACTCCTCTCCTAGTACACTCTTTTTTGAGTTGTGCCTTTCTCAAAGGTAATAAATGGAAGCGTTTTGGTAGCCAGATTACCTTTAATCCTTCCTTCCCATTTCTTGGTTTATGTAAAATGTAGCCAGCCTCAGCCTTTAATATACTGCCACACAGGCACTTACCCAGTGACTATCTAAATGGTTCATAGAATCTGAATACTTTCTGTGATTCTATCCCTTCTTATATCAGCTTAGCCAATACAACAGTGTATTGCCTTGATTCATAATCACCAAAATTCAAGGTGAGTTGCAGTCTGTCAATTTTCAAGTGCTACAGAATGGTTAAATGAATGCAAAAAAGTTTGGGGTTTTAGCCTGCTATTTGCAGGGGAAAATATAGACAGGATTACTGATATCACAACCAAAAATCTAGGGTAGCATTTTTTAAGATTATTGGGTAGCGTGTGAATATATTTATTTTTAAATCCTGTTCTTGGAGCAACGAATTTTTATTAAACCAAATTAGCTTTTATACAGGATAAAGACCTAAGTATCATGGTTTGTCTTTTCCTCTAAAATTTACTGGTACTTTACAAACAGAAATTAGAACACTGTTGGATTTCCAGCTGATGTTTCATGATTATCCTAATTTTTCTTCATCTGTAGAGACTGTGACCAATCTAGAGCAAATCTACACATACATGTTGGAGGCTTATTATTTTCTTCATGTGTCAAACATGCTTGGACTAATTTTGTTTGCATATTTCTTAAAGCTATGTATAGACAGAAATTTTGCTCAAGCTTTCTGTTGGAAATTTTTGCTAGTAACAACCTTTGTTTTCCTTCTTTTCCTCTAATAGATTAGTTTGGAATTGCTTTTCTGCAATTTTTAATTTTAAAAATTATTATCAGAAATATAATGGAGTCTCTTACTCATTTGGACTTTCTTAGTAACCATACATTCAGTCTTTGATATATATCCACATGATTCTAAGTTTCAACTATAGTTATAAGCTTACAGTTTGAGTGACTCATTTACCTGTGTTATAATAAGATATTTTGTATTCTAATATTGCAGTATATCTAAGGGTAGGTCCTATTTCTTTATAGCTCTTGCTAAATTTTGTTCATGATTCTGCTTCATTCCCTTTAATTTTATCTCTACTGATGATACAGAAAATGACTCAGAGTCCGCCACCAACATTTTTCAAATTGAAACCAAAGATAATTTACATGATTGACTGTACTAGTACAATGTGATTTTGAATGTCTTCTGTAAAGTGATTGTAAAGAGATGTAGTAGAACAGTGCAAGCAAAGTGCAAAGGCAGATGTTTAAATGTATTTTATTACAGATCCCATTTTGAATTATATATACAATGTATATGATTACTGCAACACAGGTGTGCTCTAAAAAGAGCAGTTTGGGACAGTCATATGAGGCCAAAGAGGAAAATCACGGTATCTATTTAGGGATGAATTCACTGTTAATTTTCAGTAAGAAGCTGAGGAGTCTTCCACAGTTACATTTGCATAAAATTTGAAGAAAACAAGAAGAATAACTTTCATTTCTGTGGACTTTTTTAAAGTGTTTTTATTGCATAATTTTCAAATTTTTAACAGGTGATGAGAAGAAGTGCTTGTTATGGTAGCACATATGTTAAATCAGTTTTACCCAGGGGGATAAGTTCCTATAGTTCACTTTACAGTGGGAACAGTGAAAGGACAAAGGGCTTATTTGATGTTGATATGATTTTCATAGAGGAGGCTGCCAGTCATCTGCAGCCTAGAGAATATAGATTAAAAAAAAAAAAAAGACGTAATTTGGACTATTAAATTCTGTGCATTTCGAAGAGTCTGTAATCTAATTGCTGACTCCCCTTACAGAAATTTACCAAAGGACAGCTATTTCTGATGTAACACAGCTTAAAATCAGCAGCAGCTATAGCCCATTTTTAATCATCATTTCTGTTTTGAGTTTTCAGTAACTGTTAAAGGTGTATTTCCTGTATCAAGGGAGATTTCAAAAGAGTAACTTATAAGAAAAATAATTTTGTGTCCGCAGAGAGTTGTCCATTGTCAGAGCAGTCTTTCTTTTTTCTTTCTACTCACTGAGCTAAGGAGGTGAACATTTATAAGATCACTCAATGCTATTTTTCATGCAAATGGCTGATAGCTGCCACATCAGAATTATGGGATGCAAAGCTGGCAGAGAAGTTGTGACATGTCCATGCTTGCATATATTTAAAAATTCAACTGGCAATTTACTTTAGAATTTGGCTCTGACTTCAAAGTTGACCCTGCTTTTCACAGAAGACTGGAATATAAGACCTCCAGAGATACCTTCCAACCTGGTTTGTTCTGAGCCTGCATGATTTCTATGGAATGAAACATCTGACAAAATAATCTCAAAATGTCCTCAAATTTCTCATTCAAATTTTCTAATTCTAGTTCCGTGCACAAATTTTCGGTGACAATACCTCTATAATGCATAATACTTAGTAAAAAATTAATCTTCTTGATTTGTGATTAATATGTCATGTCAGCATTACAGTACGCTTTATTTTCAGAAACATTTTTTCCTACCTTATGACTAAGTTTAAGATTTTGCAATCTTGTAGACCAATAAGGGGAAAATAAAAGTTCTTGCTGATTTCTAAATCTTGCTTAGTTGGTTGTAAAGTGGTTTATGATGAGGTTCCTTTCAGGTATAAGCTGTGCCAAGAAGGTTTTACACAGTGTATCTAGAATACATACATATTCACAGAAAATATGCCCCAAAGGAAATCAAATAGAGATAAACAAAATTCATGTTTGAATGTGGGTAAATATTATCCAGCATGTATGATCTGCTTACCTTTGTGTCAGTGAAGACTTGCCTTGATATTCCCAGCAAGAGGTTAATTCTAGCTCTTGATAGCAGATGTAATATAGATGACTGGCTATCAGAAAGATAACATTTTATCAGAGAAAAGGAGTTCTATTATACTGGAACATTGATTTCTTTTTAGCTGGAACTTCCTATAAGACACTCATATTGCTAAATTCAAGATTAGGGTCACTGTGTGACAGCTTGAATTTTAAAGAAAATTTTATAAATTGAAACAAAAAATTTTTTGTACTTTCTTCAGAAAAGTACTTAAATCTTTGTCCAAACAGCACTGAAATTCAAGACAAGCTGTTACTGACATCCTCTCAAACTGTGAGCATGGATTCTATTTTTCTTGAGCAATATGATTAATTTTTCAATAGCTCAGATTACAGAGCCAGAAATTGGAGTCTATTTGCATACTGTACACAGTGCCCATATATTGTTCTTCAAAACAGTTAGAAATCTATGGATTCCTCCACGGTGGATTTCAGTACAGCTCCCTCAAAATTTAGGTCAGAGTTTGAATTGTGTCTGCAGAACTTTTCTTATGGAGATGGAAGGTCTGTGAAAGCTGATGCATAGATTACTGCACATTTTTCTTGGCAGAGAAAGATCTGTCTTCTTCTACTCCAGAACAGCCGCCTTGAAATTTACCATATTTTGATTTTAACCTGCTTCTCTATCTGCATAGTAAGAATTCTTTCAACAAAAATGCATTCTTTGAAAATGGAGCTCACTTATTTGAGCATTCAGTTTTTATTGTTGAAAGAATGTTTCAACTTAGTGTGTCAGTGTTTTCTACTAATCAGTTTTCAGAAAGGACTTTTTTTTTCTTTTTAAACTGAGGTGCCATGTTACAAAACACAACAGGTCTCAGAACCTGAAATTCCCAGGAATGGGAACTGTGACAAGGACTCTTCTAAATGTATTTTAGTAAATCATCTGATTTAATTTATTTTTGCCTGTGTGTTTCAGTGCAGCATCTTTCACAGAATCACTGAACCATAAAATATTCTGAGTTGGAAGGCACCCAAAAGGATCGTCGAGTCCAACTCCTGGCCCTGCACAGGACACCCCAAGAGTCATTCCCTGTGCCTGAGAACACTGTTCAAACACTTCTTCAACTCTGTCAGGCTGGTGCTGTGACCCCTTCCCTGGGGACCCTGTTCCAGTGCCCAGCCACCCTCTGAGGGAAGCATCTTATGCTGGTATCCAACCTAAACCCCCTCTGAAACAGCTTCATGCCATTCACTTGGGCCATCACTAGTCTCCAAAAAGAAGAGATCTGTGTCTTTCAGGTGAACTTGCAGTTGGAATGATTTTAGGAAGCAACTAAACTCTATTTTTTTTAATCTTATTTGCTGAAATAGCTGAGTTTATGAAAGCTGCTGTAATTGCAATGTTTTTGTCCACTTAGTGGAAGTCTGTAAAAAGTCTGACATTTTCTGTAGTATGTTATTACTATTCATCATGCATATCCAGTAAATTTGTTGTTACAGGATTGTTCCAGAATTTATTGATAATGCTGGTAAAAGATCAGAAATGATGACTTAGTCATGTATTTAAAGGAACCCCTCAACAAATAATTTCATGGTCTGTAAAAGCAGCACAAAAGGAAAAAAAAAAGAATAAATATCAACTAATTTGAAAGTTTTTCCATGAAAGTTGGCATCAAGTTTTGGGAGGGTCCAGTTATTCTGCTTAATACTGTGGAGAATTGAGCTTGGAAAATCTGTATGATTTATCATTCCTAATGTTACAAAGTAGTGTTTTATCACATGCATAAATCCCACATGCCACTTTATTCTTGCAGTTTTGACTAACCTCCACAATCAGAAGGTGAAAATGTGTTTGTCAAATGGTGGGCAGTTTACTTCACGGGATTTTTTCTTCAGTCATTTCCAGATAACACACAGAATAATATGCTATTAAAGTATGATGGTTGATGGTTGATTGAAGTATTTTTACATATGCTTTTTATTTTATGACTCATCCACATGATTTTTTTCCGTTCTCCTCAGTCATGGCACACAATCAATGATGGGACTTTTAAGCAGTGTCATTTGATCAGTAAAAGATGGGTTAATGTCACCCATTCTGGGCCAATCAGAAAAAAGAAACAAGGTAAACTTTATTACCTCAAAGTGATTCAAATAAAAATATTTCATAATACATACATCTAAAAATAAAATAGTTATCAGAATGTAACCCTAGTTTTGTTCTGAATACCTTATGATTCTTCACTAACTTCTGCTTCACTATCATTAGCTAATTTTCTGTTAATTCTCTAAGCACTAAGTACTTCATAGAAAACTTTACTGATGTTATTTCACCTATGTTTACACAGTGTTGTCCTCAGAGAAATGAAAATTACATAAGGATCTAAGACTTACAGTAGATTAATCAGTTGTGTTACTCTTTCCTAAACTGAACTGCAGTAACCACTGGAGATTCAATGGTAAGATTTCATCACACAACATGATAGTAACACTGTAAGAGCAAGCATCTAACATAATTGTTCCTGTTCAAGATCTGTTTTTTCTTTTTTCATCAAGTTAAAATATATCTTCATGATAAAACTGTATATTATATCTTATACTTTCATTTTTTCCACCTGGCAATTTGCTTAAAAACCTATGTAATATCTCTTAAAAGTAAACATAGATTGTAGCCCTCAATGTACAGTTTGGCAAAGTCTGAATTAGATTGTATAAGGCACTTGACTGATTCAAAGAAAAATTAGGTTCAGGAAATAACGTGGAAGTCAGAAATGAGTTTGACTATAGAAAAGCCCTTTGGAAGCAAAGATATTAAGATGAAGGTGATTATGTATGTAAGACTGTACTGGTGACTAGACCAGGTAAGAAAGCACATTTTCAGTCCTACAACTCAGCCCAGCAAGCTTTCTAGAGAGTGATATCACTATTGCAGACTGGCAGAAATGCATTAAATACTTTTCTCCAAGTTCAGGTAGTGTGGATATTGCACTTTTGAGTCTGTTTTTCCATGGGAAGCTCTCCAGAAGAAAGGATAGGGTTTCATAGTGTGCTTTGTATTGCACTGTGAAAATAACCATAGAAGTAATTCCCTTATTATGTCATTATAACAGATAACTGGTGATCCTCATTGAAGACTCACATGTTCACATAAAAATGTTCTTGGTATTTTTATTTAAGAAACTTGTTTCATACTTGTATACTGATGGTCATAAACTGTATATTTTTACTTATATATATGTAATATTTTTATAAATTAGGACATAATATTGGATTTTTCAGGTTTTTAATTTTGAAACCTTATTTAGCTGACAATGTAAAAATTGAAAGATGGTACCTACTACTTTATTTTGGAAAAATTCTGAAATGCCACTATGCTTCATTGTAGGAAATGCATAGAAATGGAAGAAGCAGTTCAATAGATACTGGTAGAAACAATAGGACAATAGACATAAGTTCCCAATAAGGGAAAAAGCAATCCTAACATGAAGGGGAAAAGGAAAAGGCAAAAACCTCATGCCTCAAATGGCTCATTTGCCATTAAATCAGGGCCCAATGAAGCGTTACAACAAGGGGATCTGATTTTCAGAGGAAATCAAACTTTTATGAAAATGTGGCTGGTTTTGTCAAGTATTGACTTCCCCTTGAAAAAAAGACAGTAAACATTTTGATCTTGACTTTTTTGAACCTAAAAATAAAGTTAAGCCAAAATACTAATTAATTTTAAGAGGATATTACTTGCAATCTCAGCAGTTAATCTCTTTCTTGGCTGCTAATTTGCATGTCTCAAGTCATAATGGCTGGGTAAATTAGTGGTATGAGGAAGAATAAACTGGTATCTCAAGAGATGCCATTGACAAATGTGTCATTCTAGGGTTCATTTGAAAGTTACAAGGCCATATACTGGTTTTGATGTAAGTTGTTGAAAAGGGCTTGTGTCCTTTTTCAAATGTCTGTGAATGCAATGCATTCAAATGAGAAGGTACCAAAAAATTACTACTTTGAAAATTCTAATTTAAAGTCTAGAAATAGATAAAAAGACACTATAGCAAACCACAAGTCTTTGAGATTAATAATACTAATACTGGTACATACTAAGAAAGACCGGAAACTATGTGCCTTGATGCAGTTTGGAATGGCAATGCTGTAATGCCGTAATCGTTATTTGGATCACTGTGTTTGCCATCAGGGTCCCTAAGTGGTATTTGGAAGTACATCTTTGTAATAATTTTATATGTCAATGAGATTTTTAAAATCCTAAACTTAATTTAGTTTGACAATAAAGATACTGTGTATAAAAGGAGTGGTCAACAAAAAATAAAAGAAGCACTATTTGAGGGAAACAGAGTAAGAAATTAATGAGAAACGGAAGTCAGTGGCTTTGTGGATTTCTTAATCACCAATTTTACATGGACATATTTCATATTCCTTGTAAATTTTCTGAATTCTTTTTGTTCTAATGCCTGCTTAAATAATAATTGTCAATATAACTGCACATTAAAATTATATACGTATTTTTAATACCCTGATATATACTAAGACACTTAAGAATACACTATCCAGTATAGTTACAAAAATTTGATGTTTCTCTTTTTTCTATAAAGTCTTGCCTGATCAAATGACAATTTTTCTTAGTCATCACACAGTCATGTTCTCCTTTGTACTAATACTCTGAAATACCAAGAAATCCATAGGTTTCAGTTCCAGTTATCACAAATGCTAGGATAGAAAAAATGTGAAGGAACACATTTGAGAAAATATTTAATTGTTTTGGCTGCTTCTTGAATTAACTTGGAAATGTTTTAGCCTTGCATTAGCAAAATTGAAATTGCTTAATTTTTTGTAAGACTTTATGTATTTAACATTGATAATATGTGTGTCACATATACATTAGATTCATTAGTCTACTAATTATATGATTTTATTTCATCTAAACTATAAACATCTCTCAATCCCTCTCTAATGAGCATAACAGCATTTGGAATTCTTGGGGCTCTCATTACAGCATTTTGAGTCCTGGACTAAGGTTCTTCAGTTTTTCTCTGTGTCTTAAGACTCTTCATTTGAAGAATTTTCAGTAATCAAAAACAAGTTAATCCACACACATGTAATAGTGTTTAATAAAGAGCCTGGATTTTACAAGATGTTGAAGATAATTTTCTTTCTTCAATAGTCAATACAGAGAATGGGATAAGAAGTTGGTAGACAGGATCCTGATATTAACATACAGCTCAACTTTGCTATTTCATAAATTCCATGTGCTATATTACTTGCTAACCACATCTGAGAACCTAAAATACTCTAGCTATATGACATTATATTATGGTCTATGTTCCATATTTAATAGCACAGTAAATCTAATTAATTTTAATAAAATAGCATAGTTTTTTTTAAATAAACATGAAAATATGTCACCTCAATAAATCTCGGTAATGTATACAGAATAATAAGATACAAATCTGTATATAGCATGATGGTTGTCTGGGGATTCCATTCCCATATTAGTCAAAATATTGCTGTGGCTGAAGGTTTTTTAATTTGTTTTCTACAAATCAATTTATTTTTTATTCTTGTCTGGAGAAGTGATAAAACTTAGTGGAAACTCTAAGGCAACTTATACCTCTTAAAAATACATAATCAGAGGGCTTTATCCTAAAAATTAATCAGAAATTATAGGAAATATAATTTTATAACATTTTTTCTTTGTGTCATATGAATTATTGTCACAATGGCTCCTCAATCCACAACTATTTGAGGGTTTGGCCTGGAAATTCACACACCCTTTATTAAATCTTCATACACAAATATCATTTAGTGAGCACTGAAATGCTCAGAGACTTATCATGTAAATTCCTTTTTAAATATCTGTATAAGTGGGTTTAGCTGAGGCTCTACCCTCAAGCTGTTCTCACTAAACAGTTTCATGTGTAGCTTATCTGGAAGAGCAATACAGAATCCAATAGCAATTGCATCCCTTTGATATTAACACATAACCAGTGAAATGCTTTGAACTATTTCCATTAGAGGAGAGAGAAATTATTTGATAGACCATATTCATTTACAAAGAATTCACAAAACCTTCTTTCTAAGAACACAGCATGAATCAAATAGCAGGAGACAATTTGTCTTCTCACATTTCTCAGCATTTTCCCAGGATTCCTCTCCTCAGAGGCATTTTCAGTCTTTCTTCAGGGTCATTTTACCTTTTTGTCTCTATGGCATTTTGACTGTATCTCTGACTTTGTCTTTTCCCAGGTGATTTACACACAGATATACTCACATTCACTTTTTAGCACCTTAGAAACTCCTTACTCTTCAACGTCTACCTTGCAACTTTGTATTTCAGTGAAATAACAATTTTTGATGTTTCTTGTTCAAAACAGAAGTAGTAACAGCTTGCTGAATCTCTCCTGAATAAAGAGTGACTGTCAGCTTTATCGTACTAATTCTCTTTCCCAAATAAAGCCTTATGTGTTGTCTGAGGGCGAACTGTTTTTATAGTTATTTTAAAAACTGTTGAGATGATAAAATACTTTTCACATAGAATTCCTAGCCAAAATGAAAAATGTACACAAAGGTCGAGAGAAGCGCAATGCTTACGTCATTTTCTTCCCTACTGATGAGCTGTGTGAAGAACTTTAACCCATAGTCAATGCCTATGTCAGCTTTTGAAGGAGTTTTATTCATGTTCTTCATAATTTTTTTTTTTTTTTTGTTCCCTGGGCTGACAGGAAGTGTCTACCAGAAAGAGATCACCAATAATGCACTGAATTTGCCAAGAGATCCCAGAAGTCTGTTTAGAATGTCACAGTAAGAAAAACAATGGGGGGGAACATGACAAAGTGCCTTCTGTTTACAGGGATCATAACTTGTAATATACAGGTTCAACACTGAGATAGACCATAGTAAACCTCAAGGATTTCTGCTGATGTAACTTTGAATGATCCAAGGGCTTGAGACTAACAAGAAATTATTCTTTTACCCTGAAATATTCATACAAATTACTACTTATTCTCTTAGCAAGTCTTGTCTACAGAAGCAAAGTGCAAAAAAGATCCCTTGAGTGAGCAGATAAAAAAGGGCAGAATAATTTTTTTGCCCATTTTTTGTGTCCTGCTTAAATTTCAGACATAATACAATAAAGGGCAGTGATTTACAAGATATTTTCTTCCTGAGAATATGAGTCAAAGAGAAAGAAAACAAAGTCAATCAGCAGGAAAAAAAAGAAGGAAAATATTTGGATAATTTGTGAGCCACTATGCTGTACCAGCCATTGTGAAAACTCTATCATATACCATACAATTAACAATATTCTCTGTCTAGCCATCAGATAAGCAGATGTAACAGGCTTTCTCTGTCTAGCCATCAAGATAAGCAGATGTAACAGGCTGACCACTTTATTATAACAGGTATCTTTAGACTAGACTGATTGCAGAAAAAATTATGGAGAATGTTGAAGATGACATTAAAATATAGATGCTACATATGCTAGCATTTTTCCAAGACTTATTCAGGCTGAATATCACATATCTCTTAGTACAGGGGACCCCACAGGCAGCCATAGAAAAGGATTAAGCAGGCTGTCAGAATTTTTCAGATAACACGCAGATAGATCATGGCAGTTAATTTTGCCCTATTTTCAGGTCATTTGTGTAATTTTCAGTCTGCCAAAAGAATGCATAAACTGGCTTTCAGAGCCATTATTCACACCCTTGCTGATCAAGAAAGGAACCACATTTTATTATTACACCATATACAGACTCTCTCCTCAATAGCCTAGTTTTTGTGCGTACACAGCAGACCATTGCTGCTTGCTCCCTGAAGTAGTTCTAACTTTTCCTGATTCTTCATACAATATCTGGGAGTATTAGACTAATGGATTGAACATCACTTTGTGTGCCGAGAAATAAACAAGCAGAACAATTGCTGGAGCAGGACACAGACTTACTGAGTCATAACCCAGAACACTACCTTCTTTCTGTACTCATTGAAGCCTTTCGTCCTCAGTTTTTGATCTGCAAAATCTGCAAAAATATGAATTTGGAGGTTTTACATATCTCCAAAGGAAATTGAAGGCCTTGAAGATATTTTACTGAGTATGTAATATACAATGCTATTTCCTTAGGCTCCTTATAGATGTAACTTCTTGCCTTGCTATCTTACTCTCAGTTACTGACATACTAGATATGCCAATTTGTGAATGATTTTTTAAAAACTCTTACAGTCATTTTGTCCCATGATTTTTTCACAAGAGTATCAACTTAGGACGAAGGTCTGACAGAATTCTGCATGCCTCACACCTCTTTTGTTTTTTAAATTATTCTTCATAATGCTCAGTCTTAAATTGTAATGTAGTTTACTCAGCACTTCTTGAAACTGCTATATTTCACACTAGTATCTGTACATAGTAGGTGAACTGATTCCTGCTAGGTTTTTTTAATGAGTATTACCTTTCCCAGTTTTGCAAAATTATAAATTCCTTAGATGTTAAAATAATAGCTATAGGGTTCAGCTGCTAAAATATTATTGGTTTTAAATCTATATTGAATTATGCTCAAGATAAATTAATCTGCATTCTGATCTTGTTTACATGAGTTCATATGCTCATGCCCTTTAGAAAGAGGACATTGTGCACACTTTCAAATGTGTGACGTGTGTGAGAAGGCACAGAAGCCAAGCAACAATGAGGTAAAATGAAGAGAATAGACTTCTTAGCATTGCAAGTACCATCTGTTCTGTAGAAACGCATCCTCTGTGTTGGCATTGCCACAGTGGTATGACATGTGTTATTACTTTTAATCATACTTTGTGCTGAAGAAAAGTCTGGTTACATGACAGATTCAGAGGTTGCAGACTCCCTCAGAGTTAGTGCCTGGAAATACAAGACTGTTTAAAGTGTTCAATATTTTTGTTTCTGAAATATAATGACCTATGTAAAATTATGCAACTGGGGACCAAGATACTAGGACAAGTATTAACATGAGATGAAGAAAGAAGACAGTATTTACATGAAAAAGATGACATTTTCATAATGTTCTGGAAAACTGTATGCTAAGGAATTTGTCATCATTTTCCTAGGGTAATATTGCGGACTATTACAGTATAATACTAGACACAAAAAATGATGGAAGGATTTCTGTCCTGACTCAGACTTTTTGCCTAATTTACTAATTACAACAATGCTTTGTTTATCAAAACAAGGAAACAGTTCAAAGCCACTATGTAAACCAGTCCTTACTGAGACATCTGTTGTGAGGTCCTCGCATATGTAAGGAGGAAAAACTTACAGACCTAAACAATGGGTTTTTAAGCATCATAATAACTTTGTTTATATAATTCACAAAAACACACATCTAATTCTTGTCTATTCTTAGCCACTGTCAGCTAATGTAGATGGAAGATTCTGTCCTTATGCATTAAATAGAGACACAATACTAATATGGATTGTCTTTTTTCAGTTGCTGAAGTATTTATAACCACCAGTCCTGGAATCACACATTCTAGTTCTGTTTGCACTGACAACCAAATGATGTCATATTTCTCTCTTGATTAGACCTCATCTTTATGTCATCAGTGACAATGACCTTTCAAGCACAGACATGCGGAGATATCTAACTTGAGCCTATGTGTTGTCAGGAGACTGTTACTAATATCTGGATCCCAGGATTTTCTGAAATGAGAAACAGCCTTTTGGTCTTGTGTTATATTCAAACAGCATGGCATCCAACTCATGTTATACAGTTATGATGCCCAAAACTACAGAAGCTTGGCAATTCACTTAGGAGCTCAAGTACTTTTTGAATGAAAATTAAACACCAGAGAACTGTTTCATTAGATAAAATATTTCAATCAGCGCTGTTTTGAATATATTCCCAAAATATCTTTTCCATGACTATTTTTCCACATAATATTTGTTTGGTAAAATATTTCAATTTAAATGTTTATTTTTTAATATTCTAATTTGACTTGTCAAATTCTTCTCAGTAGATGCCCAAGCTGTAATTTTTTTAATTCTTTAGTACCCATTAGTATTCTATACTATGTAGAATTAATCATAACATACAATGTTATTTTTATAATATTGATTGAATGTGATTAATTAAAGAAAATTAGATTTTGTAAGTCTTTGTAATCATTTTTACTTGTTACTAGAATAAGCTAATAAAACTGTACTCAGAATATATGGTTTTAGAGACTTCATGAATCACCTGTGAAAGGACATTGCTGATTAGCATTTGCATTTAGGATCTTGTCTTGCACATTATTAAATTTGAAAAAAATGATTTTGTAATATATTCATGTATTGTCTTCTAGCTGAGCCTTGAAAGCAGTGGCTATGTTGTAGTTTGCATATTAGAGCAGATGTAAATGAACTCCTACCACTAAAAAAGCTACATAAAATGTGCAAATCAAAACATGTTCATCACAATTGCTTAATATAACTGCAGATAAAACATTAAACATTAAACACACATTTCTTTGGGGAAAAAAAATAGAAAAAAACAACATCCTGCATTCTTTTAATTCTGTGTTTGTAATTCCCTTTGAAATCCCTGGAATTTTTACCCTGAAGAAAATAAGAAGTGATAATGCACTATTATTTATATGATTAGTCACATCATTCTAGTCATTGGGAGACATAAGAGGGAAGAACTAAAATGTCCTGATTGCTAAACTCCAAATACACTGATTTCTTGCCCTTAGCTTTCTCCAGGACTAACAACTAATATAGCAATTTACATATCTGTTAATATGTTATGCAGGATGTTATGTGACAATTTTGAGAAAAAAACATGGGCCGTGTCCTCCACTTCAATACTATCTTTAAACCCAAACTGAACAGAAAATATGAAGTTCAACTTCTGATAAGCCTTTCTAAACACAGAGATATTCAAATGATTCAGGATCCCTCCCATGTTGTTGTCTGGTTTTCAAATAAGTTATTATGAGGCTTAGTAGCTGCAGCTGAAATTTTCTGGAAAATATGTTCAACTTTTCTACAGACATAGTGAACATTTCTGAACATTTTTGATGGCGGTTAAATCACTGAACTTCAATCAGTGATGTATTTTGTGTTTGAGTAAGTTGTCTTTTGACTAGTTGTAGAAATCTATGCTTTTGCAGGTTACAGAACCAGGTTCTAGAATTCCTCCTTCCTTAGGTACAATTTATGTATTGCTTAACTCCGAAGTGTGACTCTGATTTGTTCTTTGGGTGGCAAAAAAATAATCTCTCTTAAAACTAACAGACTTCCCAGTTTATGCCCCCCTAATCTACTGATTAAGACACAAAGCCCAGGAAGTAGGACATTCTGATGGATAATTACTGAAAAAAAATTCCTAGGCTTTGATTCTTATTCAACATAAAAGGCTGCTGATGGTGGTATTAGAATCTGCAGATACTGGCACTGGGAAATAGGACCTCTCCTTCCTCATGGTGGCTTAATATTTTGTCAGAAAGCAGGCACTCAGTTAAACAATCCATACCTCTACATTTTCACTTGCTCCTTTAGCTGAACAGTTTGCACAGAGTGCACTATCAGGTGCCCAGCTTGACCTGCAACCTTCTCTGAAATCAGGCCACCCCATTATGGCCAGAGCTTTGATGCAGTCCTCACAGGCTTTCCCGAAATGCATGTATTACAATTATTCAGTCCAGAGGCTGCACATATCCCTGTGCTGTGTTTCCTCCAGCAGTGCTTGAAAATGTGCTATTATTGAAAGAGTTAAAAAAAATCCCCTTGGAAAAGCTAATTATTGCATGCAGATACTTCTTTGTGTGATCAAGGAGGGGACAATTTAATAGGCTCTGTAATACAACCAAGAACAAAATTGCTTTAAAGGAAGTCTCTTGTTGAGTGACAACTCTGTTGCCTGAGCCAATTAGGTCCCAATAAAGAGTGTTGAATTGGCTCCTGCTTTCTCATTAATTATGTTCTGTCACAGACATGGGGCTTGATTTAGCAATTTTGTATTACATTAAGATACTGAAAGGAATGGAACAAATGGCTCACTCTGATAATAGGCATTCTATACACGGTGTGACATTTACTATCCAGCTGTCCATAAGGCAGCCTAGCACTTCAGTTCAGGGGTTTATTTGTCATTGCTTCAAAGGGACACTCAGCTTTTCACAAAAAAGAAACAGAGAGGCTAATAGATAGGACAAAATGTACTGCTGATATGCTTTATTAGAGATAGGATGCTAGGGTTTTGCTAACAAGCTCATCCGTTGGGACTAAGCCGAGTTTGCTGTCAATCATCCTACACACAAAAGCACACTAGTTAACAAGGAGAAATGAATTACAGACACTTATTCCTGCCTGTGGGATCACAAATACACCAATCTGTGAAAGAGGCACAAACTCAGAAGACAAACTACATATTTGTCAATAACCTCCTAGAAAGAACCCTAGTAATTCTTTGAAGACCTTTGATTTAGCTTCCCTCTAAAATACATGTATAGGAAATGTTTTAGTTACCATGACATTTTCCTTTGTTACTTGTACAATTTTTCATCACATTAAAAACAGAAAACTGAGGAGGTCTGCAAATGTTGTGCTGGGTATATACACTGCTTTTTATACCAAGCCACAGGGGGCAGCTACTGTTGTAATATTCATTAATAGCAACAGAAAATTAAATCTCAGAAACTTTAGTTTCAGGCTATCTTGAATCAATGTGTAGAGCATAATCTAAATCTCAATTTATGTCTTATATAATAATTAAAATAGCAGGATTTTTTTTTGGCTGGGCTTATTTTTTCACCCTCCATTATGTATTTTCAAGCAGGGTTTTGATCCATTGTTTGCATTACACTTGCAAGTTCAGATTCAATGTGCAATTCAATAAGCACTGCTTTAAAAAGGCTTTGTTTATGTATGCAAGTAAATATTATTAATGCATATATTTGTGTGCATGTATGAACTTAGACATGATTGTTTGACCCTGGTTACATCTTCTTGTCACAGCATTGCCATTTAATATGTAACATATCCAGTATAACTGAGTTCATCAAGAAAAGAAAATCCTTAGGAAACTGGGAGTTTCTTTTGCAAAATATTAGTTTCATTTCAAAAAATATCCAAGAAAAGTAACCTCTAGATGTGAAAGTGCAAAGAGGAAAAAAAAATCTGTGTGGTTGAGAAAAGCAAAACATGCTTTATTTTCCAGAAATGTGTAGTCAAAAACTTCACTGAAGTGTGTATAATCCTTTCTCTCAAAGTCGTATCTAAACTTAAGTAATTATTTCCTCAGTTTTCCATGTCTAGAGGATTTTCTGCAATAATAGCTCTTGTTTCAGGTGTATGGAATAGCGTCCAAGATTTTATGACTAGACAAGGTAGTATCTATTTGAGAATATCTTATCTAGCAGAGAATATCTTATTTTACCCTATTATGAGATAGCAATCCTGCAGTTAAGTCCTTCATTGCCTTTTCCATCAGGGTCTAGTGCTCTTTCACCAAGATTAAAAAATGCTCCTTTAAGCTTCCTTCTTCTCTTGTACTTGTTAATGCTGCAGGCCAGGAGTACGAAGGGGTCACCCTCTAAGCAGCTGCCAGAAACTAAGATGTTCTTGAATAATTTAGGAAAGAGTAGACAGACTTCTCCCAGTAAAACACTCAGGCCTGAGTTTGTGTGTGTGAGCAGGTTTGTTGGCAATGTTGGCAGAGGAACATAGCTTTTCCACCTGAAAAACCTGGATAACAGATTTGGGGTCCCTCATGCAGTTAATGAAAAAAAAAACCCAGTCCCAATCCTTAACAGAAATTAATGGACTAGATACAGGAAAGAGGCTTTGTAGATTGTAGGCAAGGCAATATGTATTTAGTGAGTTAACCAGAATGATCTCGGGTGAGTTATAGAAAAAGCTAATTAATGCTTCTTCCAAGCGTAACTTTCTTCCTGAATGGCACAGCATCTCCCCAACAAATATCTTCCAAAGAACTCCCAATTTATATTTTTATTGTTTGCTTCTTCTTTACAGCCCTTCAACAGAATCAGATAAGTCAATACATATGCAATGAATAAATATAGTCTAAAGAAAAAAACTCCTAATCAAATTGTCTATTTCTGATCCATAAAGGGCAGTCTGAACCTAATTATTTTTGCTCATCACTGTTATACTTCAGTCCTGCTTACCTATCTGCTATAAGTATTCTTCTATTTTTGTGATGATTTTACAAACTTAGAAGGAAAGCAAACATGCTACAAAATATATTTCAGTATTTCTGCTATCAGCCACCCCTGTTGTGTAGGTGGTGAGAATCATCTATCCCCATTATCTTGTCAGGTCTCATACTTGCCTAATTTCAAAATGGCTTCATCTTTTCTAGGTTATAGCTATTTGAAATTTTCCACTAATTATTTTTATTGCTGTAACTTTTTTTTATTTCCTTCTCTAAGCAAAAATGAAGCATTAAAAATTTTTAACTTAGATAAGGAACATATCCAGTTATAATCAATTGAGATTCAAAAGCAGCTGTATTTGAAAAGCATTAGCCATACGGGGCTGGAGAGCTCCTGTGCAAAATAACTTGACCCAGACAGTAATTTAGGTCTGAATTATTTTTAAACATTTGCAAAGAATGAAGAGCTCTTGCTTTGGTTTCCTAGATTGTGAGAAAGTATTTCCTCTTGTCTTGGTTTGAAAGGCAGATGTCTGTTACAGAAAGCAGGAGCCTCCCTTGGGATGGAAAATGTTATGAACAAAAATTCTGCCAATTTTTTTGTGTGAGAAAAAGTTACAAAAACTAGCCCAGACCACTGTTGCTGCTGGGGTGTTGCCTGTTTGTTATGGTAATTACGAGTCGTTGTCGTTGATGGTTCCTTTTGTATTGGTAAAAGCCCTAGCTGGGCTAGGTTGATAGCTCTTCTCTCAGACCGTAAAAGGCAGGGATCTCCCCAGACAGTGAAGAAATGAGATGTAAGAGGGGGGGGACATGCAAAATAACTTCGGGACCAGCATGCCATGAGAAGCTACTATTCCAAACACACTGAAAAGACCCCCAAAACAACGAGCCAGTATAGATTTAAGAAATTCGAGTGGTGTCTGGACGTGAGGAACGGAGTCCTGAGCCTGCAGAGATGCTGGAGACCTTTGTGGCCTCTCACCTGAGGGCAGGAGTCGTCCCAAAACCGAGACCTGGGGGAGCAAAGCTGCAGAGTCGAAGAAGGGGTGACGACGGCTTCCACGAGAATATGACCCCTCAGCTCTGCCCCTAGTGGACAAAGCTGTGCATATCCTCCTCCTCGGTGTCACCCTGGGAGAGATGATGGAAGCTGCAGACCCGTCGAGCTGCCCAATCCTGAGCTGATCACTTTTAAGGCCTTAAAAGGAGAAAAAGTCTCCTGACCTGTTTATTTCAGAAAATATAACCCCTTTCCCTCCAAGTTACTATAACTTTGAAATTGAGGGGCTCTCAGGCAAAGATATAATAATAGGAATTACAGTTCTTTACTAGTATGTACGATAAAGCAAGCAAACAACAGCGGCTCCGGCATTAACCCCGAACAGAACCCAAACCCAGCCCCCGCCTTCCCGGCCGCAGGCGCTTTCCCCTTGGTGCAGTCCCGGGCACGGCCAGCAGGGGCGCTGCTGGCTCCCGGTGGGCGGGGCAGGTGCGGTGATTCCCCCGCGCCTGCAGGGGGCGCTGCGGCGGGAGCTGAGGCAGCACGCGGTCATGGCGGACGGGCTGAAGGGCGGCAATGGGCTGCAGCAGGAGCCTCGGAGCAGCGGGGCGGGCTCACCCGGGGCGGCAGGCGAGAGGTAGCAGAAACTCCACAGCTGTAGCAGATGGTGAGGAGTCCTTTGTTTGGTGAGGTAGGGTGTTCATAAGGTCCCAGTGCAAGGGCCGCTCTTACAAGCAGAGCTCCACTCACCATAGAAGGCAGCAGGAGACAGAACCCCGTAGTGGTGGTGAATTCTTCCCACAGCAACTACAACCTCCTTCCCTTCCAAATGCCGAGTGAGAACGAAGGAGGGAGCAGCTGCCCCAGCCCCGGTTTTCACAGCCCAATTCCCACAGCATCTCCGCCCTCTGAGAGAAACCCTCAGATAAGAGGAATGCAGCTAAGTGCCCCCCACCCCTGAGCTTGGCAGCTTCTTTTGTCTCTGAAGTACCCGCTCATTATTGTCTCCTGCAAACACATATGGGGGAAAATTCCCTGAGAGAAAGAAACAAAAGGAAGAATCCTAAACCCCCACACCTCTACAAGTACATCTTCAGTTTTATATAAAAGTCCTGATTCTCAGGTCCAGTGGAACACAGGATCTGAAGGGCTGGAGGGATCACATTGAAGTTAACTTTTTCTGAAGCAGACTTGCAGCTGTGGGTCCAGATAATACCAGTCTTCCATGGGTCACAAACTGGGCTTTGAGATTGGTTTTCCTTGCGCCTGGAGGTAATGAGCTCCTGAAGAGCAGTTTCAGTAGTAATAGCAGTAGTGTGCCATCTACGCCCTCTCAGTGAAATATAATTGTGCAACATGGTTGCAGATAAAAGTGAAATTAGCCAATAATTAAAAATCATCACTGCCAATGATTTCTCCATAACATACTGCTGAGGGATTTACTTATCTGGAAACAGGCAAGTGGGCTATTCTATCTGATGACAAAATTACTACTTATATTTCCGGCTTTAGTAGGACAGTTTCCATTATGTTCCGTGCAACTGCAAATGTAGGAGAGATTCTTTGAGAGTATTTCTTAGAGAACTGTTAGGAATTCTCACAGGGGACAAACTCTCTCCATTGCCTACTGTTAGGAACAAAATTTTGCCAGTGTTTTTTTTTTTTTTTTTGTAAAAGAAAAGTTTTAAAAAAGCTCCCAGACCAGTTTAGCTGCTGCTTGTTTAAAAGTTACCAGGCGGGTTTTGGCTGCGAAGGGACTACTTGTTATGGTAATTACGAGTCGTTACTATTGATGGCTCTCTTTGTATTAGTAGAAAACCTTAGCTGGGCTGGGCTGATGGCCTTCTCCTGAGGCAACAGAAGCGAAAGTCTCCCCGAAATGAGATGCAGGGGTAGGGAACATGCAAAATACAACCGGTGTATCCTGGGACTGCTCTGGATGGACCAGAGAGACCCCAAAATAACGAGCCAACAGGAGAATTAGAAGATGAGAATAGTGTCCAAGTGTGGGGAGCAAGATGCTGAATGCTGAAGACCTTCGTGGACTCTCACCCTGACCTAAGAAGGAGTCGTCCCAGCTGCAGTACCCGGGGCTGGGGAGCGTTGGATTGACATCTGGGTTATGCTTGAAATCACTCGGCTCTGCCCCTAGTGGACAGAGCTGTGCATACCCTCCTTGGCGTCACCCTGGGAAACGCGACAGGAAACTGCAGATCCTGCCGAGCGCACCCATTCTGAGCTGGTCACCTTTAATAAAGGCATTAAAAGGAGAGAAAGTCTCCTGTCCCGTTTATTTCACCTACCCAAGGAAACTGATGGAGACTGGCTTCCTAATTTTGATGATTTGAAGTGCAAAGTATGACCTTCTGTTCATCTTTCAGAATATAATTAATAATTTTAATGATTTTTTAGGACATAAGCGAGGGTTTCTAGACACCAAGCAGAGTTTGGTGTTTCTTTCATATACATTTTTACATAGTATTCAATTGGTATTTTAAAAAGTTATGTCTTCCTCTCTTGGAAAATATATTTATATTGTTACATTGTTATATTTATATTGTTATGGTATCATGAGAATCTTCAAAACACAGTATTACCTGGAAACTAGTTTGTCTGCTATGTTTCATTTGGACTGTTGATAATTTTATAGGATTAGGTGCGTGGATTTGTGGTCTTCATACAGATTCCAGTTTTTTAATTGCTGTGATAATTATTACAACGATGCCAAATGAATTGGTAATTACGCAGGAACTGGGTGAGAAAGCAGTGATTCTTTGCATTTTGATGGAAATTGCTGAGGGAATCTATGTTTCCAGTCATGTGCACAACATAGGCTTACTCATTAAATCATTTAAAATCTGTTCCTCACAAAGAGACTATGAAAAAAAATTCATTGTGTGGCTAGGTTGGCAGACTAAACCTAGAAGGTGATTCCTGTTGGAGATAAAGTTTCTGTGCTATGAAAGATGTAAAACTGATGGTATGTCCAAGCTGAAACTCTGAATATCCCAGAAAAACTATAGTAACATTTTTATTAACTACTTGTATATAGCTTGGGGATGTTCACTATAACTAGTATGTTACTAATAAGGTGATTTACATATTCATCTCCTCAGATCCAGTATTTTTGTCTCGGAGGAAGGTGGCCTTTTGGACAACAGTAAGTTTGATTTTGACAGTACTAGTGCTTTGCCAGTGAAAGTTCTGTAGCACTCCTTGAGGGAATACTGTTTCAAGCAACATAAGGATGTCCATGATTTTGCCAAGGAACTGTCCAATTGGTCTTTCATACCAGCAACCCAAAATCCTGTGCAGCTCTCTGAACTAGTGCATGACCATGCAGACCAAATTTGAAGGTCAGGTGCTGACAAGAGCAGAATATCCACTGACTAATGAGATCTTCCTTCTTAACAGTGTTTATTTCAACATTGCAAAAGGAAGATGAAGATGATCAGCATTAAACACTAGTCTTGGAGTTTATCCTAATATTCCCTCAATCCTTGACTCTCAGTTCAGTTTACAATTACGAGTCCTCCTCAACAGCTGTTGGCATTTTCCCTTGCCTATATGCCTTGTTGGGGTTTTTGATTTTTTTAATTAAATACATTTGTTTATTTTAATTGGATGTACATTCAGCATTTTTCTTCTTGTTTATAATGTCCATTACTACTAATGTCTAAGGTTTCATCATTTCATCTTAAAACTTAACCTAAAAAACAAGGAAAACGAATCTTCAGTTTCATTTTTACTGCGATCAACTTAATGCAGGATGTTGTCTGTCTACTGGAAAATATTGAAAGGCAGTCATAAAAAACAATTAGCATGTGCCTTGGGAAGGAATCTGAAGAATCAAGATAAGATCTCAGTTAGAAGATTGTCTGTGAGGTTACCCAGACCATCTGTAGCACTGTCACTGAACACAAGGCACAAGACCAGGAAATCTAGATATTTGCAAGATGAAATACTTGGGAACTCTGATTAAAAAAAAAAAAAAAAAACCCTAATTATTTTCTGTCTTCATAAGCCAGAGTTGCAAAAGATGACATGTTGGGAACAGTTTAATGACCACAGATGCCCAGTGACAGGTAGTATTCTCCTCTAAAATAACTCTACAATTATACTACATTTTTTGAAAAATACTGCTTTTTGCTTTACAAAGCTTCAGACAAATGCTGTTTGATGTTCCTGATGCTTCTGTTGTCTAAAATCAGTTAAAATTTGGCCTCACCAGTAGCATATTAAGTATCACTAGCACATCAGTCAGTGTGGCCTCAAGATTTTTTTAAATATAAATTTGTCCTTTTTCTTGGAAATAAATATGATATTCACTCTGAACACAGATGGTATCACTTTTTTACACTGTTATAAAATTTCTTTTCAAAATCCAGAATTATTTTACATTTATAATTTAACTATCTTTTCTTTCATTTTCCTCCCCTATCCTGATTTCTGTGCTGGTGACTATATATTATGTGACTATATCAGAAGTCTGCGTAAATCACGAAAATTTTAGATAGTGGCTAAAAGCCTTTCATTCTTTTTCTCTAGGGGCCCAGGAAACAGTGTAACTAGGATGTAGAGATAGTCTATGAATGTCAAGAAATGATCCCTGAAATCTCTCAGGCCTTACTGTTTTACGGGTGAGCTTAGGGATTCTAGAAGAAGGTGCATACCTTACAATCTCTGCTGACTTCAAGGAGAATGTGGCCCAGCTTTGTAAGATGCGCTAAAGTTCACAGATGAATTAAAATTTCAGACCAGTCAGGCCTGAGTTATGGACTGTTACCTTTTATTACTTCACATGGAATCCATATGATGATCAAATGGTTACAACGAATCAGTTTTGGAGCAAAATTCTACCAACTAATTAAAACAGCAGTAAAAAGTCGGTTAATTATCCTGTTACAGTGTGTTTTTATTTCAACAGAAATTCAACTCAACACTGAGTCTAGAAAAAACAAATTGTTCTTTCTTGCTCAGTTTTACTGTTTCAAATTTTTAACCTAGACAATTTTAGTGGAAATAGTAAGCTAGAATAAGATATCTTTTCATATGCATATAAGTAATTATAAAGTTATTAAGACATGAAGCATAAATTTGGTGCAAAGGTTTCAGTGGAAAGTGTTGGAATGTAATACATGAAAAATTAAAGGTGTGCTCTAGCTGCAGCATCGCATTTCAGATCTGAAATCTGTTTGACAACACTGTTAGGTTCGCTTGGCCATATGATAGGATCTCAAGGAAAATAATAATGCATAGGAAATGGTAGCTAATTGCAGTTTTTGTTTATGAACTGATTCAGTGAAACATGTTAGATTGTATATCTTCTCTATAACTACATTATGCTAATTAGCTAATAACACATTTTCCAAATGATTTTTAAATAGCTCTGTTTAGATTCTGACTCATACAAGTAGCAAGCTGTTACTTTTTTTGCATGAGCTACAGTTAGTGATTAAAAATTATGTGCGTGACTCAAAAAGAAAAGTTCAAGTTTTAAATAATCATAAAAAATGCTTAGGCAGTCCAGTTGAGACACAAAATATGAAAGCGTTGTCATAATTAAAGGACCGAACAAAATTATATTTATATTCTCTCTTGTTAAGTATATGGAAACAGGTCCTGTGGACTTGACATATAAACAATAAAGATTAATAAAAATATATCATTCATTTTATAGTTTTTGTAATATATAAAAGGACAAAAAATATAGATATATTTTTGTAACTGTTTTAAGCCAGAATTATGACTTGGAATTTTCTAGTTTACTCCCTGTCCATGAATCAGACATAAGTTACCCAACAGTGTGAATGTGTTCAGATCACCAGTATAAAACTAAAAAAAAAAGACCTCATGAAATAGAGATGAGAAGAAACATCTTGGGGAAAAAAATGTATTATATGTACGACATGAGCTTTAGCCACTTCAAACGTTTGTTTGAAGGTAGCCCAATTTTTTAAAGCATTTAATGAGACATCAAAAGCAATTAAGAAATGTTTGTATTTTTTATTATTTAAAAGCATTCTTGTCAATAGAGGTTATAAGATGAAAGAAAGAAAAATAAATTCTCACAGATTCATATTTTTCTAAGCACTATTCAAGTATATAGGACAGTAGGATTAGTGATTTAGAAGAACTCAAAATACTATTCAAACAACTAGAAATTATGCCCATATCTTATGCATTATAATTGGCATTTCAAAATCAATATTGAATTTGAGTCATTAAAATTGTTTTTCCTTTTTGTGTGACAGTGGGCTTATATAAAATGTGGGTCTCAAAATCAGCCTACATAGAAATAAGAATAGTCTAACCTGTAATGAACATCACTTGGTGTCCTCATTTTGCAAATTTGTTGCTGAAGGATACATAGAGGGATCAAAAGTGTGCACAGTTAACAAGAAGGTTCACTTTCATTTTCTTCAGTCATTTGGGAATGTTTTGATTGGTACTTTTTTGGTACTTCTGAGATCATTGTTTTCATGTTTTACAGCATTTCAATTCCAAATTAACACCCACATCAGAAAAAGAATCAACATACCTTCTTCTAATAAAACACTACATTTACAGATATTGCTGAGAAATTTATGATTAGGAATTCTAATTCATAAATCCTAAGAATTAAATTATTTTATAGGTACATATGCAGCATGCTAATTATGCTACCCTTGCCTGCACAGAATTTTCATTTAGAACAGACTTGCCCGAGGAACTCTTTCTGAATCTCATACGGCTGGGTTAAGCTTAGAAATTCTATTGATCACTACTTTACTTTTACTGTCTGAATTGAGCAAATGCAGGCAATAAAGAGTTTTCATGCAATACAGTATTATTACTTAGTAGAATGATCTCATCTCCATTCTGCATTATCTTCCTATCTGCATGGAAAGTGCTAGACAGAAAAGGGTAATGATAAATGAAGTCTTCTATGATGTGTCCTTCTAAGCCCCTTGAAAGTGCTTTTTTGCTTTTTTCCTTTTTTTTTTTTTTTGTTTTTTTTTTTTTTTTTGAGAACTATTAAAAGAATGCTGAAAACCCAAGCAAAAATTCCATCAAAGAACTGACCATCTCATGGCCTTATACTTCTGTGGTCTACATCAAATTTCAAATTCCAAGACAGCAGAACATGTCTTCAGATGCAAAAGTTAAAATACATATAATTGTTTAAACTCTGTTATTAATTTGCTACTGAGTATCAAAATAATACTTTTCATGATGAGCACACTAATGTGGAAACTTCAATTCACATTTAAAAATTAATTTAAATAGTCTGCTACTTCCCCTTTCCTCCGTACATTTTAATTAATGACAAGTCCATAGAAAATACAAGAACCTAACTATAGATGTCAGAATCCAAAAGTCCTTCTTCCCACACAAGCAAACTCTGGGGCAAAGAACCCCATTCCTATTTTCGTGTTCTTCTAGATACATTTAATTTTGTAATCTTTCCTGTATGGCAGCATGGCTTTAGGAAAAGTTAGGAAATATTCCCTGAAAGATATGATCAAAAGCTAAGCTGTCTTGGACTCGTGTTGCAGAGCCTTTAACATTGGTGTGCTTTCATATTTAGGAGCCAGTTGTACACTGTTTCCACATTAGCTGTACAGCTTCAGCTCATCTTCTGATATTCTGCTCTAGGTAGGCAAATCTGCTGTGAGAATCTTAGCAGAACTTGTGGAAGCATATTTCTGGGGGAGTGCCAAAAACTTTCTGGCAGCTCAAGGAAATTATGGATAGATAGAGGAACTTAACCATAATTCTTTGGAAAACCTCTAAGAAATGAACAGATACTGACAACACATGCTAGACCTTTTCTCAAGAAGAGAACCAGATAAGTGCTCCGATGTGAGCTCTTGCTCCAAACTCAGAGTCTTAAAAAGCAGCAGTAACAACACAACTGTGGTGTGTCAGCAGAGGCAGTCCTGGCAATGAGCATGGGGAAGCAGCACTGAAGGCTGCAGCTGATAGGAGCTATGGCCATACCAGCTCCCCATCTGTGGTAGGCGCTATCAGTACTTGACAATTATGGCACCTAAATGGAACATCTTTTTTAGACCTAAACATTGCTCACAGACTAGTGGATCAGAGTTAGACTTTAATTCCAGCATGTGTCTCTCCTAGATATATACAATCAAACTGAAGGGAAAAAAAGCTCGAATACTTTATGGCTTAGTGACCTGTAACACTGCAGTGTATTGTAATCACAGCAGTAATACTGTTGCCTGCACGTGTGAATGCCTAGCTGTAAAACACAGGCATTTCTCAAAATGTGAGAGCTCTGGTTGATAATTCTGACACACTTTACCTTCAGTAAGCCTTAGGGAGCTTCTGCAATCCTGAATGTGTAATAGAAGGAAGGAGTAGTGGTTCGTATTTACTTCTGTCTAAGTCTGGCAAACTTCTAGTCTGCATTTATTTTCTTTCCAGACAAAGGGTGTAATGTCAGAACTTTAAAAGCCACACACAATGGAAATTATTGTCTCAATTTACTAATGTTTAGATTCCCAAGGGACACATTCTCACATTTCTCTACTAAGATTGTCAGGCACTTTGGCCAAGTTCCTGTCCCTATGGTTTGTGTAACATTGGTCTATTGTAAATTAGGCACACAGTTGCAGCCTTTTGTGATCATCTTAAGGGAAAAAGCATAGTCAGGATCTACGTAAAATTATTTGTGTCCTGATAATTCTTGTTGTTCAAAGGCTTCATTAGCTCCTTTCTGGTAGTGAATTTAAACTTCATTATTATGATCTGAAGTTTGAATCAATTCCTTTTTTATTTGTGTGTTTGTTTTTGCACAATTCACCAGTGACCATACTCAAGGAAGTTATTCCACTGCAATGAAAACTTTTGTAGACTTCCATATCATTGATTGCAATTGCAAAATAGAAAAAAACCAAACAGATGCTTGTTCACGGAGGGTGATACATGCATCATCCCCAGAGACACCAAGGATGCAATTAAATTGCAGTAGTGAGTGTTGGGTATTTTTCTAGCTTCTTTGTCTCTACCATTTGGTAGCACAAAAGCTTACAGAATACAAAAGTTTTGGTAGTTTCAAGTGAGTTTACTATTAAATAAAATCTAAAAATCAAGAAAGAAAGAATATTCTTTTTAGGATTCTGAAAATCAGAAATCCTTGAAATTCAAACATCTATTTATAACAAACTTTGGTAAACACCAGAGAAGTTGAAAACTTGATTATGATGCAATCAGAGGAGAACTAGACCTACTCACATTTTAAGACCTATCTGCTTCTTACAATCTACTAAGTTCCCTGTAGTGAAAATCATAGTTTATTTTGTTAGAATATCAAGTCCTTAAGAATGAAAACAAAAATTTGTAGAGCAAGTTTGGGATAGACAGTGTTTACATAGATTTCTGTATCATTAACTAGATGACAGAGAATATTTCCAACCATTTTGAGGGAACTACTTAGACCTCTGTTTCTAATAACAAAGTCTTTGTTTTACACTTTCAATGTCATAAAAGAAATTGTCTCACCAAAACAAGGACACTGTGATCCAGAAAAGGTTTCATTCAGAGCACCAACAAACTTCCTTCTTTATTTCAACTGCAGCTTCATGCTACGACATATCAGCAGTAATATTGTTGTTTACTATGTAACCTATATTTCATATACTTTTATGCTACAAAAATAAGAAATACTAATTTTAAACCAGTATTTTGAAACTTTTCAAAATAAAAGTTTCTATGGTGAGACTTAGCTTATTCTTTCCTATAAGTTTTTGATTCTTCCCAATTTGTTTTTTCCCTTTCTGCCTCTGAGATTTAATGTTTTTGTCTTTTTGGTTCCAGTCTAAATTAAAATTTTCAATTTTCAATCTCTGCACTGATGAATTTGAAATTATTTTCACTTTTTCAGTACTTGGAAATTTGCCTAGCAGATGATAGCTGATATCACTAGGAAATCATATGCTTTACAAGCTACTGTGAGATGAGCAGTGACATTATTCTTCTAAGCAGTTCTCCTTATCAATAATATAAATTGCAATTATTGGTTAAACAAGTTTGTCCCATTTCAGCTGATTACAGTAAACACCTTTGTTTTTAGCTCACAATGATGGTTAATTTTCTTGGGTATATCAGTGTTAATTGAGTCAAAAATCCATCTTTCAACTGCATATCAAAATATAATCACCATTGGGGTGTCTGAAAACATGAATCATTGAAAACTAAGTAATTCTGTTTGTCAGGAGCTGTGATTATTTTATGAGAACCATACTGTTAGGTGTCCTTTTTAAAAAACATGACATACCAAATTGCTGAAAACTGGTGTTTACCACTGTAGCATTTCATTCTTACTTGTCATGTTAAATCTTGTCACTTTTTGTTATGTTGTTTCTCATCATATCGCAGTTGGATGTGACACATTCAGTTACATGACATGACTCATTGCAACCTGAGAAATCATAGATTTGTTGGGAAAAAAGAAATGTTACTATAGAGGATGAAGCTTTTCAAAAGCCTTTTTGATAGAATATGTTACTGACATTGCTTTTTTTCTCTTATAAATGAGTACTCTTTTACATATCTTACACTTCCTTCTGATCTCCTACTCTTGCCTTTTTATTATCACAAGCTATTTGTGGTTTGTATCTTTAAAAAAATCTACGCAGAGATCAGACTTAGTTATACTTTACATATGTAAAATACATATAAAATTAGCATCTTCTCTTGACTACATGTTCACGTATCATGTCATAGCAGTGCCTTTCTATCATGTGTCTAGGTTGACCTATTTTGCAGAATGTGATCTTAGGAGCAAAAGTTAGGTGGAGTTGAATTCTTAATAGAAAGTTTTTGTAAAAGCTATTTCTGGACCAAGTTGTACGTACATTCGCAAAAGCCAAAAGGCAGGTTTTAGCAATTAAGTTGACAGGCCACATTTACGGAATCAGAGGATCAGAGGACAAATGATTTTGGAAGGGATGTCTATAGGTCATCTGGTCTAACTGTCCTGCTTGAGAAGGGCCAACAAGAGCAGGATGCCCAGGACCATGCCCAAAACGCTTTTTTTTTTTTTTGACCACATTCAGGAATGGAAATTCCACAATGTCCATGGGCAACCTGTCCCATTGTTCAGTCATCCCCACAGTAAAAAACAAACAAACAAAGAAACATGTACTGTTGCACTCATATGGAACATCCTGTGTTTCAGTTTGTGCCCACTTTCCTATCACCAGGCACTACTGAATAGAGCCTGGATCTGTTTTCTTTGAACCCTCCTTCAGGCATTTAAATACATTGATAAGATCCCCCCAAGCCATCTCTTCTCCAGGCTAAAGAGTCTCATCTTGCTCAGCCTCTTGTCTTAGAAGCTATGCTGCAGTGCCTTAACCATCTTAGTGGCTCTGCACTGATGCTCTCTAGTAGCTCCAGGTCTCTGTTGTACTGAGTAGCCTGGAAATGGATACAATACTTCAGAAAAGGCCTCAACAGTGTTGAATTAAGGGGAAAGATTACCTGCCTCAACCTGGTAATGACAGTTGTCCTCATGTAGTCCATAATACCATTAACTGTGATACCATCTTTGCCTCAAGGGTGCATTGCTTGCCTTACAATTCAGTGTTGTATTCACTGGGTCCTGGATGTCGTTTTCCTCGAAGCTGCTTTTCAGTTAGTTGGTCCCCAGCATAATACTGGTGCATGGGGTTGCTCCTCACAGCATTTCCCTTTGTTGAGCTGCACAAGGTCAAGGACTTCCTGACAGCCCATTTCTCCAGCCTGTGAAGATCCCTTTGAATAGCAGCACACCTCTGGCGTATCAGCCGTTCTTCCCAATTCTGCATCATCAGCACACTTTCTAAGGGTAGACTCTACCCCATCATCCAGCTTATTGGCAAAGACATTGAAAAGAATCAGGCCTAGTATAGATCCATGGGGTACACCACTAGATACTGGCCTCACACAATATGTTGTGTCTCTGAACTCGTTCAGTCAGTTTTTAATCCACTTCACTGAGCCGATACTTCACCAGTGTCTCAAGGAGAATCCTGTGGGAGATAGTGCCAAAAGTATTACTGAAGTCTATGTAAAACCTCTATTGCTCTCACCCCACCTATCACACTAGTCATATGTAACTTCTTGAATCCATGGAACTTGAAAGTTGAAAAAATCAAGTGATAGGATGCCACTTCTTTCTCATTAGTAAGGGCCTACATGATGTCACTAGAGTTTCTCCTGTAAAGAAAACTGTATGAATTTTCCTCTGATCCAAGCTAGCAATGTAGAAGGCAACTCTTGTTTCCAAAACATAAGGTCTATGGTCTAAACCAGTACTTCTGAAGTTTTATTGTCACCACCATACCACTGGCAGAAAAGTCATAGTGAGGCTGTGTTGAGCCCGCAGAAGTATGCTCTAGCATCTGAATCTTTTCATGGATGTTGAAAGAGCTCCCTACACCACACTCAAATCCCCCCACGCCACACTCAAAATATATTCTTAAAAATCTGAGCTAGAACTGAAACACTGAAAGTTTTCACTAAAATTATTAAATACATTTTTACTTGCATTTCATCCTTCAAGAATATTGTAGAGAAAATTTCCTTCTGGTTTCCATGGGAACAATTTTGTAAATGTATAGGGATTCAAAATGTAAAGTGGTTGGTGAAAAACTTGTGAAAATAAAGTGCGTTTGCAGTTTTTCTTCCATGATAAATGTATGGAGAATTAAAACCTTTGACAAGAAAGGAGTGATAGCATATGATTTTCTAGACATATGGGAAACGTGTGCAAACTCAAGAGGCATGAATTATTCCTCTTGAACAAAAAAAAGCTTAGCAGATGTTAGTGTGCAAGGACCGTGTAAACATTCTGGGTGCTTAAAGAAGGGTAATTTTAAAAATTCATCAATAGGAATAAAGACACATGAAATTGCAAACCAAATATTTTTATAAAATTCACAGGTAATAACTAATTCATTAGTTACTTTTCTCTGTTTTGTTTGAGCATAAGCCAGTAATTTCCCATGAAAAGCATTGGTCAGTAGGAATATGGGATATACTCTAAAAAGTGTTGTCATTCTTGATCATTACAACTTACTGAGATTTTACGGCTTTAAATACATTAATCTGAGGATCAGACCCAGCTGTTCAGGGGACAGGACAGGCTGTCAGCTGTAATTGCATCACATGACCAGCAGCACATATGCCCCATTGAGCATTGTTGGTGGGGAGATGGAAAATTAACCCTTCCAGCACAACCCTACTTGCCATCCATGAAACTTGACTAAAATTTGCCTAAGAAGTGAAGTAACTAGGAGGAATTTTGCTGAAAGGGAGTTCTATGTATGTGACAGTTTAGACAATACAAGAGGAAGTAAAGACATTGTCAATCTAAATCGAGATAAAACCCAAACATTGTTTGTTAAATTTACATTTTCAGCTATATTTAAAATGTTTCAGCTCCTGTTTTTAGCTACAATTTCTAAGGAAATATTCTGTGGAATAGAATATTTTCCAGAACTTTTTAGTTTGTCTAATTATCTACTGACTGCTCTTTCAATCATTCAATTTACAGGCTTCATCCAAGGTTGGAAACTGGTAGAGGATAGAGGTTTTGTAGTATCATTATGGCCATTTCACTGGGGCACATTCTTCACCTGTTAAATGTTTAAGTGGTTTTGTGCTTTCTCTGGACATGTTATCTATTGAAAAAAACTTGCCTCTGAAACAATGACAATACTGTATAATACCTCAAAAATATGAGATCTTTGTCAATTCAAGTGGTAATGGAACTAAACCCACGCATTCATAGTGATGTAAGAATGAGAAAAAAGCGATTAACTGTCAGTTTAGAGGTTTTCAATTAAAAAACCCTTCTCACAAGCAGATATTATAGACAGCCACTACAATGCCCCTAAAATTGAAATATATTCTGTATATTAATAACAGCATCCTTCTAAATGTATTATGAAAATTCAAGCTGGTATATCAATATTAGATTGAGTGACGTGCATCACCATAAGGCTCCCTAAGGTTAAATTGGGCTCCTGCACTGAAATTCTAATTAGAAATATGAGTGCTCCAACTCTGTGTAAGTGCACGTCTCTTTCTTTAATTATTTTTGCTTTTTCCTTGCATCTTTCATTATTCCATAGTCCTTTTCTTTCTCCTTTCTTGCTGTTTTCAAGCAACCCAATCTCCTCACTTAATCTAAGTGTAGGACCTTCCTATAAGTTGGCATTAATTGATAAGCAGTGTTTAATTATTATTTTTCATCTCTGAAGAGACTGATATTAACTCCCTGAGGGCCCTAGACAACATTTCAGCCCTTTGACTCATGTGGCACAGCTCTGCCATCTTCTGACATATCTTTTTCTTGTCAGGAATACAGTCATTTTCTTTAGTGTAATACCAATAACATTTTGTCTATATTTTGTCTTTAGGAATTTCTTACCTATTTAATAATACACAAAACATTTTTAATGGAGAATAGATACAGTTAGTCTCTACATAAGAGATGTGTTTTAAATGAGTACAACAGTTGGTTTCTCTATCACACTAAATTACTCATATGAAACCTTTCACAAATATAAGTACAATAGCTGAATTACCACAAGAGTATTATGCTATTTCCTACTACCCCATCTCACTCTTAAAAGAGTACATAAATTTCTTAAATTATTTATTTTTGGCATTAATTTGTTTAATCTTATTAAAGGAATGTAATGAAATAAATCCAATATTGTGTAAATTAATTTCAGTGTAAATCTAATGTCCACAGAAAAGTATTTTTCATTCTACATTGTGTGAATCTTGGTGGTGAGGATGTAGGGTGTAAACTTTATTTTGATAAATCAAAATTCCTTTTAAGAGCTGCTTAAAATTTAACATTTTTCTCTGATAGAATAAATCTAATTAATTTTAAATCAATGTAATTATCCTAATATTCTTAATGAAATTCCAGCACACACAAAATTTTTCAAGTACTTCTCAGCAGATATAGTGTTACTAATGAAAATTAAATTATCATTGGGAGATATTTGGCCTAAGAATGAAATATTAAAAATTGGATTAGTCTTTGGATTAGTATTGAGATTCACATCAATGTGCACAGAAAATATATTGAAGTGCAAATATATTGAAGTGGAATGTATAGAAATCTTAACATGAGTCCTGGAGTAACTAATTTTCTTTCCCAGGCAAAATTCTAGAATCTGAAATCTCCTTTTAATTGCTGAATTGTACTTTTTCAAATCTTTGTTTTCTTCAGAACTAACCTGAAGACCCTAAGCTTATTCAAAATTTTTCTCTCCCTACAGGCTATTTTTTAGAGCTACCATTTCTTAGGACAGACCTCCAAATGGAACAAATGCACAGCCTTTCTCTGTTGCTCTGTTTCTCGTCAGTCCCAATAACATAAGAAAGACAAGACAGCCTCTCCAGCTGCAGGAAAGTCATAACCCCAGTTATCCTTTGGTAAAAGGTCCCTCACAGCTTGTTTTTAACCTATTCCTGGTCTATTCCATAACAGAAACCATTACATGGTTAAATAAAGACCTGAAAATATTCTTCAAACCTATTTAAAATATATAAACACTAGAAAATGCCATAATCAATACATACTTTATATTTAAACATTACAAGAATGTTACATTAAGTTCCCTAAAACCACACTTAATCCCCATAAAATATTTAGTTTGTGTAGCCTAATTAATACAGCATAAACAAAAATACATAATAAAAAATATATAAAATACAACAAAGCACTTCGCTGAAAAAGTCGCCAGGTGTTTAAACTCCAAAATTGTAGATGGAATACCAGACAAAACCAGGATTTTCCTTAGGCCTAGACATGTGCAAGTTGGGTAGTCCATAATGCTTGGAAGTACATCCAGATGTGTCCTTCACAAATATCACATCTGAATAAAGTGCTGTGTTTTATCCATTTGATTTATACCAGTTTGTCTGAACAGATGCAGCAGACATATTTTATTTTCCATGTATGGCCATGAACTCCATATTCAGTGATTTTACATGGAACTTTATTTCTGAAATCGGGAATATGCTTAGGTTTGGCTAATGTGCACACAAGTTCTCTGTGATACATGTGTTTATTTTTAAAATATATAGATCAAACTGGTGCTTGATAATAATTCTTGGAACTTGACCCTGGTTACATTACCATTTATTTTTAGATTCTGTGACCTTTTGGAATAATATTTTTATAAGTGCAGTAAGATCTTCTAGTGTGCGCATTAATGTTATACTGATGGAATGGAGTTGATTGCACTCAGCCTTTAGCTTCATTCGCAGCAACACATTAGTTGTGAATTAGTGTGCAATAATTCATGCCCTGTTCTTCTTAGGTCTAAATATAACATTTGCTCAGCTTTAGAAATACAACATAAAGGCACTAATATTTTCAAATAAGGAGCCCCCCCCCGCCTTAGTATTTTCATTTCAAATATGTTGTTCTAGCTGCCATATGTTACAATAATAACAGTCTATTAAATAGTGACATAGACTTCAGCCTAGCTTCCATAGACATTCATTCTGAACAGATACTTTCTGTACTCAAAGTGTTGGGATCCAGTGACATGAAAGGGGTTCTAAGAGTCTCTGTATTGAAACAATCATATGTATGATTACTCTACCTTTTTCTTCTTGCTTTAATTATAATTCACAGGACGCTTCATAAAAATACAATTATTTTGAAATATATTATTTTTCAGACAAAGTACAGGATGGACAGGCAGGTAAAGTATTAGTCGCAAGAAGTCTTTAGGCAACTAAACTTAACATTTAGGTTCCTAGAATTCTCCCATCATACTCAAAGTCTCATCATTAAAATCCGATAGAAAAACAAGCAAGGCAAGAGGACACTCAAAGAATTTTCTTACAAGTCTGTCTAAAACTGAGGAGAAAGCTGAAGTTTTTCACGTAATCATCACCTAGATGGAATTAGAACTAGCAACACTGAATTCTGCAGAGGGGTGTGGGATCCCAAAGGTCTCCATCAAATATAGGTCTGGCACACAGGCAGTCTTTAGTACTGTGGAAAATTAAATCCTGATGTCTCAGAGACTGTCAGTGCCCTATCCATTGGACTGTTGGGTGTGGCTTTTTCAGTAGACTACGTGCAATTCTGTTGAGATTGAAAAGGTTAAGAAAGTAAGTGCAGCCACAGAATGTGTGTAGACAATGAAGAAAAGTCAGGAAATCAAAGTTAAGGCACAGCATTTGGAAAACAGGGTTCAAGATCAAACCTTGCAGTAATACAAGTGGAATGAACTATCTAATTTGGTTTCTAAAGCTATCTAGCAAGTAGGCTTAACAGACAGTACTGATGACTCAGTGGAATAATTTCCTAAAGTTTCCTATACTTAACGTGTCAGTATGCAGTCCTTCTGGGAATGTTCTAAAATGAAAAGTAATATTAGACCATTCTATTTCTAGCACTTGTTCAGTTCTAGTTCTAAGACTGTTCTTGCATGTAACCTGAGCAACAGAACAGAGGAAACAGACTAACCTGCCCTTACAGAACAAGCTATGTGGGTACTTAATCCAAAATCCTATGATGCCTCTTTGCACTGTTGATTTCACATTTCATAGCTATGCGGTCTGAATGCCTGTCACAATTCATTTTTCCTGCAGATCACTCTCCCATAAGATGAACAAAACTGATTCAATAGCAAAGGTTTTTTTTCTGCTGTAGTAGTAGAAGCAGTATGAGAGCCATAGCCTTTGTGCACATGAATGGACAAAAGGTAGTAGTTAACATATAGGTGCTTGATTCATCTAATCAGCATAGGGAAAAAAGAGCAAAGAGGGTATTGTAGTATGCATTGTAGATTTCCAGAGTTCTTTTCTGAAGCTAGATCCTGCTGAGGGGCTTTCCCTGGTGTACCTGATTTTCACTACTGTTACCCATACTAGCTAGCATAATGTGAAAGTAGTTGGCTCAATCCATGCTACCTTACAGGTGCATTTTTTTCTGTACTTTCTCTTATGGCCCAAACTCTGTCCAAAGCAAGGTTTTATGCTTTACTAATGTGACTGATTACAGTAAGTATTGCAACAAATTTCCCTTTAATTGATGTCATAGAAAGAGGAAAATTTGCTAGAATTATAGAACTCTGCATTTCTCTTCTCATCCCTGCTCTTTATTTTCTTCCTCTCCTTTCTCTGCTCTCTTCTCCTTTACCCTTCCTTTTCTCTCTTTCACTTCCCATTCCCTTCCCATTTCAGTTTTTTCCTTAGGGGTATTATCCAAAGCAGAATCAGAATTATGAAGCTTGCTTTATTTCTGTAAATATCTGCTTCATTGTCTCCTATCATATCTCAAAGTGGAATTAATTGAGCTTTAAAGGGTAAAAAGAGTTACTGCAAATATACCACAGAGAAGGATGTATTACAGAATTAAATCTACTAATAAATTAGGTTGGGCTTGAAAGTTTCTGAGCCCTTAAGCGTTCTACTGGATTTGTTTACAAGATCAAATGAGCCAACAAGTCATTAAGATGCTGGAAAAATGCAAGAGACAAGAAAATTGGGCTGTCTAGGAAAGTGGAGAGGTCTGAAGTAGTAAGTGAATTAAGTTAGTCAGTTACTTTTCACAGATTCTGGAGGCTTCATGATCTGCATACTTTCAGAGAAGTGATTAGATTTCACAGACCAGAGGTGTTACCAAAAAATTGTCTTCCAAATGCATGGAAAAGAATATAACTTTTGGTCTTTGTTAACCCTTTTTGCTAATCTTTGCTTTAGAGTGGGTTTGTTGGAAAGAAACAGTAATCCTGGCAGTAATTGCCAGAAATAATTGAGTATTATGCTAATTTATAATAAAAATCAAATATTCAAAAAATATTTCAACTGCTAATTGAACTACAAGCAATATAAAGAATTCATTTTCTCAAAAAAAAAAAAATTCTAATTTGAGTGCTTTTTAGCCAAATAATGAAACCAACAGATTAAGATATTTCAGTAGAATCTATATGTTTTTACTGTCATTAAACCATTTATTAAATGCAAAATTCTGCATGAAACCTTATTAGGTATGTAATGATCCTTGTTAGACAGAATTCTGCAGCCAAAACACAGGAAAAGAAATAGGATTTAGGTCTTAAAATACCTGTTGATACTCCCAAATGAGGGATTTGCAGCATGTCGTTATACATACAGATGGCATTATGATTTCCAAGAGCATGGAAATGTTACAAATATAATAGGAAAAAAAAAAGAACAATGTAGCATGTATAAACCAATTTATTCCTCTGGAGGGATTATTTTTTAAAATATGGAATTTAAAGATCAAATGATTTTAACAGAAAGTCTAGTATGAATTTTCAGTTAATACTATTTTATCTGGTACATGCAGAACCTAGGAGGCAATAGCACTAATTAAGGAGCTAAAATCAGTAATAACACAAGGCAGATTATAGGGTACATTCTGTGCAGGTATCAATTCCATATTTAGAGCAGAGTTAGTTGGGTGATGAGCTAATAAGAAAGGAAAGACTAGATAAGAGGAATGTACCTATTTAACTGGTTGCCATTATGGCAGATAACTGATGGGTATTTATCTAAATGGTTTTTCCCATATAACTCATATTATTCATAACTCATTTCCTTTATCCATGGAAATACTTTTGACATGGGAACAGAGAAATTGAGTATTGTTTTTGTCATTGAACACTATTTCAAGGGCACAACCTTCATTGACTTCTACAACAGGAATAGACCCACCCAAATTGTTTTCATGCCAACTACATGGTGCAAAAGTAGTGCCTTGCTTTTCTCTGTTTTGCAGTGTCTTGTGGTAGGGCTCCAAGATATAGTAGAGCAGTGAGTGATGGGTAAGAGAGTGATGTCATAAGAATGCCTGTTTTCAGACTGGTCTGGGGACTCCAAAGCACATTATTAAAATTACACTCAAACTTTTAAAGAATGAAGTGGGTTTGGCTGGTATATGGCATGCAAAAGGAAAAAAAAAGGATGGAGATTACAGAAGCAATTATGTAGAAATACTCATGCTTTATTTACCTCGAATATTAAAATCTGTTCAACATTCCAGTAACTTCAGATTCAGAATCTTTGCTTTAGAACTTTGTCTTGACCTTGACTTAGAAATTTACATCTTCTAAGGAGGTAGCCATGTTAATGTATCTTAATGAGTTTCCTTTACCACTGTTCAGAAAGCTCTTTAACATAGTTTTTGGCTGACTCCTAGAGTATCTGCTGCTGCTCTGTTTATTTCTTTGCAAGTAGTAGTCCCAGAGACAGTTACCATCAGGATCAGCATTATTCAAAAAATATATGCACATCCATACAGATTAGTAGGCAGTGTTATCCTTTGTTAGCTGTGGGGAAACAAAGAAGAAAGTTGTGATCTCCCTGAGATAATTGAAGGAGCCTGTATTTTGAAATGAGATGCAATTTCTTGCTCTAAGGCCTATATTCAGGCCATGGTGCCACTTTTTTCACATCTTTCTCTTTAACCTGTCAAACTGAGATACTTCTTGTGGTAATTGATAGTAAACTGGCACATTCAAATATCACTTTCTATGTGTGAATTATTACTCAGCATTTGGTGGTGATAATGACAACATCAGTATTTTAAAATAAACAAATTGTTCAGTTTGTTAAATAAAGGCTTATCCTAAAAAAGCAGCTTCTAAAATGTAACAAATTCCATTAATGGATATCTCATTAAGCACAAATTGTCATTTAAATAGGAAAGTTATTACCTCCCACATTGTTGCACCTACTGCTCCAAACCAGTTTCAACAGATCTTTTCTAAGGGCTCCCATTCCACAAACTATTTTGCTCTGTCTTGCTACATTGCTCATCACTGACAATTTCTTGCCCCATTCTAGCATGCATTGTGGCAGTTGAGGAATATTTAAGGTTGAAATATAACCTGTAGCTTAATGGTGAAAGGGGCCTTTCTGTGTAATAGATCTTTTAAAAATTTTTAAATAAAATTTATTTTAACTCCTATCTGTGCTGTGGCTGGTTAGGATTGGATTGTGGATAAAACAGTGTTAGTAACATGTCAGTGTTTTGGCTGGACAGTGCAGCATTCTGCTTGTCTACAAATAGGAATGGGCAAGAAGTTGGAAGAAGACCTGGCTAGAACAGCTGACCCAAACTGGCCAAAGGAATATATCTCTTACAATACAACCTCACACTCAGCAGTAAAAACTGGAGGTGGAAAAAGACGCATTTTGACTTCCAAGGAGGCCATTGCTATGACACCAGCTGGACATTAGTCTGGCACGTGTTGAGTTCTTAGACTTTCCCATGTTCTGTTTTGATGTAATTGTTCCAATTACAAACTTGAAGAAGGAAGATTTAGTGGATTTATAAAAATAAAAACTTACTTTTCTCTGCTGCATAATTTGAGTTTTCCTCCAAAAACTGAGGATGTTCTTTAAATAAGAAATTTGCTTAGTATACTTAAGATCTACCTCAGGTGCAGTGAATTCCAATGCAGGCTACATTTAGCTGAAAAATAATAGTTCTGTATGAAGAAAAGAAACCAATGTTAGTCAATAGCACTGTTAACCCCCTAACTTTATAAAAATAATAAAGTAGCTTTAAAAATGGAATATAGGGGAAAATCAGGAAAATATAGGGAAACAAGCAAATATAAGGAAAAATTAATAAGTTGCTCAAACAAAGTTAGTTGTGCCCATATCCATGGTAATTACATGCCTAATTTGAGACCTCTTGAAACCCTCAGGAGTAGTTTCAAGATAGAAAGGCTATGTGAGATGTCAGACTGGCACAGAATAAAGTAAAAAAAATGAATACAAGATGACAAAGTACATGAAACACTCACTATTAAGAACTAAATAGATCTAAATAGCCTTAAAGACCACATATAAACATTTCAAAATCAATATTGTGCACCATTTATTATTATGCCAATTTACTAATGTATAGCCTAGAAAATGTTTATTTCTAAACAGTTTGCTTTTCTACCTTTGAACTTTTCTTAACATGCAGAAATTTTTCATACTCAATGTCTAATGAAGATTGAGAGAGAAAAAGAAGAGCAGGAAGAATTAGGCCCCCAGTGTTACAGTAGTTCTTCTTTCTTTCTCATTCTAAGATCAAACAATTGTTATGATACTAAGACAGTATGAAGAGACTGACAGAAAGAAAGCTACCAGAATCACTGACCAATGTTCAGAGTACTGGTGAGACAAAGTTAGGTCCAGAAATGTCAGGGTCCTGCGTGCACCAAAAAATGACAATCACTTACCCCTACCCTATGCCCAGCTCAGAGGTGTAATTGCCTGCATTCAACATCATCTTTAATGCAATGCAGGCCTTCGATCAACCTGCTGGGAAAAGTGCAATATGAGAAAGAGTTGTGAGAAGCCTCATCCTCCCACTCTGCTTAAGAGCTTCCCACTTGGATTTTGCAGCACTGCATTGCGGTAAGCCTGCACATGGAAGACTTTAATTTTTGGCTTGACATTAAACCCTCTTCATCATAATGGGATTTGACACTCAACTGTTGACAAACTCTGGATAACATCACCAGATCTGCTCTGCTGTTCTGGCTCTGCTACAGGGGTACCTGCAGTCCCTGTGACAGAAGTCACAGTCCTGTACCTACTGCCAATCTCAGCTCACCTTTCCTTGCAGAGCAGCGACTCCTGCTGCTTTCTGACCTGAAGAATGGGCTTTATGACTTCTATTTCCCTTAGCATCTACAATCCAGGAATAAGCTCCTCTAAGATGATGTAATCATCTTCATTCTATCATAATTCCTTTACCTGTGTGGGTAAAACACCTTTTCCTTTTGCATACTTTTGCCGTTAATACTGCTATTAATATTGCTATTGTACATGTCTTATTCCATTGCTTTGTGCTTTTAGTAAATTGTTATTTCAACCCATGAGGGTCCTTTAATGGAGGGACTGAGGAAGGGGAGTGGCTTATTTGGAGTTTATTAACTGCTGGTGTTAACCCCAGCACATAAGACAGGGAAATCCATCAGTTCATATATGTTCTCATCTATTTTTTTTCTCATTTTACATCTTAAGTATTTCTGTGTATTACTTATAAGTGTAAAATAGATGTGAAAGTTTTATTGTGTTAAATATGAGTATAGAATAAAAGTTCACAGGACTTTTATGAACACTCATTGCATGCACAAGACTGATATTACCATGGAAAGTTTATTTAATCTTGAAAGCGGAGGTCTTACTTTGTATTAATGCTGCACTGTTGCAGTAAGAATGTTGTACAGTAAATGTCATGAGCTACAATTTATGGGAAAATGGCAAATCTCAGGCAAATGAACTTAATCATAACTTATATTTCTAGGGAAACATACAATTTCAAGATTTTTCTGTAAATATTAACTTGATACCAACAATCAGTAAAATTAATTAGATACATTGACAATGTATCTAATTAACAGTGGTTATGACCATGGAAGATGGACAAAGGATTCATTAGGAGGTTTATAATAACCTTAGCTGAATCCATTAAAGATGCCAGGATGTCACAAGAAAACAGGATGTTTGCAGACACAGATGCTTATAGATCATCATCTGCAAAACTCCTTTAGATTACCAGGGCTTTTTAATACCATTTTTAAAATTCAATTAGTTATAAGGCATGGGGAACCTGTCATGCAAACAGATATTAACAGTGTTCATCAGCAGAAACTTGCTAATGAAAAGTTTCATGGTCGTTTTCACATCCTATTTAAGCTTCCTTTTACTAAAATTTACAGGTATAAAAGCACTACTACTACTTTTCAGAAGTGTTGGAAATAGACTTTATACCTTCCATATTTGGATCAGTAAAATAAAATCATAGAATCGCAGAATGGTTTGGAAAGGACCTTAAAGATCATCTAGTTCCAATCCATTTCCTATGGGTAGAGATGCCACCCGCTAGATCAGTTGCTCAGTGCCCCGTCTAACCTGGCCTTGAACACTTTTGAAGGATGGGGTATTCACAATTTCTCTAGGTGACTTTGTTCTGTCTTCCCTGGTCAACCACTGCAGTCACTCTATCATAGAAAGCCACCAGGTTGGTAAGGCATGATTTGCCCTCAGGGGAAACATCCTTGTTTCACTGAAAATTTTATCTCAATGATATCTCAATGTCAGGTCTCACTGAGATCAATACTTTCGCCAGTTCTTGTCAACACAATGTTGTAGGCAGTAGGTACAAGACTGATGTGAAGATAATATACAGATCTACTTGCCTACCACCACATCATGTATACACCTTGTCTCCACTGTGATCCAATGTTCAGACTAAACAGAACATGTAGCTGGATCTGAATGCAAGCAAGACAAGGCTAATGCTATGGGCAGAGAATAGAGTCTCTCTAGAGTAGAGTAGAGTAGAATTTGTAACTTTACTTTTGTCTGCTTCATCAGATTTAAGCCCAGAGGTCAAGACTTTTTATTAGTATGTTTACATATGTTTTGTGGACAGACTAAAGCTTGCACTATTATGGTCCTGGATGGCTTAGCATAGTACAGTGCTGAAGAAAATACATTTTGCTTTCAATCTGGGCTTAATGGGTTAAAAAGCTGGAGCTATTGTCACTGTTCCTAGCAACCAGCTCACATCTGGCTAGAACAGTGTTGATGGAATAAGTTCTGGTGTGCTGGCAAATATTCCCCCATATGTAAATAAACAGATACTGCTTATGTATTAGACTTCTTGTGTATCCAGTTGTCAAGGAGATTGTGTCCATTCCAGATAAACGTTGGTGAGACTTCTGTCATATTGTTCTCCTTTTCTCCGGATTCTGTTCACATATCTGTTACAGGAAATTATCAGAAGCTCCATATCAGGGAGCAGCAAGAGGAGGCTGCCCTGTCCTGCAAGGACAGGGAAGTCAGAAGTGAGCATAATAACAAGGCAGGCAGGGGTCTCACAGACAAGGGTCTCACAGCACCAAAACAAGATAAGCAGAGAAGCTGGCAAGAGTAATCAGTTGCAACTAAGGATCCAAATCTCTAATCAAGTTCTTGATGATGAAGCAGGTCCAAGGTCAGTCTGGGGAGGTGATCAGAGCCATATACATTGTCCTCAGTTAGACACAGGTCAGTGCCTCCAGCCAAGTCTGCAGAACTCACAGGTCAAGCCAGGAAGTCAGACCACAGGTCAGGAATAAGGTTTGCCTTAATGGGGTACCTCTGGATATAGACATGGCATGACTTCTACCCCACTCCAGGGTAACCTAAGCAGGAACAGTGAGAAACTCAGCAGAGAGCCCTGCTGAAACTCTTTAGAAGTCTTTTGGGGAACCCTTTGATAGAGCTCCTTCCACCTGTTTCCTCATATTGTGTTTTATCAGCAAGCTGGCCTTGAATACAGAAAGATGAACTCAAAGGCTTGCAGTTAAGATGCTAACAGTTCAATTTTTATGAGACACTGCATTTCATCTTCAAATTAATATGCAGTTTTCTTCTTTTTTCTTAATAAATCCCATGGTTTAAGATAGCAGTCTTGCAATAAGCTCAATAACGTGAGCCTCAAATAAGCAAGATCCCACTTTAACATCTATGTGGAGACCATAGCTAACATGAGTAAAGCTCACTTCCACTAATTCTTCTCAGAAACATTACAAAATTATGAAAACTAAAGTTACATTTTAATCTGGGTTGTTATTTCTGAGGAAAAATCACTTGTTAAAGGAATTATTTTTTGGTGGTCCCTTTGTAGAAGAGGTATAATTACTCTGCCAAGCAGCAGAGTAAGGGAAAAATGCTACTCTCTGCATTTTTTGTTCATTTTAAGATTTTTTTACAGTTTATTTTCTCATTTTCTGATTTTCTGTGTAATTATCTTCCTGCCTTGTTTTCCTAATAAGTATATACTTATGTATTTAATTTTTTTTTTTTTTTTTTACTGGGCCTGTGGAGCAAATTTGTGCTGGTGTACTTACTTTAAGTGTTGGTATTGCATCAGAAACCAATTCCCTCAAAACAGACTGATGGTCCATCTGGTTCAGTATCCTGTTTCCTGTAATGGCTAGTAACAGATGCTTGACAGGAGATTGCAAGAAATCCCATAGAGCCCAATTTTGATACATTTATTCATTAGGGTATTATTTTCTGAGTTAAAGGTGGACATTGTGGAGTAAATATGCTTTTATTTTTAAGTCAGTATCTTACCACATAACAGTGATTATTCTTTTTGAAGTATATCTTCAATCCTTTCAAATGTGATCACTCTTTTTATGAATAATATTAGGTGATCCATCCTCACATAAGTCACAAAACATAATAGTTTTCTCCAGTCAAAATTAGAAGGGCAAATATTCAATCTTCCAAAATTCAAATTATTTATCCAGAACATTAGTGGATTAAATTTTCATGGTACATTTTTTACAAAGAATAAATAATAAAAACTGACAGAAAATACTTTCAAGCTTAAGTAAGGCTATTTGTGCAAATTAAACAATAATTTACATCTGGAGCACCTTAAATTTATTGAAATCAAAGATCTGCTATTCAGAAATTTTTTGTAATATCTTTCCCCTATATAGTACCAGTAATAAAAATAACACTGGAATATGTAGATGAGTCATTTTCTTCATTATTACTTTTAGATACTCCTAAATTATCATATTTTAGCCATTGTGTTAACAACACAAGCAAGCAGCTAGTATTGCATATAAAATTCCAGTTGCCTTATAATTGATTCTATATGGAGATTTTTCCTTCTTTCTTTCCACATGCCTGTGCTATATGCAAACCTCCAGGTCAGTGCATCTACAGTAGTCTACACATTTTAAATGCCAAGCACTGTGAATGCTGAGCAGATGACATGTGCAGATCACTGCTGCTTCTTGCCCCTGTCTGCAGCTCTGTTTCAAAGCAAGAACTGAACTGAATCCTTTAACTGGCATTTCTTTGAGATTTTTGATCATATTAGAATTAGAGCTTTTAAGTATTTTGTGAGTCTTGAAGGGTTCCATGTCTTAGAAAATTCCCCAAAGTAGGTCAGCTATCACATGCATTGGTAGCTTAAAAAAGGGCCCAAAGATGAGTTCCAATAGATGTTCAGGAAATTGAGCTGGAAGCCGCCACAGAGGATGTAGTCTTCTTGGCACTCTAAAACTCTCTAATGCAGACATTTTTGGAAAAAAAAGACCTTTTAGTACTGATGCTTGCCAATTTTACTTAATATAACAGTATACAAACAACAGAATATGTTTACAATTATCAAAACATGTATTTTAAGTCGAAATGGAACTGTGCTATTTAAGGAAATTTTCCATCATCTATTATCTTTTAAGTTGATGCTCTGTAATATTAAACTATAAAAAAAAAATTTCAAAATACATGGAGATTCAAACTCAGGCAGTCAAAACTTTTAATATGGCTGCTGTAAAGGTGCCTGCAGAAACCTAATTCTTGACCATCATCCCCCTTGCATCTCATGGTAATATTTTGCTTAATTAAGGCTCACAAACACTGGTTTTCACAGGACTCTTGTCACATTCCCTGCAGAGGATGGACAATACTCTCTTAATGAGCACTTATTTAGGGTTTTGTTTTCTGTTCATTGTTCAATGTGTGGCCTTATGACTCTCTTACTCTTCATTATTTAAACTTTACTTAGAAGACAGAATTCATTAACTTCTTTTCCGTAGCATTCATTACTGTGATGTTTGGCCATTTCATGCAGTAGTTAATTTATATTCATTTGGTCCTTTTGACCCTGGGGTCAACTCCTCATTTTACAGGTGGGAAATTGACAGAGGCAGAGAGAAACCGGAAGTGCATCTTTTAAAATAAAAGTCCCAAATCTGAAGAATTCATATTCAATTCTCATCTGTATAATAATTTATATTTATTATAGTATATATAATTTGTTGTATAGAATTATTTATAGTATAAATTATTTTTTATTGTCAAATTCTTCTACTGCAAATGTAAATACTTGCTATTCAAGCGGATCAGTCTTCTAGGCTGAAGATGAATCTCTTATTTTTAATCCCCTGAAAATTTGTTGGCTACTTAAGCCATTGAAGTAACTGAACTACTCCAAAGACTGACAGCGCACAAGACGTGCTTATTAGCAGACTATACAGTATGCAAACTAACAATTAATTTAATTGCACACTCTGAAAATTATATTTGTTCTATATTTCTCCCCACATCCTCCAGACCTTACTCCTTCCCTATTCTCCAGTTTCTAGCCATTATAATATGCTGTTATAATGATATTATATCATAGAATCATAGAAAGTTTTGTGTTGGAAAGGACCTTAAAGATCATCTAATTCCAGCCTCCTTGCCATGAGCAGGGATGCCACCTTCTAGACAATTTTGCTCAGGGCCTCATACTACCTGGCCTTGATGGGGTATCCACAACTGCTCCACTGAGCTTTGTGTCATCTGCACTGTTGCTGAGGGTGTACTTGATGTCTACATTGTCGAATGTCTGGAAGAGCACCAATTCCAAGACAGAGGCTTGAGGGACTGGGCTTTGTATGCTGTACATTATTATATTTTTCTTGTCAGTTTTTTCTTTGCTCTCTGAATAGCTTAATTCTTAGACATTTTTATAATTTCTAACCTCAGTATGCCTATTTAGTCACTTTCACTTCCCTTAGCAGCTTTTAGCCTCTTCAGCACCAGCTCCTCAGGTTTCTTATTTAGTACTTTGTCTGACCTTTACCTCTTTCTCATCCATGTGGTTAGGTAATTCGCTGAAGCACAAATAAAATAATGTCTATATTGTACCAGAGCTTAACCCCATTCCTCCATTAAGCAATTAGTAATAGCAATTGCAGCAAGTGTTATACAGCATGTTCCCAACATGCTGCATGTTCAGTGAACATCAATTGTAAAATAGTAGAAATTTAGTTCTCCTAACATTACAGACAACAGGCGAGTTTATTTGAGTCTTTTATGAGAGTGTCACATTTGGGCAGATATTTGCAGGGGTAGCAGAAGGAGTATTATTCAACAAATGGTATTGCCTAAATGAGGAGCTCTAAAATACAACAGCTACATATAACAGATAGTCTCTTTCTTACAAGAACTTTTAGTGTTCTATTCATCATCATTCTGATTTCATCTAGTGATTAAATTTTAAAATAAAATGAAACAAAATATCATAAAACAAACTCCATTTATATAAAAAATGTAGCTCAAAGACAAATAGAGTCTCAGAGTGATTAGCATGGAGAAATTGTATTATAATGTAAAGTTCAGGGAATTCACCCAATAGGTAAGCCTGCCACTTAGAATTCAATGCTACACTAATTCATAGAAAACTTTAATATACCTGAGATATGAAAAATAATTGAAAAACCCAGAAACTAAATTATATGATCAATAAAGATTAGAAAGATCTTGAATACTAAAGTCTATACAGAATCACAGAGTGGGTAGGGCTGGAAGGGATCACAGTGGGTCATCTGGTCCAACCTCCCTGCTCACTTGGGGTCATCATAGAGCACATGGCACGGGTTTGTGTCGAGATGGTTCTTGAATATCTCCAGGGAGGGAGATTTGACAACCTCTCTGGGCAATCTTTTCCAGTGCATGGTCACTCACCCGGTAAAGCCTTTCCTCACATTCAGGTGGAACTTCCTGTGCATCAGTTTCTGCTAGTTGCCTCTTGTCCTACTGCTTGGCTGCACTGAGAAGAGCCTGGATCCATCCTCTTGGCACGTCCCTTTAGATATTCAGAGACATTGATGAGGTCCCCTCTCAGTATCTCTTCTGGAGGCTGAACAGGCCCAGCTCCCTCAGTCTTTCCACACAGCAGAGATGCTCCCGTCCCTTAATCACCTTTGTTGCCCTCCACTGGACCTGCTTCATGAACTCCATGTCTCTGTTTTCCTGAGGAGAACTGAGTAGTGGGGCAGGATCACCCCCCTTGATCTGCTGGCAATGCTCTTTCTGATGCACCGCAGGAATTACAATGGACTCTCCTTCTTTTCTAGTGAACCAAAATACTTGGAAGTTGTTCTTCAAAGTGCAAAGATGATTTTATGCATAATATCAACACATTCTAAATTAAATTGCTGCAAGCACTTCTTAAAAAGGAATGTCTGTGCTAAAATACCCTAAAGTGCCTTGGCAGGTATTTTTCTGTTTCCGAAGACTACAAGCTACTATTATATCAAAATATTATCAGCATTAAATCAAAATTGCATCAGTCTGTAGATAGGGTTAAATCTGTAGGTTTGTTTCCTACAGATACAGCTGTTTAATAACACCTGTTGTTAATTAGCTACATATATAATCGACACCTGCATATGTGAAGAGAGATTCTATCACATATTACTAATAGAAGAGATTTTGTCCTTTTTATATGCATTTAACTGCCTTTCTTAATGTCCAAATTCTAAATTAATACGTTATTGATGTGCTTTTAAACCAAATAAAACAAATAAGTTGTTCTTCAGTTAATTACCTGGAATGGCAGTAATTCTAATGATTTTCTGTATTTACTGTATTTTAAAAGTTGATGGTGGAAGAGTTTACTGTAAGTTGCCACAAGAAAAAACAGATGAGAATAACAGAAATATTACAAATGAAATAATAAGATTAAGATTTAGAGGGTAAGTGATAGGAGGAGCAGCTGAGGGAGCTGGGGCTGTTTAGCCTGGAGAAGAGGAGGCTGAGGGATGACCTCAGCATTCCCTATAACTGCCTGAAATGAGATGTGAGGGTCGGCCTCTGCTCCTTGGCAACAAGAAGGCGTAGCCGCAAGCTGTACCCAGGGAGATGTAGATTGGGCATCAGGAGGAATTTCATCATGGAAAGGGTTGTTAAACTCAGGAATGGACTGCCAAAGGAAGATGGTGGAGCCACTATCCCTGGAGGCGTTCAAGAAATGACTGGACGTAGCGCTTAGTGCCATGGTCTAGTTGACATGGTCTAAAATTGGACTTAGTTATCTCAGAGGTCTTTTTCAACCTAAATGATTCTTTGGCAATAATGCACTTGACTCCTCACAAAGTATTTCCACCAGTTAATAGCTGATTTAAGTCTGTGTGTCAAAAATAATAAGATTGAATTATAATTAAATTAATTGCTCTTTGCAGTAGAGTTCTTCTTTAAGGAATAAATCTGAGGCTAACATTCAACTTCCTCATTCTGGCAAGCATTACATTTTTACATTTTCTTATGTCAAGAGAGATTAGAAATCGCAGTTGAACATAAAGCCTTGCTGGCTTAGCCACAGAATTGAAATTTAGCAAGATCTCTTCCCAAAGATCTTTCCATTTAAACAGACAAGGTAGGCCACACGTGTGAGAATTCACAAGAGATGCAAAGTGACTTGGAATCAAACTGAGCAGATACATGGCAGAGACAGAAGTAAGACCCAAGCTTCCTGAGACTCAAATTTTCTGTTGATTAAGACTCCTGTGTAAAAATTCATCAGGATTCAGAACTATTTGGTATAGATTTAGTTCAAGACTATTCACTTTAACTCAAACTCTGGTACTCAGTAGTGCTTCCAGACAAATATTTTACTAGAGGTCAGCTGTACCAGATTTTTTTCTGGAAAAATTATAAAGACCTTGGAATACTTATGTAGGAAGCTTCTTCTGAGGAAGTGCTTTGATCTCCCTTTGTCCTTAAGACAGTGACTAAGAAACCAGATGAGAAAGGTGCTTTGTGAAACTGGCATAGTGGTAGTCTGAGTAGGGAAGTCTGGTCCAAAGTTTAGTCTGTACATGGTGTTTCCTGGTCGTCCATGAATAAGACAGGACTAATTTTACTCCTTAAAACTATTTTCTCAACATTTTTATTGCACTAAAATGAGTAAAGTTTGGTTACCACTGAAAAGTGTATCTATTTCAAGCAAAATCAAAATAACAAAGTTAAACACTCATAAACAAGGGGATCTGGTACAAAAGACTAGGCTGACTGCAGGTGTACATACTTGAGACTGTAGTCCACTTAGGGATTGATGAGTATGAGAACATCATACAGACAGCTCTAAAAGCATCTAAACCCAGCAAAGTTTGTATGCATAACAGTGAAAGCAAAGGAAATGTCAGTACAGATTTCAACATGACCCTGGGTGATTCAAATTTGGAGAGTTTGAGGGGGTTGCATCTTTCTCCGGTACAGTTTACATTATAGTACTTAAAAAACATTTAAGAAAAACTGGGGGTTGAGGGGGGAGGGTGTTAAGCAAATATGAGTCCTATTCATATAGGCCTTTGTGACCTTCCTTTTCTAACAAACTGTATGGAAACCATCTTCACTAGACAGAGGTAAAGCAGTAGTTCTCTTCATCTGCTGATGCAGACTGGGTTGCAACCCAAGACTGGCATTTGCTAGTTCTGGAGGCTGCAAACCATGGCTAGATTTCTTAGAATTTGCCTCCTTAAAAGTGTTTATATTTCTTTTGTTTTTGATATAATTATGGGAGGGCAGACTGTTTTGCTTTCCATGTTGGGTTTTTGGGTTTTTTATGAAAGCAAATGAAAGAAAAAAACTGTACTACTTGCATGGAGGAAGTTTTGACCTTTATGGTTTAGACTTAATACTTCTATAATGCTTTTGAGTTTTTTGTTTAAAAAACCCTTCATCTTTGTACTGTTTTGAAAGCACTAATTTTTTAGAAGGAAGTTACAGCCTTCATGCAAATTCAACAGCCCTTGCTCCAGCAAATGTTCTTGATCATGCTACCCATGTGGGTGAATAGCATTCACTGCTACAATATGCTCGCAATGATGTGCATTGTGAAAGGACCTTTCTAGACTTCTCCACTTCATATTCTTTGGTTATGCAGAAGGAATCCTGGAATGAAAAAGGAAACATGGAGAGGAAAATGGATTAAATGGTGATTTTGCGATCTGAAGCTGTGAACACTTTTTAAACCCAGAGCAAGTTGTGCATATATGTTTGATTTATTTATTTTATTAATTGAATATCAGACTGAAATAGGCAAGATGCTATGGCATAGCTGCATTTGACATATTTGATTACGATTATTATACCAAAAAAGTTGACTGTTAACTAATTTGTGGTTTATAGAAGTACAGATACCGTAGAGAGTATGTTATTTAGAATGAGATTCACTGTTTGCAATTCACAAATAGTTTAAATTTTCAAGTATATTTGAGGTCACGTTAGTATTTCATCAATGAACAATCTGCAGAGTAGAGACTTATAACTTAACCGGTCATCAGTGATGAAGCGATAATATTTCCTTCACAGTCTGAAAAAGTGCTATTTAAAAAAATATTATAAAGACAGAGGCTATTTCAGTCAAAAAGAAAAATGTTTTCTTATTTGTATTTACTTCATCCCTTGCAGGAAGAAACAAGCTTTTGTATCAGTAGAAGTAGATAACTGTTATTTAAGAATATAATTGTTAATATGGGCTTTCTACGCACAGCTCATCCAAAGAATTTCAGTTCAAATCCCCATTATTTAATTAGAACTCAGTGATAGTGGGGTACAGTTATGATGCCCTATGTATAGGCTCACTATCTCACATATTTTTGAATAATGAATGTGTAATGTGATATGCAAATTTTGACTTTTTAATAACTACTGTCATAATGTGTCACCTAATTTGGGCCACTTCTGTGTACCAATTTGTAGTAAGGAAACATTACACTTTGGTTCCATCTGTGTTCTTATCAGTATTTGAAGTATTATGTTAGCACAATAGTCCGCTGCTGTTCATAGACTTTATAGCTGAGATTCTTACGCATGACTACCTGGAAATGAACCATAAATAACCATGGCTTAGTGAGCTAAAAACAGCAATATGCAATATAAAACAAAATCCTTTATTTGAATCTCTTGTCTCCTCTCTTGTTACTAGTACAGACAAGGAAGTGGGCATGCAAAGCAGAAGCAGATATAATTTTTCTGCTACAGGAATTTTAAATTTGGTAATTTCCTGCTGGTAAAGAGATTACTTTAAGATATTACTTCAAAACTTGTTTGTAAGATAAGAGACAGAGCCTAGTACATTTGAATATTACGGAAGGAATAATGAAATATCATATTAAGCACATTTAGCATTTTGTGTTAAATTCTTTATATTATGGATTTACTATCTTAAGGTTGTACCTAAGTCTAACAAAAACAGTTTCAGAAGCCATAATAAATTATTTGTGAACCATTCAATTAAGCATTTGTGATGATATGAATTCGTAATGTTGTGTAATGTTTTGAATATTTATTTCATATCTATTTTATGTTGAGCATATTGTTATACCCTCCAGGATATTTTGCAAGATATTTAATTTGAAGTGTTATTTCCTGAAGGAACAAGCAGAAGTATAATTCTACTCTATTACTTCAGCATGTAATGGTAGCCCTCTCTGCTACATAGTCAAAGATGTTTTCTAGACAACCTTTTGCCCAATTAAAATCAAACTGTTATCAGGAATGAATGTGGTAACTCCAGCTAGTGATGGTGTAAGTATTTACTTTGTATTTTAAATGTTTTCTTTGACACACAATCATTGTTTTACAGTCTTCAAAGTGCAGGTAGGGAGTATGATTGTATATTGATCAAATCTGACCCTGGACCTAAAAGAACAGACTTCTACATCACATTTGCCTCAGAAGGACTGTAAAACAGGGCTATTTAGAGCTTACCTTATACATACTGTTCTTCACAATGGGGAAATAGTTAACCTTCAACCACTTGGGCACGCTGCAATCTATTGAATTACCATCAATGTATCTTCATCAAAACTACCAAAATATTCTAAAGAGTTGATCTGTCATGGAATGATTGCAAAAGGAAAAAAAACAGTAGCTGTAGAAGACTTCCATCCAAAGAGAAGATCTATGATTCTTACACTTCCATCTCTAACCTAAGTGTACAGCACAATGGAAATTTGTAAAAGAAAGCAAATATATCCCACAAAAAGATTCACCCAAAAATATCCTAGCAAAAAAACCACCAAAAAGTATCCAATCCACCTTACAAAAATGAGGTACTGACTGTATATGCTTCCTCTTTTGGGGGAATGAAAATGCAAATAATCTGTAATGGATGTTGCTTAGTACATTGCTCTGAGCTGTTAAGATGTAATTATAAGTGCAGCATGCAAATATACACAGAACATGATAAAAATATTTATTATATGAGCTATAGCACTCAGTAAGATAAACAGTGCTGACACCTCAAGAAAATCAAATGTCTCATACATTTTATGTTATTTTTTTACATGAAAATAATTGGGTTTTTCATTTCTATAACAATACACAAAGCATCACATAGAATTCAAAAACAGCTAAGTCCTTAATACAACAGTAGGAATGCTTTTTCATGTGGGGAGTAGTTACATTAAGAAACATGAAGAAAATCTTTCTCAAAACTCAGATTACTTCATTGAATCTTGAATTGGTTTAATAAATACCTACTTTCATTTCTGTTGTCAAAAATTCCTTTTTTTGCTTGTTTCCTTTTGATGTGAAGAGTACTTTTCAAGTTATGTGTCATCCTCAAATTCTCATCATGGGTCTTCCACAGGGCCAGATGTATTCACTGCCTTCTGAAGTATCAAGTTGCTTTGAACCAAATCCTCTATGCCCTTGAATAAAGCAAGCTGAAAAGCATTGGTTTCTGACGATCAGCATATTTGCTTTTTTATTCTACAAGGGTAAAATAATGCATAGAGGAATTGTTTAACTCAGCTTTTGGCTCGCCTAACTCTAAAATTGGCATGCTGCCAAGCACATGAAAGCTCCAAAAGGGCAGCCATAGATGCCATTACCAGTTGTTGGTCACTGAAACCCAGTAGTATATTTAGAAGAGGCAATGAGTGTTTCTTTATTTCCCAAATGAAGACACTAGCCTTAGGCTAAATGTTGGTTTGGTCTTTATAATGGCTGTTAAAATGGTTCCATCCTGTTTGCTGACAAAGATTTTATTCATCGTAGGAAAATCAGTTGTGCATCACAGACGTGTGCTAAAAAAAGATGTTAGAATTGACCATTCTGGTATTTTCTTTACTTGTGAGTGTTTTTGTTTTGGATTGGGTTTTGTTTGGATGTTTTTTCTTTTTTTGTTTTTTTTATTTTTTTTTCTTTTGATTCTAATAGGATTCCCACGCTACATCACACCTCACCCCCTAATTATCATTTCCTAAATGTTAACATCAGTCTAAAGGCTAGAAAAACTTATATTCATTTTCATATCTGAAAATGTGTGTTTCTGTAGAGAGGTGAGGTGTCTTCTTCCTTTATCAGTCCTGTCAGATCTATCAATTTCACTGCATCACTCCTTCAGTCCTTTCCCCTTAAGTTTAGTATGTTGCCCTCAAATATTTGCAATCAGGCTATTCAGAATAATTTTAGGTATCTAGTCCTCCCTAACTTTAGGGTTGAACACTGTTGAAATTACATTTTCCTAAGCATCAGGAGAGAAATTTCTTTCTTGAAGACACATTAACTAAGTAAAAACAGTTGTTACTGTGCCTTCTCTTCCATATTCAATTTTAGCAAACATACTAATTTTCTCTTTCTTTCCTAAATGATAACAGTTGTCTCATCTTAAATACTAACCCAAGGTTAATGGTTGGTAGCAATATTATGTGGTACAGCAAGCTAGTGTGTCAGTTTATATGAGTAGAAATTCATTAGTGGTTTCCTGAGAAAAATCAAGTATTTTTTTTTTTAATTACAGTTTTAGCAAATTTCATTGTGCAAAAGATTTAAGTTTTCTACTCTTTCAATGCCTATTCTTAGTGGAAGTGTTTGTATTTCAAATGTCCGTTCTTAAGACTGATGCAGTTGCCACCAAGATCCATTAGAGCTACAAACTTTACTACACAAGAGCCACAAAATGTCAAGGAATATTTTTAATTCACACAATGCAAATCTCCAGCGAGGACTTGCCAACTCACCACCTTGACTTACACTACCTTGCATCAAGAGTACATACTGTTTTTGTTCATCAATATGAAATAGCTTGAGGAGTATAGTGAGGGGTGAAGAAGGGAGATTTTCAACTTTTGAGCTGATTCTGGTCTTTCTTTCACCCTTGATCAAGACCAGTGTTACCATTTAAAATATAAATTGTGACTGTCATTCTACATATGAAAGACAGAATTTGGGATTAAGCAGGCAAGTAACTCCACCATCATTCAAGCTCTTCTCTTGACTCAATAGAATTTATATTTCACACCCATAGTACAAACACTATCATGGCTGACTGTATGTCAGCCTGGATGACTGTAGAATATACACGGTTGTACATCACAGAAAGCTGGAATGATCATATCATGTTAGGATTGTGCAGTCAAGTTCTAGCCCAGTTCTTTAGTTCACTGATACATTGTTTTATTATTAGATTTTTATTATCCTATCACTCTCAGGTATGATTTATTGAAAGAGAAAGCTAAAAATGTGGCTTGCATAGGGAGCATAATATCCCTTTAACCTGAAAAGGCTGTATGAATTTGTAACTGAGTGAGTCTTTGCTAATATTTTTCTTGTTTGTAAGAGTTCGCGTGCTGTTTTTATAATGTTTTCATTGATGTCAAGACCTTGGTATAAAAACAAGACTAGCACTGTACTAATTTACCCCATGGTCTCCTGTGTCTTCCTTTGCCTCTCTCCTTGAGCAACTGGCATAGCTGCGGGACTGTTTACTCTACAGCTTATTTCCCCTTTATCTTTGATGTCCCAGGATGTCAAAGGCTGTGAATTTAATATTGATTTTATAAAGTACTTTTACTGTAACATGTCAGTTAGGATTAGCTTCAACCTCGAGGAAGCTCAGGCAGTGAGCTGGATTTGCACGCAATGTGGCTCTCCAGCTCTCAGACTCTTTTCCTGAGCGAATGCTTTATTTATAAGAGTGACAGTGTGCTGTGAAAGCAGGGATAGCACACAGCCCCCAGCTATCTCTGTGTCTTGTATACACAACGTCAGTGCCCTGTGTATACATTAGGCTTGAAAATGTAAGTGGATCAGAGAGACGTATCATTTGCTGGTATGTAAACAGACAGATGAGTTTATAGATCGCATTAAACCCCAGTGGCTGTAACTAGTGGAAGAGACTTCCTGGAGTCCCATCCCCCACCTCACTCCTCCTTGTTCCTCCTTATACCATCAACACCAACACCAGAAGCTGGACTCCACTCCTTTAGTGAGCAAATAAAGGCGTATTTCCAAAGGAGGAATCACAGCTGAAGAATAATCTTGCTTGATCTTGTTCCCTTAACCTTTATTGCTCTTTTGAAACGGCAGGTGCTGCTGATGGAGCGTATTAATCTACAGATATATCTGCAAAGTGTTTTCATAACTCAGTATTGATCCTCACTCAGTCCCAACATAGGTAAAGAGTTTGTCTTGATGTTGTCCCTTTTTTCTGTCTTTCCATCTTTTACTTTATACTTTCGAACAAAATTGCACTTGCCATATTTTGTATCTAAAACTGAGAGGTGAGGTTTCCTTAAGGACTGGAGCTTGGAATTACACTCCCAAGGGAACAGTCACCAGTTTTCTTGTGTGTTGAGCAAATCATGCCAACTGATTACACACTCTTAATGAAAGATTAACTATTTAATGCATTAGCTTTTTGTGAGCACATGGAACAGCTGTGCACTTAGGCTATATCTGCCCCATTCATAGCATGTTTGATTTCGCATCACTCCCCAGTTGCTCTGATACTGCCTTCCTCCTCAGCTGGGACTTGAGTTAGCTTAGGTCTTCTGAGCATTTTGAAAATATTTATTGTTTGGTTCATTAGTTATTCTACAAGCCTTGACTTTGATGCCTATGTACACTTATGGCAACATATAAATAATAAAGAAGTTGTTATTCTTGATATAGAGCATATATGGCTGCTTATAGAACATCATTCATGTAGCTGTGCTATCATGCTTTTTCATTTGTTTTATTACTCTGCTTAGGGTATATATGACAGTTTGAGGTTTGTTTTAAGCTATTTTCATAAAATATATGTCATTCCAGTGTAAAATCTGTGAGAGTTCATAAATAATATTGCTGAGCTGAAGAAACTGAACCGAAGAAAGAGGGAGTGGTTGCTACAAAGCAACATCCATGATTTCAGTTGTTGCAGAGAAGAAATTTGAAACATAAAACTGAAAGCAACTTTCATGTGAATGCAAATATGCACATATCTATCCTTCCTATTTGTACTGGAGATGAGACTATTTTTGGTGAAATCAGGTAAACATGACTTTGGATAGACAAGGTCTTTATTTTTTGTAATTATTTGCATAAGTATTCATAAACTGACAGCAGGCTCAAAATCTGCAAATAAAACTCTAAAATAATATTTCAAGGCTTAGATTTTTCCTTTGGCATCCATTCTCCTACTTCTTAACCATGAGAGAGATACTGTGTGGAAATAGCCCCAGCAAATGATTTATGTATTTCTCACCAAAATAAAAAGACAACAGGATTCCCAATGTTATGTTAAAGTGAAAATCTCCACACTGGATACCAGTGCACAGAATTTTGGACATTTGTCAACTAAATAACCAAAGGAAGTCTAAAGCATTTTGAGTGCAACCTGTCACTATTGCCAATGTTACAATCAGTCCAGAAATATTTGATACATCTGAAACACCACCTCTTCTGTTTCCTTCACATTAGGTACGCAATGTATCCTCTCTAATTTATTTAGAACTCAGATATTACTTTTTCTCTCTCTACATAATATGATGTGCTACTTTATTCAGACAATATAGGTAGTAAGAAAATTGCTAATTTATATTACCTTCCGAATATTTAATAGGGTATGTGCTAATTAAGTAAGGATAACTTGTTGATCTGTAGAAAAAAACAGCAGTTAGCTAATTTTTTATTCAGTTTTTATGGAATTCATGCCTACAAGGTGTGGTAAAATACCAGTGAGGATTTGCTTTGAAACTCAATGAAGAACAATGAAATTTGAAACTTTGTAATTAATTACTGTATTACTAGAAGTAAAACAATTAGTTCTCTACAGAGTAATACAAAATTCCGTATGCTTAAACTGACAGTTTTGTAGCCAAATAAACATCTGAATGGCAAAACTGTTCAAAATACAGATTTCAGAATTTGCACACAACCCATTATATCAAAGTTCTTTCATATAGAAGTTTTCCCTGAACAGTGTATTGATTACAACGCATCTGAAAAGCTGGACTTTGGAGGTGTCTCATTCCACAAAAATCCATGTATACATGCAAATCCATTCACAGAATATTTTTTATTGCTATTATTCAAGTATATGTATTATTTCAAGAAAGCATATGCTCCAGGGGTTTTGAACAAAGCTGGTTTTTATGGGTGGCTGTGGGTGTCTTCTTATATTTTGCATGCTAAAAAGATATGTAGAAACAAAAAAAAACCCTTCATATACTGAAGCCCAAGCAGTCAGATGTCATTTGGGGACTGTCCCACCACAGACAACCAAAGACTGACAAAGCTCTTAGTAGACTTCTAGGGGTTTGTGCACAAAGTTTCCAAAATGTGTTAAGTTAATTAAGTAGCACATTTATAAAGTATATAAATGCTATTGCTACTTCATCATGCAGCTGCTGGAGGCACAGAAAGTTTAATACTTCCTAATATCACCCAAAAAGTCTATGGTGTCATCAAGAATTGAATGAAAGTCTCTGGAACCTCTGTTCACAACAAACCAATTTGCTTTCATCCAATAATCCCTGAGTGCCAGAGGCTATTGCAGGGTGGCCTAAATTAAAGGAACCCTGAAGTAGTGTTAATTTGTGCCATAAGGTCAAAGTAGTCTCTATTAACCCGAGGGCTTTGTTAGCACAATAGTGGCATAGTTATTCTTGCTATTTTTTTCTTGTTGCTCAACTGAGCACAGCCTAGACAGTTCTTGAGACTCCATATTAAGGTGTTCAAGTTTATTTGCTATTAAAAAGACTTGAAAAACAATATATGCTAGCAAAGTTTGGGCTAAGGCTACTAATAAATTGTTAATACTTTGGGGTGTGTGGCAAAAATAGTGTAAAAATAGCTTGTTTCTAGACTACTATTGAATAACTACATTTTTAACAGAAATAACTTAAAAGAAAGTACATTAAACCACTAGCTATTCACCATTTTTTTCTTTATACTTTTCTCAAGAATAGAACTCCCAGGATGTTGGTAGGAATGTGAGCACTCATAAACAGCACATAATGAGGTGCAGAAGCACAGTTTATTGGAATAGCTGTTCAAAAATTAAACAAAGGCTTATAGAGAGTCTTTTGAATTTGACCAGCTTTTCCTAGACATACTTCAGTAATATACATGTGGATGCATTTCAGCATTTTTAACATCAGGTTATGTGTATATGTGCATTTTCTCATTAAACTATGAAGTGGATGTGTTCCATCTGCCATGCTATTGTCTTTATTCGTTAGCAAAGATAAATTTAAACACAGTGATTACCTCAACAATGCTATAGCCATACAGTTCAGCTGCAATGCTGTCTTCATCATTAGGGGAAAATCTTGAGTGTCAGTCAGCTCTGACTTCGGCATTTGTACTGCTTAAAAGACATGGAAAAGGGATGAGAAGGAAAGCCAGGATCTGGCAGGCAAAAAATTATCTCTGTTCTTCACAAAGAGAAAACAAACCTATTTCCTAATATTTCAGGGAATTAAGTTTTAAAATGGGGCTGTAAAATCATTGTTGTGTTTTGTAAATCTAGTGCACTAAAACTACAAAAATTATTATCTTGTATGGATCAACTACATGTTTGCATGTTGGCTATCTCCATTTCAAGAATGACTCCTAAGGTTACATCCTTCTTTCATGCCACGCCTGTTGGGAAATCATCAGTTCATGGAGATTTTTGCTTTGTCCGTTGGGACTTGCTTTTCCTGCCATCAGAACATCCACAGATTTAAACTTTCCCTGCAACTTCTTAGAGCCACTCACACAAACTACCAATGCTCTTTCTTCACCATATTTCTGTTTCTGTGGATTTGAAATTCTTTATTTATTCTTTTATTTTAATGTATTTTCTGTTTGCAGTTGTACGCCCCAATTTTGCAATTTAATTTGTATGTTTGTTCTTGGTGGGAATTTGTTTTGCTAGCTAGGAAGATGATAGTATGGAAAGTATTCCAATGTATTTTAACTGCATCTGCATTTTAGGTTTTGCATGAAACTTCTTCCTAGAACTGACGCTTCAGTCAGGACAGAACATGCAGGACAAGTACTCAGGCCACAGTGGAGTAAACAGCTGTTCATGTAATGATTGCTGGTGGAAGGGAATCTGGTACAGAGACCTCAAAATTTGAGCCACCAGTTCTAATAAAACAAGGAATGTTTTATTAAGTTTGGTTTTTAGTGGGGTTACATTAGAAGTTCAGCTACACAAGCCATGCATCCTTAGTCACTGGAGAAAGAACTCTGTTAAATTGAGACCATGGTCAACAGATTTCTACTGACCAGCAACTTCAGGAAATGCCCTTTCAACATAAAGCCAGATATCAAAATACTGGTTATATGTGCCCTTTACTGCCTAAGAATCTGCAACTTTGTAACAGGAATTTGTTAATACTTATACTTGTTCTTATATAAGCAGAAGTAAGAGGATGGTTCTAGATGTTTTTGATGACCATTCCCCCATTTCTTGGTCTGTCCATCTATTGCTACTGCCACATCTTCATATTTTGCCCCATAGACATTCTTTCTCCCTAAATGCATCAGCAGGGAGACATGGGAGACTTTAAATTTGTATGTCTCCATTGGGGCCTGCTTCAGAGGGATTGTTAGAATTTGTAATGACAGGATAGAAACATTTTTCATGAAGGACTAATATCTGAGTAAGATAGGAGGGATAATAAAACACACCTGAAAATATAGTGCATTATTCTCAGATCCCATTGAATCCCTCAAGTGTTGTCTAGCCAAGTCTTGTTTTGCTACTCCAGTCTTCTTGGCTTTGTGTAGTGTGCTAAAATTAGCTGCATCCTTGAAAGGCTTATTAAATGTCATTGGATATATTCAAGCATTTAGATTTGATGTTTTGCCTTGTTTTGAGTAGTGTAACTTAATCACCAGTCATGTAGCAACATCCAAGACAAATACAATAATAGCCTTGTGTTCTATTTTTCATTAATTTAGGTGTAGCTCACTGCTCCACTGCACTTGTATTCATTTTTATTTTTTTACAAACAAGTCAGAAATACATTTTTATTAGCAATGAAATAATATATGTAGTAATAGAAAGATTTTTTTCATCAAATTACATATGATTATGATAAACATTGATATTTTATTCAATTTGGAGTCTCTCCTATTCATGTCATGTTGCATTTTTCAGGACTTGGAAGGCTAAACCAATAATCTAGGTTAAACAGATGCAAATTAGGATTATAGCCAAAATATGTTGAACTGGGAAGTACATTACTGAATGTTGTGAGAATGTCTCGTTTAATACCTTGAGAAATAAATCAAACATGCTATTTTCATTTTCAGAAAGAAGTTGCAAAGTGCTGCATACCAACCAGAATTTTGGTGTTGAGGCCTTTATATTTTTCTGAGAAAACTCATAATTTGCTGTTCAGAAATCCAGTTGCTTCTTCCACAATCTCCATCCAGGCTTTTCTGGTTGAAAGGGTATTTCAGCAGTAGCTCTTGGAATTACCAAAAAAGAAATATTATGCAGCTTTTCTATACATATCCATAACTCATTAATAGAATCATAGAATACCAGGTTGGAAGGAATATTGAGGATCATGTTGTCCAACCTTTCTCGACAGAACTGCAGTGTAGACAAGATAGCCCAACATCTAGCCCAAGCAAATTTTAAAACTGTCCAGTGCCAGGGAATCCATCACTTCCCTGGGGAGATTATTCTAATGACTCAATTTTCTCATAGTGGAAAATTTTGCTTGTGTCAAATGGAAATCTCCCTAGGAGTAACTTGCCTTGACTTTTCATACGATTCCTTGGAAAAAAAAAAAAAAAAAAAAAAAAAAAAAAAAAGGAGTCTCTGTCTTCTTTTTAGCCACCTCTTAAATGCTGAAACATGGTGTTTCACCTATGCCTCTTCTCAAGGCTAAACAACCTCACTTCTCTCAGCCTTTTCCTCATATAACAGGCCATCTTTGTGGCCCTTCTCCTGAACATCTCCAGCCAGTCGACACCTTTTTTGTACAGCAGGGACCAAAACTAAACACAGTATTCGAAATGTAGCCTGAAAATCTCTGGGCAGAGAGGGATAACTACATCTTTATCTCTGATAGAGATGTCCTTTTTGATTCAACCCAGCATCCCATTGGCTTTCTTTTACAGAGCAGCTGACCTGTTCACTCATATTGAATTTGTTGTCCACCAGAACACTAAACATTTTTCACTGAGCTGCTTCACAGACCAGTAGATCCCAGCCTGTGCTGCACTTCTGGATTATGTTTCCCTGGGCTTAAGAACTTATATCTGTCCTTGTTGAACTTCATAAGATTCTTAGTTTTCTCAAAGTCTGTTCATTCTTATCAGTCTCTTTTGCAGTGAAATAAGGCTGAATCATAAAAGCTCGTTTTGAATTTACTGACTTGATGAATGTGTGGCATGTTTTACTTACAGATGCAGTTTGCTAAATATTTTTCAGGGTCACTGCACCTTTGTATTGTCTGCTTCAATTTCTACTGCATAGGTATTTATTCTTGGTAGGCAGGTATTTCTCAAGAGCAGAAAACTGTACTCTGTTTTTATAATCTTTGTCCCTAACAGTACTTCATTTCTTTAAGGATCATAGCCTTAGGTTTGACAGAAAATGCTTGTATTTACTTATCACAAACTGTCATAATAGAGGAGAAAATTAAGCAGAAGGACAAATATTAATTTAAGCAGCTGGTATCTTGTATTTTAGCTGAAAGTGAAATTTTCATTGCTATTTTGAAATATTCTTATAATTTTTCAATGTTATCTTATGTTCAGGCATAGTTATGAGAAACTGTTCTGTACAGTTAAATACTTCCATTAAAACACATTTAAGTAATTCATGTGCTGTAAAATACTATGATTATGCAAATAAACAACATGAATGAAATAAAAGTTTGGCAAATATTAGTGCATACAAGATCTGCAAGTTTTAGATGTAAATAAAACATTACAGCAGTGGTAATAAGTGCAATTCCATAAGCAGAAATGATAGAGGTGGAATGGAAATGGAACAGAATGAAAATTCTATTATTTTTCCTAGCAGTGTGTTTCTTATAGTTTTCTATACCATAACTGTAGAAGAAAACCAGAAGCAGCATTTTACTTCTGTACAGAACACAAGCAGAAAGAGGGCTGACATTCAGCCACTAGAGTGGAGAGTACAGACAAGTGAGTGATGGCAGAAAGACTGCTTAGAATAACAACTCAAATCAAAGTTAGATTTGTGAAATCTTCAAATTTAGAGTTTCAGCGCAGCTGATCTCTATCCTTGCAGTAGGTCTGAAACACAGGATCACATATTTGGAACTCAGATAAATTTCAATTATGTATGGATATGAATCATCCACATATTTTTACCTGGGGGTAATCAGTTACCTAATACTGAGTTTTCAGAAAAGCATGGGACATTCGCTTTGGGTAGCGATCTCAGAACCTCACAATGGAGCAATAGCCGAGAGACAGTCTTTCTTTTCATTTTGTGATAATTCATAAATGCCTGATGAGGATAGGGTTAACTTGTCCTCCATGAGTTGAACAGATAATAGCAGCTGCCTGCCCTCAATGTAAGGACTGCCAGGGAGGCCAGCAGGGCAAGAAAGGAATACAGCCTGGCTCAGATGGCAAGTTATTTGCTCTGAAAGGGATTTTAACAGGAGTGATCTCTAAGAAGCCTTTCATACTGGCACACAATTGGACTTGGTTCTAAGAGAAAGACTGAAAGAAAGAAAATCTTAACCACTACTTCCCAACCTTAAGAGCTACTTCTGCTGTTTTCCATTCGTATCTTGATACATATGTTTCTTGATATGTGGAATCCCTTTTCACCTGAAACCCCTAAAAATAATCTGTTGAAAAGAGCATGTCTACAGACATGTCTATAGACAAGTTCTTGTGTTCTTGTTATGCCTCAGTGTGATCCAAGGACATGAAAAGAAAACAGATCAATTGAAAAACATAAAAAATTGAAGTTCCTTAGTAATAGCACTGTGCTAAATCACTGAGTCATGAAACAGTTTTGAAGAAGTATTTGTTACCCACTTTTTAAAGTATGAAGCCACATTAATACTTGCAATGATAATTATATTCTCTGCTTCATGTACATGGAGTGAACAGTCTTTTTTGTCTTAAAAATATGAACTGAACCCTGGCTGTTATGCTCAGGAAAATATATGTTTTGTTTTCCTCTTCAGGATGACAAGTAACCAGTCTTGCACATCCAAAATAAAATAATATTATGTAAACTTGTTCAACCAGATAACTCTGATAACACACACCTTTCCTGTTGAAACTTTCTGCATACTTTATCAGTGACAAAAACAAATGGCTTTCATCATACTCAAAAACTTTTAGTATTAGCACTTGACTATTGTTAAGAATTCCTTTCTTGAAAAGCGCTTTTTTTAATGCTCTGTATTTAAACATCAGTAAAACTTAAAATTTAAATGTCTTTTTTCTGTCTTTTCAATCAAAATTCAACATGTAAGATTCATAGACTAATGTGTAAGACTGTAGGCATTATATTGAGGTGAGTACAGTTCCTTCTGCATATAAGCTGTTGTTAAGGATATATAAAGTTCACAGACTTTAAGCTGCAGGATGAATTCTGCCCTTGGAGGAGTGTGTTGAATTCTCCTTGAATTCAATGTGAGTCCTATGTGAATGACTCAGGGCAGGAAATGGCCTTTAAAAGGGACTGATTTGCCTTTTAACAATTCATTCACAACAAACAGGGGCTTTAATCAGTCTCCTGACTAATTTGCTGTTCAAGCAAAATAGCCAACCTCTGACATTAAGTTTGGAGAGATGATTAATCTTCAATATAAACTGGAAGGGGAAACAAGCTCTTCTGTGTATCATGTCCTCTGCTAGAGACATTCATCTCACAGGGATTCAGGTGATGAGGCTCTGCCCCATATTCAGCAGCATGATGGAAGCAGTCTGGGCTGGCAAGGACATAAATACACACTGACTACTGCATGAATGCCTTGTGATTCTTTTCACCATCTTGTCTTTTGCATGGAGGTTGGAAATAGGGACAAATTGACAATGGCTTCCCTACCCCAAACTTCCAATATATAAATATAATTATAAATATAAATATACATAATATTCCATTTATGGAAATTTCTTTTGGAGTAGGATGAGTATACTGAATGGGTTAGCCCGAAAAAAAAGAACTGCCTTATAATACCTGCCATCTATGATTATTGTAATCTTGCAGACAAATATAATTACAGTGTGTGATGTCTGTTTATGTCTGTGAAAGCTTTGATTGTGTTCTCTTGTCTGCATTACACTGCAAAACAGCATAAACATTTATATTGTATAGTAACTCTAATCCAGTGCTAATGCCCTGAGCTATGGGTGTCACTTCAAATTGCCAAGATTTATGTGATACTTATATCTGCCTTTTTCAGGTGAATTTGACCCTAGTACACTTAGTGTTTTACTGATTTGTAAAATCTAGAAACTATTAATAGGCTGCAGAGAGGAGTGAAATTACTTATATAGGAACACATATAATAAAATCATAATTGCTCCAGAGTTTCAGTATCTCATACAGAAATTAAGAGACTGGCTGTAGTAACTTTGTCATGATTGAAATATTAATATAGGACTTCCCAAATTTTAGAGACAGTGTAGATTTTACAGAACAGGCTATATACAAATTCATCATAGCATTTTACCAATGTGCACACCGCATTTAAAATAAGAGCTCTTAGGATGCACAGACTACACATCTATTCATAAAAAATTCTGAGCACTAAAGAAATAGGTGGGTATTATACATATTTACCTTTTTTTTTTTTTATGTACACTTTAGGAGGGAAATAAGACTGACATAAGTGAGCACAGGATTTGTATGCAGCTAATGCCATCTCTCAGCTTGAAATGAAGTTGAACCTTTGGTCTAGAGACAGCCAGTTCAATAGTGTTGTGGTTTAACCCTGCCACAAACCAAGCCCCAGGCAGCTGCTCACTCACTCCCCCACCAGTGGTATTGGGGAGCAAATCTGAAGGGTAAAACCTAGAAAACTCATAGGTTGAGTTAAAGACTGATTAAGAGGGGAAGCACAAGCTGCACACACAAAAAGCAAAAGCAGAACAAGGAATTAATTCCCCATTTCCCATGGGCAGGCAGGTGGTCAGCCATCTCTGGGAGAGCAAGACCCCATCACATGTAATGGTGACTTGGGAAAACAAACACTGTCACTCCAAATGTCCCCCCTTTCCTGCTTCTTCCCCTTACCTTATAATCTGAGCATGATATCACATGGTCTGGAATATCCATTCGATCAGTTAGGATCACCTGTCCCTGCTGAATCTCCTCCCAACCTTCCAGGCACCCCCAACTTCCTCTCCAGCCTGGCAGTACAAAAAGCAGAAAAATGGCTCTGTGTAAGCTCAGCACAGCAATAACAAATACATCTCTATATTATCTTCACAGTGTTCAGCACAAACCCAAAACATTGCCATCATGAAGAAAATTAACTCTATGTCAGCCAAAACCAGCACAACCGCTAGACATTCATAGAGAGATAACAAAGAGACTTTAAAATATATTCTCACTCTCTGTGATGCACATGCACGGACCCCATCAAGTGCTGCATCCTATTTGATAGGTATGTGAGGTCACTAAGGGAAATAACGACACAGTGTGAATGCTCGCTTCAATGGGGCAACAAGTCACTCTCTGAACAGTGCCCAAATCTGCAAGATCTGTGGTTTCAGCCACTTCCTGGCTGCAATCAGGGAATGAGAAAAGATGAACTGGAGGAAGCTGGTGCCAGAGCCCCTTCGTGGGGTTTTGGCTGCTTGGACTCAGGGCCAGCACTGACAGCAGCGCAGCTGTGCAGCCTGGATTCAGAGAGCTGTTTGAGGAGGAGCTGTGGGAAGCCTTAGCAGAGGCCATTCCCTTGTACTCAGGAGCTGCATTTAATCTGAGCAATTGCACTTGTCCCCTTTCTGGGGCACACGGCATCCACAGCTCACTGATCTGAACCTGACCCGCTGGCCAGCACTGCCTGGCTTGACCTTACACCAGCCTCAGTGTTTCTGTACTTGCCTGCTGTCCAGCTCGGCTGACAGTCCCCAGGCTGCTCTGCCCTCCTTGTTCAGGTAGTGCAGGACGTGTCTGTCAGGACATTGCCCTGCTGCCCTTGGCCTGGCTCACCACACCTGAGAACAGCATCCTGCTGCTGCTCCTTCTCTCTCAGAGCCCAATATGAATTTGACTGCTGCTGGAATAAGGAAACCATTTGAAGAGGATAACCTTGTTTAGCCTTAGTGTTCAACTTCTGTGGAGCACAGGGTTTCCTTTGTGATATGCATTTCTTTTGTGCCATTAGTGCCATTAAATTTTGCAGGCCCACGAATGGAGATGTTGGTAAATAGTGCTTTTAATGAGAGTCAGGTGAAACTCTAACTACTTTGCCATCCTAGTCTTTTCATACGCTTTTACTCTCATTTAAATAGATTTATTTGAAATTAAATATGTAAGATCAAACCTCTGAGTGCGAATAATGCAACATTTCTAGGCAGGGTAGTAGCAGTGAAGGTGCATTTTCTATATCTCATCATACATGTAAATCAGAGCAAGTAACATTGACATAGCATGAACAGGGTCTTGATTCTTCCTATAGAATCTTAGCTTAGAGTCACAGACCTGCAGTAAAGCAAAATGGATATCCTCATTCATACTGTTTATGTCCTAACTTGCTCCATGTACATAGAAATAAGCTGAGACTTTTAAATTAAAGTTCTTTGGCACAAACCTCAAGCACACTCTATTAAGTGTATGAGAGGTTTTGTTTCTCATCATTCAGAATCCAATATCTAAGAATGTTTTAATACAGGGGAAATTACCTATATGAAAGTAAGATTACCATTTTGCCCAAAATTGTGTTTAATTTATCTCTGCAGCCCTTATTTTTTTTGCAGTTCGTGAATTTCCTCTCTACCTAAAATTAAACTGCATTTTCATATATGGCCTTTCCATTTTTTGTATACCTATCATAACAAAAAGCCAAAACCAAAACTCAGGTACAGATACTACAGCTAGTGTCATGAAATGCAATTTTAAAAGTTGCAATCTAGTTTTCAGATCCTGCAAATCTCTAAGAAATACAGTAAGTAGTTTTTATGCTCATACTGCTCTGTGTCATTTGTGGACTTTGTAAATCAGTTGTATTCATCAGTTAAATGAATACAAACTCTCTAAAAGTTATATTGGAACATGAAAGACACATTGAGATTCGTATCATACTGAAGTAGCCCAGTTTGCATTTTCCATTCAGCTTAGTAAGTCAGTAATTAAATTGGAAAAATTGTTTTCAAAGTAAGAAGGACCAAATACAAGCATATAGATTTTTCTGATGCAGTTTTCCAAAATTTTGTTTCTAACTGAAACCAGGAATAACAGATATATGCAGTATAAATAAGATAAATATATATGCATCTATTAATGAATCAAATACTTTGAAAAAAATTTCATTTAACACTTGAAGACTGCAAAAAGTAAGATAGGTCTTATCTAAGGACAGGACAGTTCTTTTCTTGGTTTTTAAAGCCCCAGAATATGTTCAAGAACACAGTAAGAGAACAGAATGCTGGTGTGCTGTTTCAAAATAGTGCAAGGTCTGCACTTTCTAGATGGCGGCAGCAGCAGATTGTTGGGCATGCTTGTTATGCATGCACCTGAATTCCTTTGTGGTTAGCAGGCTGGTGTTGCAGAATAGCATAAATAATTATAACAAAAGCCACCCAAATGATCAAGATGCCTTTCAACCAAGATCATCAAGACTATCCTCTCTGGCTCTGTCCATGCACATGCATGCCTGTATGGAGAGACCCAGAGGATCACAGCTGTTTGGCTTTTTTAATATTGGTTGTACAAAACCTGGAAACACATCCTAGTGTGTGGGTTCTCACTCTATCTATATTGGTTGTTTAAAAGTTTTATTGCAACTTTTCTGCCAAGCACAATTAGGTCCATCTTGAGAAAGGTCTAATTAGTAATAACTCTTAATGTACACTCCATTTGAACACTTAACAACAATATTTCATTTTTTAACATAATGCAGTTGTGTGAACCTTTGACCACGAAAGTACACACAAGATGTTACTTGACTGCAAAGATATGTAGCAACATAGCTATGCCTTTCTCCACATCTGGAATGATTAATTCTTTTCTACTATTACTTCATGATACTTACACAAAAATACATACTGGTTTTAAAGCTGCAACCACTGGTGCTTTATCATTAAATCATACAAAAGCTCACCTTTCTACAAATCTTAAAAAGTAGCTGCTTCAGTCTGAGTGTCTAAGATGAATAATTTTTTCATTAAAAGAAAAGCAGGGTGATTTTCCTTTATTACTGTTTAAAAGTCACTGGCATAAAAAAGAACAAATGAGGATAGATCAATAAGAAGTATCAAAAATTAAAACTTCATTCATAGTAAAGAAAAAACCCACCGTTAAAGTAAATGTCTGGCTTCTTAACGTGAAGCTGACCTAGCATTTTTTATTCCTGAGTCATACACAAAAATGCTGCTGTGCAGTGGACTGTTAAGAGCATGAAAGTCTAAGCATTTTGCAGATTTATGGAATCCCTGTAGGATTTTCTTTCTAAATATAAACGATATGCTATACTCACAGGCAGAGTCTTAAAACCATATTAATGCTCTGATATCAGCATTGCCAAGAAAGCACTGATACTTTGTTGTTGCTAAGCAAGTCTCTAATTTCAAAACTTGAATGAAATCTCAGACTGTCTGTATCAAACACTTTGAAAATGACCCACAAAAGTATTGGAAATTAATAAATAGTTTTTAAAGTTATTTTAATCACTTTAATTACCCTCACTCTAACAGTGACTGAATGTAGAGAGTGCATAAAGGAAAAGCCATTTGTTTGCAGACAGCCTTGAATGTAAAGGTGATCCTGTAATTGGCTACAGGTTTAGCTTTTCCATCATCACCCTCACACGAGAAGGTCTTCAGTGTCTGTCAAAGCAGTAGCCGTTCTATTGACAGTTCCCTGCATCTTCAGCCTGCTGTAACTCTGCAGAAACAATTGTGAAGAAAAAAATCATTCTCTGAATTGTGAGTCAACTGGAGATTATGTTCAGGATATAATTGATAACATATGTCTGTTATTTATTATATATTTTCAGTAGAATTGCATCTGGGTTCCATTTGCAAGACAGAGGCGTGCTTGTGCATATATCTGGTTATATTTTTTCCTTCATTAGCCTGGGATTTGAAATTATACTGATGCAGAATACTTTATTTCAACAGTTTATGTACAGGAAAGACATAAAGCGCCCCTTTAAGTGAAATGTTCATTGTCTATGATTAGGGGGGAAGTCAGAAGAGGGGCAGTGGAATACTTCAGCAGAGTCTCCATGAGTAATGACACTGTTCACAGCCCCCCATGCATTACATAAACATCAGCTCTCGCTTCTGGAGACCAGCAGACCCCTCAGTCTTTCTGGACCAAGTTAAAGTCCCCTGCTCCCTCCTCCTGTGATCTCCCCCTCAGACAGACAAACAGGCAGACACGCACACACATGGCTCTCTGGCAGGTCAGTCTGGGGTGGCCTTTGCTGCCACTCACACGCTCACCCAGTGGCTGCACGTCCTCCAGTTCCTGGCACCACAGACACACAGACCTCCAAGCCACCGTCTGCCTCCCGTTGGCGCACCCAGACCCCATACACACACACATGCACACAGAATAGAGTCCCTCACCCAAGAAAGAGTAGGGAAGGAAATTAATAAAAAACTGCTTTTTTCAGGTACAAGGTGTGGCCACACAAGCATACCCACAAGCAACTGTTTATGTTACAGGCCCTTTTTATCCCCTTTTTCGTCCTTTTTTCCCACACTTCCTCAAATAACCCAAATTCTTCCGTTTTTCTGCTGTTAGTTCCTCCCCTAAACATCCCATAGTAAATCCTGAGCAATCCTGAAATGTGCTTCTTCTTCATCTCATAATATGTCCCCTACCTTTAGGCAGTAAATATGAGGTGCTCCAGCACTGACCCTTCTTGATGGGTTTCACACCTGGAAAATGAGGCTCAGAACAGGTTTGATAGGATGCTTCTTCCTTCCCATCTTTGATTTGCATTTCTCACCTGTTTTTGAGGCCCTGTGCTCCTCTGGTCCATAGGAAAGGTGCCTTTAAGTGGGGGATGGCTTTTGTGATGGGCCTAGAAGAAACATCCTCCAAGAGGATTTCTCTGTGCTCATTTGAGTATGCAGAGCATAACTTAATACATTCTACAAGTAGGCTGTATTAGAAAGGATTCTGCAAGTATCCTCAGAACACATTATTCTCAGAGCAGTGCAGACAAGAAGTTGCTGAACCTTTAGTATGGGTTTGCAGCAGATACAAGGACAATTCTCCCCATATCTTGTGATACTTGGGATTAGAACATGATCAATTGCAATAAGTGGTTCCTAAAACTGTTACCTATTATCACAAATAGAAGCAGAAGTTTCTTATAGTTGCCTAAAGATTTATAGGTAGCCTCTTAGTGCATATTTAGACTAAGGAAGAAGGAGAGAACAGTCCCAGGGAATTTGCTTGCAAAGTGGAAGTCTTGTTGCATCCTGTCTGTTTCTGATCTCTCTGCCTTTGGAAACATGAAATCAAGAAATTTGCTGAACTTTCCTGCTTGGCAATTTTTTTCCTCTTTAGATATTCCTTTTTCTGTGTTCATTGTAACATGGAGATAAATACTAATATTTTGTTATTGGAAGTGGAAATGTGCTGCAAAACACTTCAGTGTTTTTGGGTGTTTCATGTTGGGCCTCCCCCACTCTCAACCCTTTCATAATCACCATGCTTTAAAGAAGAGAAATGTAACTTTTATTATCATCAGAAACAACATTCTTATGGCAACATTCTTATTCTTCTTATCATTAATATGGCACCATGAATGACTGCTGTTGCCATTCAGTTGTCTCTCATATTCTGAGAACTAGTTTCAACAAAAACATCCTTTATTCCCAAGAACACACACGTAGATCAAAGTATTAGCAAGGCTACCATAGCTGATCTCAACTATAACATTCTGTATGTCTAAAATTATTATATTTTATTTATGTAAACACCCTTTTAAAACTTACAGATGAGTGTTAACCAGTTATTATGGTGTTTCACAAGATCTTTTTTGCAAAGAAACCTCTCTCTGCTGCTAGATAAAGCAAGATTTTTAATATATATTATTCCTCATCTATACTGGTGGTTTCCAAAGGAGCAGTTACCTCAAATATCACTGACAAATCGCAGTCTTGGGGTAAATTGCATGGTACTACCAGAAGGTTTGTAATTCATCACATTCTCTTTTATGTTTACTAACTTTGCTGTTGATCCATGAGTGGGATATCCTTCAAAGAATGAAATCTATTTTTACAGCTGTTTTAAAATTGGTTGGATTGCAGGCACGCCTACTGAAATCAATCAACTAATTGAAGAAACAGAATGAGATTTTTATTATAGGGTTTCAGATAATACCAAGTCCCTTGTGAAAAGTATGTAATTTCTTCTCTTTGTTCTGCTTTTGGAAAACTATAACTGTGAATTGGTGGGTTTTTTAAACTGCATAGGTCATAGGAATTACAAAGATTTCAAAAGCAAAATCACTGAATAATCCCTGACAGAGTGACTTACAAAGGTACTTAGTCTGCTATATATTATCATCATCATCAGTGTTTCACAGAGATAGGAAAATGTCCTTTTGCTATCTGCTCAAATAAATTCAAATATTTCAGTTTTGATGATTTTCTAACCACAGAACTTTTTAGCAAACCTTTTAGAACGAATGACGCTACACAATCATTAAGGACAGAAACCGATTTTGTTAAAGTCATAACCAAAGCTGGTTTCTTACATCCAGGATTGAAATTTTGCTGCCCTTCTAAATAAATTCCTTTGGGTCTGTCAGTTCTAGAAGAGAAACAGACTCAAGGGATTTCAGCACTCATATCTTCATGAGCTGAAGGTGCAAAAAAATAGCAATGCCATAGAGAAAACCAGCTGGAGAGGTGGAAAAACTTGCCATTTTCTGTCAGAAACCTTGAGGTCTATTTGGTTATCTATGGACTGTTAAGGCACTGAAGTTGATTTCAATGGAGATTTTCATACGCTTTTTTTTTCCTGAGAAGCCTTTCTAGTATTAAGAGATAAACATGAATTTGACTGTACTTTTGAGCAAAGTAATGCTCATTATTCTGAAATAGTTGCATTCATTTACATTCTGTAACTTGTGTTACAGAAAAACATACGTTGCTTGAATGTATCCACACTAATGCATATTTAAAATGTGTAAACTTGTTTATATGCAAATATAATAAGAGAGTTAATTTATATTGCCCTCATAGGGCTTTCAGCACTATCCACCATAGACTTATGATCTTTTCCTATTTTCCAAAAGCCCATGAGTAAGCCTGCTATGCAAAGACTTAAAGTCTAGGCAGGTGACGGAGATTGTCTTTAATCCAATTTACACAAACGGGAAGAGCAACAAAATCTCAGACCTTTTAGAGCTCTACAGGCTTTCTGGCATCCAGGATGCATGATCTCAAGCTCCATTGTTCTAATGTCCTATTTCCTCATATTTTTTACCTCTACTATGTTCTCCCTCTCTAAAGTTAACACCATTTAGTAAAAGAACCTTACTGGAGACTTAGTTATATTATTTTTCATCAAGTATGTTGGAACGTCCTTGATGTGTGCCTAAGTTCATGTGGGACTAATCTTGTCCACAGTGGATGTCACTTTTTAAACACCAAGGATACAGGCCAGATTCAACTGAATTATCACAGACTAGTAAATCTGTATGAATGGCTGAACTGTGATTGCTGTCTCTGAGGATGTTTTTAGTCTGCAGAAAATTAAGGAAAATATGGCACTGCTAAAACTGAAGTGAGAAAATTATTGATTTACTAACATATCAAGATTTACCTACTTACCTGCAAAAGAGCACAGTTTCTAAGGTATCCCCTCCAGGAAAAAAAATGTTGAAAAGAACATGGGTATATCACTTAATAATCACCCTTCATATGTTTTGGTCAATGTTTTTATTTTCTGAATTCTTTCATAAAGATAATTTGTAAACTAATAAATACTTTTGTAAAATATTGAAAAGTCCCTGTGAGTAAGAAAATATGGGCATTGAAAGGAATTTAAGCAAAGTCTTTTTTATTAATAGCATACTCAGTTACCATAGCTCAGCTGGCACATGTTTAATTCCACAGTGGTCTTTTTATTTTTAGTCCAAGGCTTTAGTTTCTTAAGCCAGACCTTGCAGCACTGAATGAAACAATTCAATAAAACCAATTTGGATACAATACTCAGAACTGGTACTTACTGCAATATCCAGTGTTGGTGACAGGCTGCCTGGAGTCCTGCCAATGCTGATTTAGCAGTATATGCCAGCTCAGTGAGTCAGAAACAGTTTTTACATGTGCCAGCTCAATTGTGCAAGGTTGCTCAGAAATCCCTTTCAATATCCAGGCAGAATAATTGCAGTATTTCCAATATACTTTCCTTAGGAGAAAGGAACAAAGGAAAAGAGAAGCATCAATAGAATGGCTTTTAATATCAATTTTGTAGCCTGCTGTGGAAGGTCACTGCTTTGAAAATATTTCACTCTAAATGAATATTTAGGTCATGTGATAGTGGATGCAGCTTTCTGACATTCAAGTATGCAAGAGAGAAAAGCAGTAATTGAAAGGATAACTGCTTTGAAACAGTAAGAATAAAAGTTTTTAAAAGTCACTTGCCTAAAAAAAAAGTTTAGCAAAGACTAAGGAATGTACATGTGTATTTTGATGTAAATTTAGCCCACATATCATAACTGAGAGCAAAAAAAGAAAGATGGAGCGCAGGTATGATCTTTTTAAATGTGTTTTTAATTAAATTATGTGGTAGCTGTATAGCTGTAGGAACATTACTTTCCCCTCAGTGTAGAATGAGTTTGTATAAAATTTGTTTCAGACTAATTTTTTTAGAGTTCCTCTGTTCAGCTCGCTATGAAATATGAAAAGGAGCACTTTTAAGAGCCAAGTCAAAATACCTATTCATCATTTGCCTGGGACAGTGTCATTACTGACAAGTTGCAAAAAAGGCAAATGGTAATTTAGGAAACCAGAATCCAACTGGAACAGGTTTTTCTTGTTTGATTTTAAAAATAGCAATAATACTGGATAAGAGGATAAAATTTATCTTGTAATAGTCACTGAAGCCAGTAACCATCACTTACTGAATACCTATCACGAGACTGGTTCAGTATAAAACAGGGAAAAGTTGCCATCTACTCAAATTTCCTTATAATAAAATTAGAATCTTAGTAAGAGAAACATTGTCTCAACAGACAAACTCATGTTCCCTGTCCCAAAATCAAGTTAAAATAGCTGGACCAGATGATTTGGAAAAAAAAAGTCCTCCACTCCTAGGCTTTGAAACAATAATCAGCATGCTTTCCCCAAGGGGTGAAGAACCTCTTTGTACTCCCACCTGTTTTTCTCAAATGACAAGTTACTAAGAGTCAGATAACGTCCTGCTATTTTTAACCTCTGAAGAATACCTGTCAGCGTTTTTGTACCAGTCTCTCTTTCTTTTCTGCTTCCACCCCTGACTCTAACAAAACTGGCCAACCTTCCCATTGGAATTCCTTCTTTATGAGTTTTATATGCCAGTTTCCTTTTATTTCACAATATCAGGCAGGTTAAACCCTAATTTATGCCATTCTAATCACTTGAAACACTGAAAAAAACAGTTGCCTTTCATTTTCTCCTAGATATTATGTGCCTTTCACCCTTCTTCAAAAGGAAATACTCAAGAATTCTTAACAATTGATGATGAGGTGTTTATAATAACCACTTAGATCATAACATAAAAACAGCACAAAAAAAATTTAAATACTGACCCCAGTTTCTTCTTAAATATGGTTCAAAACAAATACTGAAATAAAAAGATGGCTATTTTTTTAAGATTAAATTATTTTCTCATTGTTAGTCAAAATGAGCCTTTTAAGAAAATAATCTATTTAGATTAAATTTCAGTAGAGTATAAATTTAAAACAATGTCAGTTTAAATAGGTGGATTGGATGGGGTTAACCCAGGATTGGATGGGGTTTTGGTTGCTTCAGCTTCTCCTTTCTATCGACCTGCATTGAAAGACACATTCAAAAAATGTAAGTTCAAAAAAGTGTTGAACACAATAAAATCAAACATCTTCAGGTAGAAAAAAATAAATATAAAAGCTGAATTTGCAAGTGTCCATATAATCTCTTGCCTACAGCTTTGGTTGTCCACAAACCTCCTTTCCACAATGCAAAATTTAGCTCATGATAGAAATTAAAATTTTCTCAGAGAAACTTAGTCATCTGAGGAGTGCAGTGGGGATCACTGCAAAATATTGCATTATATAAAGATATTACAAGTGTCATAGTTACACACTATGCCAGATTTGTGCTCTGGAGGTCTGTACAGATCATCTACTGAGCTGTTCAAATACATAACAGGGACATAGAGTACCGTGCCCTCTTTTCAGGATGGAAACCAGGTTCTTCTTACTTTGAAATAACAGAGATAAACAACTTAGACTTCATCTCTAAATTATAAATATCTTCACCCAGGGATATATGGTGTTCAAAGACTATAGGGATCAGTAAACTTCAGCTTAATCATGCATAATCTCAAATCCCAACATCAAAATAACTTGTATGATCGTTTTTATTAATCAAAATTTTTCTTTTTTTTTTGATGCTGAACAAAGTCATTACTTAATGAAATATCACAAAACATTTATGCAAAGTTGCTGAGAAAAATGAATATATTGGTCAAATGACTTCTGATATAAAATATTTAACTTTCTGCACTAGCAGCTTTGAAATGGCTGGCATAATAAGGAAGATTTGACCATGGGTGGCATCTGCAATACTGGGCACAGTGTGTTAATTACGATGCCTGTATAGGTGGCAGGTTTTTATGACATCTGTATATGTGTGTGCAATTCAAGAAAAGAATAAAGGTGAGAGGATGAAATTTTGATAGCGATGGATCACTGAATTTCCAGAAAAGTGTATAGGTGGTATTCTCAAGAATTCCCAACATAAACATGTGACAATCATATAAACATTCCTATGCTTTAATCTCTTCCTGCAGTAAAACGAGTGAAGAGTGGAATAAGTCCAGGAAACTAACTTGGAGAATATAAAACCATTATCCACTAAATAGAATTTAATTCCAAGAACTAAAATGTGTAAGGCTAGGAGGCCATCAACCTGTAGAGAGAACAAATATACATAGTATAAGTGAGTTAATGTGCAATGACTGGACTGTGAGAGAAAATTTTTTCTCCCTATTCATCTTAAAATGTTTCTAGCTGCACTGTGCTTTTTGTACTTTTGAGCAATGTAACCTAGGTTATATTTTAAATCAGTCAGAGAAGAGGGAAGCTTTTCACCAATTATTATTAAAGGCACTGGTTGAGAAGAATTAGTTGGAAGTTAACTGTGATGGGATAGGTAAAATCAGGTTCCAGAATGTGGTTGGGAACAAAGCTAATACACTTTGTTAGTAAAGCCTTTGCTGTTTCCTCTCCATATGATATCTTTTTGGAAGAGAAAAATTTTGTATCACGTTTCAAAGAGAACAGCACTGAGTTTCTATAAGTGAGACAATTTCTCGTAGCGGCCCTTTGGGGCAAATCTCAGTGTATATTTTTAGGTATATAAATTCAGTCATACTTTTTTCCTCCTGTTTTTCTTTATCATTATGCGTTATACCTACATTACACCCTAATATCCAATAACCTCTCTGAAGACAAAAGTTGCTAGGAAAATAAATATGTGTAAATTGTCTTATGTAGAATTTTCAGGGCTTTGATATAGAACTGCTCTTAAAAAATGTTTACACCAGTCTTGATTCTGCCTCTGATTTGCTATAAAATATCAAACTCAATGTTCTTCCCAGATTTTCCAGTAACAGTTTCTGCCCTTTCTAACAAGGCCCTTTTGAGATGTTGGAGCATGTTCTCTGCCATTTTCTCTACTACTCAAAAATCAAGATCCTGTTTCTACTGATTACACTCATATAATATATCCCCTCTGACCAGAAGAGGATGAGATCTTCTTGAGAGCTTTTGCAGTCAACAAGCGACCATGAGGCTTTCAGTTGCTTGTAGCTTGATTTACCAATTTGAGCAATAGCAATACTCTCATTCAGTACAGAGAGCCATAAAGCCTAATGTTTTCAGATTGTTCACATGTTATGAGACGGGTCACCCCTGTTGCTGATTAGAGTCAGGTGAAATAATTTTAATAAGTCAAAGTAATTATATCTGAAAGTTATTGGCTATAAAAATCAAGATTGAATGTATGACTGGTAAGACTGTACCTTTGATTTTTGACAGTGGCAAATGAGCACTATTTTATCTTTAAAGAAATCTGTTTACACCGGATAGACTTACCTACCTATAAGGAAGCAATAAAGCAATGGTGCTGACAAATTCAAATTTCAAGGTTTGATTTTACAGTTTAAATTTGAAGTTATTGAAACATATAAATTTGAAGGAATTGTTGGGATGGAGAGAATAAACACTGAACACAGGGAATCTTCAAGTAGGACAACATCTTCATTATTTAAATGAAGATTATATAGGATTACATCATAATCAAGGTTTTATGTGTTCAACTGAAATGTGTGAACCTACACGGGCAAAAAATGTATGTATTTTTGCATTAAAATGATTGAAACTTTCAAATTTACCCTCTATAATTTTTTGTTTTCCAAATACATATTTGTCAAGTTCATGATTACTAAATGCAGTTCTGTCACATTAAAAAGATGTATCTGTGACAAAGATGAGATGACTGTGAACAAGGCCAGTGACACAGAGCTACAGCAGGACAGAATAAAGCAGAAGGTTTGATAATGAGAGATTACACTTTCCAGCTATTCTTGAGGACCAGAGGGAGGGAATTATTTGTCTTATGCTGGCAGCAATTTCCCTAAACCATGTGAGATTGCATACCTCAAGCTGTTGCAAATGTAGACAGAACAACCACAGGCCATGGCTCTTAGTTGGATCTAGGTTCCCCAGGGCATAAAATATATTGAAAAGGCTCCTAAATAGGGGCTGAACACTTAATTTGACTGTTTGAATGGAAGTCCCTGTATTTTTCAATCACTAACCCTTGTTCACAGCTCCCTTGAAGCTTAATAATCAATTCTGATTATTTTTTTTTAAATTAGATTATCTGCTCATGGTTACAGTTTTACAACTGTAACATATCATATGTGTTAAGCAGAAGTTATGCACTGTCCCCTTCTTTAGGTTCTGTAAAGCTGCAGCGGACTAAGGTTATTAAGCTCCTGCTGTGCTTAAGTTTCCTACAGGTTAGTTTTAATAAAATGTTTGTTTCTTCAGAAATGGGGCCACATTAATCCCCAGTCCTTGGAACCTTAAAAGTTAAGCCAAGGTTTCCCAAAGAACATTGGAAAATATAAATATATTAGTATTTATTTAGAGATATTTTATTAGCCGATGATTCATCAGTTTTCTGCAAGGAAATTTTGGTTAATTGCAATGGCTAAACATTGTGTTGTCCATATTTCTGAATTGTTAATACTTTTAGCTTTTTGTCCTTTATACCATCATTGCAAGATAAAAAATCATTCAGTTTTCAGTTTCAGTGAACAAGAAACACCTTTATCTAAATACAAAAACCATCTATTCTTATGCAAATTCATGTCAGACATCTAAAAGACTCCTTTTGTCATTCCTTCACAGGAGCTGATTGATTCATACTACTAGTTTAAAATACACATACAAATCAGAGCACTAAAAAAAAAATTTATATCAGATAGTGTAAACTTTTATTATAAAATACTTCACTACTACATATATTTTATTGCAATTCAAACTCTGTCAAGTGTTCTGTAAGGATAATGTGTCTTAGACTGAAGTAAGGCATTATGCTAAAAAGCTACTGACTTTATCCACCTCATTCTGTGAAGGTAGATAAGAATGTAAATGTGTGTATGTGTGTCTGCTTGTGTGTGTATCATGCAGAACATTCATAAATTGTCATAAAAATTAGCCACCTAATTAGTTGCTACTGTATATTATCTTATAAAAGATTCAGATAGAAGATACATTGGCAAATGTTCAGACCATCTTTATGTTATTATGTCTAATTGTAAACATAAACATATTTAATTATCATGCAAGCATGAACAATTATGCCATTACTTTGTAAACATACATGAAAGGTTATTCATCACTGTCAGACATTATAAAATATTAGTAATATCATGAAAGACAACCATACCAAACTTCTTCCCAGTCTTTGGTTTACTCATCATTTGAGAAAGTCACAATAATCTGGATAGTAACATAGGAGTTTGCATTTTTCTGATGGAGAATATGTATCTGTTCCATCTGAAACACTGAGATTTATCTGTATTATTTTCCTGTTAATTCCTTATTGAAATTACTTATACAAACTTATACATCCTTGACAATATTTAGTCACATACCTGCCACCATAGTAAAGAGAAGCACACATCCATTTTTCTTCTTAAGAGACCTTAAAAAACCTGAATTATACATGTTTCAAGGTATGGGTAAGAAGCCATAATGTGCTTTTTAGTCTTTTTAGTTTGTGTGAAAGCAGATAAGCAGTAGGCACACAAAAAAGTAACAGTTTTATATTATCATTTTTACACATGCTCCTACACATAAAAGACACTAATTTTAGATATTATCCAGACCTAAGGTTGTCTAACACTTTACTATTTTAGTATTCAAATTTGACTTGCAATTAAATCTAAAATTTCAGACTCCGGACTGAAAGTCTCATGTCAGGTATTGGCTGCTGAATATTTTTCAAATATTTCCTCATACTATAAAAGCCTTTCATAAGGAGTTCTCAGTTTATGTCTGCTTTGAAGCAAAACCTTGGTTTTGTCCAGCCAAATACAGCCAAGTTTTGAACTTTTAGATACTACGGTTCATCTTGTAGTAAGGAATCATACTAAATCTTAGTAAGAAGCTTTTAGAATTGAGCTACATAATTTCCTGAACAATAAGCGTGCTTAACTCAATAGTCCATGGCACTGTGCACTAGCCATGCTTCATCTCTACCCAGTAGCCATGACTCCCATACAGTCCAATGTATTCCAGTCCAAATAGTCCAGAAGTGGTTCTGGCATATCAGCTCCAAACTGCATCCATTCCAATATGTAAATTCTTAAAAACTTAGCCTGTGCTAAAACCACAGGCTCATTAGCTCCAGAGCTTCAATTTGCCAACATAACTATACTATTTCCAGCTTAATTTCTCCAGAATTTTTCTGTCATGAGAAAAATACCTGTGAAGTACACTGTGTAGTCTGTCACATCAGCTTAAAAACAATAGCCTATTACTTATCACCTATTTTTCCAGATAGGCTGCTAAAGTTCTGTGCTGTTGATAACACGCAAGATGCAATATGGATTCTTTGCAGCTAATTTTTGCTATTTATTTTCTGGGGAAAAAAATCTCAGAAGCTATATGTACTGCAGTGCAAGGATATTAATTTTCTACATTCAACCCAAGAATTAAGGTTGATTCAGCAATATTAATTCAGGCCTTACATGTATGTTTTAGGTGGTAGACCCTTATTTATTTGAAAATCTTGGAAGATTTTCACATTTTGCCTAATTGAATAGACTACACTGTTCTGGAAACATATCAAGGATAAACTGCAATGGAGAATAAAGACCAAAAGAAAACTGATTCATCCATCATGTAACTGGGAAAGTCTGTAGGACCACAGTGTGTCTGGAAATGGCAGGCGAAGGATAATGGATTTGAATTGTGACAGTGAGAACTGAATCTACCACAAAGTTCTAATGTGATGGTAATTGAGACACTTAAATTAAAATTTTCATATGGCTGCTAATGGCTGCTAAAAATGGCCACATTTTCTAGGTACCTATTTGAGTCATCCTTGGCAGATCCATGCAAGTGCCAAGTGATCGCAGCTGTGACTGAAATGAATTGGATCTATGCTTGTTTTTTTAAAATGCTCTGAAAATTTGCACCCAAATGCATTCAATTAGCAAAATATTAGTGAAAATTTGATCATTTTAACCTCTTTCAACTCTTTATTTTTCTTGCAGAGATTCCTCATTTCTGACAGAATTATTTTACAAGTTTTAATCAGCTTATGATTTTAAAACAAATGTTTCTTGTTTTGATGTAGCTTACCTAGGCAGACTTGAATGTTCAGACTCAAAAGACCTATAACCCACCAAATATCTGTGCCTAGTGTCAAATTCAGAAATTACATCAATGCTTGCAATACTGTTTTCACTTGCAGTAAGCCAATTGAGCCTCTGAATGAATTTAGCACCGTAATGTTATTCTGACTGTAAACTTTAGCTGGTTAAATGAAGTTTCAGATGGGCATAGAGATGCTATTTCTGTTGCATTATCCAGGAAGTTCACTTTCTTGCTTGTTTTCACTGTTCCTACACCCACTGGAAATGTGGAGTGTCTTCACCATTTTCAGAAACTTACAGACAGCATCATGCAAGGACATATGTTGAAGACTGAGATAATCAAGCATACATCAAAGATTTCAGTTTCTGACCTCTGGGCTACTTCCAAGCTAGCTTTCATCTGAGATGTGTTTTTATTTTTTTAATTAATTAAATTAACTGACAGTTTATTTCCTGGTGGTAACAAGATCATATTTATAAACAGGATATATTCTGTATATCCTACTTTGCAGCAACAGAGTTTCAGCAGAAAAAAATTGGCTGTTTCTAGATAATGAAAGAAAGAAGCCTGGGAGGATCACAGAATCACACAATGGCTGAGGCTGACAGGTCATTATCCCCACGCCTTACTCAGGCAGGGTGAGCTAAAGCAGGATGCTCAGGACCATGTCCAGCGAGGGATTAAGATTATCTCCACAGCTGAAGACCCCACAACCTCACCATATTAACATATTTGTATTCAAGTTGGCTTATATTTGCTTCCACATCTTTTTCCCCTTCTTAAATTGTTTAAAGTCCTTCCTACTAAATGGTTATTCCATTAGAACATATTGGTAATGAATATGCCTCAGTTTTCATCAACCTCTAACCTACTTCTAGGACAACTACTTTATTAAAACAAATGCAAATTAAACACAGTACCTTCCAGTTCTGATAATCAGAAGCAGATTGAGACCTTATAGAATTAAAGACACAATGATTTAGACTGAATTTAATTCCTTATTTGCAGATTTCTATTCACTCTACAGATTTAAATGGTATATTTTCTACTCAGGTGCCAGGGCAGTAAAGGTGCAAAGCATGCTTAAATTTAATGTATTTTCTCTCCATTGAATCCCAAAGCATCAATGTTTTCCATGTTGCGAAGTTTCCATGTTTCACATGGTTGTTCTGCCATAATAGAAGATATGGTGTTTGTGATCTGAGAAGCAATGTTTTGAGCAGTTTTGTTGAATAACATCTGTTCTTCCTGAAAATTGAACATTGAGCACTTACAATTATGACCATTTATAAATTTATAGTATCATTCTTACTGTGATGGGTTGACAGCCATTTTCTTTTCAAAGTCTAACATATTTTCCAAGTTATTTCTGGGTAACTGTTAGGCATCCCTCTGCCATCATTGCTCTAGGTAGGTTTTCTGAATTGTTTTGTGACTGCTTACTATCTTTTGCCAACAACATATTGGAAGATGTCAATAAAGTGTATGTTCTTCTTATAAAACTGATAATTATTGGTTCTGATTAAATATTGTGAAAGATATTGTAGTAGTTCAGCAGACTATTCCCTTGGGGAGAATGAAGAGGTAGAAAAGTCTGTTTGTAGCTAACACAGGCAATCTTCCTGCATGCAAAATTTATCATTGCCTTTTAAACTATATGCTCAGAGTCCTCAGTCAGTAAGTGGTAGTGAGGAGTGGAATATGCACATGTGAAGTTTAGGGCTATTGTGAGGTTTGGGCTTTATTATTAAGGAAAGTGAGTTTTCAACCAAATGAAAGGCTTTGGTCTTGAAAAATGATATAGAAAAGGAAAGAGAAAAGAGAATACCCTAGCCTCAAAGTGTCAGATGAAGTTTCAGGGTTTAAGTGTTAGTCCTGAGTGTAAAATGATCAAACAGAAGGACGGGAAATCATAACATGAATAGGATAACATTTCTGAACACAGAGCTTAATTTCTCTTGGAGACCTTAATCATGAGCAAAAAATGGTTCAATTATGTTGTCAAAACTCAGAGTAGAAAAAAATGTAAAATAAATCACATGCAAAATTGATGGTGTGCATGTTGACGTAAGAGGACAAGGCTTGAGCTAGATGTGAATGAATGAATTTGAGAGTGAAGACAGGGAAGAGGTGACACAGTGATAAAAATTTATCCAACCTGTCCTTACTACAAGATGTCCCAGTTTTCTATTCTAGTGCTGAAGCTAAGATGAAGAGTGCCCCCTTTTTTTCTTTTACTTTTTTTTTTTTTTTCTGAATTTCTGGCCAACTTCCCTTTTCCCTGTGCCAGAATGTTTCCCTGAGAACCCCTGAACACAACACCCCAGTTTTTCACTTTAAAAATATGATCAGTCTGCAAGAAGATAGAATCTGCAGATTGCTACTGACTTACCAGTTAGTTTGGCATCATTTTCCACATGACCTATCTTGGGAGATACTTTAACTCACATTCTGAGTGACGCTTCCGCATAGAAACCTCAATGTTTAATGGCTGATTTTGCAGCACCAGACAGTCTCATAATTGTGATCTGAGTAACATCTTGGTCTGATGCTTTTCATATTTTCTATCTTTGCTTCCAGCTACACCAGTGTAAATATACTTGTATTGTTGAGTGTCTCAGTCTAGTGACACACAATTTATTCTGAATACTGTATCATGAAGGACAAGAGAGCTACAAAGTACACACCAAGTTTCTAGAATGTGGTTAGTCTTTTGGTAATCATCCACCTTCATTAGCTAAATAAATACTCATTACATCTATCTGACAGATAACTACTGATTTTCAGGAAAAGTTATTCCAAAGATCTGTCATCACAGCTAGAAATCTAGAATCTCACCAAAAGTGTCTGGATGTAAATGTAGATTTGATGTTTTAAGGATGGAAGCAGATGGTCAGAAAGGGAAATAAAATCATTGATCTTTGACAGAAAATATAAAATAGATTCTGATTTCCTCATCCCTAGTTACCTAGGAGTGACTTGGAAATTCCTTTTGAGCATAAATCTAGTGGGAAAAAAAACCACAATCTACATCCTCATGGATCCTCAAACCTTTGCTATCCTTCCAAGATGATAGTGTTTCTCATTATTTGGGCAACAGAGGAAAAGGAAAAGAGGTTTCGTAATCTGTGTCAAGCAGTCTATTCCACTACCATTTGAAATGCAGTTTTATTCCATAATGAGTAAGCCATAGTATTTAGCTTTCTTAAACAGCCTCTGGATGGAAGTGCAATGTGTTCTAATACAGTTTGCTTTCATATGTGCAATTTGTTTGTGACTCATGAATCCCCATCAATATGCCTTCTGTAGAAGATGTTATAAATGCCATCAATCCTTTATTTGTATTTGAATCACATGCAGTAAGGCACTGAGATTTCATAAGATATCTAGCAGATTTTGAGAGGACAGCAGTTTTCATCTTCAAATTAAAAAAAAATTATGCATGTGCAAGGTTTTAGTGAAAAGTCAATATGAAAGAGCAACAGAAATTCCTGACAAAGCCTCCTCCCCTTGAATCCCTCCCACTGCTTCTCCGTTGTCATCGTTCTTAAGTATCACCTCTCCTTTCCATCAGGACTGGCACTCAAGAATAACAGATGGCAGCCTCAAGATTGTAGCACCCTTTAATGTCTGCCCTTTACTGTCTGGCAAAAGTGTTGACATTTCTGCCTTGAATGAGAACTGAAAACATGTAAAAATATATTCAACATGAACAGTCAGTGTCTAAGAGGTTGTTTACACACTGCTAATGGGCTTTGACTTTAATAGAATGATCCTTAGGTCTGCAGAACCCACAGTCAGGTGTGAACTGGATATTTTGTTCTGTTATTTCCCTTACATTAGAGAAATAACCAGTCATGCTGCTCATGGACTCAAGAGCTGTCCCTACTATTTCTTCAGCAATTATGCATGCACTGTTGTGGGTTTTCTTGCAAGTATTAACCAACCTATAAACTCCTAGAATTGCCCCCAGGAAGCTCTGCCTCCTCCTCTGGTCATAGTTGCTAAATTGATAGGAAGAGATGAAATATGAAGCTCAGGGGCTATTAAACACTGGAGCCTTAAATAGTTACTGAATTTTGATACTCACCATCACAGGTTTTTGTCTTTAGTAGTGTACTGATGTTCAGATGGTAAATTGTACAAATGCCTTTTCTTTGCTGAAAGCAAAGTTTAATTATTTGTTTGCTGAACTGAATACAGAAGTAATGGAGTAAATTGCTCACTTCTAAGAGTAAGCTTCAGGAAAATCTCTGGAATTCTTTTTTTCTGAAGTATTCAAAATAGGTACCCAAACCCACAAGACCAGTATTTTCAGTAAAACATGAAATAGTCTCAATGTAGTGGAGCAGAGTTATGTCACAGTATTGGGCACTGGCTGAATGCACCCCTGGCACTTCTGAAGAAGGCACCGCAACTCTTGCAACTCATTTATAGCACTGATTTATTTCTGGTGGACATTAAAAACCCCCTGTTTCCTCCTCATCATAAACTATTAGATAGTTCTTTCTATAATGTTTTTGAGACAGCATTTCATGTTTTATATGTTTGCAGAGTTTTGGCTTTCCTATTTGTCTTTTAGTTATTCCCAGTTGTTATGAAGCAGAAAATTCCCATTAACAAAATATATGGTTCTTTAATATTCAAATATGTGAAACAATTCAAGTCAAACAGGTGACAAAATACAGCATAATTTACCAACAAATCCCTCAGATTAATGCATACTGCTTAAAGATTTAGCACAGAAGGACTACATATGTCTGGGAAATGAGTACTACTTTCTGCTTGCAAACCCTGTATTTTGACAGGCCATATTGTCTTGAGATAGAACATCAGAAAAAGAATGAATAATTTAATCAGAAATAAGTGAGACAAATTGTATAACGGACAGTACATGGATTTCCTTCTTGAAAGCTGAAGTCTACCCATGCTTCACATGACTGGACAACCATTCCACACTAAACAGTGAGCTGATCAGAAGCAGCTTTCTTCCTGCTAGTTTTTAAACCAAATAAATAAAACAGGGAGTCAGTTGCAGGGAGATGTTAAGGAGGCACATAGCTTTGAACACTCTTAACTAAAGTCCATAAGGTGATTTTAAAATTAAAAATATTACCCAGCTGATTTGAAAAAAAAAAAATTTAAGAGGTTTTTTTTTAATTCAAAAAAACAACGAAAAGGATAGGTTTCACTTCTGTGAAAGTATTACAAGATTTACTTTTTGTATGCAAGCTTTTATCTGAAATAGTATTCCATACTATTTTCTCATCTGAAAAAATTGAACACCTCTTCATTAGATATCTCCTTTCTCTTCCTCAGCAACATGAAAAGCTGTGGCACAGAATTATTTTTAGATGGACTGAGCAGCATGATAAAATCTGTCTTATTTTGGAAAAAAAAATATATATTAAGAATTAAGAATTAAATGTGAATGGTCTCTTTTCATCAAAAAAGTTGGAATAAGTATGTGGGGCATAAATGTCGGATGTCGAGGCATGCTGTTCCTGAATTTCCTCACTGTTCTTTCATATTTCAAACGCTGTTTTATTTCTTCTTCACATTAGAACATAGTGATAGGGTTAGAGAGACCTAGTGGTTCTGTTTGCACGTCTAAGTCCTGGTTATTGGTATTTTGCTGACATCTAGTGGTGACAAACCTGTTAGCCAGATTTCTGTCCTGTGCTGATGTAGCAGGATCATGGCTTTATGAGGAATGCTGGTAACCGAGGGTTGAAAGCTGGCATTTCATAAGCTGAAAAAGAAAATGCTGAGCAACCATTCCCTTCTTTCACTGCATAATCATAGGGAATTGTGAACTTCTGGTAATTTCAAATACAAAGGATTTTTTGTTATTCTTGTAGATTATTCTAGAATTTCAAAGTCAGGTTCCGCTAATATTGTCAAAAGCCCTAACAAAACAGAAAACTAAAACCGGGGTTAGATGATGCCGTAGTGAAACCTTGATAGCCAGCCTGTTCTTTAGTCTCTACCTGCTGCCAACAAGTCAAAAATATTGTGTGCAAATTGGAAGTGTTTTCCTGCAATAAAGAAATACCTGGTGCTGAGAGGGTCGCATGGTGGTTTTGAATGTGTCTAAATCAAAGAGAACAAATCTCAGCTGCCCTAGTTGTGAATACCAAACCAGTTACATATATTAGATGGCTGCCTTTGTTGGAATTCATATCCATATCTGCAAAATCACTCTCAGGCCCAATGTATGCAATAAAATTTAAAAAAGGAATCAAGCTGTGAGAGTTTTCTTTTCTCTCCCTCAGAGAATTAGTGTTGAATAGAGATACTTTGGTTGAACAGCACTATTTTCTACAACACAAATGTTTTATTTTTAATAAATATTTATGAGGAGTTGGCAGGGGAGAAAGAGGTTATATTTTGATGATTAGAAAAAACAGTGATTCAATAAATGACATTAAGCTACTGGCTTTTCTGCTTTTGTTTCAAAACTATGAATATGTAGTGAGAGAGCATGTGAGAGTGTGTGTGTGTGTGTGTGTGTGTGTGTGTGTGTGTGTGTGTGTGTGTGTGTGTTTGAAAGAGAGTGTGTGAGACAGGTGGCAGCAGGGTTGCTATAGCAATTACTTGTCACTAATGATAGGAGGGTAATTATTGCAGCAAATTCCCACATAGCTATTCAGCACACAAGTTAGACTATTTCCCATCCTAAAATATTCGTTCTGTATGTGCAAGATTACCTTTTTCACCAGATGGCTACCAGCTACATTTCTAAAATTTACAACAGTGTAAAACCAGAAGTTCATTAATTATGGTCCGAATGGAATCAGAATGCAGCCACCACCATCAATTTTGAAAGATGTGGTGTCTTTTGGGGTATACTTTTCTCTAGATGCAGTGCAAAATTTTGTTTTCCAGAACGCTTTTTGTAAGTTCAATGTCAAAAACATACTGAGGTCACCTTCAATGCTGCATTCAAGAAATCAAGATTAGTATGTGATTGGGGCTGACTCATCATTTAATTGCACAAGATGTAAATTAGGTTTTTCTGCAGTGAACTAATAAAATTAAACTATTAATAACTGTACAAACAACTACAAATCAGGCCGTGTTTGAAGTAAAATAGATTCAGGCATTGAGAGAGTCATTGAGAAAGTTTCTTTGCAGCATCTTTATTAATATATTTTTCATTTCCTCTCTTTGCATTATTTGTAGTTAACAATGGCTTAGCATCTCCTGCAAATCAGAAAACAATCTGTATTTCATCTTTAGGCTGCTTCATTTTACAGTGTTTGATAGTAAAGCAGAAGCAACTTCTTTCCTAATTTATAAATGAAAATTTTTATTTGGTGTAATCAGCACCAATAAAATGGTTTCAAAGGTGTCTATCTAATTTACGCAAAAATATTATGTTACCTCAGCTACAGTATGCCTTAATGATTCTCATTTCTTTAGTGATTCTCTTTATCCTTTTATTGCCTTTGAAATGGAAGTATGGATTACAGACATTACCTCTTAATTAGCTGATGGCAAATATGTAGAATTACAAGCTACTCTAGAGGGTTCATTTTTTGCCCCCCAGCTGGCTGGACTGTGATGATTTGAGCGAATACATCATATTTTCTCTCTTTCCAAGAAGTAATGAATTTCAGAACAATGAGCTGGAAAGACAGCACTTGGGCTTCCTAGGTGGATGAGATTGTCCACTATGCCATGATTAAAAACTGTTTGATGTTTTCCTAAACTGTATTTCTTTCTGATTCACTTGTTATGAAAAAATTGTGCATCTCTATTTATTCATGCTAAAAACAGTGCAAATCTGCTTACATGGGCTTTGTTCATTTTCCATCCTTCAGAGAAAGTATTGAGATTTTGTATTTCCAACAGTTTGTTGTATTAACATAAAAAGGTTAACTTTCATTTGGTGTACTAATGTGGCAAGAAGAAACCCTTATGAAATGCAACTGTTTTCAGATAGTATTTAGAACTACTGAGTTATTTAAATTCCTAGATAAAAATGGGTGAATATGCTGAAAGTTAAAATCCACTTGTCTGCTGTTGACCCTGTACAGCATGTAAAATAATACTTGCTGTTACAACAGGATTAATTGTATACATAGGTATTCCTTAAGTAAGGACTATCACGATTTTGTTTTTTTTGTTTACGCCACAGGTGAAGGTTGATTTATAATCCGTTTCAGATGTGTAAATAAGTAAATCTTATGAATCATTTTATCCTCAAAGGCAACACTTGAATTCCAGGAATTTAATGAAAAACACTTCCCCTTTTTACTCACTAAAAATATATAGCTTGGTGCCAATTAAAATTCAGTGCACAGTGTATCCAGTAACCCTGATAATCAGTAAAAACATGTCAGAGAGCAAAATGGTTTCTCCAACTGAATGGAAATTTCAATGTGCAGTTAAACTACAATAGGCAGAAATTCATTACTGGAATATCTGGCTGCTTTATAGCAGTTGAAATCTGATTAAAGAAACAACATGAAACTATATAAAATCTTGGTAAAAGTGGCAGCAAGGATAATGACACATATTTCAGCTTGTACCAATACCTGCTTTGGCTCAGAACAACAACAGAAAATATTGATCAGACTGCTACATGTTAGATCAGTGTACAAGAACGGCAGTTTCTTCCCCCAAACCCCACACTGTTTTTATTGTTTCAGCTCTTTGACTCTTGCTGACTTGAGTTCCAGTCCCAAATGGACTTCTGATCAGCAGGGTAGCTGATTTCAGAATACAGAAAGAGAGAAAATGTGTAAAGTTCGTTAAGTACTCCACAAGCTCCAGCTTGCAAACCTCACAGAGATTGCAGCCCATCCAGCTCACAAGCTCTCACCTAATACAACAGGCTGTAAGTTGTGAAGAAATGTGTTTAAGTATAAATAGTCTCTACTGGCTTCAGGAAGTAAAACTGTTCCCTTAGTTAAGTCAAGTATTGCTTGCTGGGGAAGGCCAATGAGAGGCCAATGAGAGGCCAATGTCCTAGGCTCACCAGTGATTTCTCCCTGTAAAATGGAAGTTAGCAATAATTGTGTGTATAATATTGTCTATTAGGTGGTGCACAAGGGCTTGCATTGTATGTACATACTGTAATTGTATAGAAAACATTACAGAGTGAGCCTGCTTTTAGCTTGATGCCTCATACAGTGGTAATTAAGGAGAACAGTCTTTTGATTTGCTACTATTTGCAGTTCTTCAGGAAAACTAGGTTTAGGCTATCTTGTGCTGTGCATTGTTGCCATGTTTAATCTTCTGATTCTCTAGGAACAATTACATGCGACACCTACGGGGAATTTAATTCCTCTGCTCCTGCCTCTATGGCAATTGTAATTATGGTGCAGTACTATTTGGGGGAGGGGGGGGAAGAGAGAAAAAAAAATATTGTGTTTTTTAGAATATAGCACGGAATAATACCAAGATTAGATTTATACAACATTATAGTTCCAAGAATTAGCTTCCAGAATTAAACCTGTGTTTCTTTTCATGAGAGGCCAGACAAAATAAAAAGCAATTGGTTATTGCAAATAATCTCATGCAAAGCTTTCCATTTCAAGCCTATCAAATGTGTGTATCCTCCCAACATATGTGGGAGTTATCACAGCTTCTTTTTTTCCCCCTCCTTCTCCAGCTGAGGAAACTAAGGCACAGAAATGTTCTGCCTGATTTGTCTTTATGAAAAATCCAAAGGAGAGCAAATTAGTATGTGAGAAATTTTGAATTTCTAGCCTTTCCAAGCTCCTTTTTCTTTTAGTGGATGCAGCTTTGAAGGAAACATAATGGGCAAAACACACGGCTTTTTAAGCTATAAGACCTTAAAAAAGTCTGTGAAATGAAACATAATAAATGAAAAAATGTTGCTGTGCACTATTCTGCCGATAAATCCTGTTGAGCAGAATTGAAGGTGTCATTGTCTGAATCACACTGCATGATCCCAACCAATGGAAGTCGTAGACAGGTTATGCTATTGCATTCTGAAGGAAATTTAAAGAGAATCCAAAAAGCAATAGTGTATTAGAACTTCTTTTGTTCCTTATAAAAAAAAGAGAAAAAAATTATCTCTGCTTCATTTGCAGTAAGACCTTTTGATTTCTTTTATCATTGTGATGATTTTCAGAACTCATCTTGATGGCAATTCAGTTAGAAATTAAACTGTCATGAAGAAGTCCTCCAGTGTCTTCACAAGTTAACACTCTTGGAGAAGTGGTGTACAGATTAAATCAGGACAAATGCTCCACAGAATAGAGCCCATTCTGGCTGAAGAACTCATTTAATAATAATGCAGAGGCTTATTTGTCTTAAATAAACACTAATCATGCAGTAGTGAAATGCACTCACAATTCTCCATGAGCTACCTGTTCACCTTAGCACCTTCAATGGTCCCCCTTACATGAAATGCAACATGGCCAAACCTGACCTATAGATAGCAAAAGGCTAACCCACTCCTTTAGTATAATTATACTGTACAAGAAATATAGGTTTAAGATAACTACTATGTTTTTCTTTTTGCAGTTTATCCAACATAAGTTTAGTCATGCCAGAGAAGGTATAATGCTATAATTGCCTGTATGAATCTTGGTAGACAATGTGCTGCAGAAGTGAAGGTGCACAGTACATCCCCCTGCAGATCTGCTGCTGTGATTAATATGAGAAATTTTCATGAAAAAGAAAGTAACTAAGAGAAATGTGTTTTCTTCAGATAATTATCAACTTCTTTTGATACTGACATCAACAGAACTGACAAGATCTCTTTGAACATCAAGATTACCTTTCTGTGCATTCTTTCTTATTAAAAGAAAAAATACCTACATTGACATTTTAAGCTTTTCCCAGTTTTCCTCTTAAAAAAGCAAAGGAGTTGATGGAAGATCTTTTCTAGGCCAAAGGGAATAAATCTCATACAAGAGCCTGTCTAATTTTTTCCACACAATCCTTTTTTTTTTATTTTCTCTCAGTTATGAAAACAGCTAGCCTTTTCACTGAATAGTAGTCCCATGTGTGAACTATCCATATCCATTCTCCCCACCATATATTACGTTGTAAAAGACTTCTGGACTGGTACAAGACAGGTCAAGTTTTCCACTCAGAAAACAATCTGTGTGTTCACAGCCAATGTGATGATCTCCTTGAGAAGTCAGCACATGGGAACTGTCATTTGAAGACCTGCATTTTGCCACCATCTGCCCAAACAACACTGAATAAGTGTCTTGCAGTCTTTGTTCTTTGAATTTCTCATTTATGATGCTATTATCATCCAATATTTGCAGAATTTTTGTGCTTCTGCGGTACATTTAAAGTAATTTTTTTCTTTACTATGCCTTAAAACCATTTTTGGCCTTGTTTTCTCCAAATTTAAATATCTAACCCTCAATTTAGCCTGAACTGCATGCCTTGTTTTGTAATATGAACAGTGCAGGCATAGTGCAAAAGAGAAGAGACTCCAAACAGTGAATCTGAATGCACTTTTAAACATACTTTCCCATTGCAGATATTTACAAATGAAACCCTGTGATGCAGCATTTAATTCCCACGAGAAGTGTTATTCTCATTATATCTTCTGTCCGTATACAAGCTTCTGCTGTGTTACTTGTATTGCCATTTTCGTCAGGGACTCAGAAGAGAGAAAGGATAGGAACTCAGACAGAATTACTAAACTGAAACACAAAGATAATGAACTCTAATGCAACAGGACAGCAAATTAAAAGACTGGGAAGTTGTTAGCCCATGCAAAAATAGGAAGAAAAAGAGCTTTATTCCATACTTTTGAAGCGTTCTTCAAAGCTCAGAGAGCCTACTAAACGAAGCAGTCCAGCTAATCTGCCTAGAGCTCCTCAGTTTGGCTCTCTTTACAAAAGAAATCCAAGCAGACATTTTTAAGAGCAATTATTTTTTTATGAAAAGGAAATAACTAAGACCTAGAAAGGCACATTAGGGGCTAGAAGACACACCAATCAGGAAATGGTTTAAGATGCCCATTCAGCTCAATTTGTTTTAAAGTATTTCAAACCCCCTGAATACAGCAAATTCTACAAATAACCGAGTGGCTGGGAGACATAGTGCATACTGCCAAACAGATTTAAATGCAAAACCAAGACTCCTGTTTCCCAAAGCTGTGGAGGGTGATTATAAAGTTGTCTAGTCTTAAGGCAAAATTAGTCTCTCTGTGTTTTGGTTTGTTTCTCTGTATTTCCCTACCAGAGCCCTAATGTTCTCCTTCTGTGGAAATATATCCACAAAAGAACAAACTTATATAGAAAATTGGTAGTTCCAAAAATGGCATGGATTTGGCAAAATTGTGCCCTGGTTCACAACATTGTCAGACAGAAGTATTCAAGCATTACAAAACACCTTCTGTCCTTTGCTTTGGGATCAAAATTTAAAACACTTTAAATTATGCATTTAATAACACATTTTAGAATTTTATTTGCTTTTCATTTTGAAAACCTTGAGAAAAATCTATACAATACATTATTTTTTAATTTTTTTAGAAACACAAAGTCTATGAATTTGTCTTTTTATTTAAAAAAATCCTCAGATTCCCTCTCCATCCAAATAATTTTAGCAGTTGAAATATACAGAAATGCACCATGTATCAAAAGACTGTGAAAAAAGCCAGAAGATCACAGCATTGGATCCATTGGCTGCACCTCAATCGTATTGTTCCAGAAGTTTATGGGTATTGTCACGTGAAAGGGTACAAACCTATTATAATACTGACTTTTCAAGTAATTGGCATTGTGAAAATGTTTTGACACTTACCTGGGATTGGGGGAATTTTCTTTTTATTCTGGAAAAAAAATAAGTTCTCTAAATCCCTTAGTCTGGATAGCAACTTAAGAAGTAAAAGAAATGAAGGCAATGTTTCCAGATTTTTGTAGGGGAAAAAAAAGCACTTTCACTCAGGAAATCAGATCCTCAGCTGTGGCTGCAGGTTATGGAAAGCTACGACATAATCTTTCTGCAGAATGAGAGTCCTTTGCAAGGCTTGCAAGACAGAATAAGACAGAATATTTCCAACAAGAGTATTGATTGCAAAAGCACATTTTCTTTCCTCTTACCCACATTTCTGATTTTAAAGGCCTACAAAATAATGGTGAAGTGTATGAAGCTTAAAACCCAGCAAAAGCTGCACAAGAAGGAATCCCTGATGTCTGATCAAAGGCAAGTTATTTGAGAAATTTCATGAGCAACCGCAACTATTTGAAAGATAAACTAAAACCATCCATTGAGAGATGACATGTGAAATAATGTCTTTTAACTAAAAAATAATAAATGGGCATTAAGGCAGAATATTAATATAGTTAAATGGCAAATATCAGGTTTGTTTCTAAGACAAGGAAACAATTCCAGAGACTGTCAGCAAAGCACTGAGTGACACACAATAGAAGAAGTCAGCTTCCAGGTTTCAGCACAAGTTGCATCACGTAATGCAAGGAACAGCAGGAATGTATTAATAAGCATCTAACTACAAGACAAAGCTGTTGTGATGACTGCAGTTGTGCAGAAAAAGATTCTTTATTGGATTTCATTAAAATGTACACAAGTTATTTTTCAGATCACATATTTATGATATTGTAAGCAAATTAATATCAAAGATGGGTCTGGAAATACGATGATATAGTGGGAAAAGGTATGAATTGTGCCTCTTTTATGTGTCAGTTGCAAATTTTATATGAATGTTGCAAATTCACAGTGGCACTTTTCTAGAATACTGTCCATCCTTCCAATTGTGAGACTAAAGTCTCTGAATGCAAATCCCAAAGTGGACTCTCATTATCTGAAGAAAAAGGTGTGAAAGAAAAACACCTTAACTAGCTTAATGACATCCAAAATTAGGATATGTGGAATATCTATAATACTGAAAACCTTGTGAAACACCTGTATTATATGTAAGATTTCATAACCATTCAGACTAAGTAAAAGCTGACCATGGCTGAATTCTCAATCATGTGACTGGAATATCAGTGTTTACCACAATAAAGTAAAATATTCATTCATATTATGGGGTAAGAACTCCCAGTAAGTGAGCACTTATCTTTCCACAGAATAGCTGCAACCAAAGATAAGGGAATAAGCTTTCCCCCCCAACAGGCAGAGCACAGTTACAGACATGGGTCTTGTGAAAACAGAACTACAGCAAGAATGATAATTACATGCAGAAGAAACGTGGCGACTTTAACCTTTGAAAGTAACGGTGAAGTGATTCATTCCATGGTCATAATAGCTATTTTTGTAGTACAGTATGGTTACACTCATTCCTGAGGATCAGTCCAGCAAAAAAGCACCTAAGCTAAAGAAAGCTAAAGCTAAAAATGTTTACAGTTATGTCAGGATAGTCAAAATACTACAGCCTATGTTCCTTCACTGAGGAATTGTTACCTATCCGCTAATAGCAAGAGTCATGGCACACGCAGCAAAGAAATGCTATGATAGAAGCCTGGATGAATTAGTTGTTTGGAATCAATATTTAAACCTTATGAACAAATGTACAATGGAATATAGAATCACTTTAGCTACAAATTTGCCTGTCTCCTGGATAGATGTTGAAGTCACTTTATTGGGTATTTGTTGCTATTTCTATTTGGCATTATGTTTAGGTTTCATAACCTAAACAGTTAGGTTATGAAACCTTGCAGTAAATGGCAAGCAAAATGAAGTCTCAACTTAAATGTTCAATAAGTTTTATTTAAGCATTAAAAGAATTTCCTGGAATACACTTTCATTTGAGTCAGATTTTTTATACATTTGCCATTATCATTTCCTATCATTCAAGTAATGTTTCAAGAAAAATGTTTATAAAACCTCATTTTGTTCTGCTAACCCTGCAAACTAAATATGTTTCATTTATTTTTAAATTAAGTGAAAATTAGCCAGGTGTGATAGATAAGTTTTCTATACACAGGTCTAAATATTGACAAAAGGAGACATGTCACTGGAAAAATCATCAGTCTAGCAATTATCACGTTAGCATGTTAAGTGGAAAAAGATGTGAAACTTCCAAATGTGTCAATACAGATTATTTCATTTCCACCAGCTATCAGCTATACTGTGAACATCAGTGCCTTAGTGTCTATTCAGCAACAAGTCAGTTTTTGCAAGCAAATATCTTAAGTGACATGAAGAATTGTCAAGTCTCTGGCAAAATTATGCACATCCCCTTGAGAAATGGTCTGCCAAGCAAATATTAGACATTTCTAGAAGGACAGACATTACAGGGATAGAGCCAGAGGCCACCAACTGGAACAACCGGTCAGCAAGACTGGTTTTTCTCACAGATGCGGCAATGATTTTCAGGCCCAAATGTGAGTGGACAAGGAACAGAGAAGGAGCTGGTGACCAACCTTTTCTACTGCTGCTGTCCATCAAAAAATTTTTCAAGAAGTTCAATTAAGGGACATTGATTAATGAGCAGCAGACAAAGTAAGGAAGATAGAATAATGATCCTTGTAGCCAAACAGAGTGCATTTAAAACACATCTTTTTCTTTCCAATATAAATAATTATTTTCAAGAGCCCCGAGTAGATGAGTGCCTAAACCAGTGTTTAAGTTTCAAATCTTTCTTTTGTCTATAATAGCAGTGATAATTTCATAGCAGCTTATGAGAGCCACAGCTCACAGAATTCATTATTTTGGAGGGAGGACTTAGAGACTCAACCCAGTGAGAAATAACAGCATGAAAAAAGGACACTTGAGATGATTAACACTTTCTTGCAAGGGTCCTGCCATGTTGCAAGATGTTGGATCTTGGAAAAAAAAAAAAACCTCTCTAAATTTTTGAGTGGTCTTGGAGAGGTCCCAGCTGACTGGAAGCTGGCAAATGTTACCCCAATTTTCAAAAAGGGCAAGAAGGAGGAGCCCAGAAACTACAGACCTGTCAGTCTCACTTCAGTGCCTGGTAAAGTTATGGAAAAATTATCCTGTAGCCATTGAAAAACATCTGAAAGACAAAACAGTCACTGATCACAGCTTCATGAGAAGTGCCTGTTCATCAAACCTGATTTCCTTTTATGACAAGCTAACCCACCTAGTTGATCAGGGAAAGGCAGTTGAAGTAATCCTTTTGAATTTCAGTAGAGCTTTCAATACTGTCTCTCACAGGATCCTTCTGGACAAAATGCCCAGCTCACAGGTGGATAAACACATCATGGGATGGGTGAGCAACTGGCTCACAGGCCAGGCACAAAGGGTGGAAGTGAATGGGGTGATATCAGGCTGGTGACTAGGGGGGTCCCATAGGGCTCCATCCTCAGCCCTGTCCTTTTCAACATCTTCATTAGTGACTTGGATGCAGGACTGGAAGGGATACTGAGCAAGTTTGATACTAATACAAAACTGGGAGGAGCTGTTGACTCCTTTGAAGGCAGGGAGGTCCTGCACAGGGCCACCATTCTGCTAAGGTAAGCAGAATGGGCAGGGCTTCAAGCACAGTCTGGGGACATCTATAGAGAGAAACACCACAAATTTCAGTGACATTGGGCTGGACCATTACTGAATTACTCCAAACCACAATCTGAATTTGTATGGATAGTCTTCTAAAGAGCTACAGTACACCAGGATTGTTTTCTGGCCGAATTATGTCCCATCTTTGCAAACTCTCAAGAAGACTGTCTAGAATGGATGTGAGCAAGATAGAATTTGTGATGTAGTTTGATCACAGAAATCCAGTTACTGAAGTGCTGATCTTGCTTATAACAGCATTCATTATACCATGGTCCAATAGAGCTTTTTAGGTGAAGAACAACAGAACAACTTCTTAATTTCATTTGTACTGCTTTTTCCTTAGAAGTATCCTTATTTGATATTTTTAAGCCTCTTTTGCATTAGAAGTGCATTGTGCAGGCTGCTGGTGTGATAGTCCAAGCATTAGTTATATTTAAAACTATTTTTCCAAGGAATAAATCTGTATTTGTTGAGTCTTAATAGGCACTATCATTTTATGAAAATCTACTACCTTCCCATCTATTTCCTTCAAAAATTTACTAATCTTTGACTTCTAAGCAAGAATTCTCAAATACATAAAACAGTGACAGATTACTGTCTTACAGATATCATAATTTTTATGTAAAATGTCTCAATGAACAAATAGGTTTTTCCTAATTTTAATTGCAAACCGTTTGTAAGGTATTAAATTTAAAATATTGCAATCATCCCATTCTTCTCTTTTTCAATGTCCTCAGGAGTCCATGACTTGAAATCTCCTTTAGTATTGATTTCAAGATAAAATTTCAGTAGCCAACAAGAAAGAAATTTTAGTATTTCCTTTTTATCTTTTTTATTCTCCCTTGGTGCTCAGCATCAAGCGAGGTTTGGCCCCAGGTTGTGGAGATTTTAGGCAATAGCTTCCCCATGCTTAAATTTTAAAAGTAGTTGCCATAGCAACTGCCAGACACAGCATATGGTGTGTCTGTTACCTCCAAGATAACAGAGCAAGTTCTAAAGAATTTTCTTTACAATATGTTATGAACCTTTGTACTTTTTACAATTTTTCAGAGTGCAGTATAAGGTACTGTTGTTCCCTGACATTCTCTTCAAGTTGAATGCTCATTTTGTAAATCTCTCTTTCATATTAGGGAAATATTTCCCTCTCTTACTTGTATTTTTATTCACTCAATATTCAGCAAAACAAAAAAGAATAAGGTGGGAAAAGGAGATATTTTTTAAGTTTTATCTCAAGATTCTACTTAGTTTTGCTACAGCGTTCCCTTTCCTTCACAGTGACAATCCAAAAAAAAAAAAACAAAACAGAAAAGGCATAAATCTTGTTTAAAATTCTCTACTATATAGGTGCTAGGCATGCAGAGATTTTGCAGAACTCTATACAGCCTTCAACCCCTTGATTCCCATATCTATCCAGTTTCTCACTTCTAATGAAGAATTAATATATGTGCAAAGTGGCTTCAAACAAGAGGAACTCAGAAAAACACCTGTTACCTCATGTTTGGTAGGTAGTACATATTCCTTGTGGAGCAAAGATTTATGTCCAGACCCCTTTCCAAAATGGTTTTTCCCTACTGTGTGTAGCTCCTAAAGAGAAAAACCTCTAGAACAGCTTTGTGGGTGGAATGACTACCTACCTTCCTCCACACACTGGGAAGATGCCTCTGTCCAGCAGAGCTCACAGAAGTTCAGCCTTTCAATGCTCTCCTTGCTTTGCAGAATCACATGCAGATTTGAGAAATAAGGGTAATAGGCCTTTATTCCTCCTTCTGCACCTCTGTGGTTGTATAGGCTGAGACAGGATTAAAAGAATAGTTACTAGGATACATAATAATGTTCTGCTCTATAATTTTCTGTCCCCCGAGTCCTTCATTCTGACAACTTTCTGCAATTCAGGCACCTTCTGCAAAAATCTTCTAAAAAATTAAAAAATAAAACTGCACCAAAACAGGATGTAAGAGTGCACATTTAATTCTCCCCCTGAGGAGAAGCTAAGAAAGGGAATGAACTATTCATTATACACTTAGCTTAATGCACCACTGCAAAATGGTGACACTACTCTGATGAAGACACAAGATAGTGTAAGAGCACAGTAAAATATTTTAAACGGAACTTTGCATGCTTGTGGGTGTTTTCTCCCCCTTTTTTATTCTTATTTTACCATGGCTACTTCTCAAGCCATTCAGTTATTGGAACTGAATATTGTTACCTTCAAGAAATACTCAGTCAAATGTCTTGCAAATAAATATTTTTATTTATTTACAAGTTGCATGGTTTGATACAGCAATTATTAGTGTAGATGTATTTTTTTAAATTCTCTTTTGCTGCCTGGTCAAGGGGAGAAAGAGTCTAAAGAGCATAGCAGCAGGTATTATTTCTGGACATTAGCTTTCAGTGTAGCTTTCAGCAAAGCAGAATGATTCTACTTTGGAAAAAAAAAAGAAAAAAAAGAAGACATTTTTCTGCTGAAAAGAGTGGCAGCTTTTTTTTTTTCCTAGTAATAGCGGTTGAAATTAACTAAAAACCATAGTTACAGGAAAAGCAATGGTAGGAACTTCAGGTTTTAGCTGCTAAATGGCATGTAACAGAGAAGGAAGGTCATGTGTGTTTCACTTCATCTTGGTCATGCATTATTAATTTATTATTCTGGAGCATTTAGGAGAAGAAAATTACTCCTGGTGACCTGACTGATAGAAGAATGGTGAGAAAATATGAGAAATATGTTTAATTATTTTTAATACTGTATTTATTATATATAATGTAAAAATCATTATTAAACAAAAATGCTATAATGTAGTAAGACAGTTGTCACCCACCATGCCCCACTTTTATTTGTGCTGTAGGCAGTACCAGAGTATATAGGCACAATATTGGTTAAAGTCACTTCAATACCCGTGAAGGCCATGTTTCTCTTGAATTTCAGTTTCAGGGGTTCTTATGGCTGACTTTTCCTTGCCGGCTCATGGATGGCGTTATTTGTTGCATTGGACATACCCTTGATATTAAAGGTCTCCACATGTTCCCTAAGGGAACAGTTAATGTCTCATTCACTTCCTTCTTCTGAGACCACTTCCTTCCACTTAACCCAGAATTTTTCTAGTTCTGCTCTTAGCAAGCAGCCATCTCCATGGGCACTGGTGGTGTGTACCAGCCAGCCACCAGGCCACACAGTGTACAAGGACGGTGACAGAGGTGGGTTCCTTCAGTCCTACAAATAACCAAAGGCGAGATCTTAATGATCTTCTCACTGTCTTCAACTTCTTACTAGGAGGAAAAACAGAGCCAAATTCCTTCTATGGGACACAATTACAGCCCCATTCGTGCTACAGTTGGTAGCATTAATTGCAACATGGGAAATTTCAGCTAGATCACAGGAAAAATGCTTTCATCACAGTCAAACAGTGGAGCGGGTTTCCCAGAGAAGCTGTGGCATTGCCACCACTCAAAGCTCAAGCAGGTGAGATACTGAGTAACCTAGTTAAGTTGATCCTGCTTTGAGTAGAGCCAGATGACCTCAAAAATTCTCTTCCAACCTGAATTATGTGGTGATTCTGTGATTCTATTGAGTTCAGGAAAGCTCAGCAGCCAGTGTTTACCACTGAAAAAACTTCCCTAATTGAAAATCTGAGTATGCCTGACAGTTATAAGTGAAAGGGTGTGATTTATCCAAAGTAGTTGGTGCCACAGAGGGAGAGGTTAGTAGTTTTCACTTTTGGATGGCCTTTTTCTTTATTACCATAGAGTATGTTGAATTTAGTAAAGTTACTCCCGGTGAAAACACAAATAGGAGAGAATCAACTTCTGAACACGACTGCACCAAAATAAATCTGAAAAGTTTCCTTTCAGCATGGCTTATTCTATTTCAGGAAACCAAGAATCCAATAAGATATATGCAAAGCCCCTTCTGTAATTAACTGTAAGTGAAGTATATTGCTACAGTGTATCAGTAACTCCATATAAACATATTTTCCTCCTGAATGGTTATAAACAGGCACACCATAACCTTGTTTTTAGCTTTTTTTTTCACATAATAAATTCATTTTTCTCTTTGAAAAATGTCACTTTCTTTCTAGCAGGTTAGTCCCAGGAGGTCTGGTAACTACAATTACTCCATTTAAATATTCCACGGATCTGTCAAGACTCAAAAGAATTCTGTAGTGTCAGTTTAAATATAAATATATATAATTCTAGTTAATAATCATCACTTCAAGTCTGTTATGAAAACTGTATTACTCATTCGGAGTGTGTGTGATGTTGTGTATGTATGCAGCATTTGTTGCAGCATTTTCATTGATTTAATTGTTAAAAAACCAACCATACTAACGACAACACATCAATGACCTCATGCAGAAAACAACATTGTTTTTAACAAGGTTAACTGATCTATAGGTGGTTTTTACTAATTACTTAAGGACAAAGCACCAGAAATTTAGTAGCTTTTCATATAGAGTATATGCTACTGTAAAGGCAAATACCAGCAAAACATATTTGATGCTTTTAATTTCTGTAACATTTCTATCTGAAGAAAATACTTTCATTTACCCATTACCAGCACTTTTTTTTCTTTGTAGGGTAAAGAGGTTTGGAGAAGTTGACAATTTTCTGCTACCTTATAAATAGCCTGAAACAGTACGCATGTAAAAGACAACCTCCTTAATGGCTTCAAAGCAAAAACTGTTATGTTGATCAAAAATATAAAACAGTATCTTTTCTTTAAGTCTAATGTGTTCATTTGATCTTTATTTACTTACCCTGCTAGAATAGCCCTTGCAATACAAGTAGAAATGTAGCTAGTTTTACAACAAAAGTTTCAGTGTAGCAGAATGAATATGCCGTTATGCCCAGCAAACTAATACCAATAAATAGCATTTTGAAGCTTTTAATCACCATGACAACCCACCTCGGATTCTTCAATAAAATGGCACAAACATACTGATTTATGCACACCTACCATGTGTTCATAAATATCATCAGTGTTGTGCATCTTAAAAACATATAATGCCATTGATGTCTTTCTCTTGGAAAACTCATCAATCAGCACTAGAGCTAAAACTTTATTTGTATCCTTCTATTTAAATTAAGTGTTGAGTAAACAGTTCAGTTAAATAAAAAGACAAAGAGATACAGACAAAACATGTCTCAAACATATAAGAACATTCCTCGAGTTTGAAAATCATTGGGAAAAATACCTGATATATAAATAAAATGGAGGGATTACTTCAAATATTTACAAAACAGAATTGGAATTCACACGCTAGAATTCTTCAAAGTACTCTTTCTGTCTCAGAAAGGAAATAGTTGACTTAAATATTATAAGCAGAGTATTTGCAAAGCTGTGTGAGTAAGGATCTAATTATTGATATGAGTCACATTCTGATGTAAATGCTGCTTATACTAATGCTGGAAAAATCATGAAAAATGTTCAAAAAGCTGTCCCAAGGCTGAAATTCAATTCAAGCCATTCTGGTAAATGAGAGGTTACAGACATCTACCATGTAAAGAAAATAAATGCTCACTGCCACTTACCCAGCACTGACAAAATTCACCAATTACAGTTCATTATCTTCCCTGTTTTCAGGACTGGTGCCCTGGACCAGCTGTGTCACCACAGCTGTAACATACCTGCCAGGGGGAGCTCAGTATTGTCACAAACCAAAGGACAATGTATGCTCAGGACTGCAGGCAGGCCTGCCACACTTGTTAATGCATGGTCTGAGTGGCTCACCATACAGCTGCCGCCACACCTCCCACCACACCTCCCACAGCCTCTGTCCCCTGCCCCAGCCCTCTGGAGCCTCCACTCCAGAATATTTTGCCAGCATTTCCACATAACCTGTTTTAACAACTCTCATACCTGTAGCCAACCCAACCACACAGACTTTATTAGTCATGGTTAATTGAACACATTTCAAGTACAATTTGTATCTGTTAGGACATTTTGCAAGGTAATAGCTGTCAACCTGGGCAGATTTCTTTGTCCGTGCTTCTCTCAGGAGGTGTCAAAGGGTAGCCTACCATCAGTATCAATTTTGGGAAAAGCACTTTTCTACACACATACACACACACACACACACACACACACACACACACAATAAAGAAAAGAGCCAACAGAAAAAGTCAGACATCAGCCTTCTCTGTGGCACCCCAGGCTATCCCCCACTTTGTCATGAATCTTCTTACCACAAGACCTTTTATCCAAATTTGTATGGTCAATCACAGCAGATGACATGAAGAACTTGTGAATCTCTGTGCCAGTCTGGAAGCACAGCTGATAAACTCAGCTGAGACAGCTCTGAAATACCACCAGGTTTGTTTTGGGATAGACAGGAACAAAAATGCATAGCATTCTCCTCTTCTCTGATCCTTTCTGCCATTTGTCCACTGAACTCTACTACAGAACAATACCATACATCCATTTGTAGAGGAACAAAGGCCACTTGAGCATACCTGCACTTGCATGGTATTTAACAGCACCTGAAGGGCTTAGGATGGACTCCGGGCATGTTGAAGACCTGCAGCATACATGTGAATGGCTTGGTCCCTGGGAGAGTCTCAGAAAGCATCATGGATGCAAGCTAGTTAATTTCTGTATTTTGCTAAAAGACACATAACAGAACTGTGCTTCAGAAAATGTGAGGGAGCAGGGCAGTAGGGGCTCTTTGCAGTCTTGGTGTAACCCATGCTGCACTATCTGTCAACTCTGCAGACATCCTGCTGCAGTAATCTATCAGGTATGTTAACTCTGCGCTATTCACTTAAGATTAGCTGTGAACTCTGTAATAAAAGTGCTTGTTTTAATATCAGCACAAAATTCTGCTTTTGCTCTACATGTCCATCCAAAAATAAAAACTTCCTGCAACCAAGTACATCCTATAATGTAGCAATACTAACAACACTCTCTGTCCCAAAAAACTCTAGTTTTTCCACCCCTCTTCCTATGACTCTATCATAGTGAAGACATAAGATGCATTCTAAGATGGCATTGCATTATACTATCAAATCTTTGTAGAACATAAACCCATAGAGACCAACCTTATTATTTTCTCACTATTTCTTTAAGGCACTGTTAAAATAAAATTAAAAAGACAGTGAGCTGGACTTCTCATGGCACCTGAATATAGCTGAGAGTAGATTGAGAAAGTCACAAGTTCAGAGACACTAACTCCTATTAATCATAGTTATTTTTTATAGCAACTACATTGGTAACAACTTCAGTTTAGATAAAAAACTTTCACTGCTCCCTGTCTTTCTAAAGGAAATCTAAGATAGGGATCACAGGTTTTATATGGATTCAGCAGAGCTTTTGAGCTGTCAAGACTCAATCCAGGCTGTTAGAAGATTTAGCAAGGCAACGCATAGGAAAAATAAGCACCTTCCTCCTACTGAATGAGTTTAAGTTTTAAACCAATACTTCACTTTTTAAAAAAATGTTTTATCTGCTCATTTTATAACTACTGCATCACATAGTTGATTCTCAAGTCCAAAATACCACTTGTCTAGAATCCTAATGACATTTACAGGGCCTACAATTAAATAAACAAAAGATACTTTACCATCTCTCAGTGTCTTGTCCCTGTAAAAATTACATACTGCACTTCTACAGAAATGTATCTTTTCTTCTGTTTAGTTTATTAGATACAGAGAAGAAGTTTTAGGTGTCTTTTTATGTCTTGTAGCGCTAGTCTCTAAACTATATGCAAGTACTTTCAATGAAAAGAGAAAAAACTACAGTGGGAATAGCTTTATTGTCATATTTTTACTAGTGGGTGTGAGAAGTGATTTAACTTACAGGTACTGATTATTTAATTGTATTGATATAGAGCATAGAGCCTACCATGACTAGTGAATCATTCAGACTGACAAGAGGAGGTGTAAAAAGTCTTAGTGCTTCTATTCTGCCACATCCTGCCACCTTTACAAAAGAAAAGCTTTATTCACAAGTGGGGGTTAGTAAGCCATTAAAGTTCTTGATAACAGCTATGAATGCGTAAAACAAACACGTCAAAACCATGCAGTATAGTTCTGTAATTGATTGGATAATGATTATTTCAAGAGATGACTATCTCATCAGATGCACAATATAGCTGACTCTGAGCCTACATATGGTTTTAAAATAATCTTTGTAAACTTTATAAAATTAAGTTTATATGGTATATTCAATTTAATTTGTTAGTGTGTGACCTTTATTCAACACAGTTTTATAAACCCATTTACTTGTTTAGGTTTGAAAAGATACCACAAACTATTAAAGTCTTTGCTACATTGTATGAAAGAAATTGTACTTCATATTTTTAAGCCTATAGCCCTGTGGCAGTAGTTAAGAGAACATTAATATAGTCTGAAAAATAATTGTGTTTTCAACAATACTCAACGAAAAATGAATCTGAGCCAGCAGTGCCCCGGCAGCCAGGAGGGCCAACCCCGGTCCGGGGGGGCATAATGCACAGCATCACCAGCTGGGCAAAGGAGGGGATTGTCCCTCACTGCTCTGAGCTGCAGCAGCCTCACCTCTAGTGCTTGGGGCAGTTTTCAGTGCTGCAAAATAAGAAGGATGCAAAGCTGCTAGAAGTTGTCCACAGAAAGGCAACAGAGATGGTGAAGGGCCTGGAGGGGAAGCCATGTGAGGAGTAGCTGAAGTCACTTGTTCTGTTCAGCCTGGAGAAAAGGAGACTGAGTGGAGACCTCATTGCAGTCACAACTTCCTCGTGAGGGGAAGAGGAGGGGCAGGCACTGATCTCTTCTCTGTGGTGACAGTGACAGGACACAAGGGAATGGCCTGAAGCTGTGTCAAAAGAGGTTGGATATTAGGGAAAGGTTCTTCACCCAGAAGGAGGTTGGGCACTGGAAGAGGCTCCCCAGGGAAGAAAGTGCTCACAGCACCAGCCTGACAGAGCTCAAGAAGAGTTTGAACAATACTCTCAGGAACATGGTCTTGGGGCTGTCCTGTGCAGGGCCAGGAGCTGGACTCAATGATCCTTATAGGTCCATTTCCACTCAGGACATTCTATGACTCTATAAAAAATAATTAGCAGAATTTAGATAAATTCTCAGTCCTGCTTTCAGCAACATGAATAGAAAAAGCGACCTATAGATAGGTTTTAATACATTTTTTATATGTCTGTCAGGTTTTAGAAATATAACAAAGCATAGGTTTGGAATAAAAAAGTCTGGTTTTCTTTTTTCTTTTCTTCCTCATCAGTTCTATGCTTTTCACTAAATTCAAGATGCTGGAAAGCAAGCAAGGGATTCAGATATACCTCTTAATTTCTTTTCAGTAACACTTTATGATGAGGATGATTTTTTAAAAATATGTAAACTGTCTGCTTTCTTTAAAACTTAAAATTTTGATTTTTTTTTTTTTTTTTACAGTGAGGAATAGATTTTAAAATCACACTTTTCTCATTGTTTTTCCTATGGTATTTAAATAACACATACCTTATGGTTTGTGTGGGGTTTTCACTACGTATTATACATATCCAAAATTTTTATATTCTATTTCTTATATCATTATTTTTTCCTTTACTAGTATAAATTAATATTCTTGGAAGTGGGTAAAAGTAATACACTGAAGGCATTAACTAATTTGCCTAGTAACAGAAACATCAATTGTAATGTGAAATTTTTGTTCATATTACATTTTTCCTTGCTATTATCAGAAGGAACAAAATAAGGTAAGAGCTGTATTAGATAAGATTCAGTGCTGGTTAAAGAGTTCTGACTATATTCACTAGGAACTGAAAGAGTTTCTATTAAGTACTGTCGTGTATTTGTTTTCCAAGAAATTGTTTCTTCAACAAAGTACTAAAAATCTGCCTGTTAATTGTAGCCAAATATTGAAGGGAAATCTTACCTCCTTTTTTCATTTTGTACAAAAGACAACCACAATGAGTCTGACTGCAGGACACAAACTTCAGAAAATGAATTTGAGAATGGTTGTGCATCCCACACAATTTCATAGATAACACTCTAATAATGTCCCATTGGAAGAAAGCACATGTGGACAGCTCTTTAATGAAAATAAGTTTTATTTTACAGAATAAAAGTGAATGACATTTTTGACTGGCTGGCTATCTTCAGATAAGGAAGTTAGACTTACTAAGTAATGCAACATGAAAAAAAATATTGCGATCATCCTGGTCTAAGGTGAAGTTTGCAGGTCTAAACAGAATAATCTTTGTGCTTGTAAATTTAGCACAGCTTAATCTTAACAACCGGCATTTCGTGATTGTTGATGACATCCAAGCTGCTTTTCAGAACAATGCATAACAGTCTTTTTAGTTAAACATGAGCTAAAAACTATGTCTGGCAATTCACCCTACTTTATCAATTTCTAATTAATAAAAAGGATGAAACCACTAGAATTGAACTTACCCTGTGAAATGAGAGGATTGAGGAGAATCAGAACAACTTAGAGACGTGAATGGGGTAAGTGAGCACTGATAAAGATGTTGTAAGACTGATAAAGAATTCTATTAAGATATTGTTATTCAGCATCAAATTGTAAAAAATCTTTTTACATAAAGTGAAAAATCATAGAATTGTAAAATTCAAAGAACAGATAATGCAATTATAACAGGATACAGGTGAGCTACTTAAATTATCATATTCCACTTAACTCTATGATCATAATAATTTTGCAACTATTATTTTGAGCTATGAAGAATAATTTAGAAAATCATTGACTCCATCTAGTGGCAATTTTCTGTAATTTTTCACTTGCAACTGCTTCAGTAGAGAAATCAATTTCAAACCTTCATTTTAATTTGTTACAAGTCAAGAAACAACAACAGAAAACAACAATCAAGAAAATCAGCCCACACCTCTTGCAAGAACAGTGCTCAAAATATTCTGCAAAGAAAGTCACATCATTTTTCATACACTATAGTTTAGGAAGCTGAGATGGTGGGAAATGAGACACTTTGGCCACTGGCAGAATATGGACAAGAGCTTCAGCTTCCCCAGCCACAGGCTGTCTCTCAGAGAACCAGGGGGACAGAGGCAATTTTTCTCCTTGGATATCTTTGCCTCAGATTACTGCTAGACTACTGGTGGCTGGTACTCTGAATGAAATAAAAAGGAATTAAATGAAGTTGTATTTTTCCTTTTCATAACTTAGAGAAATGGAGGCATATCACCACAGCCACCACGTTAGCCATTACAAACACCCATATTTGCAGGCTGCTGAGACCATATAAAGAATCAGACCTCAGAACATGTTCTGCTTACTCAGTCCCCACAATGTACAATTCAATCAAAGTGGCAGCATGGCATGAAGAAATTTTCACTGCAACTCCCTGATGATCTACCTTATTCCAGAAAATAAAAAAAAACCCCACACACACAAACCCCAAAACAAGCAAACAAACAGAACCATATAACAGATCAAGTCGCCAGGGCAATAACTGCAATTTTTAAAAAAACATTTTTCAAACTGTAATTTTTCAAACATTTTTCAAAAGCATTTAACCCAGATGAAGTAATTTTGGATAATCTCATTTATATGACTACTGGAATGTAAGTGTGATAGGGAAGTTTGAGATGTGGAAAGCCACATGTTTATTCAGGGTCGTTGAAAGAAAAATTAAGTCCACAGTGATCAGAACCTAAGGAACTATAGAGAAAAGTGATTTTAACATTGTGAAGTTTTGGGGCTTTGGGGGAATGCAGAGATCAAAAAAGTTAATTTTTATTCCTGTTTTTACAACAATACTTGTAAATTGAAGCAATATAGTGGACCTCAGAAAGGACACACAGTACTCATATCCAGAGTTTCCATAACAGGACAACAAAAATGTCACTGTTCTAGTCTATGTAAAGTCAAATACATAACACTTCCCAATTAATAATTTGGAAAGCTATCCATAAATTTTGAACTGGCCCACAGCTATAAGGAAAATATCAACTACTGATAGGAATAAACATAATTCCATAAAATGGATGATTGCAGTTCAACTCCAGCTTGAGCTGATTAACACTATCTTGTCAGTCACAGTCTGCACAAGCAAAAGAGCTGTGACACTGAGCGAGGGATTAGCACTATAGTGAAATGGGCTTTCAAAGGTAAAATTTGAATGTTGAAACCATTCGCTGGTGAAATTATCCAAAGATTATTTTGAGGAAGTAAACTTGGCAAGCACAGCACTATCCTAAAAGCAGTATAAACACTACATGTCAATAAAGAAGCTTAGTTCCCCTCTGCTGGTTTTAGTCAACCACAGTTGATTCACAGAATTTCTACAGCTAAACCCCATCCCACTCAAACCCATCTTATTTTTGACAAGAGTACTAGTGAAAAATCACTGGATTGAAGAAATTCTTAGCTACTAACACTTGTTTTCCCAGCCATTATGTTCAGTGTTCAGTACGCTGCTTCCAGGACAAAGTAGAAGGATTCTACATGCTGTCCTTATCAACACCTATGGATGAGCAGAGCATCTTTAAATAATTCCTTAGACAACTGAGAGTGACTCCATAGCTAGTCACTTTAAAAATGCTGGAATTTCATAGGATAGTTATCTCTCACATATGATTACCAAAACAAAAAATTAGAGGGTAAGTTCTATTCACATTTTCAAGTAATGGAGATAGAGGGTGACTTCAGATCTTAATAAGAGCTAATGTCAGTTAGAATACATTACGTCCTCTACAGCGTCTGATTAATATTTTGGTGTCCGTAAATAAGATGTAGATCAGCAAAATAACTGCAGTACTTGAAGCAAATACTTGAAGCAAAGTAACTGTATTTTTCATTGTAAGTGATGCAGCAGAGTTGTAAGTAACATAATTAATGGATTAAAAATCCCAGTGGCAGGTACTGGCACTTTCTATTTCCCTTCTAAATTATACCATAGAGATGATCCCAGTACACAGTTCTGATACTGTGGCCTTGTAGCTGCATATTAGAACCTTCTTCTCCTATCACAATCATACCTTAGAGAAAATAAAAATGTCTGAGCAGACTTTTTAATAGTTTAAAACCAATCAATTTTATAATAAAATTATTTATTTGTAACTGTTTGCACTTTTAAAAAGAAAAAAGGCTGCTTTCCCTTGATTGTCATTCAATAAAAGAATGTATTCCAGGAATTAAATAATCACCTGCTATTTTTAATCTTTTGTCTAGCCAATTTTCAGATCCTGGGCAATTTGCAGAATGTGAGAAATCTGGAAAATCAAGGAGTGTGGTAGTGAATTTCAGCTCTAAATTTCTGCAATGAGATAACACTTATGAGACAACATTTCAATCTAAATTATTTCTGTTCTCCAAAACAGGTCTTTCTCAAGAGTAAGAATTCTTAGGGAATAGTAAAATAAACACAGAACGCTTATGTAAGTGCACCACAGCCTAAGTCAGGTGCAGAACATATCATCATCATTAAAATCATCAAGATTTCAGGTTGTCTAGCCATTTCAGAGCTGAGAATTTAACCTCATCTTAGCCCTTGAGAAGAAGTAATAGAGAGGTTTATGATCAAATTTCCTTTCTGTGTGTATTCAAAGGACTCTGACTCATTGTCAGCAAATGATGCTTCCTTGGCTGTTTTTACTTCATCTGGTATTTTCCTTCCATCTATCCATGAAATTCATAAGAGCAGTGCATACGTCTTTCCCCCCCAGAATTCTTAACTGTGGCATCAAAAGGTAGGTATTGTGACCTCCCTGATACCTTCCTGCTTTTTACTGGTGGGTAGCTCCTGGCTGCATGCCAGGTACCCAACAAAGCTGCTCTCTCACTCTACTCCCTTTGCAACTGGACAAGGGACAGGGACGGAAAGAAACTACAATAAAACGTTCATGAGTTGAGATAAGGATAGGGCAAGATCCCGCACTAAACAGCATCATCACAGGCAAAACAGACTTGAATTTGGGACATTAATTGAATTTATTACAAATCAGAGCAGAGAAGGATAATGAGAATAAAACAAATCTTAAATACATTTCCCCCCTGCCGTCCCTCCTTCCTCAGGGTTCTATCTCCTCCCCCCTCATACTCCTTGCCATGGCCCAGGGAGACAGGGAATAGGGGTTTTGGTCAATTCCTGCCACTGCTCAGGGAGAGGAGTCCTTCCCCTGCTCCAGCATGGGGTTCCTCCCCATGTTTCCATGGGAAACAGTTCTCCACAAACTTCTCCATTATGAGTCCTTCCCACAGGCTACAGTTCTTCACCAACTGCTCCAATGTGGGGTTCCTCCCACGGGGTGCACTCCTTCAAGAACAGTCTGCTCCAGCATGGATCCCCCACAGGGTCACAAGTCCTAACAGGAAAGCTGCTCCAGCGTGGGCTCCTCTTGATGCTGACACCTCAAGAGTCACAAAAAAAAGTTAACAATCTGCCCAGAGAGTTACAGGGAATGAGAAGGGGTTATGAAATAGGGTCATGCCTTATTCTTGCACAAGGTGGAATATGTAAAAATTTTCTTAAGAGGGGATGTTCTTTGATGTTTGATCTTTGCATACTTTCAAGGCTAATCAACAACAAAGATTTAATCTGTGAAACAGATAGCAGCCAAAAGCAAGCTCTAAGTGACGTCCAGGTGTTAGAAAGGCAAATTACTTATTTGCCTTGTTAAGGTTTAGGGCTTGACAGGATCTAATGATCTCACACCTAAAGGGAGGTTAAACAAAACTTGGGAAGAAGGGTAAACCACAAAGAATCATCATTTATGGGCCACAAGGACATTTGGCAGAACATCCAAGATAAGGAAGAAACTAATAAAACCAACTCAGCAACTGTGCTGGATCAGCTCCAACTGAGTAAATAGTAATTCCGTCATTCCAGCAGGGGGAAATCTGCAGCCACCAACTCACAGACCACCAACACTGGAAACCCACTGACTCAAGAGAAAGACTGAGTACGCCAACTAATTAGCATGAGAAGGCAAGAGAACCGTTAACCAATAGAAGATAGAATACTAATTAATAAGAGAACCATGTCATTTATAGCTAATAAACATTAATGCCTTTGGTTGGTAAAATAGATAAATAGCAAGAAGTTTTGATAGTTGGTGTGCTTGATTTGTGAAAACCTCCACCTTGCACCCTGCACAGAATAAACAATGTCTGCTTTCTAAACAAGACTGGGCCTGTGTTTGGAGAGCTCCTAAAACTGGCAACATTCCCTGCACAGGTCTGCAGGTCCCTGCCAGCCTGCTGAAGTGCAGGCTTCCGAAGGATTCACAGTCTTCTCTTAGGCATCCACCTGCTCCAGTGTGGGTCTCCCCCACCGGCTGAAGGAGGATCTCTGCGTTTTTGTGGTCCTCCATGGACTGCAGGAGCACAGCCTGACACATGTAGTCTTCACCATGGGCTGCAGGGGAATCTCAGCTCTAGCAGCTGGAGCACCTCCTGTCCCATCATCTCCACTGACCTCAGTGTCTGCTGAGTTGTTCCTCTCACATTTTCTCACTCTCCTTTTCTTTGGCTGCAGAGATGTGTTACATCTGCACAATAACTTTTTTCCTTCTTAAATATGTTGTAACAGAGGTGTTACTGCCATTGCTGATGGACTCAGCCTTGGCCTGACTCATCCTGGAGCTGACTGGCATTGGCTCTGCGGGACACGGGGAAGCTTCTGGCAGCTTCTCACAGAAGCCACCCCTGTAGCCACCCCCAGTCCCCCAAACCTGGCCATGAAAACCCCATACATACTGAAGCAAAACACATCAGCAGAGCAATCATTGAGGCCATCAACATTTTTCTTCTGCTTTTGTCAGACTCCAGTACTAAGCTTTTGTGGGGGAATTCCTACATTAGCATATAATGTTTTTTTAAAGAGATTGTTACAAATCAACAAAGTTGCAAACAGACACTCTGGAACTTGGAGCTGGGATCTTCATTCATATGTAATTCAAAGGTATTTGTGTTGCACAGGACAATTACACCCGCAGGGTACACCAGTGGTTTCATGTGGGAGTGGACATGTACTTCTGTCTTGTCGGGGTCTGATGAAAACAAAATGTTTGCAGGGTGCACTGAAGGATGATTCACCATTGCCTGAGAAGGCAAAATTAGCATCTTGATTGTCATGGTTAAACACAAATATCTTAAAAAACATGCATATTTAAAAATCCAACAACTCATTTTGTAAGGGCAGATTCCTTTTCAGATTTGTCCTTGTATCTGTAAAAAATTGTGAATGATATTCAGGGCATTATTATGAAAGGAAAAGAAAATGTGATTGACTGGATATTAGGTGAAAGGGAATTTAGAGTCAACTCTGAATGATGGTCAGCCCTCAATGACAATTCAGGGGTATGTTTCCAAATGCTTCCATGCTTTCCAAAATCTGGGTCTCTTTCTGACATCTTCATTGAAGAGCAGCATAAGCCCTAGACTATTAAGAAAGAAAAACTAGTACTAATCACCTTTTAAGTAAGGCTGTCCATAAGATTTTAGCAGATGTGCTCAAACAGACAGAAACCTTCCAATTAAAAAAAAATTATCATCTAAAATGCACTTTTAAATGATTTTAAGGTTTGAATTTTGTTTGATTTCTGTGTCCGCTGACTGCTCCCTCATCTGAGTTTTCTTGGATTGCTTAAGGTAAATTGTTTCACTCCACTCTTGTTTAATTATTACTGGACAAATAAGCTGGCTACAGTCTATCCAACTGAAAAGCTTTGGTTCAGCAGATTTCACTTAAGTTTGATCAATTCTGCTTATTTATAAAACCTATATTTCCACAATAAATTAAGCAGAAAATACCAGCCTTTAAAGGAACAACTCCTGTCCACTTTTAAAATAAATATTTATATAAATGTTCAAAGAAAATGTTTTCTATTCTACTTTACCCTTATAAGTAAGATTCTTGCCTGAGGTGGATTAGGAATTTCATAAGCAAGGCTACTTATCTGTCAAATTACGTTAAATATTTGTATGCTCAAACAAACATCTCAATAAACATTAACCTATTTTAAAGGTTTAAGAAACACTGGAAGGCATCAGCATTCAGAGAACTAAGTGGCAGTAAAATTTCAAAACATTTTCCCAACTAACTATTTTCCCTAAAGCTACTTACTGTGCAAAAACGGATACAATTTTCTTTTGGAATATTTTATAAGTGTCTGAATCAAAAGCACTTCATCAGCATCACCAATAATCTATTCTACAAAATGTTTTCTGCAAGGCAAGTATTAGCTGATATTTAAATACAGCTTACAAACACAAAACACATCAAGAACTATTGAAGTAAAACAGCACATTCACATCTACAGTCTAGAGTCTGATCATCTGGATTGGAAGAAATGGAAGTTTTTCCGCAACTTACAGGATGAAAAAGAAAAAACTTTTTACTTTTTTTAAACTGAATTTAAGAATCTCAACAAAATAGCAAGTAAAAACCCAGAGAAATATAAACTATAGCTGGTCATCACACGTGGAAAGATAATTTTAAAGTGCTTTATGAGCTTCAGAAGAAAAGAATAAGTCCATTATTTAAAGAAAATATATATATAAATTTTAAGGCAACCTGGACATCTTTCTTTTAAAAACAATTAAAGAATAAGGACTTTATTAGCTATTATGTTAATTTTATTATTATATAACCATGTAAATCGAGTATAACATGCTGCCATCATGCATACATCCTAAAAACTTTATAAGTTATGACATGACTACTACGCATCTCCATATGTGGCTTGGAGTTTTAGACAGCTTACCATACTTCAGATGTTTAGAGGAGGCACTGCTTGTCAGAGTTTTACATAAATATAGAAAAATGTTTGAAACTGTCTCATTAAATTAAAAAAAAAGAAAGAAACGTTCATAAAACCCAGGAGAACACTCGGATACATTCAAATGTTAATATTTCCTTTAGAGGTCTTTCTCCCTTCTGGATAGGACTACCTGATTTCTGACTGAGAAAAATGACAATAATAACGATAATAACTATAATAATAATAATTTTCATAACTCTAACAGAACTTAACAGCTGCACCAAAATGAAATCTTCTGTATTTGGAATCATACAGCATACATGTTTGTATACAGCAAATATATTCTGTAATATATACCAGAAATAGTGTTATATATTACAAAAGACAGAGGTAGTATAATAATAACATCCTTTATTTGGTGCACCATTACTTGAGGCAGATATACACAGAATGTGGCAGACTGGGATCAGACTCTTAAAAGACAACATTGAGGCTTATCATTTCCATTGGCAGTGTGACAATTCCTTATATATATTAGAATTGTTAGCAAGCCAGACAGGGTACAGACAAGAATGATATCTACATTTCTTGAAAATGTGCATTTGAATCCATGAAGGAGAATGGAAGCTGCTCTGGATAGCAGGTAGGTCATCGGTTATTGGATAAAATAGGACACCCACCATACTGTGGTACACTTAGGAAAATCAACATAATAAGTTAAATTTTCTTTTTCTTTTTTAATGAAGAAAATAATTACCTATAATTGTCTTTGTCTACCTTTCACCCACCCTGTTTCACATCCATAGACATCCTTCTTTTCTTTTCAGAAGTACAGACTGGAAGGATTAACAACTGTTTAACAATGCAAGAGTTGGCCAACACAGAGAAGTAGGTAAGCCCCAGATACACAAACGCAGGAGGCAACCGAGACTGTGACAAAGACCAAGCCTCTGAAAGGCCATTGAAGGAAACATTCAGTCCCATGGAGATTAAGCTGGAACTTCCTAACAGGTGAGGGGGGAAGATGGTCACATATTTGTCAGGAAGGAACAAAGTCATTATGGGGTATTTTAGGGTACGCAAAAGGTGCTTATGGGATGTTTAGGGGAACGGGTGTGATGAGGGTACACTATAGGTGAAGAAGCACAGGAAAATAGAGACCAGCGGGACAGTGGGACCAGTTGTGTGAAAACAAGGCGCAGGTCCCCCACACCTGCCTAACCAACTCCAGATTCCAGATAAGCTCTCTGTTCCATCTCTGTGTGCAGCTAGAGAACTTCCAGCCAGGGCAAGTGGTCTGAGATCTAGCCTGGGGATCTGCAGAGTCTCCGGGCTCAACAGCCAAGTTCCCGGGGGAATAGAGGTGCGGACCAGGTATAGAGGAGACCAGCCTGGGGAGGGCGGGGATGAGCGGAGTGTGGTGTGCAGGAGGCGGGGGTAGAGCTGACACTGCTCAGCATTCCCAGCGCATGGAGCCGCTCCCGGTGGTGTGCAGGAGGCGGGGGTAGAGCTGACACTGCTCGGCATTCCCAGCGCATGGAGCCGCTCCCGGTGGTGTGCAGGAGGCGGGGGTAGAGCTGACACTGCTCGGCATTCCCAGCGCATGGACCTCGGCACTGCAGCATTCCAGCTCTGCGGGACAGGGGAGGAGCACTCGCCAAATCCCAAAGCCGCCGGAAAGAGCTCCCTTGTGACACGGTGCAACACCAGTGGCGTTCCAATGGAAAAACACCAGCACAAACATCAAATGCACAACTTTACTGAGAAACTCTTTCATTGCAGCTATGGGGAAAAAAGGGTCAGCACGGCCTGACACGGTGGCAATTTAGGCCCCTTGAGAACAAGGTGCAGAAGACAGAAATTAAAAAAAAAAATTCTTACAAAAAAAGCATCTTATGGTTTCCTCAGGTAAATCCCCCACAGGAGGCTCGCCCGCCGTTCCGGGGCCGCGGCGGCGCTGGGCGGGGCGGGCCGGGCCGCGCTTCCGGCAGGGGGCGGATGTTGGGGTTTGAATCGGCCGTCGGTTGGCGCGCGGTGCGGCCTGGCCCGGCGCGGTTCGGTTCGCTCAGCTCAGCTCAGGTCAGGTCCGAGCGATGAGTGCCGCTCTCGGGGTCTGGGGCGATGCCGGGGCTGCAGGGGCAGGGAGGCGGGATCCCCTTCCTTCGCCGTGCGGGGAGCGACGTGCGGCAGCCTCCCAGCCGGTGCCTTGGGAAGCCGCCGCTGCTTGGCTCCCGCCGTTCGGAGCGGCCGGAGCTCCGGGAGAACTACCCAAACGTGCTCCCTCTTGCCTCCGCGCTAGCGGGACACGGGGGAACGCGGAGTACGGCACGGGAGGGGAGCGGGGGCGTCGCGCCCAGGACCTGCCGTGGTCCTTGTGCCGGGCGGCGGTGGCGGCTGAGCCCTGCGAGGCGCGGGGGCAGCGCGGCCGCCTGAGCCCCGGCTCCTCGGGACGGGACGTGTCGGGAGCGCTGCCCGCCCGCCCGGGGCTGGGCGCCGAGCGACGGGACTTCTCGGGACGTGGCTGCGGGGAGTGAGCGCGGAGTGACCTGGAGGTCCCACTGTGTGGAAATTTGGGGTGCACAGGTGGTTTCGGGAGATGTCCTTTGTTCCTGTGCTGGGGGAAACCGTGTGCGGGATGCCGTGCCTCTTGGGGCTGGCTTTGTTTTTTCTTTTTCAGTCTCTGGTTAAAAGAGCCTTGAAACGCGTTACGTTATGGAGCAGTAAAAAATTGCAGAATGTAGCAAAATCTAAACACCCACTCTGATGACTTTTCTAGCCTGTTTAGGCATAGTAGATACATTTTATTTACACCGGTTTTCTAGACACTGGGTGATAATGGGGTCGTTCTTGCCTTGCAAACAGACGGATGCGGAATTGCTTTGTTTCTGTGAAAAGCCCCAGAGGACTTATGCAGGAGGCTTTAATGGGCCATCCGCTTATCTTTTAACTTGTAAATTCGAACTTTGGGTTCACTTACCTGAAAGAATTTGAGAAAAGTAGAGGGAATTGGGGGTGGTGTAGCGTTTTTCTTTTTTCTATTTTCCTGGAGCCAAGGAAAGGTGGGAAGGTGATTTTCTTGTTTCCAGCCGCATATGTGCTTTGTCCACCTGTAGGGCTTTATACCAGAAATAATCTTGGCTTGCGAGGCCGTGTGTAGGCACTTTCTTTATTTATTACTGCAGGAGCGGGAGAACGGTGAAACTGACGGTGACCATCCTGGGGAAATCCTGAAGAAGGGAAATGTGTGTGAGCTCTGGGGGTCTTTCGCTCCCTCTGTACCTGATTAAGTATAGTTATTCCTCTTTATTTAGAAAAAGGGAAGTGTGTTTCTAGGAAACGAGTAGTCATTTAATCTGACCATCAGTGTGGTGTGTCTTTAGGAATGTTTTAATCTAATCTAGTGGTGGTGCTTTTTGGTTTGTTTTCCTTGTAGACCATGTTGTGGCCAAGGTTCTTTGTGCAGCTACTCTGCTTCTCAGTGGCATAGGGCATTTGCCTTGTGCCTGAGACTTCTGCCTCCCTTTCTTTTTCTTTCTCAATATGCGTCCTTCCCTAGATATCCGGTAAAATTTTCCAGCGCTTTATTTGCAATAGTTTGAATTAACCTAAAGTTTGTTCTTGAAGCTGATATCTGGTAGTCATCAAACCTGTAAATACCGGACCACGGATAGCTGGCAGTCTGTCAGGCTTCTGGTTTGACCTTGGATTTGTTACTGGCTGCTTCCCTGTAGCAAGAGGGAGTTGTCCGCCTACCTGAGTTCTAGCCCGGAGATGCAGGCCATCACTCTTGGCTTGCAGAACTTAAGTAATGCTTCCTTCAGCTTCCTAAGGGAAGGCAAGTCAAAGATCTATAGGTGTTTTCCTAGAAGGGTTCTGAGAAAGAATAATAATCTTGGTGCTGTGGTGAAGAAACTAGGGATTATTTGGTTTGGGTTGGTTATTTTTTTTCCAGGATGGGCTAGGATAGAGGGTGCATGATGTGGCACACAGTAAAGGGCAGCTCACGTTGCAAGTTAGATCAGTGTTTCTAAATAAATTACTTTCTACTTCAGAATGTAAAAATACATTGTTCTACATGGTGTAAATTCCCTTGTATGCATGTCCCAGTTTTGGATTCCTCACCTTTTTAGTTTGTGGGGTTTTTTTCCCTTTGGCTTTTTTGTGGATCAGGATCTCTCTGATTCAGGATCCTGCATTTTCTCCAAACAATGGAGACTATATTCATAGTCACATTGCTGCCCAATTATTTTTTTGTTTTCAAGTTTTTTGTATTAGTACAATCTTTATTTGAGCAGAAGTCAGAGCTGTTTCTTAGGTTATCTGTGAACCACTATTTCTGTTGCTTAAAATAAGTAAACTCTTCTGTACAAATAAGTTCGTAGATAACTAACTGTTGCATTGGACTTTGTTTTCTCTTCTGAAAATAAAATGTATTTTGTTTGTTAGTTTGGGGAAATAGGTAAAAGTTGCTATATCTCTCATGGTCTAAGAATTTTTTTCTGGACAATTGCATCCTGCTTTCTGAACCCCTGTCTCCCACAAAAACAGTTGAATTATGATATTCTTTTATCATTAAACCACTTTTGGTTTATGGAGTTTATACACTTTCTTTGCAGATTTAAATTACATAAAAGAACTGTATAATGTTCATTTATGCACTGGATGTATTTAATACCTTGTTTCTTTTGCATGACAGCCAGAAGAACTCAGGATGAGTAAAACAAATGAATTTGATGTTCAAAGCACAAAAAGTGAGTAAAGTTTTTATCAAATAATTTCAGAAATACTTAGTCTGCATATATAATACTAGTCATGACTTGTTTTATTCGTGCTCAAAGAGTGAGTTTCCAATAATCAAATTACTGTGTCCAGTTTGAGGTTCTTCAGTACAAGAAAGACAAGGAGCTCCTGAGAGGGTTCAGCAGAGCCATAGAGATGATTTGGGATCTGGAGCATCTCTTCTGAGGAGAGACTGTGGGAGCTGGACCTGTTTAGTCCGGGGAAGAGAAGGCTGAGAGGGATTAACACATTAATTACCACATATAAATATCTCAGAGGCAGGTGCCAAGAGGGTGGTGCCAGACTCTTCAGTGATGCTCAGTGACAGGATGAGGGGCAATGGTCATGAACTAAAACACAAGAGCTTCCCCCTCAATGTGTGGAAGAGCTTCTTTGAGGGTGGCAGAGCACTGGAACAGGCTGCTCAGAGAGATCATGGATTCCTTCTCTGGAGACATCCAAAACCCACCTGCACAAGGTCCTGTGTCACCTGCTCTAGGTGGCCCTGCCTTGCACGGGGTTGGACCAGATGATCTCCAGAGGTCACTTCCAACTCTAACCATTATGTGAAATTGTGTTAGAACCACCACTTGTCTCAGGAAATTAAAAATAAATAACTTAAAACTTCTTTAGGTTTCTTTTTGGTTGCTGTAATTGAACTATTTTAAAATAGTATTTTTTCCAGATGTCTTAAGAAAGTAACCTTGTGAATTTAGCAGCCAAATCATGCAGAGCTGTGTTCGAGATGTACCATTCAGCACTTTCTTAGGGTGAAGCAGTAGCCCTAATGTTACTACTGTGACTGTTCTGAATCTTAGAATATTGTAAATAAATGTATTTTATATATCTTCTGGGAATTAAAGGGAAGCTGTTAAAAATCCATGGAACTATGATAGTGGGCTAGAAACTTTGGTAAGTGGGAAGTCTTCAAGGTTTTAGTTAAATGCAGTGTTGTCTCAAATTGTTAAATGTTTTTAAAAGCTGTGGTAGCAACTAGATGACATTTCACATGCACCTGGACATTGTTGGCCATTTGATAATTCTCTTTGGGTGTTTGGGGAAGAATATTTCAATTGGGAGCACAGTCTGCTTGTGAGTTTAGCTGATAGTATGGCTGATAGGCCACTACTGAATCAGCAGGCTGGTGAAGTATTTTCTGTCTAGTAACTAGAGGAGGAACAAATAGTACATTCTCTTCTATCTGTTATGAAATTCAACAATAAGGAAAGGGATATCTACTGTCCTTTATCCAGTAATCTACTTGAAGATGCATGTGATTGAAAGAGGTAAAAGCTACTGCTCTGTAGCTGATCCATAGCAATTCCAGTACACTCACTGTGCTTATAAACATGGTTATATATTTTAGTCTGTGCTCTCTGTGGACGGACAGATGACTGCCCTGAAAAGTATGGAGAAAAAAGGACCTATGTGGAATACAATCTCACTGTTCATTATTACTGTTTGGTAAGTGTATGGTAATGATCTTTGGGTTTTCTGGTTTATCTGAAAAAAAGGTGCAACAAGTATTTGATACTAATAACCCGTCACATTTTTGTAATAATTCTGTTGTTGCAAAACTTTAAATGTGAGCTTTAACTCATAGCCTTGAAAGCTTATACTTGTCAGGTGCAGCAGATGAAATAAGTAAATCCCAACAAGCCTTTATTCAAAGCTAAATTCTGTTCATAGTCAATTTAAAGGAATTCATTAATTCTCCTAACCTATCATAGCAAATAGCAATGAAGGTACATGTTAAGACAAGAGGAACAGTTTGCACTTACATATTGCTTCCTGTAGTAAAAATGTAATTTCAAAATTTGAAATGTGAAAATTCCACCCAGTGTGGAAAGTGCAAAAAAGGGTTTTTTTCATTTCTCAATATTTCTTGCTGGCTGTGAGCTATTCTCTGACAATACACAGAACATTGTAACATTAAGTCCTAATTTTCAGTTAAGTTATATGTAACCTGTTGATCATATCAGTATAGTTTCACTAAATAGTACAAGTGTATAATTTAAACAAAGCTATGGATATAACCTGAAGCTTTTGGTATCACCCTTGGCATTTTCCAAGTTTAGTATTCCTAAAGGTATACTTACATTTCCTCTCAAACTCTATAAATTTTTGCAGGTCTTTAGAATAAAATTACTGCTTCACCAAAAAAAAAAAAAGTCTTTTGTTTGTAAAGAAACATAATTTGAATTGTTCTCCCTGATTTTAAAATGGGTGTCGAGTATCAGAAGTAATGTAGGGGGTATATGTTTTCTCAACAAGTTATTTAAAGAGTGTTGATTGTAGATGGTTTAATAGTTTGGATACTGAATCCTTTAAAAACTAAGGAGAGTGGAGGTTTTCTGAAGTTACATAAAGATAGAGAAATTTGGTTTTAAATAAATTTTAAGCAGCTCTAAGGAAATAGAGGCCATTATACCATGTTAGTGGTAATTTTGTCTCCTATATAAGGCCATATCAAATGATAAGAAAAAATCCTATCCTGATGAACAGGTAGGAAAAGGCATGCATGCAATACTGAGCTTTAGGAGTTAAAAGGTATTTTAACTGCAGGAAGCTCATTGCACTATCTTTAACGTTTTTTTCGTGTCTACTTCTTTTAAAAATGAGCAAAGCCCTGTGATTTTACTTAAATACAGTGTATGTTATATAAGAAAAAGAGTTCTACAAAGAGACACATTAGTGACAGTTTAATTATTCTTTGCCAAATGTCTCACAGTTGGAAAAATATATTTAATTGGTTTGGGTATGTAATCTTACATTTGAGTACAATATTGATAAAACTAGTTTAAATGGTACTACGTTGAAATTATAAAATGAGACTGTAAAGAATATAAACGGCATCAAGTTGTGAAACTCTTCAGTTATTTGAAGATTGTAATGTTGCTGCCTAACTTTAAATTATCATCAGGCTCTTCTGATTTGCCTAGTTACTTGATTCTGTGTTTATTTAAATCTCCTCTAAAGCGAATTACTTTTCCTCTTAGGTGACACTTCAGTACAGTTACTTCCTACTGTGCTTCATTATCTTCACAGCACAATTGTCATTCATATTAACTAAGCTAATTTAATTTTACTTCCTCTGAAGATTTATATGCTGAAAGTAATTGTTTGACAATTATCTGAATAGTCTGTATACTTCAAAAAGGAAGGCAAAATACACTATCTCTGGCCCTACAGTATCATGTAATACTCTGATGTTATGAAGTACTTATTTTCATTTTACTGGTTATTGTCATGTCAGACAAAAATGTGTTTTATATCAGATTTTTAATCATTAAAATGTTTCCATGTGAGCTTTTTTAGACTAAACTTCTCTCTTGCTTGACAAGCTCAGTGTATGCAATTTTAAATCTTTAGATTAGGTGGATGTTTTGAAATACTTAATTTGTATTTTGTAGTTGATGTCAAGTGGCATTTGGCAGAGGGGTGAAGAAGATGAAGGTGTTGATGGATTTTTGATCGCAGATATTAGAAAAGAAGTAAAAAGAGCTGCAAAACTGGTGAGAATGATGTCTTTAGTATTTACAAGGGGAAAAAGGTAATTTTTAAGTGCTCTTAGTACTGCCTGTGGCGATTTGTTTTCTTCTTCCAATGGACAATGTGCTGAGCCCATTCAAGCACCTGAACTTTATGTTTAAGTAACAAGTATGTTGGATTTGTGGAAGCCACAAGGTAAAAAAACCCAATAGAAATTATAATGATCCACCCTTAAGGAGAAGGAGGAGAAGGAAGCACCTAAGATTTTGCTCAATGAGCAAAAGGAGTGACAAAAGTCAGAGGGTCCACTAGAGGTCAGAAAGTTTTATTAGTCATTTACACACTTGGCCTGGGCTTTGTGGGGAGTACCTTTTTGGGGATAGGTTTCTCCACCCCAAAGGTAGATTCTTGCCCTCTATGTAAATTAATTATCATGAGCAGTCTGTTGTTTCAGGCCTTTCTGGAAATGGGTTGGAGGGCTTTGGGGTTCTAAATCCTACCCTATAGTCCATCCCCACTTCTGCTCCACATTCCTGTGCTTGCACTGTGCTGTGTTGTGGTTCTTTCTCACAGACAAGTGAATCCCTGCCGGGCCCTCTGCTCCAGTCAAATCTTCTTTCTCATGGTGTGTCCATACCAATAGCCCTTGGTTATCACCAGCAGTTTGTGTGTGTTACTGCCAGCAGTCCCTGGTTGGCTCCAGAGCCATGTGGTTGTCAGTGTTTGAGACATGCACATTAGCCCCATGTCTTCTGGGAATCCAGCTCCAAGGGCCTCACTTTGGACCACTGTTTATAGGGTCACAAGAGAGCTTTAGTGACAGTAATTTTCCATCCTGGCTGCAATTTGAGTTGGTAACTTTCTCTGAAGCTTCAGTAACAATAATACTATTCCACTTGGGTTGTCAGAGGCAAGAAAAAAGTTTCCGAGGCTGTTTGTTATAAAACAAGCTCATTAGATACTGTTAGTTCCTGGGAGCAGACAGTGTTTCTGATGAGCCTCAAGAGGGGCTTAGTCCACGGCAATTGGTTCAGGCTGAGGCCTAGTGAATGTTTCTGAGATCACAGTGTGGCCTGGATGCTCCATTACAATTCACCCCATAACTGAAGGCAGCTTCCCTGGGCCTCTAGAGTTTGCAACTATTGTTATTCCTTGGGTAAGTTCCAGATAAATAAGAATGAATTAAACTCTCATAATACCTCATGGCATTGTGCTGAGCTTGAAGCCAAGAGTAAATAATTTATAGATGCCTATATATAAGCATATATGTGTGTATGCCTGTTATAGCTATATAGACTATAGGTACTGGTAAAATAACTTGTATGTTGTCTTACATGTCACAAGACAATATGCATATAAACCAATACATTAAGTCTGGGAAATAACTGTATATGTTTACTCTTGTAACAGAGCTAAACCACATTAGTCTTGTCACAGTTTTAATCTATTAGCTACTATTCTTTCTCACGCTTTTTGAAATTTTTCTATTGGTTGAACTCCTATACTTTTACTTGTATTTAAAATGTTAATATTTTGTTTCCAAAACAAATTATTTCTAGAAGTGTAATATCTGTAAGAAAAAGGGAGCTTCAATTGGATGTGTAGCTCCTAAATGCAAACGAAGTTACCATTTTCCTTGTGGGATACAAAGGGAATGCATTTTCCAGTTTATGGAAGACTTCAGGTGAGTTTTGGGGCTTTGTTGTTTTTCCATTTTCAATTTGTTATATTTATACAGGAGGTGACTTGGGTTTCTTTCATGGCTTGTTATTGGATAGGCTGATAGTTGCAAATGATATCAGATTATCTAGGAAACAAATACCTGATTTGTGGTAGATGTGAAAGTCAAACAGTTACATTGTGTACCTAATATTTATAAACTCAATTCTCAACACTTTTAAATACATGACTTTATGCTTATACAAGTAGTTGTTTATTAAACTGAGCAGTAAATTCTGAACTCTGAAATAAACTGCATAATGGTCCATTTGGGTTTTTTGTTTGCCTGTCTCCTGTGCCTTTGTTGAAATGGCAGAGCTTGGCTACCTGCATCTCTCAACAGTCAAAACACAGTGTCTGCGATTTTGTTGTGTTTCCAAGTTTATTAGAGATGGACTGCAGGGGAAATAGGCTTAATATCAAATGCTAAAAAATGTTTTATTTTCTTTTACTGTCATCTGTCTAGCATCTTGGCTGTAGTCAAAATACTCTTGAGTGCATTATCCTTCTTGTTGTGAGCTGAGTTTGTAGGGTGGATGGATTGAAGTCTGACAGGCACTTAATACAAAACAACTTGCATTACCTCAAGTACTTGTAAAGATGAGGCATTTTTAGAAAGGTTTGTTCTAGAGCTGCATTTCTTGGATGTCATGGTATGGAATATCCCTTAGGACAGTAGGGATTAGCCATTCCAACTGTCTCACCTCCCAGTTCCTTGAGCGTCCCTAGCCTGCTCACTGGTGAGGAGGGATGAGAAACAGAAAAGGTCTGGACTCTGTTCCAGATCTGCTGGGCAGTAGCTAAAACATCCCTGTGTTATCAACACTGATTTCCTCCCAAAGCCCAAACATCACCATACAAGCTACTATTAAGAAATTTAACTCTAGCTTAGCCAAAAACAGTATGTCTGCATTTTTAGCTTTTTGCATAGCACTTACTCATGAAAAATGGATTAATGAATTAATTTTGCTGTCTTCAAATTTTATGAAGAGGGTTCTTAAAATGTTGTTTTGTTAACAGAACCGTAAAATTATTCTTTTTAGATCTTACTGTTGGGAACATAGACCAGTCCAAGAGTTTATGGATAAAGAACCTAGAGGAGCTTCACAGTGCACAATATGCCTGGATTTGGTTGAACATCTTCCAGTGTACACTGTATTGAAAAGTCCTTGCTGTAAAAATGCTTGGTTTCATCGAGAATGCTTGCAGGTAATACAGGTTCTCCCTTTCAGTCTTTTTGCATCCATGGAGATCACATTTCTGTTTAAAAATAATGGAACAATTGCTTACTGGTAAGTGTAGGTAGTAGGTATGAAGTATACTAGGTTTGAAGAGCAGTGCTGAAATTGCTTTATGCACACAAAAGGATTTTGAGGTTTTAATGCTATTAATTTTTCTCCCCCTGTGGCCCCTCCAAGTTTCTGCATGTATGATACATATTTCATGCCTTTGCTACTTTTAGGAACTGAAGTTCAACTAGTTTCTTGCAAATCATTATATGCAGAATCTGAGTGCTAAAAATGTAATTCATCCATCATTAGTTCTCTTTGGCTAAATCCAAGATGAGAAAAAATTACCACATTATTTCTGTAAACTTACACGGGATCTGGAAAGATTGACTGAAAAGGATGGTGCTTTCGTTGATGAATCTTATTCTGGCATATGAGCTCTTTCCTTAAAGGAAGAGAAAATCCTTGCCATTTGCTTTAATGTCAAGTGACATCGTAATTGATGCCAGCTTTAACACCCATGTCGGGATGGTATTCATGAATGTAATATGTCTGAATATTAAGACCTAATTTATTGTAATATTAAGGATGGTAGTAATTCAATAATTGGTCTGGTTTCTTTGTTGTGTTTTTTTTCTTGGCACAGTATCAAGCTTTGAGTGCTGGGATATTTTTCTTTAGGTGCACAGTATGTAATAACAAGGACAAATTTCAAAAAGAAATGTTGAGAATGGGCATACACATTCCAGAAAGGTAAGTAATTTTGATTTTTTGATTACTCTTCTATGAAAACTTTGATAGGCTGTTATAAACATTTATTTTATTCTACAGAACTTGAGCTATTAATATGTGAAACGTTGGTTCTACCTTTAGTTGTAGAATTGTTCATTTTGGTAAGGAGTAGCCTGTTTCCTTTTAGATATGCATAAAAATTGGCAAGGTGAAATTAGTTCTATCAAGCACAAAACAGAAAGCTCTCAAGTCACTTTTAATGACATGATTCAACTTAAATTCTAAACCAAATTAGAAGATAAAAGCACTTGTTAAATACAATAATTTTTCCTTAACGTAGAGATCACTAAGAAGTGTATCTTCTGTGTCAAAGTTTAATTATCTGAATTTCTGTCAAGACAGAATTGTAATTGGCTGATTACTCAGCCATACAGCTCCTATCTTCTGCCAAGGGATTGCAAAGGTTATATTAGTAAAATATCTGCTTCCAAAATTCCAAGCTGTTTTTCCTGTTTCTATCACCTGATGAGGCTCAAAATACAACAGAAAGAGATCAGAACAATGTTTCTTTGCTAGAAGTGTTATTCCTTAATAACTACTAATCTCTTCAGAGAGCACCATCAATTCCCTTTTGAGAGAGAAGCTTAAGATTCTGGAGAGGAGGAAGAGTCAAAATAATTTATGAACTTCACTGTACTGGCCTGGAACATTCTGAGTTACCATTCATGAAACCAGTTTCAGTTGTAACTCATGTAGGCTGCCTAAACAAATATCCTTGTTTTCTGTGAGAGAAAAAAGGGATGGAGACAGAGCAAATGTGCTGTGTCACTAAGTCATACGAAAAATAATAAATACTTGAAATCAAAGTAACTATGCAAGAAAAAGTATGTGTTTTATAGTATTATTTTAGTTACTAGACTTCCCCCCTTCCCCCTCTCAGTTACCTAGAAACCCTGTCTGTTACCTAGAAAATTACATCATTGAAATATATTCATATGTTTATTGCATATATCTTTTTCAAAATACAGGGCAACACATTAAACCAATCAGAAATAAAGTTCTAATATCCAATCTTCTGCCTTGTTTACAGAGATGCATCTTGGGAACTTGAAGAAAATGCATATCAAGACTTACTGCATTATTATCAACACTGTGATGTTAAAAGGTGTCTCTGCAAGAAAGGAAGAGACTATAATGAACCTGATAGGTATGATACTTTAGCAGGAAAGTATAACTTGGGATAGAATATGTTTTTTGACATATTTTTCATTGTTGTTATTTATAATTTTTATTTACGTACATGTTTTGGTATTTTTCGGCATCATGTTTTAATGTCAAGCCAACACACCGTCTAGATAGTGTATTTGTTTTACTCAATATAATCATAGTTCAATACTAAATTTCTCAAACTTGATCTGGTTATAAAAGCCATGAAAACTAAATTTAAGGGATTATCAGTTACTTTGTCCTCATTTTATAAAGGCTGAAGTAGAATTTGTGCATCAACACAGCATGTACCTAAATTAATGTTTTGTGTGTATCATTCAGAGTTTAATTCAGCAATTTATTAAGTGTTAAAATACTTATAGCCTTTACAAGAAGTTATTGTTCAAGTAGTAGACTTAAGTCAGTAGTTTGAATGTTTCCCTAGAGAGCTCTCCTTTAAAAGAATTATTATTTGGAAAAGCTGACTGATGGATACCATAAAACACAGAGGAGTTTGCTGACTAGCAGGATGAGAAGAAAATAGTGCCTGCAATCTGTTGACTTCAGAACAGGGGAGTACTAATAGCCTCACTCAGTGCAAGGTGCTGGAACATGAATAGCGTTTTTTCCTGTTGCAGCGAGTTATGAGTACCTCTTGTGTGAAAAAAGTCTCGATTAGAATCAGTTCTGCCAGACTGATAAAATTACGCTTTATTGGTTTAGTGTCAGGATTGCACTTATGATTAGTCTTTGTTTTAACTAGCCTCATTCTTCTGTCTAATTCTAAACAACTACATTTTTCCTTTTAGTAAATGGGAAATTCAGCGTTGCCAGTACTGTGGTTCTCGTGGGACTCATTTGGCCTGTTCATCTCTGAAGTCATGGGAGCAAAACTGGGAGTGCATGGAATGCAGAAGTATCTTTGAAAAATCAGGTGAAGTTATGGATGTGACAGTGATTTTATAAATTATAACTTCAGGTTATATAAGCATACTTTGCAACTAGAAAATTCATTAAATTAATATAATTATTATAATAATTATATATATATATATAATAAATCCCTGTAATCCTACAGGGAAGTACAGCAAACGGAAAAAGCGTTCTTTGGCTGCCTCTGAAAATTCAAATGGAACACCTTGTTTGCTGGAAGAGCCACCTCCAAAGTCCCCTCGGCAGTCATCTGGGTCTCCACGCAGTTTTCTACTCCAGTGTGTAATTTTCTGTTTTCTCAATGAAATTGATCATTGCCACAAGATAATACTTTAATGTGAGGAAATGATGGTTTATTCCATAGGAGGAACTTACATTAAATTGCAAATCAAATCAAATTAGAATAAAAAAAATTAGTGATTGACAGTTTCTGAGTGAGCCATGAACTCTGTAAATTTGCAATAGTTTTTTGGATTTGGTGGCATGTAAACCATTTTTTAGTTTGGTGAAGATAGATCCTTGTTAAAGAATTTTAACAATTTAGTGGTAACTTAAAGCTTTCCCATTTGTATATTCTTAAGTTTGCTTATTGGTATTTTTTCCATTTTAGTAGTGTTCTAGAAGTCTGACTTAAAAGATAGATGTTCATAATAATGTTTTCCTCTGCTGTAATAAAAACTTTTCAAGTTGGTAAAAACTAGTAGTTTTACTTACTGTGTCAGTCAGGGCTTTCATCTGATGTATGAGATGCAACTAAAAACACACTCTAATTAGTCCGCAATGTAATTAAATACAGAATCGTTATTTTGAAAATTGCAGTTCAGGCACTGGTGGACTTCGTGGAAATGGAGATACAAATGAGATTCAGCACTGATTTAGGGGGAAACTATACTGCTACCTTGAAATGGGAAGTGTTCATGCATTCTTCAGTTGTATCTTCTTAAAATACTGTTTTGGCTTCTAGATCACCAAAGATAATGTGCCAGAGCTTGTCACCCTGCTCACACCTAGAACAGCCAGCATCCAACAGAGTGACAGTGTCCCCATCTCCAGTGTTGTCAAACTGGAACTGGTCCCTGAGGCACAAGTATTTCTTCTATTTTTCTTATTTTGAAGAGTAATCTAGCACATGGCTTTTTACTATATTTCCTACAGACTGTGTGTGTGGTTTTGTGTATATACAGTATCTATACGTATCTGTGTGTATATACAGTATCCATATATATTTCTCTGTGTGAATCTATACAATATGCATATATATTTGCGTGTGTATATTTATATAGTCAGTCAAAAATGAGATTAGTTTACACTTAAAATCAAGTCATAGCTTGAGAAAGACTTCTGCTGTTTATAAATGCTAGAGGGGTGTGAGGGGAAAAGAATGAAACCTACAGAGAGTTTTTAGGTTTGGTGGTAAGAGGATCAAAATCCAGAAATGCATATTTGTCCTTACTGATCCATGGCTAAACATTCTTTAGAAAATAGGGAATAAAAATTCTGATTGCTTTCTTCTAATTAGACAGGTCCTAAATTTTTAGTGTTTTTGTATTTGTACCATATGAATAGTTCATGACTGTACTAAAGTCAGTGCTAAAACAACATGTTTTAATATAGAATATTCAGTTTGAGGACAAAATTCATTATCTTCTTGTGAGTAGTTAATTTATGGATTCTACCTTATGTGCTAAAAATTCTGATGGGCGAATAAGGTAATTCTAGTAAATATGGTATTTGAGATAGTTTTGGTTGGAAGCTCATAAAGAAAACATCTTGTTTTTTTAATGAGAATTTTCTTCCCACTCAAATATACTTTTTTATTATAGTGATGATTATTATAATTTGGTTGCAAAATATCTGTAAGGCAAATTTATAAACTTCAGTTTCTTACTTGTTTCACTCTGTAAATGTCAGCTCGTGTGATAATTGTTTCCTACTGTGTTGGAGTCACTGAATTAAGAAAATCACTGTTTGATTTATGCCACGGTAATTATTTCTACCTCCTTTTTTCTGTTCTTAGAGGTATTCTAAAACTTGCCCCACTATAGTGTTTAAATTTTTTAAATATATACTAAATGTTTTATTGCTATAACTCAGGCAATACCTGAATGTGCCACAGTGTTTAAAGAAGTGTTCTTCTTAATAGACTATTTTTTGTGTAACTTTTGTTAATTACAAATCATAGATTTAATCTGAGAATACATGCAATTTTCTTGTAGGTATTTAAGACAGCAAAGAAAGGAAGTTTGTAATATACTGAAGGAGTTAAAGTTACAAGTTCAAACAAAAACAACAAGACTTAACATCAATGCAGAAAATATTTGGAGTAGTGCTTTAAAAGGATTTAGACAGCGCATCTTCAGTCCTACAAACACTATTGAAGTAAATTTCTCAAACTGCAAAAATAGATCGAAGACAAATACTTCTTCTGCATCAAAACATCATTTCTTCCAAGTATTAATGCTTCACCTTCAGAATTCATCATTATTTGAGGGCTCTTTTGGAAAGAACTTGTCCCTTGATTTTCAAGGTAATTAGTTGCTTTGTTCAAAAGTAAATTGAGACGTGTATAACTTAAAATATTTTTAAATTTTCAGCCAGTATGAGTGTCAGTTCACAAGTATAGTCCTGAAGGATAAAAATCGGGGATTGATTTTTTTATTTTTTCAATTCTAAAGAGGGATGGTGTGTGGATTTGTCATTTTAAAAATTTAGGTTGGTTGGAAAAGTCGACTACAACCATGGTAAAACAGCATAAAACTGGACTTGGAACTTTTTAGTTACTGTATTTGTTTTCTTTAATTTCTTTCTTCCTGACTCACTCTCTCTGCTAATTATTTTCCTTTCCTCAAATTTTAGAGCATTATTTCTCATAGTATGCTTCCAAAAGACGCCAAGTTAGCTTGTTTGAGTTCTTACACTTCAGAATTAAGTATGAGTTCAGTGTAAAGTGGAAGTTACATCTCCCAATCCTTGATAGTGGCTGCAGAGCTGGTGTAAAAGAATGTGGTACTCCTATGTAAAAATATGGTCTTACAGTTTGAACTGTCAAAAGATAACAAAAGTCATTAAGAAAAAACAGCACTATGACATTTTCTATTAAAAAATGATGATCAGAAATAATCTCTATGCATCTAAATAATCATACTTTTATATTTGCAGCTTTAAAAGAAAATCTTTATTTTGAAGCTGGTAAAATGATTGCTGTTTCTCTGGTTCATGGTGGTCCACCTCCCGGTTTCTTTTCCAAAACACTGTTCAAATGTCTTGTCTATGGTCCAAAGAATGTGAAGCCAGCTTTGGAAGATGTTGCTGATGTTGATGTATCACAAACAATAAAAACGGTAATATTCAATAAGTTTCTTTTTATTTCTTGCTCAAGACTATATTTGGAGATAGAGAAGGACTTACTGAATATAAATTTTGTTGAAATTAAAAAGTATATTTTTCACATTATGTATACACACATGTAGTAAACAAGTGTCTAACTTATGTTTTTATGCAGATAAAATATGCAAACAGTCTGTCCAGCCTACAGTCTACACTACAGGACTGCTGTGAATTCCTCACTGCTGCTGGCTGTTTAAGACCTGTAACAGCTTTGTGTGATAAGAACGTGCTGGTGAATGATATACTGATCTATCATGTAATCAAGAGAATTACTTTACCCCTAGAAAGGTTTGTTTTGCTTGAGTTTTTGAACTTCTTGATTCTTCTCCTCTTCACTGCAGCTCTAAATAATATGTTGCTAAAACTAACTTTCAGGTATTCTTACTTCTTCTTCATTTAAACCACTGAAATGTACTGTCATTTTCAGTTGATTAAGTAGAAATGTTAACCAAGTAGTTAAACTTAAAAACTTATTTCTCTACATATCTGCTCTGACTTCTCCTTGGTCACATTATATTCCCTTTTCAACCTTATGAAGAAGGCAGATTCACAGTTTTTAAGCTACAGCATCATGAAGACCTTTGCACTGTAAAATTTCTCTAGCTTATGTTCAATTCTAATTCAGAATTGCTTGAATTTAGAATCTTTGTTTTAGAAATGTTTAACATATGTTTAGAATTCAAATGAGTTCTCTAGAGTTCTAATTAGGGAGTTTGTGTGTGCTATTAGGAGTGCAATATTGTCAGCAAGTGTAAGTTGGCCTGCTTAGAACATAAGCATTGCATTGATGTTTCTGTGAGGTAGTGATGACCTCATTAGCTGGAAAAGTTGCGGCTCTTGAGTGTTCTTTGATTGGTCTCTAGCCTTACTTCCAATTCACATTCTTCATCTGCTCAGTAAAAAATTGTTGGATGCTAATTTTTCCAACAAGCATAGCCTGATTTAAATTTCACATATAGTATTACCTCTGACAAATTTGATTACTCTGTCTCAAAGAGCTATGAAAACTGATTCTTAGTGTGAGGATTTTTTTAAATGAAGGTCAGAAGAATTTAATCGTTCAATTTAAGGCCCTCTGGCATGTTTGAACAGTCTATCATATTTTGAAATTTGTGAGTTAAAAAGTAAAACATAATAATTAGTGCATTTAAACAAATGCACTAATTCAAACACTTAAACATTAAGTTAACTTGAAACACCATGAGGTAGTGGAGTTTTGAGCATTTGAGAGATGGGCTTAAGGTGGGCATAAGTGAGTAGAACAAGAAATTACTTGTCATTATAAAGGACTGAGAATAACTGGAGAGTTGGTTATTTTAGCTGTTAAATGTTCTATGCCACTGAGCACCACTGAAAAGAGCCTGTCTCTGATCTCCTATTCTCTTCAGATATTTCTACATGTTGAGATTCCACCTGAACCTTCTCTTCTCTAGGCCTAAGAGTCCCAGCTCTCTGAGCCTCTCCTCAAAGGGTTATGCTGTAGTCCCTTAATCTTCCTAGTCACCCTTTGCCAGAACCTGGCACTGCACACAGCACTTAAATTGTGGCCTTACTAATGCTAAGCAGAGGGAAAAGACCTCCTCCCTTGAGCTCCTGGCAACACAATTCCTAATACAGCCCAGGATGCTGCTGTCTGCATTTGTCACAGGCAGAAAACACAGCATATAAGCACTTGCAAACTTAAAAAGCCAAGCAAAGGCTATCTTTTAAGACAACTCATTTTGTCTATGGCCAAGGAATTTAAGCTGTTTTCCAAAGAGCTATTTGTAAGAAAGAAATTGCTATGTTTTCTTATTAAAGTTAAAAGTATACTTTGTACATACAGTCAAGTACCAGGAAATAAGGTTATTTTCTATATATCACTGGTATTTCTTTCACCTCCCCAAAAAGCTCTACAGAAACATTTAGATTGTTAAAATGAGAGTTAAATGCATTTCCCAAGATAAAAGATTTAGAGACTGGAGATGGGGAAGATTTATTATATCCCATCTTGCAGCTTTATAAAATGCAGAGTTCTGATGCATGGTCACTCTTTTTTCTGATGCATGGTCACTCTTTTTTATCTCCCTCTTCTAGTTTTAGGCAGGGTTTGAAAACACTTGGTGTTCTGGAGAAAATGCAAAAGCACCCAGATGTGTTCTGTAGCATATTCTGCTACAAACCCGAAAGACTTTCAGCGGAAATTGTTTACAATCTCTTTACAATCCATTCCTCATCAGATGTAAATAAAGTTGAAGGTGCTGATTTTTGGATGGGCTATCTGCAAGATGTGGAAAGTAAGTTTTGGTTTGTTTTTTTTTTGTTTGGTTGGTTTTTTTTTGTGGTTTGGTTTTTTAAAGGAAAAAATCCTCCCCTTCCCTGTCCAGGTTATTCAGTTGCTGGTATACATACAGAATTTGATTTTTAGATTTCAGTGATGTAAATAAATCAAGGTTTTGTAATCACTATCAGTTCCTAATTGTTCCGTCTTCCCCCTTTTCTTACTAATTAAAATTTCTGAAACTGTTGCCCAGACCTTTAGAGTGATAAATATCAGAAAGATTGTCTCTATGATTCCTGTGAATTAAAATATGAAAATCCAACACACAACCTAAGTGATACAGAAAAATCCTTTATTAGATAGATTGTCTGAAGTCTTAAAGACCTCTATTTTCTATCTTTTGCTTGAAGAAGAGATTTTTGTATTCACTTAAGACTTTTCAGAACTAACTGAAATGGGATTTTCTTGCTAAACTTTTTCTTAGGTAGCTGTATAACTGCATATTTATTCAGCATATTGATTTGATTTCATATGGGTTTTTTTTTTCCTCTTAGCACTTAACATGTTGGGTAATGGCTTATGTGTAATAGACAATCAGTGATAAAACTTAGTTCTTTTCTTTTAGGTGGTGACTCTGTAGTGACATTGGAGGATATTCTGCTCTTTGTAACAGGCTCCTCTTATATGCCAGCCATTGGTTTTGATCCTGAACCTACTATTAAATTTTTACGTATAAGGTATCCCATTGGAAACAGACTTCTTAATTGCTTAGAGCTTCCTAGAACAAAGACGTATCAGCAGTTCAAAAATAAAATGGAGCTCACCATCAGAAACACATTAAGAGTTGAAAGGGAGTAAGTATTTTTGCTATTAAACTAAACGCTGGAAACTTGAGTTTTCTGCAGGAACATCTGCTTTCAGTTCGCTACTGTATTTTTGGACAACATGCTTTTAGTATTTTCTGACCTTTCCTCCAAAATTATGCCAGAAGTTGTAATGTTATGAGAAGGAAAACAGATTTCAAATTAAAAAAAACCTTTTATCTCCTGAATAATTTTCCTTTTGAAGTTGACCTTAAGAGTCCTACATCTCTTGCAGAAGTAGTTTAAGTGTCAGCTTCTGCTGTAGACAGGTATGAAATGTTACCGCACTCTGTAACAGGTAAGTATGTGGATTGTATCAAATACTTAGGTAACTTATTTGTCAAAAACAAACCAAGTACATTTTGAAGATAATTGCTGTAGAGCGTTGTCTTGCATAAAACTGTGATGCAGTTCTTCAGTTCTATGTATAGCTTTTCAGTAATTGTTTTGTATTGATTCATTTATGGTCTTATGGTTCATAAAAACCTAGGAAAATTAAAATACCTGTAGTTTTATGGTCATTGCGGCTAGTGCATTGAAGGTCTGGAGAAAACAGGTAAAATAATACAGTGTAAGAACAAAATTCCATTGAATTTGTGTCTCCGTTTTTAAACAAGATCTTTGACATTTGCGCATTTCTGCATTCTACTGTCATAGGTTAATTTTTAATTACTCCTAGAGCCAAAATAGTAAAAACCAGAAGGAAATCTTGAACATGCAACAATACCTGGTCTTTCAGAGTGAAATACAGGAGTTAGACTTAATGTTTTGCAGTATGAAAGAACAAAAGTTTGTTGCTGATTAGGACATATAAACTTGTCCTCCATTTAAGTATTTTCATTCAACCATGCACTAAAACTCTTCGTTAAACTAAAGGCAGTCTATCATCAAGCTTGTCTGGGCCTGATGCTTTTCTAGCTTTTATTCTAAATTCTTCCAGTTCAGTCATAGGCACATTCTGAGCACTGTATAAAATATATTTCAGTGCTGCAGTAATTTGTGCAAATGGCTGGGCCATTAAGCTGTAAAATATAAGTAGTGAAATTCCTATACAGCAACACTTTAATGTTACTTATGCTAAAACTATGACATTAAAAGGACATTTAAATACATTCTTTTTAAATGTATGCTGCCCTCTGTTTTGAAATTATACTATTTCCCTCTGTTAGTTTTGACTGTCTGTGCTATATGTCCTTAACATAAGCTGTGCTATACATGTGATTTAGATACAAATGTATCTGTATGTGTCTATATGTATGCACATTATTCAAAATACTGGAAAATAATTATATACTTTTTATTACTATAGATTGGTTTGAATTGAAAATATAAGCAGGATTGCTTTACATTTGAATTCTTTGGCAAGGAAGTACATCCACAATAATTATAAATGGATAGGTGCTTTGAAAAAATAATAGAAAGTCACAGGAAATCATTGCAAGTCTTAGACCAGACATTTTTCATTACTAATGCCTAAAACAATCTAATCTCATCATTCTTGTCATTATATATTTAAGAATGTTAGAAATTAAGACAAGATTTACAGTGGTTTTTGCTTGTTGGCCAAAAGCATATTCAAGTCTCTTTTAAAAGAAACGTATCATCTCTTGGAGATTGTAATTTGGCTTGTTTATATACTAAGCATTTTCTTAGTGTCTTCTCCAATAATAATCTGTGTTTCTGATCTTTGCATAATTTTTGACTCTCATTCTGTCAATAAATTCTTTGTATTCTTAGCCTTCCCAATGGTCTGTTACCATTACAGGGAGAGTGGTTTGGCACAAAATTGTTTACATAATGAGGATTCATGTTTTATGTTTGTATTTTTCAAATATAATAACTTTCCTGCAAATATCATATTATACTTTAAAAATGAGTGCAGTATTTGTTTTTCTTGCCTAGCTAATAATAAATATGTTCTCTAATGTTACTCTTCCATATGAGAAGTATAGATTTTACACAAGTTGCAAGCAGAGTGTAATTTTAAAGGATGAGGACTTTTGGTACCTGCAGTGGCACGAGAAATTGTTCAGAACCTGGAACTGCATAATAATAAATAAACAACATTTTAAAACCTTCAATGGGGAAAGGAATAATAAAACAATGTGAACATAAGGCTTCAAAACATACCTGAGATTACAAAAATAGAGTTCACACCTTTTATTGCTTATGACTTTCGAACTCAGGGGTTAAAAGACTTCTATATAAAAAGGCAGAACTAACCTATATGCCAGGTGTAAAAAATGTCAACTTTAAAACAATCTGCTGTACAGTGCTATATCCAAACCCTGAATTTGTAAAATCAGTAAAAACATAGTATGTAATATTGCTTGAAAGGGTTTTTCTTGCACAGATTTTGTTCCCATTGTCTAATACTGACATGTACCCATTCAGGACAAGTTGTCTTTCCCTTTTCTATTGATTTCATCAGCTCTATCTAGACACTCCAATATAATACTTCATATATTCAAGTTGTATTCCTGAATGCTGCTATGGAAAGGAATTTCCTAATTTTCAGCTTTTATATAGACCAGTCATAAATTTATTTGAACTGTTCATTAGAATTCCATTGAGTAAGTTAACTTCCAAACACAGAATTGTCTCCCTTGTCTTGTACGAACAATTTATATAGTAGCTATAAGAACCCTAGGTTTTTTATTGTTGTGGCAGATCACTAAAGTGCAATATTATGGGGTAGTTTTCATTTTACCTAAACATAGCCTGAGGCACACCTTGAAATTAGGGAGGCTACTTACTTTCAGTATTTCTGTAACACAGGAAGAATAATTGTGTATGGATCAGTGTATTAAATATATTCTTATGGACGCTGCGTCTTTTATAAGATTTGTCAGTGCCATGAAAGAACTATTGCAGTCCTTTTTGTGTTTGGCCAAAGAACTTCACCCCGCAGTGTCTGCATCAAACCCTTCGTTTCCATCTGGAATTAGCACATCAAATAAGCTATTTGTTTTCTAGAGTGATAATTTTCTACTAAAGGGTAATATATTAGTATCAGTGGGTTTAGTATGGTCTCCTTAACAATGTAGATAGAATTAAAAAAAACACCATCGAGTATTTTAGCTGTATGTTTGAAAAACCAAGGATTAAGAAATCTGTGACTGGCTTTTTTACCCATTCAGAGGATGCTTACCAGAAAAAGCTGTTAGGCTTTTTAACTGAACGAAGAGTGAAATATAGTCCAAAGGAGAAAAAATTCCTTCGTACTACAAATCTAAACCATTGTGTGCTGCACCGTTGATTATTTTCATTAAGATGTTTTGTCCTGGAATTTGAAAACATGAGAATTTTGAATTAATTCACAGTCACATTCTGTATATGCAAAAAAATCTAATTTAAATAGAATTGTAACATAGAAGCCTACAAAATATGCCTTTCAAGTATATTTTGAATCTGTTTTATATGGTAAAACATTTTAAAGCTCATACTTTTCTGTTTCTTACCTAAGGGAATATCTAATAGGAAAAAAGAAAAATAGAAATGCAAAAACTTTTGAGATGTCAAATCATGTATACAGAAAATCATTTTCAAATTGTTAATGTTTGTAAAAAAACTATACTCTAACCCTCTGATTTTTTGTATTGCACAAACAATGTTACTTGTAAAGTTATGGTATTTAGAATGTTATGCAATACACTGTAATTTTGTAAATTTTTTTAGCTCTAACTTGAACTCTGCAGGATCAGTGCCTAAACTCTGTTTTATCTTCAAGCAATGTTTTGTAGCATCAGTGTTGAAATAATCAGTAATTGATGGAAATACTGTGTATATGTCCAAAGTGCAATAAAAGGTTAAATATGTAGCTTCCATGTTTCTATTTTGTTGATTTATTGACTTTAGCTCTAGCAGTGTTATCACTATTTTCTGTAGTTTCATTTGTGTACCTGTAGATTTACACGAAGGTGTATATGGCACGTTTATCCATGGTATCCAAAGCTGAGCTGGCGCAAGGCGGCTCATTCCCGGTGGGATTGCTGTAGGGGCATGAAGGCAAGGGGCCTGCGGGCATACGCGATGTGAGGCACAGGGAAGGAAACGCGTAACTATATTCCATTTTGGTAACTCACTAAAACTCCATGACTTTATTTCCAGCTAGATCCTTGGTTTTGAAACATCAGTCCTTCCATTTAGTTATGAGGTGGTCGTATCAAAACTGTTTCAGTTATTTCTTCTTGAAACTTCAGTCCGAGAGTATAACCTACCACCTACTCGCCAGGAAAGCGGTGCCAAAGGCCGTCCCCGGCCCTGCGCTCAGGCGGGCACAGCACGGGCCTGTGTTTTCCATCGTCAGCGGGCGCTCCTGCCTGGCCGCCGCGGAGCCGGGCCCGCCCCCGGCCCGGGGCTCGCCACGTGTCGCGGCGGCTGCGCAGGCGGCGGCGGGGCGGGGCGGCGCGGCCGGGCCGGCGGCGCGGGAAGATGGCGGCCGGGATCCGGGAGAAGCAGACAGGTGAGCGCCCGCCCGCGGTCCCGGCGCTCGGGCTGGGGAGCGGGGCCGGCCGCGCGCCGCCGCCGCCGCGCCTGCCTCTGTCCCGCGGGGCGAGCTGCGGGCGCCGCCGCGCCTCCGCCGCGCATTCGCGCCCTCTCACCCGGCTTGGGTCTCCCGGCAACGGGGTGGCGGCCCCTCTACCGCCTTGCCCTCGCCTCCGGGGCGGCGGGGCTCCGGAGCCTCGGGCCGCAGGTCTCGCAGAGGGACCCCGGCCCCGCTTGGGCCCCAGGCCCCGGGGACGTGGCCGTAGGTGCCGCCGAGGTGTGGAAGGCGCTCCCGGGGCGGGACTTGGCCGGGCCCGGGCCGTGAGCGGTGCCTTCTCCCGCGGCCGTGGGAGCGCAGCCTCCGTTTCGGTTTCTTTCTGTCCGTGGGAAAGATCGACGGGAAATAGCGTTTAATGGTGCAAAAATAAAGTTGCTGTTGTCATGTTCTTGTTAAGACAATACAGGGGTATCCATGTCTGTACCGACCCTCAAGAAATTGGGGTACGATAATAACAACTAAACTAATTGTGCATGAGGATTTCTGTGAGTAAAGGGTTTGTTAGTTCAGTCCCTTCTTAGACGTTGCTGAAAATCCTTATTTGATTCTTCTCTGCCTTGATGCTGTTTCATAAAGCCTTGGACATATTCCTAAAGCACAGGGAATGTCAGCTCCCTAGTCCTCTACTTCCCTTATTTGCCAAAGTTGTAGTCAGTAGTTAAGCTGTAATCATAACACTTTCTCCTTGACAGCTGCAGTGTCTTTGGTGGTATAGAGGATTCTGGATGCATTTGGTTAGCACGAAATGTTTCAAATCATCTACCTAAAAATCTCAGTCACAGCCTCTGTGGATCTTAAATATTTTACCAGTATGCTTAATTTTTTGGTACCAGTCTACTTTTTTGTAATCTCATTCCTCTGCCATCTACCATTGATAGTGCTATTTGATGTTCTTCTGAAGTCTTTGCTTGTCTTCTCTTTGCTATCTTTCTAATAAAGCCTATTTTCTTTGAGCTTATATTCTGTACAGCTTTATTCTTTTCTGTTCTGTTTCACTGTGTTCATAGGGTGGTGGGGGTTGCAAGGGACCTTGAAGATCATCTCATTCTAACTCCCTGTCTGCTATGGCCAGGAACACCTTTCACTAGGTTGCTTAAAGCCCCATCCAGCCTGGCCTTGAACACTTCCAGGTATGGAATATCCACAGCCTCGCTGTACAAGCAGTTCCAGAGCCTCATGACCCTCATAGGGAAGAATTTTTACTTTTTATCTCATCTAAACCTACTGTCTCCATTTAAGGCCATTCCCCCTTGTCCTGTCACTACATGCTGTTGTGAAAGGTCCCTCTCCAGGATTCTTCTAACCCAGTTTAGGTACTGGAAGGCACTGTAAGTTCTCCCTGGAGCCTTCTCTTCTCCAGGCTGAACAAACCCAACTCTCTCAGCCTTTCGTCATAGGAGAGGTACTCCAGCCCTCTGATCATCTTGGTGTTCTTCCTCTGGACTTAATCCAACAGGTTCGAGTTCTTCTTATGTTGGGCCCAGATGTGGGCACAGTACTCCAGGTGGGATCTCACCAGAGGTAAACAGAGGGGCAGAATCCCCTCTCTCATCCTGCTGGTCACGCTGCTTTGGATGCAGCCCAGAGTACAGTTGGCTTTCTGGGCTGCAAGTGCACATTGCTTCTCATGCACCAACACCCCCAAGTCCTCCTCAAGGTTGCTCTAAATCTGTTCTCTGTCCTGCCTGTATTTGTGCTTGGGATTGCCCCAACCTAGCTGCAGGAGCTTGCACTTGGCCTTGCTGAACTTCCTGAAGTTTACACAGGCCCGCATCTCAAGCCTGTCAAGGTGCCTCTGGATGACCTCCCTTCTCTCCATCTTATTGAGGAGGAATTTCTTCGTGGAAAGGGTTAAACATTGGAATAAACTGCCCATGGAGGTGGTAGAGCAACCATCCCTGGAGGTGTTTAGCTGGACATGGCACTTGGCGCTGTGGTCTGGTTGATAAGGTGGTGATCAGTCAAGGTTGGACTTACTGGTCCTGGAGGTCTTTTCCAGCCTGAATGATTCTGTGATTTTCTACACAGCTTGATGTCATTGGCAAACTTGTTGCAGGTGCACTCAGTCCCACTGTCCATGTCACCAGTTGTTGCTTGATTATTTCAGTCAGCCTTTACAACTAAATCCATGATATCTTCTGTTAAGGAGGTCTTTTCCAAGGAGCTAGATCCAACAACTAAAATGTACTCAGAAAAAAAGTTTCTTATCACTTAGTTATGGTCTTACCATGTATGTGCACCATCTGTTGTGACCTTTATCCTGGTTCATAACCAGGATTGGTTTCATAACAGAAGCATATCATTGTGCAAGTACAGTAAAAACCTGATCCTTGCCCCAGAGAACATTCAACATTAATGTAAATGAAATGACAATATGAATACAGAAAAGGAACTCGGGCACTTGCTGAATCTTGACATGATTGTCACAGCACGTTGCTCGTTTGATTACTCTTTCTTAGCAGAGAGCTTATGCCAGGTTTTACTTTAGATGTTAAACTCTGCAATGCAGCTGCTTCAGTTCCAGTAGTACCAAAGCACATAACCATACAGCTTTATATAAAATTGCTCATATGGCTAAAGATGTCACCAGCAGTGAGGGGCCAAAGAATCCAGGAGCAGCCTGTAATCAGTTTTCAGAGTTGCTTCATGGTGTTTAAAAAAGAAAAGAAAAAAGTATGAAGCAAGTGGAAGGCTGGAGCCCATCAAGACTCAGCACTCAATGCTAGCTTGGATTTTCCCACATTTGTGTTTCACTTCTGGTAGTGTTGTTGGAAAGGGCAGTTCACAGGAGGAAGCAGGGCATCAGAAACACTGCCTGGCCATGGAGAGATGATATAAGAAAAGACAAAGTTCTACTGAGGTTGAGCTGTGCAGCATGTATCTTGAGAAAGGAGAAGTGCTTCTGCTGCAACATTAGTAGCAAAAGTGTTAATTAAGAAGAGGTTGGATCTTTGCTAAATGGAGCTGGTCATTTAATGGTGATAGACACAGATAGGGGCTGAGGAAACCAGGGCTGCCTTTGCCTCAGTCTTCACCTACAGACACTTCCAGGCCTTAGTGTCACTTCGGAGTTAGTCACTGAGTGAATCCTTTTGGAAAATACTTCTCATCACATGAGGGAAAATGCATGCATGAATTTATGTATGGTAAATCATGCCTGACCAGCCTAATTGCCTTCAGTGATAAAATGACTGGGTTTGTAGGCAGCAGAACAGGAGTATTTAATTTACCTTGACTTCAGCAAAGCTTTTGGCACCATGGTGTTATCCCAAGTTAGGATGTCATGGACTAGATGGGATGAACAACTAACTACATTTAAAAAAAACTAGTTGGATGGTCAGGCTCAGAGGGTTTGTAATTAATCAGACATAATTACCTAGAGGCTGGTAAACAGCTAGAGCACTGCATGAGTGTATTCTGTGACCTCTCCTGTTGAAAATGTCTGTCAGTCACCTGGAGGGCATGTCAGAGTGTACTCTGATTAAGTGTGCAGGTGACAGTAAACTAGGGGGATCTCTTCTGCTTGAGGGTTGAGCTGCCATTTGGAGGCACCTAGATGGGCAAGAGGAATGGGGCTAGCAGAGATCTTATGAAATTTAATGATGACAAATTCCTGCCCTTCTAAAGGAAGAACCCCTTGCACATACAGGCAACAGTGTGGGGGGTTGCCATACTGGAGAGCAGCTCCGTAGAAAAGACCTACAGGGGGTTCCCAGTGGACCGTCAGCTGGAGGGAGTCAGCAGGGACTATCAAGGTGGCCAGAGGCTCTGGTGAGGCTCTAGCACTAAGGCTGTTCTGCCTGGAGTTTTCTCCAGGTGGCTTCAGGGTGGACCCTCACAGCAGCTCCCCAATACCTCATGGGCAGCACTGAGAAGATGGAACCAGGCCCCTTTGTGGTGTATGGCAGTAGGGTGAAGCACAACAGGCATAAATTGCATAACATGAACAAGATGTTCAAACCAGATGTAAGGAAAAGCTTTTTCTCCACAAGGACAGTCAGTGCCACAGGTTGCACAATGTGGTTGTGGCATCTCCATCCGTGGAGAGCTGACTGCATAAAGCTCTGAGCAGCCTGGCCTAGCCTTTGAGCTGAGCCTCCTTAGGCAGGAGATTGGACTAGAGGTCTTCCAAGGTCCTCTCCAGCCCGAGATGTCTTGTGATACTGTAGATCCCAGGAACTGCACTATATTCATTCAGCCAGAGTCAGAAGTTAATTGTTTCTACTGCTCTCCATTTATGAGCTAAGTGGTATCCATCACTCTAATTTCTGCAAGTTTTTCCTCTTTGCAAAACTCTGTGATGGTTTTCTTAGGAGTTTTAAGAGAATCGGCACTATAGCACGAATAGTCTTTTGCTGCTAGTCAAAGATGGGAGAGCAGCACATACTGTGTTTTTTAATCAGACAAATGAAGAAGATTCGTTACATAATAGATTTATAAATTAGAGGTAGGTAGAGCAATCTGCTTTGGTTTGTATGTGAAATGGAAAGTTAAATTAAAGTTCATTCATCTTTCAGAGAGTTTTCCTGCTACAAACTAAGGGGTGTTTTTGTATCCCTTAAGCCTGCAGTTTCTTCATATGAGTTCTCAAAATCTTTTAAACTGTGTATTGATTTTAGTCAGGCATAAAGGTATTTTTTGTTTGGTGTGTACAGTGTTGTTCCTGTGGGGTAGGAAAAGCAGATCGAGGAATAAAGCAAACTAGTTCCCACTGGACAGAATGCACCTTCTAGAAGATACTGGAATTAGTTTTTAAGGCAAACCTTGGTTTAGCACATAGCCTGTATAACTAAGGAGAATTAATGTTTTAGAACTGGCTCTCTTTGCCCTTTTGCTGTGTCCTCTGGAGTCCATAAATTCTAGCAGATGTGAGCCATTTGTCAGTCAGAGATACATAAAAGTGATGAAAATGTGATTTGTTATATTTATATTTTGTGATGGTTTTCCTTTCAAATTAAATGGATAATAAAATCCTGGTAAAGTCTTTAAGTCAGTGTTGTTGAAGTGTAAGAGAGTAAAGCATTCTTTGGCTTTATTTTCCAGTGGCTTTGAAACGTATGCTGAACTTCAATGTTCCTCCAGTTAAAAACAGCACAGGAGAACCAGTATGGAAGGTAAGAACTTTTGGAACTGGAACATGAGAATTTTACGGTGTTCAGAAAAGTTCAGATTTGCAGATTTTAACTAAATCAAAGTTCATCTTTCTTGTGTTATTAACTGGTACAAAATATTTTTTTTCTGTATTGTAAATACACAGAATTGAGTATCAGAACTGCTGAAAACTACCAGAGTCAGAAAGAAGCCCATACAAATGGAAGAACTATTGATAGCTTGAAGAATCTGAGCTCAGGATAGCTTTATTACCTTTAAAATGTAGGTCATGAGGAGTTTTTGCTACTACAAAGCATATATTCTGTCTCTTCATCCCTTGTCTTTTTTCTCTAATTCCTATTTTCTCTTCCTGATTTCCTCTTGTTTTCTCCCAAATGCAGTCAGGAAAACTCTGCACATACAATAACAAACTTCAAACAGCGAACTCTTGTTTGACAAGACACTTTTCATCAGATGGAAGTGATGGTTCTTTTTCCCCCTTTATCACTGAGTTTCCCTTGTTTTTTCTTTTCTATTTTATTTATTTGTAAGCACAAATGGAAGTCCATGACAAATTAATGATTTATTGTAAATTGGTAGATGTTCAGATGTTGAAGCTCTTTTGATGTTAGGGTAGTAGTTCCCTAAATCTGAATTCCTGTATCCACTGTATTCTACAGTATCCACTTTTTACTTTATAAGATGATGTGTGTCTGTTACAGGTTCTCATTTATGACAGATTTGGCCAAGATATCATCTCACCTTTGCTGTCAGTGAAAAGAGCTGAGGGGACATGGGGATCACTTTGCATCTGTAAGTTCTTTTAAAAAAATGGGAATTCTTTGTAAAAAGAACAATATTTAATATTCCCCAAAATAATTAACAAATCAGTGAAAAATCATTGCATAAATAACTGCTCGAATAAAAATTACTAACTTATTAGACTTGTTACTAAAATCAGATGCCATTATGCAGAATCAGGGAGTAGAGAGATCGTTCCAAACAATGTTCACTAGGATTTCTTGCTCAAACAGGAGGCCCTTGTTCAAAAATAAAAGTTATCCAGTAGGTATTATTTTGGTATTTGTCTCTACAAATCCTTTTGCAATCATATATATTACAATTGTATTGGCACAAACTGTTTCACGGGACTGTGTATGTTCTTTGCTTGTCTTTTTACATATAGATTTTACTTGTCTGCTGTCAAACATTTGAAATCTTTAGGTATGATTTTAAGAGATTTCTCATGTCTTTTTCCCCAGATTACATTTACCTAGTCCATTGTCATTTCTTAGCTGTGGTAATAGTCATGAAGAGACCTTCAAACATACGTGTATTTTTTTCCAAGTTTATTAACTTCTGCTAAGTGAAGGCTAGAAATGGAAGCAATTTTACTTGCTTACATATCAGCAGAAACATGAGAAAAAACATGTAAGCACCTTGTCTTCAAGTAGGAAAGGCGAGTTTGATAGAATTAATTATAGTTGTTTTTTTTACCACAGCAGCAGTTCACATATGAACTTTGTGGATGCATTATTTTAGCTTTCTCTGAATGGATAATTTGCTTTTGAACATTTGTAAAGCCTTTTCTCAAGCTTTGAATAAACTTTGAACACATCTATTAATATATTCAGCCAAAAAATACACAAATGTGATTTCTTTTCTTGCTAAAACTCTAGCTAAATATAGAAGGAAATTGTAGGAAATTTTCATTTGTCTGTACAAATAAGTAATTTCTTTAATTTTTTTAATTTTATACATATCAGAGAAAAACACATGGGAGATGTCTTTTTTCTTCCTGTCAGGCTTTTGCATTCAGATCGGGGATGCTATTCCAGATGTTCCAGCTGTTTACTTTGTAATGCCAACAGAAGAAAATATTGACAGAATGTGCCAGGTAACTTGCATCTGTAATGTTTCAAAAGAGCCCACACAACAATGTGTGTAAAGTAATCCTGCACTCACCAGAATGTGACTGTAACTACTAGCACCATATTTGTCAGAAAAGTACTACCCAAAATATTATTCTGCAGAACTTCAATTTCCCAATGAGTAGAAGGGTAAGCATGTTTCAGAGGGTGTTAGGGGAGTGAAAAGACAAGAGGCGGTGGGGTACAAATATTCCATTTAAGAAAAGCTATTTTTAATGAGGGTGGCCGAACACTGGAACAGATTGCCTGGAGAGTTTGTGGAGTCTCCATCCTTGGAAAGGTTTCAAAACCTGACTGGACACTATCCTGAGCCACCTGCACCATTTGATACTGCTTTGAGTGGGAAGATTTGATTAGGCTAACCTCAGTTTTTCACATTTCTGGTAAGGAGATGGATGGAGGGTTGACATCTTTGCCAAAGTAAGGAGAAGAGCAGAAGGTATTTTTTGGTCAGCAGTAAGGTGTGGAATAGTAATTGCTGCCTTTTGGCTTAAATGTCATTCCTGATTTTTTTGCAGTTCTGTGGTAGGTTGTTTATATCTGGATTATCTAATCAAAACACTGTGTGTAGAGTTGTTTGTACAGACAGCTAAGCACTTCTGAAGGTTTAGTTTGATTGTGGATAACTGTAACATTACATAGTAACAGTATGATTTCTTCTTTTGATTAGTCAGGAATGTATTAGTACTTATTCAGGAAAATTTTCCTTTCTTTTAGGATCTTCGAAACCAGCTTTATGAGTCTTACTATTTAAACTTCATTTCTGCCATTTCAAGAAGTAAACTGGAAGATATTGCAAATGCTGCTATAGGTGCTAATGCAGTAACTCAAGTGGCTAAGGTAAGAAAGTCCCCCAGACCCTAATATTAGCACCATTAAAGGTATAAGACTGCATTCTTATTTTCAGGCATACTGGGGAGAAAAACAGAACCTATAGTCATCCCAGTAATGCAGCTTAGTACCATGCTTCAGCTGTCAAAAGTCAAAGTGTTGTAAGACTTTTGGGCTAAATGATAGGAGGGGAAATACAGTGGTTTCAGAGGATTCCTGATCACATGAGCTGAATGAGTGCTTTCAGTGCATATATGTTTCTGTAGTATCTCCAAAATAAACAAAAAGAGCAGTAGGAGTGCAGTTCTCATTTGAAATAATATTTCATATGAACACACTTTTACTGAGTACCCTCCTGTACTTTTATGATTTAAAGGCATGGTGTTAGAGATTTACTTTTATTTTTTGTTGAATGGCTGCACCAAAGCCTTTAAATTACTAAGTAATACACTTAAATACATTCACTTTTTCTCACTCGTAAGTACTACTGGCATGAGAGAACGAACACGTTGTGAAATAAAATGAAACACTACTAGTAGTTTAAGCCTTAGGTCCTCAGCAGCAGGAAATTAGTATAGCAGTGTAAACTAACTTTCTTAAATCTGTTTTTCAGTTGTGATGTCTCATTAATAGTTTATGCTATAGAGGAGTTCAGTTTTTTTTCCTGAATGCACATGGTGTTACAGAAAAGTTAAAATTCATGAGCTGCAATGTCTTATTGTTCAGATATTGCCCTCTTTCTTCTCTCCTGCCTGAGAGCTCAGTGCTGATTATGTTGTAGTCCTTCATATTCATAAAAAGTGGATCTTGATATTGAAGTAATATTGAAATGTCCTCCACATGTGTTTTTTCAGTGATATTTGGCTGCTGAAACTTTGTGCACAGAAACAGTTGAAATTGGACAGTTCTGGCACTTTCCAGTGCTCTAATATTTTGGGTTAATCACTCAACACTTACATAGGCTTTTTAATTCATAAATCATATCTTGCATTTATTTTCTTAATAGACACTTCTGTAAAATGTAGCAGTAAATCACATACAGTTTTTTTTTATGCTTCACTCTGGATTATTCCGACCATTATTCCTTGTTTTCTAGGTGTTTGATCAATATCTTAATTTTATTACTTTAGAAGATGATATGTTTGTATTGTGTAACCAAAACAAAGAACTTGTTTCATACCGTGGTAAGTAGAATTTATTTAAAAATTATACAGGAATGTCTGAAGTTGAAATTTACTTTTGAAGTTGTACCTAATAACCAGCAATTACCTTATTTTGCTTTGATCTGCTCAGAATTCAGGATAATCTGTTAGATATGTAAAAGAAGCAGTTTTTAGATATTCATTTCAGCATCTTTTATTAAATGGTGATTGTGATACTGAAAATAGATACAAAGTGAAACTGTGGTATAGATATTTATGGATAATAACACTTTTTATGCAACAAATAACATTGGAAAAATTGCATATTGTTTTCACATGTAGTCACTGTGGGTGGGAAAGGGCATTCCAGACAGTAAGCAATACGGATTGCTTCTGCAAGCATGTCAGCTTCTTCATAAAGTTTCAGGGTTGCAAGTGAAGTCGGCCTCCTGGAACTCTTTTTATTTTTTCTCAAGACTTCTGTTCAACTTGGTTTGGAACCTTGCAGGAAAAGCAAGTGGCTGCCTTAGATCAGTTACTTTGGTGCTGTGGCAGCTCAAGTCAACATACGTACTAGTTGTCATAATTGTCCACATGATTTTCCTTCCTCCGTTGTGCTGATTTTATGTACACCTCTGACCCATTCAGTGTGCTGAATGTACAGAGAACCACCACTCCACCACTCCTGCCCCCTTACTCTCGATGTTATAGGGTATGTTGTCTGACTGCTTCTGCTGTAGTTCTACTCTTCCTCTCTTTTTACATCAGAACCAGTAATTTCAGAGCTGCAGGGTGTGTTTAATTGACTCATTCCTTTGAAAATACCAACTCATTTGTGTGATGTACGAATGCAATGAAAGGGGAAGAAGCACAAGTCAAGACAGTCCTCATTTTGCAGCAGCTCCTCATTGCTTTAATGTAGTTACAAAGTCACATGGCTAATTCCTGGTGCATGAAATACTCCTTACTGACCAGATAGCGATGAGAAGTCTCTGTATGTCTAATATTTAGCAGTGAGATATTTCTGCTTTCTTGCCCAATATCTGAAGTCAGTACCTTTTCTTTAAAACTGGATCCATAATAACTGAGATGTGTGTCACACATTGGGTGTCTCACACTGGGGATTGATTCCATTGGCAGAATGAAGGGCATTTTTGTTTGAAAAGCAGATTTAATTTCTTTCACTAAAACCTGGTGTTGAAGAGTTTTAATACTAATTGTTTCGTGATGTGTTCCTGTGTATATAAAGATACTTAATTGACTGTCATAAGATTCTTATGCTAACAAGGAATTTGAATTAAAATGATTGAAAATGTTTTATACCCATCAGTTTCTATGTGGCTTGTTTCCTGTCTTGGGCTGCTGAAATTTGCCAGCATGTTTAAACCAATGTAGAAGTGTCTGTTTCCAAAAGCTCAGGGAACAGAAAATCTGATCCCCCACATAGAATGATGAGTTTTCCATAAGAGCTCAGTAGCTGATCTGTCTCATTGTGGGAGTTCTGGATCTGACACAGACTGCAGTAGGAGTGCAGAGGTGAGGAAGAGGGTGGGCTTTTTGCCTGTGGAGAGTATCCCTAGCAGGAGACTGCCAGTTTATAGTCTAGAAAAGTCAGTGTAATCTGAGAGTACTTAAAGATGGCTGCTATTCTTGCAGCAGCACTGCTGTGTGTGACCACAAAGATACCTGAATGGGTGAGCTAAAATCAAATATCATAAAACAGGTTAATTTTCAGTTTTCTGATTCCTTGGCTGTGTGACTGCTTTTACAAAGAGGTAATGTCAAGACAAATAAGCAATATAAAATCCTTTAATTATGTGAAAGACTTTTCTACACAGAAGGGACACAATACATTCTTTCTGTTTAGTAATGAACAGGAAGTGATGAGTTTAAATGCAACAAGAAATGTTTCTGATCAGTTATTAGTAGCACTTTCTAACTTCAAAAAATAGTGAAATATTAGATTACCTGTAAATATTAGGGTATTTTGACTGGGAAGCTCTTTGAATTGGTTTAGATACAGAAATTACATGGGTTTAACTCATCTTTGGAAAGGAGGACCAACTAGTTAATCCCTCAGGCTCCCTCTGATTCTGTTTTCCTAAGACAGTGTATAAGGAAGAGTAAATGAGTAGTATTGGTATAAAGTTGATATTTGAGACATCCTGTTTCATGCTGTTTGAGTGCTTCTTTACCATTCTTTACAATTTGGTTGAATTTTGTAGTACAACAGGAAAATGTAGGAGAGAGACCTATGCTTACTTTTCTGTAATAGCTGCATTCCCCATAAGCTTGTTAGAGTGGAGAGAGAAAAACTTATGGAAAACATGGCAGAACATTTTACCAAAAGATTCTTAATTAAGTTTCTCAAAGGTTGATCTAAGGAGCAGGATATTAAGTATCTGTGTTGGTTGCTATGGTACAAGGAGAGGAATATGCTGATAAAATGTGCATGGTAGACAAAATTAGAAGGCACTGACAGTGTGCAGATTACTGGAACATCAGAAATGAGTACTTTAAACATGTTAACAGGATGGGAATAAATTTTAACATTGGAAAAGGCAAGAGAGGAAAAAAGAGGTTTTTTTCCCCCTGTAAAGTGAGAGACAACTGGGTTGGGGATAACTACAGAATGATAACCCCGGTGGAATTTCTTCAAAGCTTTGTCATTATGGAAAAATACAGATATTTGGAATGGTCTGCCTTTCTTGGTGCTGATATTTCAAAAACTTGAAATTTCTATTGCTGCTGTCAACCTGGTCAGAACTTCAGCTTACTAAGGGTAGTTGCTGAAATATAATCCATGTCTCTAAAGTTCTTACAGGAGAAAAGCTGGGGGAAAAAGCACCTTTAAAGTTATAGAATGGTTATGGCTGTCCATGCATAAATTTAGGATGGGAGGCTTATTAATACTTAGAGCTGTGAAATTCATTTTTGAAGAAAGAGGATAAGACAGAACAAGGATAGGATTTATGGCATGAATCCTAGCTAAGTGCTTGACTTGAGATTTGTGATAACAATTGGTTTGATGTTTCCTGTTGGCTATTTTATTCTTGTCAGGGTTATTTACTTAAGAGAAATGTTGCTTCATGTCTTCTGTTTTTGACCTAAATGTGGGAAGGAAATCTCACTTATCTGTCAAGTACAATGTTTTATAACTTGGGAATTACCCCTAATTTAGAGACTGATGGTGAATTTAAGAGGAAAAAAAGGAATCTCCATACAAGAGGTGGGATTTAGAAATTCTAAATATAGATAACTGGCATACTATAATTATTTTATACAGGTAGTTCTTGAGGATTTCTTCCTGAAAAATGTAGCCAAGTGGATGGCCATTTCTCTTGTATAACATGTTTCTTAGTAGTTTTGTTTTTTTTTTATGCAATACTAACAATCCAAAAGATACGTGTGCAGTGAGAGAGATTCGGGAATTATTGTATAGTGTTTGACCTAATACAGTAAGCAATAATTAAGTTCTGTCAGTTTTTTTCTCAGAAAAAAAAGGGAGTGGAAAATACAGGTGTGGTGAGAGGGGCATTTCAGGATGTAATCTCATCTGCAACAAAAGCTATTGACTACTAACAGGCATCAGATAAGAAGAGGATTGCTCTCTCACTATTAAAATAGCATAAACTATATTTAACCCTATTCTCTTTTCCACACTGTTTTAGCCATTAACCGACCAGATATAACAGACACAGAAATGGAAACTATAATGGACACTATTGTTGATAGTCTCTCTGTTTTTTGTTACACTTGGTAAGTTTCCAAATTGTAGCATATTTTCCATATTCAGTGAGATAGCTAGAAGTCTAGTGATTTCATATAGAAAATTAAAAGCAGAATTAGATCTGTGACCAAAATCTCAATAATTCACAGGGTGAGATAATGATCTTGCTCAAATATCACTGCTTTCTATCACTCAAATATCTTGCTTTATATCACTGCAAAGTACAATAAAGGTTGGCCTTCATGGGAATTGAGTCTTAGTCTTTCAGTACCAATGAGAGGAGAATACTGAAATGCAAGGTTTGGATGCACTGTTCTAACAAAATTCTAGTTTGCAATTAAGATAATAGTGCTTTGAGTTTGGATTTGTCATTCTCCAAGAAAAAAACAATCCCCTAAACACCAGAGAATTAGAAGAAAAATATTCCTCACACAAATCCTGCAAAGATCTAACTGAAATAACTTCCTAAAGGATAGGAAGATAAATTAAGTGTACTTATTTTATTGTGGGTTTCCTTGATGCTTAGCTGAAAGATTTTTCATAGTGATGACATTTAACTTAAGTTGTAACTGAAATTGGTCCATCTGAGATAGCTTTCCTACAAGGGGAGCTGGGATTGCCATGGGGCAGTCTGTTCAAGAGAGGTTCCCTTGGACCTATCAGTTCTTTCAAGTGTTAGTGTGATACAAAGTAATGTCTTTTCCTCAGTCATTAAAATCTGTGGGTTGGAATTTCCATATCTGTATAGATAAGTGAGAACAGTAGCTAAATGTTTTGAAACCTGAAAGCCATGGAAAATGTGCTTTTGAAAATAGCATTATCATAGATAGATAGTCCTGGACATAGCATAGAGTTGTAACAGATACATTGTGGTGGTGTAATACTTATTATTGTGTTCAAGGGACTTATAATCTTTTGAAAATAACTTCTAATGCTTCTGTATGAGATAGTTTGTCCCTCCAACAGTGGATGAGCTTTCTTTCTAATATATACTCTATTTCTCATAAATTTTTGGTATGGGGTATTCACTTCTGTAAAACTTTTTTTAATAGTTCTGTATAGTATTTTTCATTTCATAGATAAAGACTGCAAGAGAAAAAATTAACGTAAGTTTTGTACTTAATCTCAGAATGTAGTTAAAGTGTTTATAAGAAGTAATATATAATCTGAAAATGGCAATGCATGTAGAAAGTCAATGTATCTTTTATTAGGCGCTATACCTATAATCAGATGCTCAAGAGGAACTGCAGCTGAAATGGTGGCAGTGGTAAGAACTGTTTTTCTAAACACCTGTCATTGCTTTACAACTTTCCAAACATCACTTTCACTTTCTCAGTACCTCAGTACTAGACAGAGATCTAGTGTCATCGTATCCTTCTCCTTATGAAGGAAATAAAACTGGAAAAGAGATACATTCACTTTCCTTTCTCATTTCAGTTGCACAGAACTTCTGTAGAAACTGTAGTGTTAGGGAATCAAATAATGGGAAACTTAAATATAAATAATTATTCCTAACCTAGAGTTTATCAAGATTTTCTAATATGCATTATAATTAAGCTGCATCTACAACTTAAAAAGTGGCTGTTGGACCTGTGTTCCTCTGTGTGTATCATAAGAAATGTTTATCTGTCTTACTAGGAAACCCTGCAAGTACAAGATATTTTTAGTATAGCAAATTAAACTGACATTGAACTTGATCATCAAATAGGAATGGAATGACCAAACTAAATCACAATTAACAACCTCTACAGAACTGTCTTCATTAGGAGTCACTGGGGTTCATTTCTTCCATCTTCTTCCCATCTTCTTTGTCAGTGAAATGGTAATACTGATTAAAGCATGCAGTGTGCATGCACTCATATTGAGGATAATCTCACTTTTATGAAACAATTGTGTGGTAGTGTCTGCCAGCCCAGTTTGCTGCTTCTGCTGTGGTTCCCTCTTGATGCTTCCTTACTGGTATTTTTACTTGCATGTTGAGGGAATGGGTGCTAATTGGGATGAGATTAGTAGACATAAAGAAAACATCTTCATTATAGTCCTGGACATAGATAGAAATGCTGGAGGGACAAAATAGATGCAAGATTTCTTTATTTCCCGTGTACACTGGACCTAGTCTTCCTGCATTTAAGACTTTTATAAGCTACAAAAAAAGCACAATAAATCTTTTAATGTTGATTGTGTAAAGAGGTTAGGAAACCGTTGGTTTGTTAAAAGTGGTTTTGTTTTTTCCATCCTCAGAAACTGGATAAGAAGCTCAGAGAGAATCTAAGAGATGCCAGAAACAGTCTTTTTACAGGTGATACACTTGGAGCTGGCCAATTCAGGTATTGTGTTAGTCATTTTATTTTTCATATTTCAGTTGTCTGGGTAAATCACCACTATACTGAAAACAGTATTTACAAGAATTTGGTTCAAATTCTATATTAATAGAATTTACATACTTTCAAGGGAGTTTTCCAATCCCACAGCATAACCCATTTAAAAGCTTCTATAACTATTAAGAGTATGGCCCTAGCGCAGTAAGTCAGAAGTTATGTTATGAACCAGTTAATTTTGTTCAGCCTCTAAACCCAGCAGGAGCCAAACTTCTGTAAATACACTCTGTTTACAGGGCTATGAAATGCAGAAGAACATAGCTCTGAAGTCCTCAAAAAGAAAGACAGACTCATCTTCTTGCTTGTGAACACTACTACCAGTTTAGTTATATCAAAAGCAAGTGTTTCCCAGCTGATCCCTGTCTTGATCAGAGGACACTGCTTGAGGACTACCACCTGGATAATTAAGGTCTGTTAAGTCATGACCATTTGAGTCCTTTGTGGATGCTTGTGAGCATCTGATAATGTGTTCTCAGTAGCATCCCTGTACACTGTTGCCCCCAGACAGCTGAATACTCCACAGGCTGCCTTAGGAAGGTGTGTTATGAGAGCCTATACTGTTCATGAAAAGGAGGAGATGTATTGGCAAGACCATAGCTGAAGGAAACTTACAGTCTGCTAACTGGGTATAAAACAGTCATCATACTTTTATCTCAAATTAAAATCAAAGCTTGGATAAAAGGCACAAAAACATCAACATTGGCAAAAGGAATGAACTTGAAAGGAGAGAGAATAGTTGTGAAATACCAGTTTCTTCATTTTCATGGGAACTGCATTGTAAACACTGCTTTTCCTTCAGAGGCATGACTTGTTTTCCTGATAGTGTAGCATCATTAGTAGTCAAAATTAAAATGCAAGGTAAAGCAAACACAGGAAACTTTAACCAGTTGAATGGCTTCAGATCTTTAGTTTAGTTTTTCAGAATCAGCTGTCTAAGGCTTTTGAGATTATACATTTAAGTGAATATACTTACTGCAAGGAAATCCAGAGCATGGAATTTAAATGCTTTTTCTCTGTTCAAATGCACTTCAACTGCATGTTGTAGGGATTATGTGCTTAAGAGAAATGGTTATTATAATGTTCTGTCAGCTCACAGTCTTCCTGTCTTCACTATAAGCTTTTCATGTAGCCATAGCCCAAGACCTTTAGGCATGACTGCATTTTGTACAATTTTTACAAAATTGGGTATTGATGCAGTTACCACAGTGCATCTCAGAAGTTCATAATTTATTTTTGCATGGACTTTATATACAAGCAAAGAGCAAAATAAAATTAGAAACCCGTGGAAGTGAAATTCTATATTTGAGGATCATAATGGGGATTAAGGTCAAATAGTACCCACTGAAACAGTTTTTTGGAACTCAAACATGTATCCACACACAAGATGTGTTATAAATACCTAAAAAGTCGGTGTTTCAACTTCTGCTCAATATTTTTATATTGGTCATTTCATTAAGTATGAAATAATCTCTTTATCATTACTAAGATTTGATTAATGGAATTTGTCATAGTGATCAGCCCCAGTTATTTTTGGGAAGGCTGGAGGAGCTCAGCAGTAGGCAGTTTTACTTTTATCTTGAAATAGATACGTAAGGTGGCTGATATCACTCAGGATATTATTGGGGTGCTTTAACCATGTATAAAGAAGTACTAACACAGTGTCATCTTTTCAGCTTCCAAAGGCCCCTATTAGTCCTTGTTGACAGAAACATAGATTTAGCAACTCCTCTACATCATACTTGGACATACCAAGCTTTAGTGCATGATGTTCTGGTAAGGATAAATCTGATTTTGTTACCAAAACTATTTTTTTCGCTCAGTTTGTTGTTAAAACTTATTATCAGATTCTCTCTTAATCCAAAATCTGTTTTGTCTGTTTTATTGTTTTAATAAAGAACAGCTTGAAAGATTTTCTCTAGAAACTTTATTTAGCAATAATTTCTCAAATATTTTAAAAGTTGAAATCTTGGTATCATCAGAAGATCGCTAATTCAGCAATCCCATCTTTTTTTCAGTAGCTCATGATCTGTAGGTTGTGTGATATCCAGACTCCATTAAGTGCTATTCAGTTTTGAAAAAGAAATGCTTTTTATGTATTTTTAAACCAGTTTTGGTTTTAGTTTGAACTTCCAAAAATACTTTTTCCTGTTTTTCTCCACAAGGTGGTGTAGGTGTTCAATGCACAGTGGTATACAGTCCTACTGTAAGGAATCTAAAACAGATTGTTTTAATTTTTTTTTTTTAATTTAGATAACCTTAAGCTGCCTTTATTTCCTCAAGTTTATTTTATAAAACCAATAGTAGAAATGTACTTGAATAATAGCTCATTCTGTTTACCTCAGATTTGTGCATTTTGTGTATAGGTGTGGAGTAAATAATTTTTAAAAAAAGAGTAAGAGTAATTAGTATCTGGAGGTTTTTTATGTGCTTAGAGCTATTGTGAAAATAATTTCAATATCTGTCTTTGAGAATTATTTTGGATTTATTATATAGAGACTGTTATAGGCATACATGAAATATGCACATATGTGTTGATATACAAAGTTGATGGTGAACTGTATAGTCATCCATAGTGTCCAGAAACTTTTGTTACTATGATGAAAATATTTCAGCACTAATATAATGTTTTAGGGCACTTGTAAATTTTACTTTATGTAATTAATTCATTATCACAAATCCTTTCCTGTTAAACTTGAACGCTTTCTGCAAACAACAATTTTGGCCTAGTTTCTTTAAGAAAGGGGTATCTGAAAAAACCACAGTTTGCACCAGGTTTTCTCCAGTAAGTGTTGAACTGGCTAGAGACTTGCAGATAGAAGTAGTGAATTTCTACAAGTTTCTTTTTAAATTAGTGTTGTGTGGCCTCAAGCATGAGTTGGGATAGGACTTCAGTTCATCAAGATGCAATGATCAGAGATGTACTGGAAGCTGAGGATAGCTAGTGCTGCAAATCTGGTGGGAGATTGGAATAACCCTGGAAGGCTTACTCAGTGATATTGGATCAGTAGAGTTCTGTAGTTTCTCTGGACTAACCTGTTAAATGTTGTAAGTGCGCAGATCAGAAATTTTTTTCATGAAATTGTAACCAAGTGGTCTGTGGTTCCATGACAAGGGCAAAAGTTTAATTTCAAAACTAGGCAAGTTACTTACCTTGAAGGCAAGCTTGCCAAACTCTTTGCATACTGAGCATAATATTTCATGAAATAACTGCAGTAGTCTTCTAAGACTCCATAAATTGTAACCATGAAATTGTTACCAAGATGTTGATTATGTAAACTATGCTTTCAAACAAACTGGGTTTTGTTTGAAGTCTCAGTTACAATAGTCCAGGAATGCTGTGCAGTGTTGAACTACCCAGGCACAGAGTTGAGTGCTGCATCCATTGAGATTATAACCATGCTGTTTCTACACAGAAACGTGCCTACGTGAAGGGATTTATATTTATGAATAAAAATCCTTTCATCAGTGAATATGGAAAAATAGTTAGAGGCATGGTTAGAAAGCCTTATAAGGGAAAAATGGGGGGTTAAAAGGAAGAACACTAATCAATAAGAATTATTTTAGGAAAACTTGTAAATGCCATAACTAACTTGAAAACGAAGGTCACTGGTGAGTTAAAATGATCCAAAGCATATATCTCCATTAAAAATTATAGCTAAATATAATTTAGCTATAATTATAAAATTATAAATTATAAAATTTATTTTTTCTCTTCAAGTTTTTATCAAATATGTGTCCTTGAAATGTACTTTTTTTTTTTTTTTGCTAAAACATTAAACACCTCTTGTAAAATGAGGTTTGTGCTCATCAACTCTATGTGTTTCCTTTGAGTAGCTACTTGGTTCTGTTTCTATTCTGGTGTGGATCATTTGAAGTATTTAAGTCCCTGCCAGGGTTTAACTAGAAACATTTTAAAACTTTATTTGACATTTTTACTCACAGTGATACATTTCTGTATACTTAAATGAAAATAATAAAGTGATGTTTTATTTCTGGAAAAAATATCTATTCTAAAAGGTTCATAACAGTTTCTATGTAGTTGTAGATTTCACTCTATCATTATTTCTCAAGCAAAGAGCACCTTTGATGTTTTAAATGTCCTTGGAAAGAGCTAGGACAAAGTCAGCAAGTGGAATACTTGTTAATACTCTTTGTTGGAAACCAGAGGGAATAGGTAAGCTGCAGAAAATACAGGGCAGTCTTTGGCAGTGGGGGAAAAAACGAGAAGACCCACAGGGTTGGTGATGTGAGCATAATTGTGTCCTCTAGCAAAGCAATGTGGTTTCTATGTTCATGCATCTGTGGAAGAAGAAAAACTATATGGAAAAATAGCAGCTTCGTGGCGAAGTTTTGCTTTATCATGCATTCGCTATTTTACTAGTGCTCAAAAAATTAGGGAAAGAGCTGTGAAGGTGTGGCTAAATAGTCTTCTTAGTGAATAATCCTGTTGCTGATGTCATCAGCTTCGTGGCAGCTTTGATACATATGTTGTAGCTACATAAGTGAACAGACTTAGAAACACTTTTTATCTGCAACATAGATACTTTTCTACTTCGAAGTTTTGGGGAATTGCTAGAGCACAGTCCTTCCTAAACAACTCATTTTCTATGCAGAAAACAGTGTTCAAAGTTCAGTGTGAGAAAAGTGCTTGCATATGAGATAATCAAATGTCTTTGCATAACATTCATTGCCTTGTTTAGTATTGAACTGATCACAGTTCAGTAACTGAGTAATTTTGGAGTCATTATTATCTAGTTAACTAGGAAACTGTTTCCTACTTTCTTATGAAGCTCTAATAAATAGCTGTGTTAATATTTTTAGAAAATATTCTAGAAAATATTTTGTTGAGTATAAAAGACTGAATAAACAATTAAATTGTCAAATATTTACATAAGATTCTTCTTTATTTTAGGATTTCCATTTGAATAGAGTTAACTTGGAAGAATCAGCAGGAACAGAAAGCACTCCAGCAGGTGCAAGACCTAAGAAAAAAAATAAGAAGTCCTATGATTTAACTACATCTGATAAATTCTGGCAAAAGCATAAGGGCAGGTAAGCTGTAAAGGTATACAGTTTATACTAATTTAGTCAATATAAACTCTTAAGTATTCTTCATATATGGCAGTTCTGTTTTAAGCTTCTTTGAAAATCTTTTCTGGCTTGGGGGCCTTTCTTTTTAAGGTGTATTGGTTCTGGCTGAGATGAACTTCATTCCCCACAGCAGCCCTCACAGTGCTGTGCTTTGCATTGGTGGCTGGAAAGGTGTCAGTAACACACCAGTATTTTGGCTACTGCTGGGCAGTGCTCCCACAGCATCAGCACTGTCTCCCCAAAACTCCCCTTCACCAGCAGGCTGAGGGTGGGCAAGGTCTTGGGAGGGGGCATAGCCAGGACAGCTCACCCAAACTGACCAAAGAGATACTCCATACCTTTCCATACCATACTGTACCATTCTATTCCATTCCATTCCATTCCATTCCATTCCATTCCATTCCATTCCATTCCATTCCATTCCACTGTTCAGCAGTAAGAGCTAAGAGAAAGGAGAAATGTGCAGCGTTCAATGGGATTTTTTAATATGTTTTTCTTCTGGAGAAAGTTCTGCCTACTGAAGCTCTGCTTCCTGGGAAATGGCGAGACATCATCTGTTCTTGGGAAGTTGACAATAAAACCCGTCGTTTTCCTTTGCTTTCACGCATAAACTTTCCTTTTTTCAACCACCTGTATCTTGACCTATGACTTTGGGGGGGTTTTCTACCTTGCTTTCTCCCCTGTCTTGCTGAGGAGAGAAGTGATAGAGTGACTTGGTGAGCAACTGCCATGCAAGCAGGGTCAAACCACCACATAAGGAAATGACCTTTGCCAGTATTCATTGTCCATGATAATTGTCTGTTATTTCTTTGTTACAGAGCTCAAATTGTTCTTACCAAAACTACATAAAATTATTGAAAGCAGTGAATATATTTTGGAAAATTTAAGTAAACCTACAGTAATAAAGTTAAAGTAAACCTACATTATGTCAAGATGTCATTATTTTCACTGATTTCATTCTGCTGCATGATTTGTGTATTGTTATTTCCAAAAAGGATTTTATTGTCTGGTTCTAGTATTTCAGTTTGTTGATTTAACTGAGCTTAATGCAGACTGTTGCATTAGTCCTTTTCCAGAGGTGGCCGAGTCTGTTCAGCAAGAACTGGAATCTTACAGAGCCCAAGAAGATGAAGTCAAAAGACTTAAAAGTATCATGGTAAGTTTTATCACCTGTATGTGTTTTATGTAATAAAACACATATTAGGGCTTGTAGAGATGCCTAGCCCACCCTTGTCATCCCATGGACAAAAATTTACATTGCATGCTGAATTTTAGGCATGATATGATCTTAAAAGTAGGACTAGAAGTACCGTATTTCACAGGAAGTTTCAATTTCTTGTTCATTGGTCTTGCAATTATATAACTTCCATACTAACTGAAAAACACAAACCAGACATTAATACCATTATGAGAAAATAGATTCTAAGTGTACTGACTTTATCTGCACGCATGATATTTGCATTTATTATGACTGTTTTTATTCCTCTTTTCAAACTCTTCCTCAAAACCCAGGGCATTGAAGGGGAGGATGAAGGAGCAATAAGTATGCTTTCAGATAATACAGCTAAGCTAACTTCAGCTGTCAGGTAAGTTGTCAATAATGCATTATTGTTGTTTAGTTATCTGTGAACCATTTCTATTTTTTTTTTTGTTATTGTACTTTTAGTATTCTTTGAAATAAATATCTTTAAATGGAGGCTGTTCAGCTCTATAATATTTTTAAATGCTTTATAATTCTGATAAAGATAAATGCAGTATCCTAAACCAGTGCTTGCATATGTAACTTCCACAATGTGTTTGACTTTGGAGTCTTTCCTCAGCAAAGACAAGTAATCTAAATGCATCATAGATTTGCTTGCACTCTTCCACCAAAATCCCCAACCTCTGCATTCTTTCATTTTTAAAAAATAGTGAAATCCCCTTCTTCAGGTATGGTTATGAGAATCATTACATAAATGTGTTGTCATTTTTTAGTTCTAACCCTATTCTGTAATTTTAGATTTTAATAGCTTTTAAAGGTCCTTTCCAACCCAAACTGTTCTATAAATGTTTTAGTGCCTACTGTATACAGTGCACAATTCCACTAACAGTGCAAATCAGCAGGTTAGTTTGTATTTAATCTCTTCAGCTCTCTTCCAGAACTTCTGGAAAAGAAGAGGCTCATTGATCTTCATACAAATGTTGCAACAGCTGTTTTGGAGCACATAAAGGTACAATTGCTCTCTAACTTGAGTTTTCTGTCAGTAGTACTCCTTAACTTTAGGAATATATTTGAGGCAGTGAAAATAAGAAAATGAGCCTTCTCAATGATGCTACTTTTTCAGAATTAACTGTGTAGCATTACTTAGTGTTGAAGGGTGAGAGAGAATGAATTTTGAATGCCTCTGCATGGAAAGCAAAGAACACCAGTTCTTTTCTTATCAGAATTTACTAGTATATTCTCATTTTTTTAATGGTGGCCACAACTGTTGGGTTGAAGTCTTTCAAAAAATAAGTTTATGATGGTAGTGTTTTGTTTATTTTAGAGATGTATCATGGCAATTCATGACTTCAGTCTAAGCAATCTTCTGTTCTCTGTGTGTTTGTCAGAAGGGCACTGTTGACTGCTCACCAGCAAAAGTGATACTCAGAGATGTGGCAATAATGATGCAACTTACTGAAGTGGTCTTTCCAGCAGGGTTTGTGTTAGATGTCTTGTGCATAATTTAAGAACTTCACAAGGGAGTTCGTCTTTCCTGTTTTAAGTCTGCTGCTTTTGTCAGAGACCTTGCAGAGGGATTCATGTCAAGTGAAAGCCCTGGTTACTGCCAGGATAACTTGGAAAATGAATTTGTTTTCACAGCATGAAAACAGAAATTGTAGATGGGGCTTTCAGAAACGCTGAAATTCTTTTCAGTTTTGGTAGGTCTTTCAAACACCAAGTCTCACTGAAAATCAGTAATTAGAGAGTTTTACCCCAAGCTACTTAAAATTCTTGGAAGGCAATGTGTTTTGAAGCTAGCTTTAACATTTGTAAAGAATGTAAGATCTGTCCTCAGTTATTATTGCTACTGATTTTTTTAAGTACTAAAAAATAGTAGCATTTTTTTCATATGGTGAACGGAGGATTAATTCTGCAATTAAATAATTAAATTCATTTTACATATTTATAAAGTTGGAGAAGAGGTAAGTGTCTGTGCTTAGCTCATTACTGTAGGGGCTAGTATATGGGCTTTTACACTATTAGGTATGTCAATTTTCATATCTGACAATTTAAAAGCAGTACTTAATTACCACCGAAAATATTTGAAGTCAACAATATTAATATTTTTATGCCTTGACTGTAAATTCACTTTTCCAGGAAAGATACTGGCGTGATAATGGCAGGCCTAGACCAGTAGTATTCTATATATGATTTGTTGGTTGGAAAACAAATTTCAGAGCAAGATGTAGAATGGCAGTAACATCAGTTTGGCTTTCCAGTGTCCTGTTGGCAGTGAGCTGGAGTCAGATGCATTAAATGATAGCAACACATTTAATTACCTAGAGGTGGAAGGAATTGCTTTATCTGGACACTCAACCAGCCCTTGGCTTGCTGCTCTGATAGGGAGGCTGCTATTAGGGAGTGCCCTAGGAGTGGTGCTCCATTCCTCCACCATTCTTAATTCTGGTACTGCAAAGTGCTCAGGCTCTTTACCTTCCTATTGTATAAATGTCAAAAAAAATTGTGAGAGAAATGGCCATGCAGTTTCTTCAATATATTGATATGTACATCTCCATCATCTTTTTTTTTATTTAGAAAGCATCAGTTCATCTCCAGATATTTGGGAAACTGTCTTAAACTAATGCAGACAGACACATTTTTTCTATTGAAATTTGCTTATGGCAAAGCCTTTTAACTGAATCAATGTGAAGTTTATTCCAGTTGCTTTCTCCTGACCATTTTCTCCTCTCTTTTCACCCTCCAGTGTTAGAAAAAGTATCTTTCAATCTTGAGTTGTGGAATTTTAGTAGACAGGACATTATGCTACCTAATGGATTCCTCAAAAATACTCTCAAAAATGGCAGTGTCTCATCCAGTGCTTTTAAAAGAAATTCTGATGAGACATTGATTCTGTGATTAAGAGGTTTTATACACAGTTACATAATGAAACCAGATTAGGATAAGGCTGATTCTTTTTTGCAAGTAAGTGCTAAGGTCATGAGGAGCTAGTGGGGCGCCATGCTCTTCTTCAGGTTACTGTATTTTCACTTCTAAAATAATCAGGAAGTGCATTCATACTTTGAAATAGACTATTTGCATTATCCATTATGGGATTTTACTATATTAATTATTTGAGCATTTTTCTTCACTATATATATAAGGTTCTATGCAAAGAATGCAACGAGACCTGCTTTGGATATACTAAATGAACTAAATTTTTCTTGTGGTTATACTTTAATGTTCAGTTTACAGCTGCTTTCCACATTCTCTTGGATCGTTTTCTAAGACACAGCAAGAGGAAACCAGAAATTAATCACATACTTACAGGTCCTGGCAGATTTTTGGCTTAAAATTTAGTGAAATAATGGAAACTATGCATCACTTTTTCATGAAGCAAACCATCAAGTATTTATTGTCAGTGCTTAGAACAAATGCATCCTTGTTTTGCATTTATTGGTTTTTTCCTCTGCTGAAGCTGGTGACTGAAGGTCTGGACCCAACAGATAACAGATTTAGAGCTAGAGTTGCCTATGTAGCTGCTTTAAAGTTTCAAGTAATGCATACCTTTGCATGTCATTATAATATGAATAGAATTACTGATGTATGTTAAATCATAAATATAAAAAGATGCACACATATACTTTTGTAAAATGATGGTTTGGGGGGTAGATTAGATAATCTCTTGCTAGAATTCTACAGATGTGAATTTAAGTGGCAGATTTTTATATGTATTGTTGTCTGTCTTAAATTACTTGTATTTGGCTTAGGTTATTTTTAAAATTCCTACATGGTTTTATTATGTATCTCTGCTTCTGCTTGATCTCAAGGTCTGATACTTTGAATGATCTTGTAATTGGGATCCCCTTATTTGTGATTGACAATATCCTTTCAACTTTTCAAATTCATATTTTTGAAGGAATTCCACTATTTTAAGTACTCTGTTTTAAATAAGGTTACATTTTGGTCTTACACCATGTGAAATGGTATGTGTTTGTGAAATATGTAGGTCATAGTGGTCCAGGCTGGTTTTCTGTAGTTCAAAACTGATAATTCATTAACTTTCTAGTAACAACAGCTTTTTCTGAGTTCAGTGACCTTCCAATCATCATTCTGTGCAGTTCAGTGAAAAGGAATTGGCCGTGTCTGCCACTCTCAGCCTTCTTCCAGAGTTTCTCTTCCTCTCCATAGCAGCACACTATAATTACCTGACCAGCCTCCCTCATTCTGGAGGCAGTTATTTCTGCCTCTTTAAAAAAGACCTCAGCATCTTTAAAAAAGACCTCAGATAGTTTCTTAGAAAATGTCTTCTCTCTTCTGCATATTCTCTCTCTCTAAAATAAAGAACTTTTGTAGTGTAAAGAGGATAGAAGAGCTTCCGGCCAGTCTCTACAAAAAATACCCTCTAAGAGATTTTAATGGGTCCTGCCTCCACTTACTTGCTTTAAAAAAATTGTGTTGATTTTGGAGTACAGTGCTCAAGCAGACTTTCCCATGCACTTCAGTAATTTTCCCTAAAATAAGTTTTGGCTTACAAACAGCCTATTTCTAAATATGATAAGCTGAAAACTTTCACAAATGTATTTTGCTTAAAAAGCAAGCTGAAGTGTGGCACTTTACCTGCAATGTAGGATCCTGTTTCTGAAGGGGCAGCCAGAAAGGTCTCTTGAATGAGATTGGTGTGGAACAAGATGTCATAATAGAAAGTCAAGAGCAGGAGGCAGAAAAGGAATAACTGTAAAAGTAAATGCATCTTTCTTTTATTATTTTTATTATTATTGATTTTCTTCACATTGCTTGCCACTTTGGCACCCATAAGAACATATTCTTTGCTGTGTTTTTTATTGAATCTACAGGATTGTTTAGCTCCTATTCCCCAGCTTTTCCTCTTGGCATGCCTGTGAGTTTGCCATTGAGTGAGCAAAATTGCACTTATTTAAATTAAATGGGACATCTGCTTCTTATCAGCACCTCTTAGACAAGTTGGCTCTTCAAGAACTGTCTCATTGATGTGGCATATCTGGGATATCTATCAAAAGGTAACTAGTAGTGTTTAAGGCTATTCAGTAACCCATATGAAATTTGATTAGGTGTCCATCCAATTCCTAGCAAACCAGCATAAGAAAAATACTGCCCTAATTAGTTCTTTGCTAGTAACTTTCATTAGTTATCTAATGAAGAAGCAGCTGAACAGGCTTACTATATTTATCCATCTCTTTAGTTTATCACATCAAACAGACTCTCAGAAGTTTTACATTGCTGCTTACCTCTGCTGTCCCTATTGTGGATAGAAAAAAATAGTCGATAGAAAAAAAACGTGGACCTGAAGTTTTGGGATTTTCAGCTGGGGGAGTTTCCCCCAAAGAGTGCTGACTTCACACTTTAGAAGTCATTCTGCAAAATTTTTGAAGAGAGTGAGTGTACATGTATCATTTATGTTTCAGTTTAGGCTCAAAGTATAGCCCACATATGCAACCAGTGAATTTTCTTTGCTGCTGGTGGTCTGTTTTATTCAGCAGCCATAGTCAAACAGTCATAAAGTTGCACATTTCTGAGAAGAATTTTACCTAGCCTGTGCTCCAAGTAAGTTAACAATTGTCAATCTGTTCTTAAAATTGAAATTGATGTATGAATTACGAAATTTTATTTAGAAGTTGATCTGTAAACAGAGAATCAGTGAATCTTTTTATGTTGTACATTTTTACATGCCATCTGAATAAATTTCTCGTAAACAGATCACCAGCTAAGATAATATGGGCTTTGCCAAATTCAACAGTAATAGATTTAACTTTATAAGATCAAGTTTCCACATTTCAAGACAATCCCTTTTTTATTGGATGCCTTTTGTTGGGGAAGAATACTTTAAACTTAAAAACATTGAATTTAGCCTCACATAACAAGATACTAATGTAGATGAAATACAAAAAGCAAGTGAATGTAATGGAAATACTTAAAAATTTGTATTAGTTTCTTTGCAATTGCTTTAGGTCTATAGAGAGATTTAAGCAAACTGTAATACAGAAAATCTCCAAGGCACTCTAGAATTGAGGTCTCACATGGTTTACCAGATACCAAATTGCATGTGATGTAAGGTTCAGATTGGAAAAAGGCTGGTAGCTGGTTCTATTCAGACTTCATACCACTCTTTTAACATAAACTCAAGGTAATATAGCTTGAAAGAAGCTCTAGTCCTTTATTTTTCCTCATTTCATGCATCTTCTATGTAGTCATAGTCACTATAGCAATCAACAGAAGACATTCTTCTCCCCCTAAAAGTAGTAGGGGGTCATGTCTGAGTGCTCTCATGGTAATTTACTTTATAAGCTATAATTGCAAGCGTCCACAAAAGCTTTAAATTTAAGTTGTTGCTTTGCAAGTAACTGCTCTTCTCAAAGAGTTCATTAAGTGGTGACTGAGAAATTGAAGAATTGTATATCTACCTGCATCATAAGCTAATCACCATATGCTTTCAATATGAAAATATTCTTGTAATTCATATCTTTTTTACTTTGCTTTCTCTAGCTCTTTTTTTGAGGAACTTACAGTACTCAGAAGGTGAAATATCCTGATAGCCTTATGCTAGAGAAGCACTTTTTTTTTTTTGGAGACGTGGTAAAATAACTTTTTTGAAATTATTTTTTTTATTTGTGATCTCAGGAATAATTTTAGTAGAATTCAGGAATATGTGAAAACCAGACTTCCAGAGTTTTTATGTCCTGTCATTACAACTACTACTGCACTGAATAAAATATGCCTTAGCAGTTTTAAATGCTTTGGCATTATCAGGCAAAATTTCTCAAATCATTTAACCCAAGAAAAGCAAGGTGACTCTTGCTCTCTCTGGCAATATCATTTCTGTCTCACAGCAGCAATGGTGTGGACCTGACACACTTCCAAAGCATTGAGATGGAGATCCACTCTGCCAATCTCCTGTTGGAGCCAATACATGGCTGAATGTGTTCAAACATCAGGATTTAGTTAGTTGCCAGATACTAAGGTTTTGTAAGCTGAGTAGCTGTAACATTGGTTGTGATGCTACATTTTAATGTTCAAACGCACATAATGATCTGCATTGTAATGGAATGTTTTAAAATAAGTTCTGGAGTGCATTTTTCTATTTTTAGCTTGCAAGATCATGATCAATGAGTGCAAAGCTTGTGTGTTTGTGCAGATGTGCTGCAATGCAGTCATTACTTGCATGGCCATGTGATGTCTTCCATAAAGCTTTTGCCTCAATAATTTTGTATTGCCATCCTCCCTAAAAGGGATTTTCACAACGTCTAGATGTGTCATTGTATAATGAGGGACTTCTTTTCCAGTGTTAACAAGATAATCTAATTATAAACTTCTCCATCTTTGGTGTGAGTGAATTATGGCAGGCCTTTGATCTGAGGTAGTATTTCCGTACCAGCCCAAGCTGGCAGTTGCCAACGTTTCTTCGGGATGATGCCTTAATGTATAAAGGAATTTCCCATATTTATCTGCATTGAATAATTGTCTTGTGGTCTAAGAGCCTGGAGGTTCAGAATCATTTGGACATAATATTCACTTGACCATTATTTTTTCCTTTTACAACATAGCAAGGTGTATGATGGCATGTAGTTTTCAGCTGTGGCAAAGCCATAGTTGAAAACAAAGCTTCTCCTGCAGTTCAATATTCACAGCAGACACCCCTTGCTTAACTTGCTTTTTCACTTTTAGTATGATAATTAAATACACATCAACTTTCTGAGAGTTAATAAAAGCATATTATAATGCAAACATTAGTTACTTTTAGTGATAATTTATTTAAAAATAAAATTTTTTAAGATGTATTTATAACTTAAACTACATACCTCTTGAAAGAGAAAATAAATATTCTTTCACAATTTTAAGATGTTAACCCTAGCACTTATTCTTAAACAGAGTCGAAAGCTGGATGTGTATTTTGAATATGAGGAAAAAATAATGAGCAAATCCACTCTGGATAAATCTCTTCTGGACATGATTTCTGACCCAGATGGTGAGTACTTTAAATCTGAACTTGGTATAAAATGTGTTAAGCTGTCCAGTAAATCTATACCTGCTTGGATTTCAGGGTTGGTAAAGAGCAACCTGTGCAAGATTTGTAAAGAAAACAGCTTTTGATTGATCTTCAGTAGCAGTCTAGGGAGTTTAATGCTTCGGTTGAGTAATACCAAAATATTAGCTACTTCTGCAGCTCTACTAAAATCCTATCTTAGCCCCTTATTTTTGAAGGTCAATATATTTTTTTTCTGTGCTTTTGCAGTATTTAGTAGTGTAGCATGGCATTCTGTGGTCTGAACAATACTAATTCTTTAAAATCCTCCTGCATGTTTTATAAGAGATACATACTTCACGAGCACAATGAAAACATCACAGAATTTGATCAGATCAAGGGATTGCAATGTAAGTAGCTCCTGTTTGTGTGTGGAAAGAGATGAATGGGACAAGTGGAGAGAAGGGACACAAGATGTAAATTGGCCAGTTCACTGGGACTCACCTGAAGCTCTGCATGTGCTGATTCAGCTGTGCCATGTCTGTTTTGATCATGTAAGAGCACGAGCAATGCATTCCAGCTTCTTTGTTAGAGAGGGATCATACCTATCAGAGCATTGCACACCAGGGTTACTCAGGTTCTCTGTTAGCAGGAGTCACTGGAGGTCTTTCTCTGAAAGGCTGACCCAAATGACTTCTCAGCTTTTTGTACTATTCCAGCATCAATTCTTCTTTCAATCTGTCACAGCCTGATATGTGTCAAAACAGTCTGACAGACTTCAATATGATCTGATACCCGCTGGCTGGAAGAAAATAACGTGCAGAGCAAAATTGTAAAACTTAAATTAAGATCTCTGACTTGTCTGCATACTGGCAATTATGTTGGCAAACCTCAAGCATTTAGAGACACAGGGTTCCTGCTCTTTTTCCAGTGTGCTTTTCAAGAAAACGTTTTGTTACTGCATGATTATGTGTGTAGTCTTACAGCTACATACTGAGCTTAATGCCTGCTTGGAGTTTGTATAATGATTCATATTTATAGAGAGTATATATACATCCTGCTGACATTCTACAAAAATCTTTTAATTGTGTCCATGCTATATAATCAAAGGGCAGTAGGAGAAATAGTGCGCAGTTGGTAGAAATGTGAGCTAAAATTTTAAAGATCTCATAATAGGTAAAGTCTAGAAACTAATAAGCTTTCAGAAAATCTAATGTCAGGCATCTGACTATAATTCAGTACATACATTCATTTTTTATTTGAAGCTATTAAGAACATGTATAATCTGTACTTTGATTAAGCTTCAATACAATTACTTTTTACTTGAATCCACATTTTCTATGCCTTTTTAGAGTTCATTGTAGAGCATATTGTTTTCCAAGCCTAATGTATCTTACCAACATTCCTATTGGCATGGTTCCTGGGTTTTATACAAGAGAAAGATTAGATTCACAAGCTAGAGTTTTTCTTCATAAGCTAAGTATTCATAAGCTAGGTTTTCACAGTATTATGTTAGCATTTTATATTCATTGTCTAGGTTTAAGTTTATGTAAGAAAAAGATTTAAGTTAAACCATGGTGATTATTTCCAGGCATGCTGTCTCGTTAAACTGTCTAGCCTCATATTGTGTGATTCGCTGAGAAATACCATGAAAAAACATTTTTAAGGAATAATACTTCAAGTCTTCGTGTGCTTCTGGTGGATTATTTATTGGCATTATGTGTGGGGATATTTGTCTTGTGGACGATGGGATCTGCAGAGCTCTTGATGAGAGCACTTAGATGTGACCTCTTAACAGCTGCAGGCTTCAGCCTCCTATTTGTTACTGTGTTGTTCTCATCTACCACTCTGTTAGCTCTATCAGCCGCCTCCCACTTCAGTGGGTATTACCATACCCTGGAGTAGCGATAAAATGGGAGCTAGGGGCTGCCTGCTGGTTTTTCAACTGAATGTAAAAGTGGTCCATTCTAGGTTTGCCAAGTTAGATTTTCTTCAGAATGTTGAGCAGTTTGCCTCTCTGTGCTGTCACAGATCGTAGTCTAGAAAAAAGTAGTGAATATTTGACAGGCAATTGACCTGAGTCTTACAGCTGTTTGTCACAACTTTTATTGCCCAAGTGAGTTCCAGGTGGATCTCTACCTTGAAAGCTGGCTTTTGGTATTGATAATACAAAGTTTCTTCAGTTCTTGATCTTCTGACTTACTGGTATTTGGTAAAGGTTAGTAAAACCTACTTTGAGAAGATTGTACCAAGTCATGAATGCTCATTATGACAGCACTTACTCTTAACTTCTGCCAGACTAAATATATGCTTACTTATAAATAAAAGTTGCAGATTAGGTCAGATGGTCTCCTGCTGACATAATCCACATTCCATAGTAGGGGAAAATAACCCAAAACAAACAATACAGAAAAAGAAAAACAGGAAAAAAGTCGTTTTCTTACCCGCAAGTACAAGAAAGTGCAGTCTTATAAAATATTGTACTGAAAGTAGCAGGCTTTTATAATGAATTTTAATTTGAAATGTTTATTTTGAGAAGTTGTTCTTCTGAAAACTTCATTTGAAACTATTGTCTTTACTAACAGTGATTCTTGTCTAGAAAAATAAAAAATATGGTGTTCAAAATCTGATGTAATAGTTTATAGTCTAAGTAGTGGCTACATCAACCTTTTGATCTGTAGAGATGAATTTTGATTGCATATGAATAATGCTTCCCAAGAATGGGAAGTGTTTTTCTCTAACAAAAGAGGATTTAGGAGTTGAAATCCTTTCTGAAGGCAAGGTGGAAGTTCAGGGGTTTTTTCCTGACCAGAGGTTCATAGAAGTGCTTTTGCAGTCCTCAGGTATTTCAGTACAGTGAACCATAGAGCTGTGTAAGCAAGTTGTAGAGCTAAAAAATAATATGCTGTGTCTTTTGCATCTATGATTTTTCTTTAGTCTGCTTTTTCATGGACCTACTTCCAGATAATGTTTGCAATCTCCACATAAAATAAGTCCTAATTTCTCTACATAGTTTATTTAGTATGTTATATGAAGAATAATATTTACTAGACAAAAGGGGGAAGTGTAAAACTTGCAGAAAGAATGAGCACATCTAACCCAACTCTTAATAAAATTGTTGTACGTCTTTCTGCCATTTTACACATTGAAGAAGGCCATGGTTATCAATGACATTTATTGTCATAACTAAAGATCTGCATGTACATATGTATGGCTGCTGAAGAGCAGTTAATGTAGTAGCATAGTTGCAATTGTAGTTTATAAAATGTAGTAGCATAGTTACAATTGTAGTTTATAATTCTTTTTTTTTCTTTCTTACTGCAGCAGGAACTCCTGAAGACAAAATGCGATTATTTCTCATCTATTACATAAGCTCAGCTCAGGCACCTTCAGAGGTACCTATGTTCTTTACAGCTTCCAACACCAGATTCTACCACAAAGGGTTTTCATTTCAGCACTAAGTAGATATTTCTGTTTCTTTGCAATGGGAAGTATGAAATGCTCAGGAAATTCTAAAACTTTAAATAAATTTTGTCTTATTGCCAGGAAATCTGCTCACAAAGCTTTAGCCACTATTACAAAGAATATGAATGACTAGTAAGAAGGAATATTATATTGTGACATATTTAGATCAGAGTTACTGCAAGACACATCTTAGCATGCTTTCTATTACTCTGCTCCACTGCTCAAAGAAATAGGTAAAGCAAAATGAAAATATAACTCATTTCACTTCATCTTGATATATTCAAGAATGATTGAGTCAGTTGACTAGCAGGTGAATGAAGGAGAAATGCATCTGCCAATATCTGAATAATTCAGGAAACAATTTCTTCATATTTCTTTTGAACTAAGGATTATTAATTTCAAGGAAAATTCTTACACTGTAGAAACATTATCTGATGGAAAAAATGTTTTGGTTAGGCAAATAGAAAGTATTTGTATTAATGTATATTAGCTCCTCTTTGTTTATTATTTACTGTTTTGACATTGTACAGAAACCAGCATTCTGATGGTGCTAGTATAAAGACTGTTCCATATCTGAAAGTGCACAGGATTTAATTCCACAAATACTGTTCATTTTAATGGGATCTGCTCATGACAAATTTAATTTCAAGTTGCATTTCCATACTTGGTAGGAAATGGGGTTAAGATTCATAATTACTTTTTAAGTTGGGTCAATGCTATAACTTTGCACTACTTAGTTAATATTTAGATAAGGATATCTTGTCTTTGTACATGGAGTTAAGAGTAGCTTCAACCTTGTATAATTCTCCACCTTATGATTTCAGATTGACTTGGAGCAGTATAAAAAAGCATTGACGGATGCAGGTTGTAATCTCGCTCCTTTGACCTACATAAAACAATGGAAGTAAGTAAATTCTTTTTTCTCCTGTATGAGGCTAACTGGTTAATACAGAATGCAGCATTATATTCAGGAATTATTTCTCTTAAATTGTAAATTATCCTTAAATATTAATTTAGTATAAGTTTTTACTGTCATTGTTATGGTAGTACATGCAAATCTTATTTTAAAACTAAGCTCCAGTAGTGCCAGAACACTATAGAACATGACATATAGTAGTGCCCTTAATGATCCAGGACAGAAACAACTTACTGAATTAATTGAAAAGTTGTGCTAGTTCAGACCCCAAAGTTTTTTTTAGTTCATACCAAGGAGTCATGTTGGATATCAGTTATTGTAGTTTTACATGGTATTTAAATGAAATACTTGTCTTTAACTATAAAATCTAATTCCTATTGTATTTGTAGGCAAGAGGGATGCATATAATAAATAGTTACTTCCTGAAAGAATTCAAAATGCAGAAGATTTTTCACTTTCAGATGACTAGAGTGAAACATTCTACAGAAGTATGTGCCTTAGATAAATATTTGATTTCTATCCTTGCTTTCACAGAGCCTTCACTAAGATGGCTTCAGCTCCAACCAGCTATGGAAATGCTACACCTAAACCTTTGGGGTATGCTTTTGATTAATTTTTGTAAGCCTTTGGGTTCTTTTATTCTATTTTAGTAGCGCTGAAAGTATGGTTATTGTTATACAGGGCCCAGAACAAAACATCTCCCTATTTGTAAAATTTTTAAGTTTCAGACAATTACAAGCACTCATCTGCCCTTAACAGCATAGTACACACAGAGAGGAAAATAAAAGAATCTGGGACTAAATTCACAAACCATCTTAATACAGTGCTCTCTGCTCCTGCACATTAAGTGCACTCTCACAGGAGAGGAATTCAGCAGAAGGAACTGGATCTGTGGCAGCTATCACTTTGAGCCCTAAGTAGTCAGTGGAAGATAAAAACACCCCTATATATTCAAAATCATTTCTCTCCTGGGTTTGGAGACTGTTAGGGGTGCAAGAACACACTGGAATGTCCTGGACTGGGTGTCTGACTTGTTGAAAGGTGTAATTATTTATTTCAAGACAGGAGAAAAAAAATTACTGTGCTAAAGTTACATATATCCAGTAAGGATATAGGACTAGGCTCTTTCCATTCTTCAGAGTATTTCAGTCCTCATTACCAGCTTTACTTTCAGGAATGCCTTGTCACTGTTGTAAGGAATCTGTGGTACAGTATGGTTAGAAAGAATTCCGGTGGTGTTTCTCTTGGGAAAATTGCTCTTTGGGTTGTTGGACATGCTTAGCATCTCTGTTAACCCTGGTCACTGGGATACCCACTTGGAAGGAGCACTCAAATCCTTACATTTCTGAAGTTGTAAAATAAACTGTCCAGTGGATTAAATTCAAAGCTTCCATTGACAGGTGAGGATCTATCTGGTAGATTACAAGTGTATTCCCATACACTTGATTGCCATGTGATTTGAAGAATATATTTTATGACAGACTGAATTACTTGTTAGTTAGGTCCTATTGACTTCATTGGGAATTGGATGTCAGTATAAAGCTTAAGAATACGAATTAAAAAGATCTCATACATCATCTTTATTTTGTTTTTTCAGCCTGTTTTCACGTGTTATGAATACAGGATCACAGTTTGTAATGGAAGGAGTGAAGAACTTGGTACTGAAGCAACAAGTAAGTTTAAAAAACAGTTAGAAAGTCTATCATGAGTATTGTGAACATTTGGGAAAACAAATTTCAATACCTTTGTCATATTAATAAAATTCATTGTACAGTGAAAAAAGTAAACATAAATCTCTGCTTATGGATAGATCTATCACTTTGTAACTTCCATTAAGACTGATTTTAGCATGATAAAAAGAACAGCTGTCGAACACTCAAAGTAGACTAGCCCTTCATAAACCAAAAAATATAACTATCTGTATCTTTACTTAGAACTACTTGCATTAAGTTAATCTATTTCAGAGTGAATAAAAGGCTGAAAGTGTTAGTTCTCTATTTACTTACAATTCAAGCTTTTTTTTCCCATGTGAGTGTAATGTACAGCAACCATAATCTTGTAATGTGCATGAAAATACAAATATGTTTATAATGATATGACCACCTTCAAATATTCACTTAACTTTGTAAAATATTTCTGAGCATAACTTGCATGCAAATATACATCCTCCCAAAGAAAACAAACAGCAACAACAACAACAACAAAAAAAAGAAACTGGTTGTATAACTTGTAGCTGGAATGTTGAATTATGGTTCCCAGAAACCTCCTTCTCTACAGAGGATACATTATTTTCCCAGTATATAATTTCATCAGATGGCAATAAATAAATATTTATTTACCGTTTAAAATCTTAATTCTGTAGTATTTTCACATCAAGATTTCTGAAAAAAAATCATTCATCATATTATAATTCAGTTGAAGAGTCAGAATCCAAATTAGAAATACAACATATTAGAACTAAATAAAATGAAATCTTAACTAAAGGTTTATCCTTTTACCTACTTAATCTTATCATTGTCATTGTTTGTTTATTCAGCCTGTTATACACATAATTTATACATGAAAGGGATCAGCTATCACAGAAAAGTTTAAAGTTGGGGTCTCAGATTTGTAGGGCAGTTAATGAAGTTAATTCTGCAGGAATTTCACTATGACTACAATGATAAGCTGCATTGCAGAGTTATAACTCAGTGGTATATCATGAAATATGATTGAGGAAAATTTAAATATGCAGCTTACCTGTGTGTTATATTTTATAGAGAACTCTTCAGATAAAGTTACTTATAATAACAGAAAAACAAGTATAATCTGCACAAGACTTCCTCCTCTCCTTGCATTAAATATTTTGTCATTTCTTTAAATGTGTGGCTTTAAAGAGTTAATATTACTCTGTACAAAATGGCTTGCCTTGTTTTGCCTTCTGAGGGAGCAAAAAGCCAATTTGCTTTGTTTCCAGGATGTGCCTTTCTGGCTTTTAATTTCTTCTGCAGGTATTTTAGGCTAGCAAGACGAGAAGCCTTTCTTCCTCACATTTGTAAGCCTAATGTAGGTCTGTGGTATTTCTATTAAAGCTAACTTTTTGTTTTTCCTTCAGTAATTCAGGGATTCACATCAATTTTCCAGTGTAATATGTAGCTCATCCTTTGGAATGTCCTCTTTTGATACATTCTGTCAACAAGACTCATTTCCAATCCTGTTGCTATGTAAACTCACCCTCAGTTTATTATAACTGAAATAGTTTAACTCCTTAATATTCAGAGCTTTTGTCCCAGCTGACATTTCCTGTGTTAAATAAGAAACAATAATCTTGAATTTCACCTCAGTTTATTCCTTTGCAGGTCATCCAAAAATTTGTTGCCAGGGCTGCTTTTTTTACCCATTTCTTTGACAACATTAGTTCTTTTTTATAATCACACAATTATCAGCATCAGCTTTAAAATTCTTACCTTAACTGCAGCATATTTTTTAATAAGAATTAAAATTTGATCACATCTGCATATGCTGGTAATACCTAAATACAGCTCTGTTCCTGTCTTCACACCTTTTTTGCACTTTTTGTCTTATCTTTATCCCCCAGCTTTATGCAGCTCAGATGTTTGCATTTTTTACAGAAAAGTAATTTAGGTGATAATAAATAAGCTTAACCTTTACAAAGCATAAGAGGAAAACTGTTGAAAATAATATTTCAGATGCTCTGTAAACTCTTCCATAAGTAATGATGTGCCTGGGAGTAGTTCTTAGTAAGCTTTTCAGCATTCCATCAATTTCACATTATGTTTTACAGAATCTGCCAGTCACACGTATTTTGGACAACCTTATGGAGATGAAGTCAAACCCTGTGAGTACAATTGCCTTCATATAGAGAGAGGTGGAGCAAATGAAGTCTTGAGGCTGTGATATGTAATATGCTAAGGCTAATTTTTTTCATGATAGAAAAAATCCAGTCATGCTGTATTTCAAGAATAGCGCCATTTTCATAACTATTTAGTAACACCTCTTTCATTTAAATGGTCTAAACAATGACAATTTATTGTGTCTCATTGGAACTAATATTTTTTAGATTTTTCCTATTCTGAGCTTTTATTACACTTGTGTTATACTAAGCTTCTGTTGCTCCTAAATTTTAAGCTGTAGACTTGAAATTTTCTTTGCGTCAAAGTGTTTGTTTTTTTTAAGGAGCACAATTTCAGAAGTGAAATATTTAGAGAGAGTTGTATTAGTGAAAATTACATTTCCCACATCTTTAAACTTTCCTATGTAGAGGAAAATATTTTACTACTGATTCAGTCATTCTTTTTGCAAGCAGAGGTGGTTTTTGTCAGAAAATTCCTCTTCTTGCCTTGTTTCTGTGAAAATTTACTCAGATATTTTAAATTTAAATGTTACAAAATTTTTAATTGCTTGTGTGTTAGCTGCACAGTCAAGGCATTTGCTAGAACTGACAACTAAAAGTAGGCCTGGTTAGTAGATTCAAAACATTCTTCTTAGTCTACTTTCACCTGCATGTATTAACTGTATGTACAGAGAGAAAAATAATGGTAAAATATGGAAATTATCAATATGGAAATTATCAACATGCAAGTAATCCTTTCTTTTCTTAAACTGTACTTCATAGATGATATATGTTATGATTCTTAGCAGATAATTTGCTTTCTCTTAACAAACAAAGGAATTGACACTGTTTCCAAAGTTGGTGGATTGTTGTTCTTGTTTGAAAGACTTGGAAAAGATGCACAGGGCTAACTTTATTTAGTCAACCAGCAGAGGTCACCCAGAACACTTACCATAGAAAGCTGAAATTAAAACTATAGATAACTTACAAGAAGGTGAAAAATTAAACCAATTTTTTTTAATAAACATTAGCTTCCTCAGGCTACAAGTTTAGGAGTTGATGGAGAAAAGTTTACAAGTCATATGAGGTTTCTTTTCTGAGTGGATTTTTTCACACTTACTTAGTAATAAACAGCTACCAGCACTTTGATAATTTGGAGAAAACATTGATCTTCTCATTTTAAAAAATCAGCATTTGGGCCAATCTGTCAGTCAGCAGCTTCCTGTTCCACTGCCATGGCGGAGACTGATACTCATGGCACAAAACAGGGAGTTCCACTTTTCAAGTCATAGGAGACCAGGCAATCCCTAAAGGCTGATTCTCCTAACCTGCAGGAAAACTGACAGCAAGTTTGGAGTAAGTTTCAGCTCAAGGAAGCAAGCCAGAGAGTCATTGTGGAATGTGTTTAGACTTGCTGTACTATCAACAGAAGTGAAATTGTATCTGGAAAAGGTCAATGTGTGGAAATACACCATTGTGGCTTCTGTTCATCTTCTGATGTGTGGGATCCTTTTCTATTTCCCAGAATAGAAAACTACTGCACTGCAGGCAAAACACAAAGGGAGAGGAAAAAAGTTCAAGACTCTATTTTTTACAACACAGAAAAAAGTCTCCTTTATAATTCAAGAAATCGTATTAACCACAGTAATCAGTGTATGAAATATACATACAGATAAAAGGTGTAATGCAAAATTAAAGCAGATTATTGAGAAGTCAAGTAATTATATACAATGAATGTAAATCATTTATTTTCTAGATATTAACTGCAACAACAAAGGAAATATATGACATGCGCATACAAGTTGTACCACAAACATTCAATATATATTATTGTCAGTTGAAATCTTCAACCTATTTAGAATGATATCCTGTGCAAAACTCTGTGTGTTGCTTGTCTCTGCTGTTTCTTTTGTCTCTCTGGCAAGGACAAGTAAGTCCATGCCACCCATGCTTTTCAAGTTTTTCAGAAGCTGGAGCAGCTAGAACAGATCTTATGGGCCATAAGATCTAAGTTTAATTAAGATAAGTTACTATCTTGTAACTTCTTACATTTTTCTAGATTATTTAACCATAGCTATGCCTTTTCTTGAAAAACATATTCAGAAACATTCCTTGATGACCTTAAAAGTAATCAGTTACTTGTGAGTATTTTAAATAATAATATTTATTGTTAAAAGCACACTTTTAGGCCATTTCTTTTAAGGTCCTATTTTAATAAAGGAATATTCTGTTCATAAAACTAAAACATAGTTTTAGTTTTGTTTTGCTTTGTTTTGGTGTCATTAAATAGAGGTTGATTAAAGCATTGAATCTTCATAAACAAACAAAAGTATACACGACTTTTAATTCATATCTGTGAAATTGACCATGATTTACTATAGAGTTATGAAGATCCTTCTAAGGATCTTCTAGAAAATGGTTTGATTATTGAGTGGGGAAAATATTTAAAAAGTGAACCTTTACAAAGTGGTTTAGCCTCTGTCAATACAGTGTGTACATTTGTATTGACTTAAGAAGTAGATAGATCTTATTTGTGATATATATTAATGAAACTGTATTTTGGTTAATACTGTCCCTTTCAGCAGATATGGTACCTTTCAGACTTAGGATATACCTTTCATGCATTACAAAGAAAAATTCTAATCCAAATTGGTCCTGTTAGATTCTGCAGAAAAAAAATACAGACTGAAAGTCAATGACATTTCCATGGGTCTTTTTCCATCTTAATTTGAAATATTGAAAACTAAGTTTATACATTCAGAAGTATTTATTTTCTTCTGGAATTGCTTAGGGAAGTCACAAATTCAGTTGTATGTAAGGAAAGTGCTATACACTTGTTTTTCTTGGCAGACTTGCTATATGTTAAAGAAAATAAAATCTACTAGGCTTTCTTTTCCCTGCACCCTCAGCACTGATTTCAGCAGGAATAGTGTTTTTAAACAGCAACAGTGGAAAATCCCTAGGTTATCACATTTCTATTGATTTACCATTCTCTGTGTGCACAAGCCCACAGTGAAAAAACACAGCAGTAATACATTCAGGAGTAAATGTTTGTAATGTGTTTATTAACTCTGATTTTTAGTTCTGTCATTAATCTGTAATTCCCTCTAATAAGCAGAGAAAGTTAAACTCTTTGTCCCAGGTAAAGGTTCTCAAATACCTCTCAGTTTTAGTCTATCAATATCTGTCCATTCCCAGCTCTCTTTACCCCAGAATCACTCCACCACCTCTAGGTATGAAGCTGCAAAATCATGATTGCTGGCAGACTCTGGCAGTTGAAATTCCCAATGGAGCATATTAAAGCATTTCACAGAGATTCAGTGAGAAATTAGATCTAAATTATTTTCTTTTTAAAAGCCAAACTGCAGGATAAGAGAATTATTTTATGTAATTATATAAAAGTTTGTAATATCAAATAGATTTAAATAAATCACACACACATGTGTGTAACCACCACATGTATATTAAATACTTTTTAATATTAGAGGTAGTTATGCTATGTGAGCTCTAGTACATTCCCCAGATAATTTGTCTACTACTCAAGAAGTATTATTTCTGCTCTACAGAATCATCAGAATTCAGATATTTTTGCATGTAAGCACACAGATAAACTGTAGTTCTGCATGCAGTTTATCAACAAAATAAACTTCACAGTACCTGGATGAAAATGTAGTATAGAAATAGGAGAAAGCCAAGAAGTTGTCAGAAGGAGTTTTGTTTTTCATCCGTAATGGCAAAAATCCTGCTTGTTGCCAATAGAAATATTGGAAGTGCCTCAGTGTTCTGTGTGAAGAAATTTTTTTTCTGTAGTTTAGAGAGTCAAACTTTTCAAATTTTGCAGAACTCATTTCTTCTTCAAGAGCTTAATTTTGGTTTAATAGTAGTCATAAATCATGACATGAGAAGGATAAGTTACATAACAGTAGCAGATTTTGATCTGTCTTGTCCTTAGCACTCATTGCCACAGAAGTGTTTTGTTTTATAATGTTAAATCAATAGCAGATCTCTGTAACCTGGAAAATGTTCATGTTTGTTACTAATCATCGGTGTTCCTCTAAAGCTGGTAACAATTTTTCTTTCTGCACGCTGTCTTTCTGTTGGGATTCATTATGCAACCAGTGTATTTTTTGGAAAGTGTGTGATAGTCAGTTTTAGGTGAACCAGAAATAAAAAGCTCAATAGCACCCTTCATAGCTTCTCACTATTGTTTATTCCGTACTGGTTCAGTTATATACAAACTTTTTAAATACTAGTGGACACCATAATTAATGTTGAATGATGTGATGGGAAATGATACTGGTTTGAACAATGTTTAATGTAATATATACAAGCAAAAACTCATTAGCCAAAATTCCAATCTTTTGAGATAAAAACATACTTTTTAATAGGAGACAGATGACTACCGGTATTTTGACCCCAAGATGCTGCGAGGCAGTGACAGGTGAGTTTTGCTTCTTTCCTTTTACTCCATGAAAAGACTAACTTAAGAAATCTATTTTATTTTACTTGCTGAGTACAAGTAGTTATTTTGATCATTAATTCTAAGTCAAGACAGTTGGTCTTGAAGGAATTTACAAGTGGGAACTTGGATCAATCAGATAAATTTTTATAACACTGCAAAAAAAATCTAAAAATAAGTGCTAATATGTACATGAGTCACAGGAATGTGCATTAATATTTAGCAGTAATAAATCTTAGGGCTCTTCATAGTTGTACTGCTTGGTTTCTTAGAAATTTTTTGTGAGTTTTCACTGTTAAGTTAAATAGTCATTGGATAGTGCACCAAAATTTCCTTGTCACATTTTAAACAGTTACAATTCTGATTTTAATACAACCCTTCTTTAGTAATTTGTTAATAAGTTCAAAAAATTTTTTAATTTGACTGCATTTACTTTTGTTTAGGTAGGTGCACATTTTATGTTCATGTGTACATGAAGGGAGGCTTGGATATAGTTTATTTTGCCAGTAAAAGAGAGGAAGAGGAATTACATCAGAAGTTTATAAATCTTGATTTTTGCTTTGTATCTGTAACTAATAATTGTCTGATAAGCTCACCTAATCTAATGCCCTAGCAACAGAGAAGATACTTAATTTTGCATTCCTTCTAAAAATAACTGTAATTGAACATGTGGGAAAACAATTATCTCATTTAATTGCACCACTTTATTACAGGATCAGTGTGAATAAAGTAGATCTGAGCTTGGTTTTAGTTATTTGCAGGAAAATTTGTTATTGAAACATGAAAAGTAAGAGGACATAAATTTCAAATTATATGTATGTTTTATTGAAAAGTATTACAGATTATATAATTTCAAAGATAAGCAAATTTTGAATTTAATAAAGAGAAAAGAACTAGCATTTTTATGTTTCGTTTTGATTTCAACTGTCACTGATTAGTGATGCCTTTATAGCATTTTTGGTGGATTTTGTGCAAAAGTGCAAAGATTTATTTTACTCAAGCCAAAGGTTTTTTTCCATTTTTTGCCCTCTCTATATAGATCTTACATTGCTTTAAACAATGTAGAAATATTCATTTACAGCAGTTCATAAATGTGGCACTCTGTGTAGCTACAATAGTCATTATAGGGAATAGTTTTTAATTTCTGGTATGGGATTTGTATGTAAACTCAAGTTATGTTCCTTAAATCATATTTGGGCATGATAGCAAAACTCATGTAGTGGTTTGCCTAATTCTCCCTTCAAATATTTTGTAGACAATAAAAACATATGTTAGTTTTCTTGACAAAATAGTGATACAAAATAATAGCATTAATGGATTTAATTAAAAAGTTTCTGGTTTTATTTTTTAATCTCCTCCCATTTTAAGAAATACTGGCATTTCTACATACTATGTTTTAAATAGAGTAGTAACTGCATTGCTGTAATTCAGTCCTAGCAAAATAGTATCCTTCTACCCTGTGTAAAGCCTACCTCAAGTATAAAGAGGCTTTGTCCTCTGAAAACATGACACAAAATGTGTGTGGATTTGTTGTATCATACTCAAAAAATGAGAGAATTGGGGTAATAGTTCTACTTCTGGAAAGTCTGTAGTATTCCTGACAGACAAAGCAACACATTATGGAACAAAATGGAACACATTCCATTTTAAAACCTATTTTTCTGGTACACTGGTATCTGTGTTGACTCAGTTGTTCTTGGTCACTTAGAGAAAACATCTTGAAATAAGGGAAAAGGTAACTTGAAGGGGAAAATGCAGTGGTTTTAAGCTATTTTAGAGCATAAGATGTATTTGACTTCCTGGGGCTGCAGGCCGGTACAGGGCAGGAGGCAGTGGTAGTGTGTGAGCAAAGGACAGGAGAGCAGACTGACCCTTCACAGCTTTTTCTTCACTTTCCCCTTGCCCTGAAGCTCCAAGGTGATGCAGGAAAAGCAATTTCACATTTCTCCCCTCTACCTGCTACCTGTCCTTGTATTCAAATAGGAGGAGTCTGTACCACCCAAACTTGTAATTTCGCTCTTCCTCCCTTTTATCATTCTGATTCGGAAGCATCAGTAAGTGTATGCAGGCACTGCAAACTGACTGCCTTACCTAGCTAAGATTCCAGGAGGTAGGAATTCTAGGTACCATGAGTTGTGCTAATGCTGATCATGTTTTAACTCATTTTCTTTACTCCTAGGTAACAGCACTCTAGTTATAGCTTCTAAACTATGAAAGAATTGTTGTCATAAAGCTTATTATTCAAACAGCAATGTTAGAAATTATGAAGTAAAATCTCTATTTACTCATGTATTCAGTCCTGTAGAATGAATAATTTTCCATAACAAACGGAAAGGCAGTTAATGATTTATCTTACATTTTTGTCTAATATTATATAGTAGTCCATACATATGATGGGTACATGATGCTTATTGTGCGTATTTCTATTAACGTGTAATGAAATCTGTGTTGTATTTTCTTTAGCTCAGTTCCAAGAAATAAAAATCCATTCCAGGAGGTAAGTCACGCAGAAATTATTTTTCAATGTTCATGTGTTAAAAATAAATAAAGCCTGAAGTGCAGCCATTTTTGATGATCATGATTAAGAAAATGAGAGGTCTTATTTGCAAAAAAGCACTTAGACTAATTATATCTAGTATTAATTATAATTAGCTGTTATTCTGAAGCTTTTCATCTTCATAGGACTATGTAAGTGTTAACTAATACTGGAGAAAAAAAGTAGAAATTTTTCCGGAAGGTAATTACAGGGATTTACTAATATCATAATTGAGTGAGCAATTTAAATCCCTAATTTTTAGACCAGATTTTCAGAATATTCTCTAGATTTAATCCTTTGTCCAGCCTTAAACAACATCATTGATGTAAATGACTATATTAAGGAGTCTCTCTGCAGTTAAAGGAAAAAAACCAAAATAATGAATGTTATCATTTCATACAAATGCCTGTAACTTTCAGTATTTTTCTGTGTAAATAATTACAAATAGAAAAAGTCTTACCTGATTATTACAAAGTTTCATAAGCAAAGTATTTACCTTGGCAATATACGAATGTTTCCTGTTTCTCATAAAATATCCTGATTATCCTCAGGAACAAAAGAAATACCATGTGTTATCCTAGATATGTATGGCTACAGATGGTCATACCAAAAATGTCAGTAATAAGATAAAGTCTATATAAAATTCATATAGTATGGTCAAACAATTTTGGATAATGAATGCTAACAATAATAATACAACTATTAAGTCTCCTTCTTCTAGACATGAATTCTCCTTTAAACACTGCCCAGAAAATACTGATGGCTTTTACCTGTAATATTAGAAATTATTACCAGTAGTAGGTGGGAAGGGAAAAAATGATGAAAAAGTGTATTTCTTTATGATAGAAGTACTTTATTTATGGCCCAAATAAACATCCATGGAGATTTTAACTCTTCCTCTGGTCATTGGAGACATCTCTGGACAAAAAAGGAACATGTTGAAACTGTATATGTATCGAGTATGTCTTAATAGAAAAGAGTGACATGTTAAAACCTCTCAGCTTGCTATTCTGCATCCTACCAAAACTTCAGATATCTTCTTTCAGATAGGAAGCAGTGGTTCTGTATCCAGTTTCTTATAAGACCACAGTGTGATTGTGATGATTTTTGTTGTAGGTTTAATTATCTGGTATATCGCCACTGAAATTTTAAGAACTTGAATGCATACTCTAATTATATGTCTGTTGCCTTTTAGGCCATAGTGTTTGTAGTTGGAGGAGGCAACTATATTGAATATCAAAATCTTATTGACTACATAAAGGTATGTGTACTTCTGTTAGTTGTAGTCCTTAACTTACTGATAGAAACCAGATAGAGCATGTTTTCTGTAATATTTAGTATTTAGAAGACAAAGTCTATGGATTAGCTTTAACATCCATATTCTATACAGAGTCTGGGAAAAAGGAATGTAAGAAATCAGTAGAAATTGTGGGTTACTAATTCAGACCAACAAAGACTTACTGTTTCTGGTATTTTGCTCATATTGCCCTTTGGAGTTGAGTAAATAAAGTGCATTCTCTTTTATTTTGTGTTCATACACACCAAAATGGTTGAAAACTGTCAGCAGATGTAGCAAACTGAACTAACCTGTTTCAGAGCTGTTAGTAGTTACTACCTGTTAGTAGTTTTCATGTGCTGGTGTTAAATAAAGCAGCTGTAGCATATCATAACCTTGAAAGTAAGGAACTGCTGAGAATTCTCTAGTTTTCATAAATCTTGCAAAAGAGATACCCTGCTTTTTTGTATGCAGTTTTGCAATATGGAGTCAGTTTAAACTCAGGCCTGCAGATAACACCATTTTACTGTATGACAATCTTAGTTGTGCATAAAGTATGTTGTTTCAGAAACCACTATAATGCAAATACTATGCTATCTGTTAAAGCAAATATCAGATTGTCACCAATATCTAAGCATTTATTACTTACCCACAGTTAGAAGTTTTCCCTGTTGAGTTAGTAGAAGCTCATTCTTGTTAAACCACATCATTTAATTCTGTGTAGAAATCATAACAGGTGTCATATGCTCAAGTAAGAAAATACATAATCAACTATGTAATGCTGGTGTAACAGATTTAATTTCTCTGGTTCCAACTGGCCAGACTAGCAGAACACGTGTATACCAAAAATCAGTGGATGGAGAAAAGTAATTAAATCATTACAGGTCCTGGGAGGCAGGAGTCGTATTCAAGCGCTTTCCAGGAATTTAAAAAAATGCCAAAGTAACCTTAGCAAAATTCTGAAGAAGGTAATAAATTATTTAACAGCAGCAGCACACCATTCTTTTTTTCCTGATCTTAACCTTGTTCATGGTACAGTTGTCCTGCCCTCTGGTAGACTGGATTGAGGCTTTTAACATGTAAGAGTAGATATGGAGCATTAGTCATTGAAAACCAGTTATTCTACAAAGCACATGAGAGTTTGATGTCCAGGTAAATTTTGAAGATTGCAAAGTCAGAATGTGTGTGCTAAGTTTCTCCCTCTGACAGGCAGCCATTTTGAAACAGAGCTGGTCTGGATAGAGGAAAGGATAGGAAGAGAAATGTAAATTAAAGAAATCATTTAGATTTGGCTTAGCACTCATCACTGTCCTCAATAACAAATTCAGCCTGTGGCAGAATGTATTGGCAAAGGTTTAGCTTGCTCCTTAGTCTACCCAAAGCCTCTTTAGCTACTATATCAATCCAAAAGATGCCCAAGAGGATGACTAGGTGTTACTTCCTATTAAAAAAAATCTTCTGAATCCCCTAGAAGTTAGTTCACTTCCCTAATTGTACCTGCATGCTGACAGAGCTGAGGTTTGCTGTGTATGTGTATATACAGGGCACTGGTGTGATGACAAATTAAACACTCAGCACTTCATACAAAGTGTCAGGAAGCTGAAGTTTGACAGGAATAAGAGGGCAAACAGGAGGTCATTTGTCAAACAGAAGAAACTGAAAACTATGGAAATGGTAATGTTAGATCTTATGGAGAGTTGGAAATTGAAAATACTCTTTCTTCTTCTGGAACCTGTGAACAGAGGTTTTTCATCACGGTTGTCACAATTCTGACTACAATGTCATTCATACCTGAAGTTTGCTGTATGTTTCTCCACTCAGACTGTGTACTTGAGCAGTGGGAGATGACCTCCCAAGGGGGAAGACTCCCTCACCTTTATTCCACTTAGCCCTTTGCTCTTGAAAAAACAAGGGAGGTTAATGAAAACTTTTATTCTCCCTCCCACCACCTGGAAACCTGTGTGCCTTTCCCAGGTGACACTTACAGTCTTATCCAACAAAATTTGCTTTTCCATGTGGTAGACTTTCAGCATCTATTGTTTCCACAGATGTAACTTATTAATTATTCTCAAATTCAATCAGTCTTCCTCCAGAATAAAAAAGAGAAAAATCAACAGCTCTGTTCTTGCAGGCAGATACCACAGAGATTTTATTCATGGCTTTATTTTTCTAAGCACTATCTGTTTTGCCAGTTTGCTCCTGAAAGCACAGAGAAAGTATTTGAAAACTTTCTGAAACAGGAAGCAATGTTCATTCAGCTTTAACATTCCAGGATTTTTTTTGTAGAATTAAGAGAAACCTTCAAATCTAATTATTTGTAGTTCTGTGCTAGAATAGACTATCTCACAATGTCAAAAAGCAAATATTTATACTGTCATTGAGGTAGATTGTGCCTTAAAATAAATATATTGTCCAAGTTCAATTCAACATGCTGAAAATGTGTCATCAAAATTGCAAGGCATAGGGAGCCTCCAAGAGGAGGCTATCATACTGTTGTGCGCAAAAGAATTTAGTAGATCCTGTAATTTCCCTTTGTAGATGCTTTAAAAAGTACTGCTTGTTAATCCTCTGCTACACTGTTAAACTATTGATTTCCTATGGACTTTTCTTTTTTAGGGTAAACAAGGCAAACATGTCCTGTATGGCTGCAGTGAACTTTTTAATGCCACACAGTTTATAAAACAGGTAGATAACTTTGATAACTTCTATAATATTTATTACTCTTTATCTGTAAGTTGATTTATATAACTCTACATCTCCATGGATTTTTACCAAAAAAACCTCAAATTAATCTGTGAAAGATTAATGCATGTTACCTATTTTTATTTGCTTGTAGTGGGGTTTTGATGTCATTATTTTTAATTAGCTGTTGAAGGCCTGTTATCAATGTGAGTTCACACATGTAACACAGGTAAACAAGTTCGTAATAATTGTCTTAATCCTACTGAAAAAAATTGAGCCAGTTCTTGGAACTTTCACAAACAGTATCTCTTTCTAGGGTTTTCTTGCAGCCTTTTCAAGTTACAGGATGTTTACACTTTTGTCCTGGTTTATAAATATCTACAGATATATAGATATAAAAGTAGTGGCCTGGTGGGAGCTTGATGTCCATACCTGTACTAAACTCTGTCTTTTAGTGCTGTTAAAAACATCATTACTTCTCTATAGAATTTCAATATGAATACAAAATAAAAATTATTCATGGTGGTCAGCAAATAGCAGCCCTTCAGTAGCTGTCACCTCCCATGGTTTTATGTACTACTAAGATGAGAATAAGTTGTTATTCAAAACTACATTTTAAAGAACTAAATTAATTCTTGTTGCACTTGAAGGAGACAAATAGTACTTGATGACTTTTACCTCCTCATTCAGCTTAATTAACTTTTTTTTCTTGACTGTGTGCACTGTACCTTTGCTTCATGCGATGCATTCATAAAAATTTGAAGCTCAGGCCTTCTCTTCTGAGGTTATGAATTAAATATTCTATCACCAGAAGACATTTGGTTCTCAGAGACAAACAAAGCATATATGACAGAAATATTTGCTGTATGAACTGGGTGTTTGTTTGACTGAAAGAATAAGATTAGCAATCTAATGACTTTTTTCTCTTCGTGTTTAGCTGTCCCAACTTGGCCAGAAATAAAACTGAAACACCATTACCTGGATGGAAATGTGACAACAGAGAATTGTTACAACATTCAGATATCTTCATATCTTTAATTTTGTCATTATATTAAAACTTTAACCCGTTTCATTAATATGATAACTTTAAAAAAAAAAATCTGTAATTAATACGGTGTATATCAGCATTTCAGAAATAAAACTTAAAACCTACAGTGTTTTTGATGGAGGTCAGTTTCACTATTATTGCATTTTTATTGCCGTACTAGCTATGGTATATGACAGGACAGGCTGAGAAGTATGGCATTTTCAAGTTCTTATATGTAAGTTTCTGATATGGTAAGCAGGACAATAGCTCTAAGAAAAGGTCAAGACTGTCTTTAGGAGTTATATTCTTCTTGAAAGCCAGAATATCTTTATTTAACAAAATTCAAAAGAGCAGAACTGCCTTTCAGGACCACAGACAAAGAGCCTTAGTGTAAGAGAACTACTTCTGGTTCTTACCCTTTTATTTTACCAAAGTCATTTGATTTGTGCAGTCTTTGCATTATGGTCTAAAGATGTACTGGAAGGTACCTTCAGTACAAGTTTCTGGTACAGTAATTTAACTTTTCTTTTAAGATTAAGAGAAAATTGCTTGCCAACACAGTCAGTTTCAAACTGTAAAACTGAAATCTTTAATAATTTTCTTCTCTTTTTATTGTAACTGCTTTGACTGTTATGTTTGGGAAGAACCCAAGTCATACTCACAGAACTGCTCTTAACTTGTATCAGCACATATTTAAAAATACTATTTTTAACAATTCCATTAAGTAGGGGCAGTTTAGTAGTTTAAAGAATCTGGTAATGATAATTCTGGAGAATTATCATTACTTACCAAATAAAAATTCTTTTTATAGGTGGAGGCCTCTGTCTTTAGAAACCTCCTCTCTGGAAACAGCTACTGGTGAAGCAATAATATGACTTCAAAACGAGGCCTAACACACTCAAAATGTGAAAACATTTCTTGTGGGTTTATTAGCCAACTGTGAGAATTACTGGCTTACTGTAAATTTTTCAGTAGTGCTTTTTGCACTGTTTTTCAGTGTTGAATGTTAGTTTTGCACTAAATACAATGCCCTTTCCCCAACTTGATTGTTTTTCAGACCATCTATACAAGAAATGCAGTTGATCTATTCCTTAAAGGGATCACAACAATAATATGCTTAATCTAGACCATTTTATCAAAAAGTAATAATGTTATTTAATTATCTAAGTGTTGTTTGTAATCTACTCCACAATACTGCTATAAATTTCTAATTTTTCTGAGCCAATAAATATATTTACTATAGTGTTCATTGTAGTTGTTGCATGTGAGCACTGTCCCAGATTTCAATAAGCAAGGACTCACTATCAAATGCAGTTTGTTATTCTAATTCCATATATATATACACATATATGTACTATATTTGTTAGCCAAAAACAAGGCCAAAGTGTGTCAGGAAAAGAAAATTACATTTAAAGTGTTTATCACTTCTTGTGGGAGTTTGTTCCAGGCACTTGAAATGATCCCTCCTCAGCTGTGCTTCCTGTGCAAAGAGTTTTAACCTTGCAGCTGACAACCAGCTTAGGAGAAATCTGCCACTTGGTTTTTGTCCAGATCTTGGCACTGCTCACTTGAACGAGAAGCACTCCTAAATCCCAGCTTACAGAATTTGCTTTTGCAGTAAACTGTGTAAAGGTAGAAGAATTTACTTTGGTGCTACATTCAAAAATCTGTTTTCCATCTTTAGTGACTCTGGAGACTGGTTTCACTCGTGCCCAGCTTTATAACTGGATCTTAGGGTCTGCTGTGTGAGCAGGCTCTGGTCAGTTGGGGTTCAGGTTTTAAAAAAAAATGCTTTTTTTGCACTTGAAACCTTCTTCTCCTTCATCTCCAAAATAGTTTTCTGGTTTAGTTGTAGTAGTAGTCCTGAAGCTCTCTGTTACTTTAAGCTGTGCATTACTACTCTGTCCCTGTAACAGCATGCATGCCTCATGTTCCTTCCTTGCTAACATAACTTCAATTATGGCATGCAAGTTTGTGTTACATGGCCCTTTTGCCCAAGTACCTCTGGATCTGGGAATGTGGAAGGTTGTACAAAAAGTCTCTGGTTAATTAGAGTAAAATACTGTTAAAAATAAGATCTCTCTTTGGTAAGCTGCTTCAATTTACAGCTGTCACAGTGCCCTTCATGACTTCAAAGGTCCCTTTAAAGGCCTGTGCTTAAAGGAGATGTTATGCCTGGCTCAGTGAGTCTTTTAAGTAAAATTGCAGCTATTCATGTTGCTAATAAGTATTTTAGGTGGTGCATGGAAGACCAGTGAGGTTTGGAACTTTTCTAGCCCCTTCTCTTGATAAAGCTCTGACAGGGCCAGCTGGTGAGGCAGCGTCAACAGCAGTGCCAGCTTCTGGCACAGCAGCTCCAGCTTCCACATCTCAGGACAGACAATTCTTCGTTGGTATCTACTTTCCATTTAGGTAAGTGAAGACAGCACAATGATGAGTGTCAAATGCTGTACCTGTTCTCAGGAAGAAAATTAGCAAATTAGCAGTCTGGTCTTCAGCTGTGGAAAATTCACACCCGATCTTTCAGCAACTATGGACAAATCTTATAAACAGTTACACATACTTCAGAATACATGCACATTTTGAAATTAAAGCCCTTTACTTGCTTTCCTGTTTTAATTTGAAGGTTTTAGAATATTTAGGTGGATATTTTGTGACTTAATGGTGAATTCAGTTAAAATTCTGTTTTTTCAGAATTAGACGCTCTAAGAAAGTAACAATAAAAAATTAGATCAGAATAAAGGAAAGAAGCTTCTGGGGACCAGCACTTTATTTAAATGGCCTTATTTGTATGATACTCTCTGATGCAAATCAGATAGAAATCTTTCTTAGGCTAGAAGTAAATTTTGCTGTTGATTGATGGTGTTTCCATCAATCTGATAAATAGCAGGTTTTTCCCAAAACCCAGAGGTTCTACAGAGAACAGGAACACTGATATCAGTCACAGTTACAGAGGCAACCCAGCTGTGCCAGCCATGGCTTCAGGACTAAAGCTGAACAAAGGGCAGCATTTCTCTTTCCATTTAAATGATATATTCCAAAATGGAATTTCTTAATGTTTAGTTCAGTGTGCTGGCCAGAGCAATCCTATGAGATTTAGGAGGTAAAAGGTTTATAAGAGGGTACATGGGAACTTACTTCAAAAGTACCACAACTGCATTCTTGAGATCTGAAATAAAAGGTGTTGGGCTGGAACATTGTATCCCTGATTTACTGACGGTGGAGATACCCACTCCCTCTCTTTGTTTGGATCATTCATTAGTTGTGACTTGTTGGTGACAGATGGCTCTGGCTTAGGGAAAGCCAAGCCTGGCCAGTGTTCTAGTGGTACAGAAAAGTGAGCCACAGTGTCAGTGAATTCTGTGTCGCTTCAGAGATCAGAGAAGATGCTAATATTTCTTACTGTGAATCAGTAGATTAATTGACCCACTTCTGTTTTACTTGGAAGTGGCTTAGTAACCCCATTCTGTGCAGCAGTTGCAGTTGTTTTCAGCAACATTCAGATACATTCTGCTCCTTAATATGGTCACATGTCACTGCAACACATACCATCCTTCACCAGCATACAAAAACCTGCATGTTGAATCCATCAATGCATCATATTTTTTCTACAATTATAAACCATGAGGTAGTTCAGTTGCCGCTGGAATTTTATATTCTAATGATAAATTTGTATCTTTCCCTTTATCTGCTCGTGTCTTTCCCCTTATGTAAACCAAGCAGCACTAGATTTTATTTTCCTAAAATGTTATTCCAGCTCCTTCTCATAGTTGCATAGGTTGACTTGCTTGATTTAGTAATGGAAGAGTGGTCTTTATCCTGTGAAACCAGACTCCTATGCTCAAAAGCCTCAGAACTATCCATTCCGAGTCCTATTTCAGTCTCCCCATCTCATGTGTGCATTCCTATTTCTGGCAGTACAAAAGGGATAGATCAAAGGCATACTGCTTTTACAGAAAATTTGTTTTAGCACCTCAGCATAGACAGGTAATACAACTCATTTACTAATTCTTACTTGCATTATGCAGATGAAAATGAAAAAATGGATGAAATCAATGAAAATCAATGGATGAAAATTAATGGACAAAAATTAAGTCCTAGAAGGGGTATGTAGCTCTCCCTAACAATAATTGGTGTGGATTCTTTCAGTAATTTCTGACAGGAGTACAGTTCTCCATAGTGTTTCCTACAGTTAAAACCATTCCCCTGCCTTTTCTCCTTCCTCAAATAAATTTTTATCTTCTCTCTACATATAGACTTTCTAAGGCTTTCAAATCATACTGAAGATACAGTTTTAACAAATAATAGAATTGTTCCTATTTCATTTTGCAGAGTAAACTTAGGTCAGGTCAATAATTTATTGTGAGTTAGACTTAATTGAGCTGTTTAGTTTACTCCCTGAAATTATCTGGGACCATTTGTACATTCAGCTACAATGGCAAAGCTTCCTGGGCTCTTCCTGCATCTCTAAACCAGGGGAATAATTGCAATATGTTGTATAAGTTGCCAAATGACAATGGAACTCTGTTCTGAGCTGTTTATTACATTCAATCTGATATATGTTCTCAAAAGACTTTTTAAACCATGAATCAACACATATATATTTTATCTGTTCCAAGTGCAAATATCTCTGTTTGTTCACTTTTTCTATACCACAATATTCATCATATGAAATAGATTGAATAAGGTCAACATTTTCTTCCATCTACAAATCCCTTGGGATCAGTGCCTTCCTACTTGGTTTGTTCATTCTTTTATGCAGCATGTTCTCTGCATCCATAACAAAGACTCTCAGATCAGGTCACAAAACCAAAAAAAAAAATGAGGGAGAGATGATGGATTATGACACAAAATGTTTCACAGGAAGCACACTTTTTTCATGTAGAGCTTTTGTAATAGCAAAGCTAATTGTATTGCCAGTTTTGCTAGCACTGAAATAAGCTCTCTCTTTTTATGTCAAAGAAGTGAAACACAGGTGCCATTTTTTCTTTAGATTCCCTTACCAGTATGTTCTAGTCATCTCAGAGGATGACTTTTGCTTCATTTTCCTGGGATTGTTGGCAGCTGAACTGCTGAGCTCCAGCTGGGATGTAAATCTGCCCTTGAACTGGAGCGTGATCCATTCCCATAGATAACTAATCAGCCATGGGCCCCATTCATTCAGGTGTTGTTTGTATTGGTAACTCACAAGGAAAGACACCTACTCCTAAATGTCATAGTCTACTGCAGTACTGAGGATATTTTTTGTCTTCCCAGGGAGAAAAGCTTTGGATTTCCCTCGCTGGGATCATCTTTGATGAACTCTTTGAAAGCAAACAATGTGAAAATAAACACTACAACATAGGAAAGGTATAAATCTATACTATATAAATCTACCTCTGTGGGATTTATACCTCTGTCAGGCTGGAAATCACCTTTATCATACAGGACATAAGTGATAGTTTGAAGGAGAACAGGGAGGAAAAACTCCTCACATTACGCTGTGAGACTGCACTGAATTTCTTACAGGGAAATTGTACAGTTCTTCACTGACCAGATCACCAGCTTTCTGATGTTTCAGCAGATCACATTTCTCCCGGGGGGGCATCTCTCTGTCAGCCTAGCCTTGCACAAGACAAGGAACAGCTCTGCTGTTACCAGCCCAGGGCTCTCAGGAAGGAGAATGGTGCCGTGCTCTCTTCTCACTGGAAAAGTTGAATTTGTGTCTGCTCAGGGCCCAGTGTGAAAACAGAGGAACCTAAAAGAGGTCACTCTTCTGCAGAGCCAGTTTAAGGGTTTTTTTAATTATAACACCTCTCACTTATTAGTTAGAATTCATTTTCTGACTTTTTCTTGTCTCTCCCTCTCAGTCTACTGCAATATCAATGATCAAAAGAACAGGCCCTATACTGTTGGGTTGGATCCTGCTTTGTCAAACAGTCAGTGAAAACTTCATGAAATATCTGATGTTTTGTAATCATGGCAGTCAAATCATGAACAAACAGTGATGTTCTGCAGATTGCTTTTCCTCCTTTAGGTGTCATTAGTAATTTGTTCTGCTATTGTCCTGGCCTGGCCTCCCTGTGTGCAGTCTCTCTGTCTGGTCAGGATCTGGGCTTCAAATGCCAAGCTCACCTGTATCCCAGCCAGGCACCAGTGTCCCAGCAGAGACAAGGATTTAGCCTCAAAATACTTGTAGTGATACCTCAGAGGAAACAACTAGTTCCCTTCCCAAACCCACAGAAATATTTGTACAGCTAAAGTTCCTGAAGCAAAAACACATCACATTTAGAAGAATTCTTTGGCACAACATGACCTTGCTTTCTGTTACCTATTTTCTAATAAACACACATTTTGGGAACAAAAACAGTGTTAAGAAAATAAGTGCAGCTCTGGCTACAGAAGGGATGAGATCTGGACTGCATTCTTTGGAAATTTTCACAGCAATATATTATGGACATGTCTCTATATTTTAGTTAATATGCCACATTTTGAAGCTGTCATCTATATATATATTTACTTTTTCTACAATGGCAATAGAAAATCTAAGGAACCTTTAAGTGCATTCACTTAAAGGCAATTTTCATTGTCCTGTGTGATAAGGATTGGCAACTGAAGCAGTTTCAGCCTGTCATATAGAAGGAAAATGGAGAAAGAGGCCATTCCGAAGGCATCAAGATGCAGAGATCACACAGGCAGCAGCATGTGAAGGGGGGGGGATAGTAAAAAGACTCCAGCACAAGTCCAAGGGGGAGATTCTCCCCTAAAATGAAAGTAAATGAGAGAGTAGTCCTACTAGTCAGCAAGCATACAGAGACACTACACAGGCTCCCATGCCCTTCCCACAACAGCCATGAGCAGGGGACCATGAAATAACAGTGGGCTCCAACCCAGCAGGTCTCTGTCCCAGGATGGAGACCTGCTGTCTCCCTTCCTTCTCAAGATGGCCAGGGGAAGAGCAAAGCCCTAAGTCATGAACCTCAGGTGACCACATATGGTTGGTAACGTCAGTCACTAAACAGAACCAGGAGGGAAACTCCAGCCTCTAAAATGACTCCCTGCTGAGCCAGGTGTGAGACTGGATCCATGCTGGCATTCTTCACCAGAAGAACCAAGTTCCCAAGGAACCAGTGAATAAATTCACATATTTAGGCACAGGAGCGAGTACCAGGAAAAGAATGCCACCTATGCAAAGAGAATTTGTTGCCAAGATAAAAGCACAAAGAAAAATGCAGTTCAAGTGACTACAGGTGCCTCTGAAATCTTGCACATTATTTGGTGCCACAGCTCCAGTTCCGCCCTATAAAACTTTGTGGGTATACAAAATAAAGGTGAAGACAAAAAACATGAAGTTGATCCTACAGTTGTTTTATTGGAAATCCCAGATTGAAAAGGCAAGAAAATCTCAGCCACGTCCACAAATCAGACAGAAGTTGGATATAAACTAAAGTTATCTTTTGCTGCAAATACCACTACAGCTATTTTGAAAGAAAGCACATGAAAACATCCATTTATGCCATTGGACTGCCTTGCAATGCACACGATCAGGTTCAAGTCTTTTGAAAGAGACTGGTTCTCCTACAAGGGTCACAACTCTGTGAGGATCTAGTTCTTGTAAAATAATGAAAGACAAAAAGACAAGGAATATTTAACTGCAGCATCTTATGCTGCTTTGTGTGTTCTTTTGTTCCTCCCCAAATCCATCAAAATTCATAGAAAAACATCAATACTTTATGTACGATAATGGCAGACCTGCAATATATATTTTCACACACAAATTTCATTATTAAATACAAAGTATGATTTTAAGAATCCTCTAACGTTTTCCATATCAGTTATAATCAGATGAATGTGTTGCCTTCCTTATGAAATGCTCTTATTTCATTGCATGTTTGAAAGATCCCCGCATCAAAATTTTAAGAAGCTCAGTAGTCACTTGTTTTGAAACAGGATGTTGATGTGATTATGTGAATTAAAGTAAAATTATTACTCATCAAATTACATCAAGTTATTTTTGCTTGCTATTTACTTTAAACCTGACTGGTATGTTGGTATTATGGGCTGTACTTTAAATGGAATGCAGTTAACTTGAAAATTGATTTTTAAATTATTATTTTAATAGAGGTGTTTTTTTCATAACTCAGTGTTCCTTTTTTTTCTTTCCCCCACTGTGATCAAAAATGTAACTGTCTGAAAGTTCATCTGGCAGAGGAAATGTTGTTTCCAGTTTGCCTACAGATACAGCCATACTAGGGCTTATAGCAGATGCTTTTGTAGGGCAGATCTTTAAACTTTGCCATTTCAGAGGCAAGCACTCTTGATCAAAGGATGAATAAAAAAGAAAGGCCTCAGGAGATTCCTTCTCAGCCAACTACCTCCTCTCGGGTCATGAGCTCTCTCTGAATCTCAAAGCTACCTATGGCTTCTATTTTTGTCTTCTAAAATTTCTAGACCTGTAGACCTAAAAGCAACTACCAATCTTCCTTTAGATTAAAAATACTTTGTCTTGTTCTCACACACTGCCCTTTGAGGAAAGAGGGAAGGAGAACCATGGATGGAAGCCAATGCTGTAGTATTGGGCTTTATCAAATACCCAGCTGATCTGGAACATCTCCTCATAGGACAGTGCTGTCCCATGGGACCACAAAAGAGGTTATGTTTGTAGGAAGAACGCATGTCACTTGTTTTGAGAGCTGTGGATGCAGAACAGAACCCAAAGAGCAGCAAACATTTTGCGTGACGGTGCAAAGAGCAAAGGGGAAAGTTCACCACAGCCCCCCATGAGAACACTGCCCTTTCTTAGGCAGCAAGGCAGCAGCACTGGGACGAACAGGGAATGGGAGCGAAGGAGGGGAGCCATATGCACAGTGGGAAAGAAACATCCAAGAGGAGTAAACAGCCCCTGTTTGAGAGAGAATAGTTCTTAACTGGAAATTCTAAAAGAAAAGATGTAAAAGAAAGAACTGGCACGCACGCATGCAGAATTGTCCCTTGTAGAAGGAAAGTTTTTCCTACTTCAAGAGAAAAGGGCCCTATTTTACTGAAATGAAATACTGGCTACTTAATAGGGACTTAACAAAAAAAAAAGAAAAAAGGATCTGAGAACAATGTATCTATTATAGCCTTGTTTTCCAGCAGATGTTTTGAGGTGACACCAGAACAGTTTTAGTGGCTGGGTGTTCTGTTTTAAAGACCATGCTGTGAGTCGTTCCGGAACAAGAGCTATTTTGACTATACAGGGCTCTTAAATTACCATTTTGAAAGTGTACTTAAGCTAGTAAGCTATGTGTAGCTGAAGACTTTTGTTTGAGGAATAGGGGCAGGAGGCCAAGAAAGGTACCTCCAAAAGGAAAATGGGCTTTATCAAATCAGAGTGCACAAAAAATACTAATCGTATCTGGTTTTTGCCACATCACTCTGCAGCCTTAGTAAAATAGCTCATTTTGCTCGAATTCAAAACTAACACTTCTAGCACGTAGAAAAAGAGCTTTTGCCTTGCAAAAAATATTTTTTTCAGCAATCAGGTGTCTGAATGTACTTCCTAAAGAATGAGCACATGAAGAGAATAATGATGCTATAAAACTATGTCTGACCTTTAAACAGCTCTCTCTTTGAAACAGGCCTTCACTGAAGCAATGGCCATATTCACAATGAAAAAAATTAAGTAAGGTTGCTCAACATGAACTTACCTTCCAGAAGTTTGAATAAAATGAACTGCTATCTAAGTAGAAAGAAATCTGAGAAATTCCCCATCTCATTAGTTCTTCCATGTGTGACAGAGGCCTGGGAGTGAATTGCAGAGGGCCAATCTGCAGGTACCTGCACACTGCTCAGACTGTGGGCAAGTTGTTGTCCAAGTCCTAACCAGAGCTTCTGCAGGGTTTGTGGGGCAAAAAAGCACTTTATTTGCCTCTTCAGAGTCCACCATAAATGTATTGCTGACAAGCCTCTGTTCTTGACTGGCAAAGTTCAATTTGATTGAACTATTTTCAGAGCTGTTTCTTGCCCCATCACTGCCTGAAAAATCCTTGCCCAAAAAACCTTCTTTTAATGCTGTTCCAACCATCAATACTTTTATAGGAAAATATTAAAAATAACATAACTTAAAATTTCTCTACAGCACCAGCAGCAGTAAAAATATTCAAACGCACACACTAGTAATTTAAAATGAAGATATGTGTTTATGGAAAAAAAATTTATTATGGCCAGCAGTGTTTACTGTTGTACTATTACTTCTGTCTACAGCAACCACTGGAAATGAGCACTTTCTTTTTGAGGTTAAAACACACAAAGCTGTTTAATGTCCAAGCAGTGTCCTTTATGAAAAGACACCTATCCAGGAAACTTTAGAGCTACCTCTGAAGACATTCTGTTATATCCAAAGTCCTGAGTTAATGCCATGAGCTTTTGAATGCATCGTGTTTCTAGCAAGAAGTCCAAACATTTGAGAATAATCAGCTGAGCTAAATATATTTAAAATCCCAGAAATTGCAACCACAATGCAAATCACAGGAGAAAGACAGTTTTTCCATAGTTTCCTGTCTGAGGGGTGAAGCAGTCCTGACACAAACAGGACATTATCCAGCTGCCCATGTGTGTCCATGCTCCTGAGGAAGCTCCACTTCCAGCAGCCCTCTTTGGTAAGCACCCAGCAGGCACTGTGACAAGGTGACACACAACAGCAGCCACAAACTTTTAACTTTTTTCAATTAAATTTTCACTACAGTTAAAGCACAAATGGTTGGAGACTCTAAAGTTTGAAGAGTGTTAAATGCCAGGGAGGGTAAGAATTCTTTTTAATTTCCAAAGCCTGAAGAATCAGTAACATAATGAAAGCCATAGAGAAGGAAAGGTCAAGGGAGCACTTTGAATTTTTTCCTTCTCAAAACCACTTAAATACTGAAAAGAACAAGTGATTCACTTTTGAAGTTACGCTGTAAAAACATTAAATATAAGAAGGTAAAATTCTAGTGGTAAAAACTGTTTTGTTTCTTCCTGACTCTTCCAGCAATCCTGCCCTTAATTTAAAGTTAGGATAACACTCCACAAATTCTAAATCAGAAGATTAAAGGTTCACGGTTTTAGACTGAAAAGTAAATTTTCCAGAATTTCTAACACACTGTACTACCCATTGGCTTTGTTCATGAGCCTTTCAGAGCCTTTTACGTATGTGGAAACTGTTTCTATCAACAAAGTCATTTAACCACAACTGCTTAAACCATTATCAGTGAAAGGAGAGTCCACTCAAACACTGCTAACAGCTGCCAAGGGTAACAGATTAAGGCCAATGTACTCAATCTGGAAGTCCTATATTGAGCTATTTTGGAGATACAATGAGCCAAAACAGAAAGTGTTCAAGCAGTCAGTTAATCTTATTTTTTCTAAACTTAGGAAAATTTCCCAAATGCCTTTTCTAATTTATCTCAATATTCATAAAATAAAATGACCCGTAGTGTAAGTTTACAGATGTACCAGATTAATTATTTTAGTAACAGTGAAGTCAGTGAATTTGACAAAGTGAAAAAGATATTTTTAAACATGGAAGTAAAGTCAGTCCCCTGAAAAGTGAGTGTGGAATAACAACGAAAGAACATTTATTTATTTATCTTCAAGAAATTTTCCATACCTACTACCCCCCAAACACCACAGGAGAGAGAAAATAAGACGAAATTCTTAGCAGGTAAGCAAGTAGAATTACAAGAATCAGGTAGTCTTTTCCCTCTAATTAGCCAAGACATTGAGTTTACTGAAAATACAGGTTGGGGGAAAAGGGAGAAGATAACAGGACTTTAAGTTTTCAGATGAGGAAATTGATCTTTTTCTCTTCATGTCAAAATAGGAAAGGTAAAAGGTGGGCAGAACAAACCTGAGAAGAAATTCATACAGAGAAAAAAGAAAAAAACCAAGATCTGGGCACTAAAGAAAAAAAGGAATTGTTTAACTAATGGGCATCAGGAAAGATCCTCTCCATAACACCTGACAAAGAGATGTTAAATTTAAATCATGGTTAAAAATAAAGTGAAAGTTTTTTGGGGACTAAGTCAGGGGGAAAAAAACTAGTTACTAGATGTTGGACAAACCAGGTAGAATTCCTAAATTTCATTTGAAAATACCAAGTACTATTTATTAAAATAAAGAAAGGAATCTTGCTCACCATTTGTGGAGGAACAGTTATTATTGAGACTGTCAGGTGAGAAGTATTAGAAGTATTCTTCAAAACTCGTTTGAAAATTATCAAGTTTATTAATAATCTAATAATAATAATCTTGGATCAATGTAATTAAAAAATAAAATCAGTCACTGAGAAATGAGACAGAAAACAATAAGTAGGCAGCTCAGTGAAAAATAAGGATAGAGGGCTACCTAAAATTTTCCTGAAAGATGATGGTTTTAAAATGCCCCGGTTTTTGTTTGTTTGTTTGTTTGTTTTGTTGGGTTTTTTTTTTCTGGCTGCTCATGAATTTTGAATTACCCACATCTGTGTGAATCAACACATATCAGTAAGGAACAACAACCATTAAGCCGCAGGTGAAATGTAATGAGTAGATTTGTTTCATTACCTCCCTTACAAAGCCAGGCTGCACAGGGACGCGGGCTCAGCTCAGCCTGGAGCCTCTGTCAGAGTGTGTTACCCCTCCACAGGGGTTCTACCTCGCACAACACCCAGGGGGGTGAGCAGCACTGGGCATCAGAAATTGAGTTTTCCCCACACCTACATTTTTAGCATTCCCAGCATCAAGGTCACTTTGAGAGAAACTATTCCCTTCTCCCTCCTCTTATGGTTTTAACACTTTCATCCCAACAACATCCTAAAAATGCTCTATTTTCTGTTAAGGCTTAATTCACATAACAATGGCAGTGAAGTTTAATAACACAGTGAACATTGCAGCCGCTGTCAGTGAAGCTACTTGACATCATGAGAGATATTAAAGCCAGCCTATTTTAAAAAGCCCCTTTACTTACACAAATTTATTGTCTTGGATCCTAAATTGCTTCTGTGAGCTAGTTATGAGGTTGATCAGCGCACTGGGGAAGAAAAGGGGATTTACAAGACAGCCCTTCCAGTGCTGTCAGGGGGTAGTACTGGTGTGTATATACACATTAACACACAGGAAAATCCAGTGTTTCCACACTGCTTCAGTTTCCAGATAAACCTTATTGCTGGTGTTACTCAACACACCCCGCAAAGCGCTGTCTTTTTTCTTCAAGTTTGTTTGCAGTTTTTCCTCCTGTCTGATTTAACACCAAAACCATTGGTCATATGCACATCCAGGCATTGCCAAGGATTTGTCATTTGCTACATTCTACATCGATTCCTCTGCTACAGCTGACAGCCACTCAGAAAATGGCTGGTGGCAACCACGACTTAGAGCCTACAAATCAATCTTTCTGGAAAAAAAGGCAGGAAAAAAAGGAATATCTGCATTCAGTGTCAAGGGTTAAGGAGAGGCTGATGATCCTGCACTCCAGCCCATCGATCACTTGGAGCCCTTTGCTCTCCGGGGTGTCAGCAGCTCTGAGGGATGCTATCCACACCATGGTAACCAGCTGCAAAAATATCAGAATGCAGCAGATACAAAGGAGTGTCTGGAAAACTGGGAGTCAGTCCCTTAAGCCTCAGTGCTGTGGTCACAGGCCACAAAGGAGGCAGGAAAGGCAGTGTCAAACAAGGCTTTGTTGCTAAAATAAGGAGTTGTGGGACCGCTTGTGCCCTGCAGAGCACTTCCATCAGCACTACAAGGCTTTCCAAGAAGGGTATAACCTAATCCAAATCACTTTCCTCAAAACCTGGCACATTCTTCAGAGCACATACCCAAGCCCAGCAGACTTCAGGGCTACCTCTACAGAAACCAGAGTAATCTGGTGACAGAGTACTCTGGAGATCCCGCCAGGAGAAAATCTCAGAGCTGAAGATCAGAAAGGACTTTGGCTTGGAACTCTGAAAACTGTAATTTTAATTTTTCTTCTCCCTCGGTCCCACTGGTCTTGGATTGATATTACATCCTTATCTTTCATACTCAAAGAGAACTATTAACTCTATTTAATATATTATGTAAATAGTTTGATGAAGGACGTAATTGCAGTAAAATGCAATAAATAACTGACAATATCATAGCATATCTCAGACTAACCTCATGAAAACTCTAACATGCCTCGGATTGGCTTGCACAAAACCTTTTAAAGTATGGTCTTTGTAAGCTTTTTATTTTTATTTCTGTATAATCACTTTCAAATAGGAAGCTCTTTGGAAGAGTGGCTCAATAGTGTTTTGGCTGACCCCATGAAATCTGGTGAGGATGACACTTGTTGAAAAGGAGCTGGTTAGGTCAGAGGTAAAGCTGATTGATCGCAGCTGGGTTGTGTATTTGTGATGCAGATGTCACGTTTCTACTTAGTAAAGACTTACTCCTGCATGCCTCTCCTGCTCACCTCCATCCCAGCAAACTCTGCTGTGCCATCTCTGCCAATGCCCATCCAGCTCCCAGCTGAACTCTCTGCAGGTGGGGAGCACCAGAGGTGCCTTAAGTTAGCGCAGCAGTCATCCTGAGAAGTCAGGAATGTGCTTTCATGGGTTTATAGCAAGACTTCTGCAAGGATCTGAAGGGCAGTGGATGTGTTCTCACACGAGGATATACAGCACAGATTGGTCATTTTTTCCTGGTTTATGATGACACACCTTTAATGCCTTTACAATAAATTCCCTTTACCAACACTCACTCCTGCCTGTAGCTGGTTTAAAGACAGCCCACCCACTCTTTTATTTCTTATTCTTCACTAACTCTTCTCTCACACTTGTAAATGTGTTGGTGAAATTCTTATTTATTTTACCAGCCTAGGAAACATAATAAAAAATAGTTGAAGATTATTAACTGCTAGGTAAATGTTCCAAAACTGGTGCAGTTCTAATAAAACTGGTGCAGTTCTAATAAATTCTTTTAATCCTTTAATCTTCAAAATAGTCCAAAATGTTTCTTGGTTCCTTCCCAAATATCTAAAAAAAAAAAAAAAAAGGAAAAAAAAAAAAAAAAACCAGTTACACTCTGTCCTTATTTACAAGCACCCATGTCTCCAGTGTTATTTATTTATTCATGTCTTCCCAGGTATCACAGCCCAGATGTTTTCTTCACATAGAGAAGACTGTAGTCAATAATTCCAGCTACTATTTAGCTGACATGCTAAATTGTCACTAGAAATAAAGCTTTATGTAAGAGAATATTTCCCAGGAAACTACACTAGCCAATTTGCCAAATGAAACCAGCAAAACAAGTGACTAAAACAAAGTTAAGCTTTGATCTCATAACTTTTCCACTACTCTTTTCTTCCAGTCCTCCTTAATATCCTGTCACATTATTTCTTCTCAGCCCTTTTTCTAAAATGCTTTAGTGTGTTTTTTCCTAAGCCCACGATCTCTGCCTTCTGTGGACTGAAGCCTTTTGAATGAATCAGATCAGCTATGGAAATTTCTAAGTACCAGAGGACCTGAACACTCAGATAAACGGTTCTGTCAGTCATGAATATCAGTTTTCCCCAGTTGTAATATTTGGTTTTTTACCCAAGTTTATGAATGCTGTAAAACCACCATAAAATATTGTCTTTTTTTCTACAATACCTACCTATTTTTATCTACAATATCTATCTTTATCTGCCAAAATTAGCTGCCCATTTCCCTAGGAATGTTACATAATTGAAATAGAACTGGCATTAAGGAATACTACAGCTTTTTCATTCTGTGGCCCAACAGGAAAAAAAATCAACAAGTATCACTTACATTTATTTATTTCTAGGTATAGAGTTTCACTGAAATACAACAAAATATACAACATGTTCTCTTACTTGACTAGTGTTTTTACATCTTCTGCTTGCATAAAAAAGTGCATTTGGAATGACTAAATGTCAACAGACGGTAGTGCAATGTGATACAACACAAGTAAAACAGACATCTACTTGCTCTGGGTGTTTTATATCCAAATCTTCAGAATGTCCTTAGATACAGAAATTGTTTCAACAGAGATTTAGTGAAAAAAAAAAAAAAAAAGAAAATGAGAAAAAACAAGAAGTCATTTGAGACACAAAGCTTTTGTTTAAGGGTAGAGATTTTCATTCAACTGAAAAGAAAAAGTAACTAATTAGCCAAACTACAGAAGGGGTCATGGAACAAGCTAGCAGACAAATGGGCTCCTCGGCTGGAGTAAATTGCTGCATTTATGTCAGCCTGGAGGAGCTGGTGGTGCCCTGAAATCATGCACTCAGCACCCACTGACCTGGGCAAGGAGCAGCTGTGGTGTTGGTGCACTGGTGTGCTTGGACTGAAGAAAGGAACAAGGGACATTTCCAAGCTGCACAGAGGCAGAGGTGAGGGGGATAGCATAGCATCACCCCAGGAGCCTGGGTCACCGCTGTGCTGCAGCCTGTGCTGGCTGTCCCTGCGAGGTGGAGCAGCTGCGCCTCGGGGGCAGCGGGCACAGCCCAGCACTGTGCGGCTTTCCACAGCCCCGCTCCACTGACAATCCAGAGAGTTTTATCTTCCTCCATGCTGATGTGCTTCTGATTCCTTCTGCAGGAAAACAGATCGCGGTGATGGGATCGTGCACACCCTCACAATTTGCCAGTGACACAGACAGAGCTCATCAGAGACCAAACCTGCAGAGATTTGGTGCCTCTACAGCACCAATGCAGCCCTTTCTCCCCACACAAAGTATGAAGTGTTTCTGCCAGTACTCAAAAAGGCAGCAGTGTCATAGATTGCATGCAAATCAGTTTCAAGCACTACTGAATTTTTGTTTTCTAATGGATTTTGAAAATAAGTGTCCTATATCCCTAATCATAATGTTATATTCTTACACTGCCGCACTAAAATTTTACATTTCTATGGTGTTCTCATCAGATGATCTAAATGTAGCATGAAGGTGCACTTGGACTTCATTTCTGGATTTCTCACACCCAGACTTACTATTACTTGCAACTATGATCTAGAGTAGGAAGCAAAATATACATTTTGCTTGGTATAATTGCATAAAAATTGTGCAAATTAAGTTAACAGTCTACAAGAATGAAAGGAATCAGAGAGCTGGCACACCACCTGCCAGCAGGTGCTCTGCTCTGAGCAAGCTGGAATAGGCTGACACACAAGTGGTGCCATCCAGCTGATAACACATCCCTTGGCAAAGCCAGAACAGAGGGCTGATCCTTGACAGGAGAAAAAAATCCTTTGGACCAGGCAGATCTTGACCCACAGGTATACTGAGGAGCTTGGGAAAGCTTAAAGCTTCCCCTGGAGAAAAGCTTTTTGAAGCTAAAACTTCTCTCAGTCTCAGAGGGAAGAATCATCAAAACCCTCAGGACCAGTGATGTGGCATCTGGCTTGCATCATGTACATGTGCTGCTGTCTTACAGCAACCTCACCAAACAAAGACCTGTTATCCCTATTTTAGATGTGAGAAAATGAGGTATAGGGAGGTAGTACCTGACTTTTTCCCATAACTACCAAAGCTAGTAGCCTACCAAAGCCCTGGTCTCCTCAGAGCAGACCGAGTGGTTCAGCAGAGAGAACCAATGCAAGCTTTGCAAGAGATCAAGGCCAGCAAGAGTAGAGTCTGCTACAGTGCTAACAAGGACCTATGCTGCCAGTCCAGACCCCAGTTTCATCTGGCCCTCTCAGAAATCCTAGTTTGTCCTAAGGTCACAGAAACTAGTAATTTTCTGTTATTCTTGCAAATGAATTGTTTTCATCTCTCACTTTGTACCTCTCACAAATGTGTGCAAAGTAAACTGTTGACCTATCATGCCCTAAAATTTTGGGGTATAATCTGGTCTAATTTCTGTGGTATAATCTGTCTACACCATAAGTCAGGACTTTCTTAGTAAAATTTCAAAAACTTCCAAGCACCACTTTTTCCCAGGCCACAGAGTAACATGATGGCAGAATGTTCTGTAAACCTATGTGTATGTGTGTACATATGTCTTTTTTGCCAAGACTCGTAGCAGTTGGACAAAATTCTGGCAGTTTGGCAGACGTGATGCTCTAGTTAGGATTAGTTACAAGAGGAAATCTGCATATAAATCTGTCTCTGTTTATGAAGACTGAGAAGAGAAATGTCATTGGATTTTATTTTTGAAAACAGAGTATGAAAATCTTCAAGTTGAGAAAATTGAACTCTTTCTCTTACGTTTCAAGTCTCTGTATGGCTTGAGTTTCTAGGTGTATAGACTACATCCATATTTTTTAATGACTTAGGTTCACATAGTTGTTCAGATTGTTTCTGTGGACAGGAACACAGCCATGTGTGTGTACACTGTGCAGTTTGAACTAGACCCATTCTGTTCCTCTTCTTTCTTTGCCCCTGATGAATTTTCACTGCTTATTGATCCAGCTGGCTTGCTACGGGCTGCAAGTCAGCTTGCATGTAGTGGGTGGTGTGGATTTGGCTACAAGAATCTAGATACACTTATAGTCATCTATTTTTACACTTAGTCACCACTTTCCAGGCAGGAAGTGGAGAAAGAGAGGCATATGCAACCTAATGAAGACGGGCCACAGGTTTTAGCAAAGTAAGGTGAAATGTAACATTAAAATTTGGAGTATAATTACTCCTTGATGATACTACAGCTGCGCTGCAATAAAGTCAGTTTGCCTTATGTGAAGAGAAAGCCCAAAACTCTGCTTGAATCACCCCTACATTACTGCAGTGCCTCATTATGAGATGCCTCTCAGACATCAGGAACATAATTTTTTATAAAAAACCCAATGTATTTTAAACTTATATTCAGTATCATCTCCTACCATTGCAGAAAATTCTCAGAATCAAATATTCCCAATTGCTGGCATTCTATTGGTGAAGTTTTCTTAATTTGAAAAGTTAAATTCAGAGTTCCTTCCAAGTAATTCTCAATATCAGAAAAAATCTCAGACAGGCTTAGCATCTTCTGCTGTTTTGGAATGAACAACTCAGTGTTAGAAATATGGTTTTAAAAACAGTATTTTATAAGTGATTATTGGCTTCTTTCTGTTCATTTTTGTGGAGTGTCTGTCAACAGATTATTTTTGCAGTGATTACTGGCACTCATTAAAATGGCAACATCACAGATCTCTTGTTTCAACAGCACTTTTAAGACACTTAACTTTCCTCTATTGGCCAGCTATCTCCCTTAAAAAACACTCAATCCTTCTATTAATATATACTTTAAAGTCTATGGAAATGCAGGTTCCTGTATCTCTGCTCCCCTCCATGAAGAAGCACCTGCACTAAGACAGATAGCAAACTGTCCCACTGCTGAAACTGTATCTATCCTTGTACCAATAAAGACAAAACAGCAAAATTAACTCTGTTTTCACTGGAATGTCAGTAATTTTTCTAGGTATAAGAAATACATCAACTACAACTTCAAAAATTTTATCAGCAATTTTTTGTTTGAATTTGCTTTTAGTACAGCTTTTTAATTTCTCATTAGGTAATGCTGAAGTACAAGGGAAGCACCACAGGAATTATTTTAATTACCCAAACCAAAATCCAGTCAGTTTTGTAGCATAAAGGATCAGTTCTCTATCAGCATCTCAACCTCTCTGCACACAACAGGATTACAGACCAGTCTCTATGCGCATGGAGAATTCACACCTGACAACTCCTTTTATGAATTGCTTTCCTTATTCCTGGGCCAAATCTCATAGAGTCTGTTAACTCCCATGGCACTTGTGGGAGAGTCAGGTGGTCAGAGGGCTGGAAACTCATCCCTGTGTAGGCTGACACCTATTAAACACAAGACCCACTGTTTTTAAATCCCCAGGATCAGTTTCTGACTGCCCTATACATATCAACAGGATACAGCTGCTGCAGATCTGAAAGAGCAGACATGTTCAACCTGATGCCAAGACAGGGACACAAGGGAATTTGTCTTTCTGTGGAGAAGAGGGCTGCTGTGCAAAAAATGTGAAACAGGTCAATATGGAGGAGACAGCTGATGCAGCCACTAGGAATGGCTTGGATCCTCAAGGATCCAAGTTCTGGATGTGCCTGGTGAACAACCATTCTCCACCACAGCAGATAAAGGGCAGAGGGTCAAGAAAGGAGTTTGAGGATATCAAAATAATTCAGAGAGTTTTTATGAGTTGATGCTCATTATTTAATACAGTTGAGGTTCAGAATAGAAAATGTAACCAGACCTTGTAACCACAAGACTATGAGACTGGAAGATTTGGAAATTATGGCAGTTCTTAATTTATAAGATTAATTCCAGCAGTATTTTTCTTCTAATAACTAATTCTAATTCTAAATAACTGAGAAGGGAGAATTAAAAGACTGCATAGTTTTGCTGCTCATAAAGAAATGAAATGCATCTCCCTCTGCTGTTTTCCTTTGGGCCCAAATCTTTTGATTTGTGCAGCAGCTTCTAAGTGTTGCCCTCCTGGGCAGGTTGAAGAGCAGGCACTGCTCACTAAAAGCCCACTCAAACTGGGTGAATTCATGTATCTTGTTCTTGCACATCTTCACGAGCCTCCTATTCCCAGCCAAGTGTACTATCTTTAAATATTCCCAAATTTAATATTATAAAAATAAACTGTCCTGTGGCACCTAAGGCAACATCCAAGCTACGGTTTAAGAGGAAAACGCTTTAGGAGAATAAACCAGCTCCAGTTAATTTAATAAGTGACCAAGTGCATATGCCTCAAAGCTCTATTTTTAAAATTTGAAAATTAAAAATCGTACATTAAAAAACTATTTAAAAAATAATTTTATAACTTATTTTTATCTATTTGATTTTATGATTCAGAAACAGGAAAAAAAAAAATGTTGATATAGAAAACCCATTCAGCTGTTTCAAATATCTTGGAGACATCCAAAACCACCTTACTAAATTTTAACCACATATCCTTTTGATACGTACCCAAATCAGAAGTGAAATTTGTGTTGGTTTATGGAATAATTAAATATTGGCGTTGGAATATTCTCAGTTGCTAATTTTTGACTGCAGATTTCTAATTTTACATGCAGATATGCAATGGACACAAACAATCCAGTACACAGACACAGAAAGGAATGGTTCATGTAGAACTATTAATAAGTGTTAATTAACTAGTTGCAGAACCATGGAGAAGTTGATTGAGCAGAGCACGTTCTCCACGCCCTGATGAGCAGCGCTGTTTCCAGCCCGAGCAGGATGACTCCCTGGCTCCGCAGCGGGCTCCGCAGCGGCTCCGCAGGGTCCGTGGCGCGGGGTCCCTCCCGCCCTCGGCTCCGCTCCTCGGCCCCCCCGGCTGCGCTCCCGCTCTTCCGCCGCGCTCCTCCCCCGGCACCGCTCACAGCGCCCGGCCTGCTGAAAATAACCATCAGCTCACGGCCCCAGCGCAGCTCATGGCTCCAGCAGAGCTGTTTTTTAACCCGGACCCCTTCCGGATTTGCAGGGGGGCTCAGAAGCCGCTGTGCGCACGGGCGGCTGGAGAGGGGCGGGATAATGAGTCCCTGAGGAGCGCGGCTGGGTGAAGGATGGAAAGGACCTTTCAATCTGCCTTTCCACCTGAAGGAGGGAACTGTGAAACCACAGCCGGGGTTAACAATTGCATGGTCAATACGGAGAGCAGGAAAATATTGACTATCTTTCTGTCATAGCCATGAGAGAACGATGACTTTCCAAGATGCTTAAGAATCATCAGAATATTTTTCCCTTCTTTTTCTGTCCCCGTAGCTAAAATATATAGAGAGAGATATCTTGCAGGATTAAATAACTATTTCCTCACTTTTTTTATTCTCTGAGTATAATTAATTAACTGCCTCTTCTAAAGGGCTCTATGAAATCTGAGTCCTGAGATGACAGAGACATTCACAAGAGAAATCTCTGTTAATAAATTCAATGGCCATGATTCCCAAGCACCTTCCAGACCACTTTTCTACTGATGGTGTCACAGAGAGGAAAGAATAGTACCTTTCTGCTAAAAGTAAAGATCTGTACACTGATAAAAATACAACATTTTCAATCAGGAATGAAGAGGGGCATGGCTCTGAAAAAATGGGAGAGTAGAGCTGTACTTGAGACTTGTGAGTGCTTTCCCATCCACACAGACCAAGAAGGTGTTCATGTACTTGCATTACTTATAAGCACTGAATAAACACTAGGAGAAGGAAATCTTCTTCCTAAGAAGTTCTCTCTCCTTTATTTGTTGCTTGATGAGTCCTATCCTTCATTCTCAGTAGAAATTCTCTTGTCTGGGTTTTTGGGAGCTACCTGCTAGGAGGAATTTTTTTAATAAGGAGGACATTTCCTAGCTCACGAAGCAGCAGCAAAGGAAAAACCCACTCCCTGGACTGTCTTTTCTCTCAGCCTTTCCATGTGTTCCTTAATGGTCATTTTGCTCCTAGATGCCTATTTGAAGGACTGGTTGTATAAACAAACTATTTTTCACTTGATTCAGTTGGTCTTTCTGTATCTAAATAGGACACCAATATTAGCTATTTTAGTCTTTAATTTAAGGTTATTTTTGATACTTCCACAACTCTTGCACTCCGAGACTAATCAGTGATTGATATTACAGCCAAAGAGGATTTGGGGTTTTATTTAATCCTGTTTCTTTGCCATGTAGCTAAAAGGCTTTTGCTTTGTTATCAGTATTATACTTCAGTTAAGTCAATAAATATTCACCATGTCTGCCTACTTCTTCTTGTAACTCCTGGTTGGACAAAAGCCTCAAAGCACTTGAGGAGAGTTCAATAAAATCAGTGCTTCAAGTGGTAAGCAGGGAAAAAGAACATGAAATAGAGCTACCCAGCCAGATCTCTTTTTCCTGTCTTTTCTCTCATTCTATATCCCACCTGTCATCTTTTTTCAACACCTCATTCCCTGCCTCTTCCTTTTTCTGGGCTTTTTTCACTTGGTCTCACCCTCATTTTCAAGAGTTTGTTGCTTCTTTTTCTGAACTCCAGCTGACATCTTGTTGCCACAGCAATATCAGACAAAAAAATCACTTCTGCAACCAACTGCTGTTCCAGCAGAAGATTGTAGCAATACAACTCATTTACAATGTTCATACTTGTGAATTTGCCCCTAAAATTTTCAGTGCTAACATTTACACTGCATGCTATTTTCTCTGTTATTGTCAACATGCTAAAGCCTTCTGCTAACCCATCATATTTACCCTTGCAGTTACCACACTTTATAAATAAACGTTACCACACTCTATAAATGAATGTCTGTTTATGATGTGTAGATACACATATTTATGTAAGTACAAATACCAGTGTTTTAAACACCCCCCAAAAGAGCCAATCCAAGTATATACACTGACATGTACAGATACTTCCTCCAGCCTGCTGTTCCTGTGTGACACCTGTAGACTCATCTCTGGTTTTCCCGACTGCTCCTCTACCCACCAACACCCAGCCTACCCCCAGTATATGAAAACCGTCCTCTGGCTGCTGCTGCACCACCATCCTGGCTTCAACCTTCAATGCAAAATCATCTCACACATTTAACAGCCTTTTCCATAACTTTCATCAGCACTGAAATGTGGAACTCAGTTTTACACAGAGTGCAAAACAAATTCGTGCTTTACTTACTATCAGTTGTGAGATAGGATATTCAGGAGTGGCCAGAATCCCTGGGTCTCCATGGCATGGCAGAAAACAGCAACTGGGGTCTCAGGCACAAGACCACTTAAGGCACTTACTCGTGGAAGAGAGGACTGTCATCTCCTGAATCACAGAGGAGAATCATAGAACAGAACTGTTAAGGCTGGAAAAGGCCTCCAAGATCACTGAGTCCAACCTTTGACCCAACACCACCATGTCAACCAAACCACAGCACCAAGTGTTATGGCGAGGGATGGTGACTCCACCACTTCCCTGGACAGCCTGTTCCAATGCCTGACCACCCTTTCAGTGAAGAAATTCTTCAGGCTGTCTGACCTGAATCTCCCATGGCATAGCTTGAGGACATTTCCTCTGTTTCTGGTCCCAGTTGCCCAGTTGGGAGAAGAGGCTGATCCCCACCTGGCTACAGCCTCCTTTCAGGCAGCTGTAGAGAGAGATAAGGTCATCCCTGCGCCTCCTTTTCTCCAGGCTGAACACCCCCACTTCCCTCAGCTGCTCCTTATATAACCTGGGCTCCAGACCCTTCCCCTGCTCTGTTGCCCTTCTCTGGACATGCTCCAGCCCCTCAGTGTCTTTCTTGTACTGAGGGGCCCAGAACTGGACAGAGGATTCGAGGTGTGGCCTCACCAGTGCCAAGTGCAGAGGGACAATCACTGCCCTGCTCCTGCTGGCCACACTATTTCTGATACAAGCCAGGATGCCATTGGCATTCTTGGCCACCTGGGCACACACTGGATCATGTCCAGTTGCTCTTGACCAGCACCCCCAGGTCCTTTTCCACCAGCCAGCTTTCCAGCCACTCTGCCCCCAGCCTGCAGCGCTGCCCGGGCTTGCAGTGACCCAGGGACAGGGTTCAGCACTTGGTCTTGTTCAGCCTCTTATTATTCATACTGCACCTCTCTGCCAGATAGCAGTCACACTAGAGAGGGGTCCCACATTAAAAGGAACATAGGCTCCATTTGTTCCCTTCCCTTTTCAATGAAGCACATCTGAATGAAATTACTCCTTTACCTTTTGTGGTATCTGCGGAGAAAGGCAAAGGAAATCAACTTCTGAATTATCAGATGAGCTTGTAGTCCAAAATAAGGGAGTAATGAATATTTCCCAGGCAGTAATATCCAATATTCCCATTACAGTTTCTACTTACCAACAGCACGCATGTGCATCCCATTTCACATAGCTTGACATCATTAGGGCATCATCTTGTATTTGAAGTATGTGACAAAACTTATAAAATACACTCTACACATTCTATTTTCTTCAAAATTTTATTCTAATACCTGAACAAGTATGTCTTACCAGTGTGTTTCCCATTGAGAAAATTAACTTACCTAATTCAGTACTACATATTGTCCCCATGAAATTATACTGTTTGGATTTTGAATTTTTACCGACAGCTGAATCACAAAGTTAAAAATTAAAAACTTAAATGTCATTAAAGTTGTAGAGATTTTCAAATAAACTGATAGATTTGCATTATAAAAATGCATAAAGTATGAATCTAATAATTGTTCACAATGAAAAGAAAGCATTATCTCCAAAAACAAAGGACAGAATGGGGAAACTCAGGAAGGGAGGGACAGCTGCAGCACAATATATTTTTTGTAGCTAGGGTTATGAAGTGAGGTAGTTTGTTTGGGATTTTTGGATTTTTTTTTCCTTGAAGCAAAGAAAAAACCCAAAACAGTTAGATGTGGCTTTGCATATGCCAGATGTGACAATGAGTTCAAATCCCTTTCTGGGGACAGAATTGCTTCATGGAGTGTTTGATTTTGAAAGAGCAAGGGTTCATTGTCTCTAAATTTTGCTGGATACCAATAAATGCTGGCATTAGTGTGACACTTCCCTTTGAAAGTTAGAATACAGAATTAATCCTAATAAACAGTGCAAGTCTGCAGCCCTCACTAAGGCAGAACAGTGCTCACTGTCACAGACCTCAGAATGACTCGTGAACACAACTATGGGCTGCAGCCCCCAGGTCTTTTACCAATGACACTTTCATCTGCTACCTAGCAAATGGAATTGGTTTTTTTTCTTATATTTTGGTTATCTTTCAAGCACCTAGCAAATTATTAAAATCTTGTGATGAAGCACAGCATTCGTAGTGGTAACTTGCACATATTTTATCAGTTCAGCTTAGCATTTGTGTGCAGCATTTGCTAAATGATTAAACATTTCTTCAGACACATATTACAAAATAACATCATAAATTTAGATATTTATTTCTTCCATTCTATCAGCTGCTTCACTTCCAAAAACTTCTTTAAAAAATTGGTATGTCCCTCTACAATGGGACACAATAGGTTACTTTTTCCATCTCTCAGATTGGACATAGTTGTAAAGCACCATTTTCTCTCCTGCCCTATGGTAAATTACAATCTACAAATAAAACTGTGGAAATATCTTTGTAATGATTCACTTTCAGGCACATGAAAGAAATGTTCATGTGTGATCTATTTGTTGGTGGTCTTCTTCAAACTGTTTTCCCCAGATTTTTCATACACACGCATTTCACAGATGCATTTATATTGGCCTTAAGTACTGCACATGTATCAGCCAACTTGTATTTGGTCTACATTGGCCTTATCCCAGCTCTTGTGGGCCTTAGTGAGGCACAGAAATGTTTATAAAACTGAAGAATGGACCTCCTACTAGTGTTCTTTTAAGAAATTGCCCATATTTGGATCAGAAACATTAAAAAAGTGCATTTAAACATTCCTTTAATGTAGTTTCATGGAAAACATTCTTAATTTTAATGTAACCAATTAATGTTAATTAAATGGCTGCAGTACAAGCAAACAAACAAATTGAGAGTTTAATATTTCCCTGTAAATGTTAAAAATATGTACACTACCAAAAAATAAAAACAATCTTTCCCAGCAAGGAGTACTTGCAATAAATCAACATCTGAGGGTTGCAGCAGCCCTTTTTGTGACACTGTGTGACATAAACAAAACATCTGAACACCAAGTACCATTCTTGGGAAGGAATTTGACAAAGCTGTATTGTGGTCACCTCATTAGAGAGAGATCAAATGCTGCTAATAAAAGCAGATATCTTGGAGAGACATATCCATGAGGGGGAAAAAAGTGAGACTGCCACATTTACTGCTGGCAAGAAAGTAACAAAAAGTACTTGGCTTTGTGGACACTTGAGTCCCACAAGGGTTAACTATGGATCAAGCTATTTGTACTGACTATTAATCATCAAGTGATATATGTAAATATTTCTTACTTAGTACTATTTTCACACACACAAGCAAATGCATAAAACTGGGAAAAAACCCTGAAGAACTATATTTTTTATGAAGTGTGAATTATTCAGAAAACAGAACCGCAGATAGATATTCTAGAAAGTAAGATTAAATCTAGTGAAAAATATGATACTTTTATCTTTAACTACTAGTAGTATTAGAGTATTCTAATATATCAAAATCAGATGTTTAATTTCAGAAAAGCAGGGGGTTTTCAATGCTTTAAAAATAAAATTGCTCACGCTTCCAATCAAAATTCCATTATTTTGAATTGAAACCCCAATGTGAAATAAAATATCAACAATTAGTTTGTGATCAAATTGAAATAAAATGCTCTAATTTTAGGTTCAGATATAAATTTTAAAATCCATTATTTTCTCTTCTAACAATAATCAAATTGTGTCACAGTTGTTACTGCAAAAAGAAATCACTCACATCACAGTAGCAAAAGTCATGCTATATAGAAATAAATGTGCAATTCAGAGATAGTGAATAGTGATGATCCTTGAGGTAACAAATTAGGAGCTTCAAATCCTTTGCCACACTGCCATTTTCAGAATTAACCAATCTGCCTGCCAAGCTGGATGATAGAAGAACATACTTCCTCTCTTTTGATATCATGATCTGAGTAAGATTTTAAGAGCCAATACAGACAGCCGTGTCAAAAGAAAGGAAATAAATACCAGTAAAACCAGGAGGAATTAAAACAAAAATCTGAGAACAAAGCGTACGAGTTTATGGCCTTTCAATCCTTTACAGGGTGTGATTCTCAGAGACATCAAAGTAAACACTGTCATCCTAGACACTTCCAGCAATTCTACCATAACCCATGTTATTCTCAATATTTTTCCAAGCAGTTCTGAACTCAGGGGCTCAGAGAGACCCTAGTCCTACAAAACTACACTGGCTATATGGGAATGTCTTGAATTTCTATCACAAAGGGTTACGGCAAAATCTGTTTTTAAAAATTCTCTCCATGGGGAAAAATTTGAATGGCCAATAATTTCTGAACTGCTTCTTTATTTCAAAATATTTTATATCTCTTTCAAATTGGCAATAGCTGACAGGGGAAAAAAAGTTTTGCACCAAAATGAAAATCTATATTCATCATTCAGCATGACTTTTTAAAATAAAAGAAGCATTGTTTTTTTCTATCTTTTAGTCTCTGCTGTTTTGGAGGGGAAAATATTTCCTCTCTTTGATTTCATGATTTGAAGAAGTTTTTAAGGCACATTTAACAAGACAGAATACAGTGTTAAAAGAAAGAAATAAAAATCAATAAAACCCAAAAGAATTAATCCAGAAATCTCTGGTAGCTCAAAAGTACCATTCACTTGAACAAGTTTTAAAGAAATTAATTATTCACTCCTACACTGTGCTGAATACTCTTTGTACAATGAATCATCTCTCTGAATTGACTGGAATTGGCAGAGCTAAAGGCCAATATACTGTTTGCCTTCTCCTCTCAAACTTGTGTCTTTTCGAGAGGAACCAGGCTTGTCTCTTCCCATACCAGTGCAGACACTGCAATGGCTCAAAGAGCAGCCTCACAAAAGGCCAAACATCCATGCTTAGAGAGCCTAAAATATAAAAAGCCTTCAGTACATCCTTAGGAGGACCTGAAAACCATCTACCCTCAGTAGTGGGTATCCCCCTGCAAAGAAGGGTTTCAGCACCAGAGGTGTTTCAGCCCCAGAGGCAGCCTGTGGCTGTGCTAGCCAGCCAGCCTAAGAGCCCTGCACTGCAAGGAAGCCATTCCTGTGCAGATGGCATCTTTGCTCTCTCATCCATTGCTGCCCTCCAGTTATGTGCCCAAGTAGAGATGAGTGATGAACCTGTCTAAGTTCAGATGGGTTTCAGAGTACTTCTAGTTTTAAACCATCATTTTTGCTGCAAAGGAAGTGCACAGGGTGAAGCCTTCTTTTTGCCTGACTCAAGAAGAGTTAAACAATCTTACCAATCTTCACCCTCACACAAAACCAGCAACCAGACAAACCCAAGCATCCTTAGCCACCATTCTCTGATGCCACATTCTCTTTACTTTTGCAAGAAGACAAAAGGCTGACACTTGCCATTGCCTTCAGAGAAAGAAAAATGCAAGCAATTTGCTTTCAGCACTGTAACTTGCCCACCCTTTCCATACCTTGGATGAAGCTACTGGAGAAGTTGTGTTTCTGGCAATACATAACTTGGAGTTAGAGGTAAATTAATGTTGCAGTAAATAATTCCCCTTTTAAGAAAATATATTCAAATAACCACTGAAGGGGGGAAAAGAAAAATGAAGGACTAATAGAGAGAAAAATACTTACAGCTCCATCTGTAGCTGGAGATGGGTAGTAATTTAACTGCAAAAAAATCAGAAGCCAAATCTACCACTTGGTAGACTGATATGAGTTCTAGCTAAAGGAGCTGACTTCTGGAGAATAAATCGAGCTCCAAGTGAAAAAAAAAGTGATTTAACAAGTGTCAGATTTTTTTTTATCAGCAAAATAGAAACTATAAAAATATTTAAAACTCACATAAATGCTTACAATATATGCCAAAGTGAAATCTGAACTGTAAGTAATATATGATAGTGCCACTGCTATTAAAAAAGAGACATTTCATCTCTAGAGACTACAAACTGCCCTGGATTAACAGTTATTCTCCTACAAGCCTATATTGCACTGAACATGACAGAAACACAATTATTTCTGAAATCTCTGAGTGTTATCAGAATCTCAGTATTAAATAAAGATATAATGGTACCTAAATAGATATCATAAATCTGTTTACTTTGCTGTCATTAGAATTCTGCAAAAAATATTTTAAACAAAAAATTAGAATAATACAGAGGTCAGACATTATAATACAGGTATTATAATGTCTGTTCTTTCTAGAAACTGAAAAGGGGCTCTTTTCAACTATTTGTGTAGATTATTAATTCATGCTCAGCAAAACCATGGGTTTTCTCATTCAATTAGTGAAATACAGCTAGGTTTCATCTCCATTAATTCATTATATTCAAAAGCCCGGTGAAATAAAAGAGTTACAAATGGGTTTGCACATTTCTGATTTTGGATAATTCACCAGTGACATACTTCTGCTTGTCAAAATGGCAAAGTACTGGCTAGTTTTGGCAATATGTACTTTTCTGGATTAGCAATAAAAGCACATTACAGAGGGTCTTTAGGTGTCAATTATTAGGGGTTAAAGTGGGTAAGCTGAATTTATAGTTAGTTAAAAAATGTCTTTTTCATGATGAAGACTTGCAAATACCGTGTGCAAATGCAAGTGCGCATGAAGGAAAGACAAAGAATTTTGTTTTTAAGAATGGCTGCAGTGTGTGTGTGTGGTGCCCTGGATTACCCTCAGAAAGTGCAGATGACCGCTACCAAAGGAAGTGGAAGGAACAGCATGTTCACCAACTACAGAGCCAGGAATAACAGAAGCCACACATTCAACAACAGCCATATGACTACAGGCAAGCTCTGATCAGGCTCTTCCATTCAGGGTTAACATAATGTTTATATGGAACAGAAAAATGGGCCTCACTTACAGAAAGATACATATTTCTCCAAGAAATGTGTGCCCATTTAACAGGAAGCAGTGCCTGCACCCTCTTGACTGAGCAGATGGATGAAACCTCAGACTACAGGTGCCGGCTACAGAAACAGGATTTGAAATTCTGTTTCCAGAAAGCACACACCTTTCTCTGTGTTTCACCACAGATACCAGCATCCCCCAGCTCTCAGTGTACAAAAGAGATTTTCTGACTGGCAGTTTACTCCTGGACACAGCAGCATTGCTGCACCAAGAGAAACAGAAGAGTGAATGGGCAGCAAATGGAAGCAGGGCCCTGCTTATTAATTATTTAAGAGTCCTCAATGTTTTAACACAAAGAAGTTTTCAAAGTGTAATATAAATACACCTCCAGGATAACAAACATCTTCAAAATATCCCAGGCTAAGAATCCAAGGATTAACCCAGGTTAACTACTAATTCCAGATAACTACTTCTGGAATAATCATTAAAATTTTACCTGTGTTTTTAAAATTCATATGTGAAGTAAATTTAATCTGTTTGCCCTTATCTGTTATTTTGTCCCCAGGCCTCTTTATCATCCTCCTGTCAGTGAAACATATAAGATAATTATTTGAATTAATACAGTAATAGAACCCATAGTAACAAACATAGTTAAATTTCTTTCTTGAAAAATAAAATCTCTTCAGACATCATAGTAAGTACCAGTCTTCAGGTTACCCTGGAGAGCACACAACAGGACAGGACAGAGGTGAGATCAGTACTGATCATGGGTGGAGAGATGGGCGGTTTTCTCCCTTCTCACAGGGAAAACCCTGGGAGGAGAGGAGACAGACTCACATCCAGTCCCTCCTCACAGATCTCTGCAGTTACTGTATGAAACAAATTGCTGATCTAAAAGGTATAAACTGCAGGTAGATGAGGGTGTGCTGCCCACCAGGAAGTTGTTGCTAGCAGCCATGCTTAAACTCTTGAAAGGGGGCACCTTGCAACCACCTGCCTCTCCCAGCGCTCAGGCTGCCAGGTTGGTGCATTGGAGGGTGGTTCCACACTGCTTCTGGCTATAGTAAAGAGCCCACTCCAGAAAAGCCATCTGGGACAGTAGTCCAGGATGTGCAATGCCAGACAAGGTGGCTGCTGTCCCTGAAGCCCCTGCTGAGGTGTCCCCACAGGCCTTGGCCATCTGCCATGCTCTGGTGCCTGTCCGTGCGTGGGAGCACTCTCTGCCTCCACAGGAAGAAGGCAGCGTTGATTCCAGGTGGGAGCAACCCCTGTGCTGGGAGCCCAGCAGGTGCTGGGGGACAAAGGGCTGCCAAGGAGCATTCCAGCGGTGGGACAGGAACAGTGGCAGAGCTCCAGTGCTCCAGCCTGTGCCCTGCTTAATGCTGTATTTCTGAATGCATGCATTATATTTACATAAACAACTGCTTCCCCTGCCACCCAGCACAGAAGGTATCAAAAAGTCCTGTTACAGCCTTTGCCTTAGGTGCTGCTTCCACAATCATTTGCTTCCTTCTTCTGACTTGAATGTTTTAATTTATTTGACATGTTTTTCCTAAGGGGGTATGATTCTGTTTGCTTTACTAGCAAGACAGTAATTCAAGAACAAAACAAAAACTAATGTTTCATAAAGAAGCCTAACAAAGGCAATGGTGTGAATTGACAAATTGAGCCCCATGTCAGGAAAAGGGTTGCGTCCACAGTCAATGTAACACTTGCATGTGCCCCTCTGAAGTCCCTTCAAATCATCTGTCTCTAAGGCACCAAATAGCCTTGCTACAGATGGCTGCCCAGCCCCACGCACATGTGTGTGCTCCATCAGCCTGGCATCAGCCTGCCTGTCTCATACCAGCATTCCTGGCAACTCCTTAATGCCTTCCCCAAGACAGCATGGTTTCAAACAAAAAAATGCAAGCGCAGCTCAGAACCTCTTGAACATAAAATTGAAGGTGACATGCACAAGTCAATGCCAAAGAGTTTCGATCTAAGTAGCCTTTGTGAAGAAGGTGTAAAGGGAAGCATCGTGGGTCTGAAAGGAATGCAGGGAGAAGCCAGAAACATAAAACTACAGAAAATGAAGGGAATCAGAGGAAATAAAAATGTAGAAAGGATTGGTAACGGAGGACTGCAATGAGGATGGGTGAATGTATTTCCCCAGCAAGTAAACTGCAAGGCACAGGAAGGGTCCTTCCTATCGAAGTGGAATATAGGGCTTAAAATTTAATTAGTGTTTTCTTCTGTCCTTTTTGATCTCTGCACAAAGCCTTTCTTCACACAAAGGACAGAGAGGTTTCTGTGGGGCTGTGTGGCAGGGCAGCCAGTCTCCCTCGGTTCAGGCATTTCCCGTATTTCCCGGCATAAATGGGATGCCTCTCCCTGTTCTTCCTGCCTGTCCCTCGACCTCCGGAGGAAGGTATTCCCGGGACATTTCACTGCGGCAAACGCGCCAGCCCGTGTGACAAAAGTTTCTGCGGAGCAATTTGCTCTCGCCGCCCGGGAAGTTGAAACATGAGCCCGGGACTGGCCAACACCGTCTCCCCCGGCCCGGCCGGGCTTGAGCTCCGCTCTGGTGCCGCCCTCCGCGGGCCCGGCCGGAGCGGGGCTGGGGGGCAGCGGCCGGGAGGGAGCGGGATGGCCCTGGGCCCGCGGGGAGGCGGCACGGCCACGCTGCCATCGCCCCCTGCGCTCCCTCCGGCTGCGCTGAGCTTCTCTTTAAAGATAAAAATGGAGCAAATGGCCCTTCTCTCTTAAATACCTCAGCTCTAAGGAAACGTAAGAACGAGGGTTGCCACAAAAATTGTGCCGGGTAGACCGCACCTGCGGGAGAGCTCGGGGACACACGCGCCTTTCGGCGGCCTCTGTCACGGAGGCCAAATGTGACCGACCCGCTCGAGGGCACCTCTTGCTGTGGAGGGAGCCTGCTGACGAGCAGGAATTTCTCGACGAGGTCTCGGGATCCTGAGAAGCTGAGAGAAATGCCAGTAGAAGTTCCTGGCATCTGCATCATCCGCCTTGCATAATTTTGCATTTGAGATGCTCCCGTAGGAGAAGACCCTGTCATGAGAAAAGCATCCACCACCTTTATCCTGTGTGGGAAGCACAAAAATGTGTTGCTGGGATGATCAAAGCTGTGGGCGAAAGGGGTATCTTGTTCTCACCAGTTCTGTGCTTTGCTTGAATTAAACTCCGGAAAAGCAACAAATTACTAATAACTTAGCCGGTCATGCTTCCTATTTTGCTTTTAAGGGCCACATATCTCTGAACGGATCGCAGAGTCCTCAAATATATTTTTTTAAATCATAAGAAGAGACGTTTCACAAAGAGCATTTTTATGCGACCTTAAAAAAAAAAAAAAATTAAAAAGCCCTAAAACGGGCGGGTTGCCCTGAGCAGCTGCCTCCCAAAGCCCGCTGCTCTCAGGGCTGGCTGCAACGCCCGCTCGCACTTAATTTTCTGCCCCGGGAAATCCTAATTCCTATGAAGTCTGAAGGCTTAGTTATATTTAAGAAATTCATTTCGGGAGCAGCTGTCCCAAGCAGAAATCAAGCAGTGTATGCTGACGGCCGCCACAAAATGCGATTTTTAAGGTATTCGTTAAAATTTCACGCACTTCTGCCCTCTGCCCCACGATTCCCAAGTGACCCGTCCCAGCGCATCAGCGCCAGCCGGGGCTTCACAGCGCACGTGTGTGTGCGCATTCAGCTGTGGAAACGGAGCGGGCTGTAAACCGGGGGGCTTGGTTTGATCGGTTTGGTTTTCGGTTGGTTGGTTGGTTTTTAGGGGGGGGGGGGGGGGGGGGTTGTTTTGGTTTTGCGGGGTTTTTTTTTTTACCATTTAATTTAAGCAAAGTTTTACTTAAATGAAAGCCAGCGCACCTGCTAACGCTTTTAGACCAAATAAGATACCCGAAACGCTGGTTCGGGTATTTCCATCTCTTCAAATGATTCAATCAGGCTTCAATGCGCCGCTTCTCCCCGCGCAGCGCCCAGCGGCACCAGGTGCGGCCCTCGCACGGCGGGCGGGACGAGCCCGGCGCCCCTCGCCGCCCCTCGCCGCGCTCACCACAGCTCCGTCCCTGCCCTCAGCTTCGAGCGAGGGGCAGAGGCTGCGACGAAGTCGCTAACACCTCGCTCGCGTTTCCCAAGGCATCTGGAGTACAGACACCTGCCATCAGGTGTTGGAGCGCCGTGGGTGGAGGGGATCTCCAGGGGCGGGAATGCGAATCGCAAAGGCGCTTCCCGGGCACGGGCACGTCCTCACACCGGCGCTGCCCGTCCGGAGCGGTCGAGTTGGCGAGCAGGGAGGGGAATGGCCGCAGCCGCCGCTCCGGGCCCCGCTGCCAGCGGAAGGAGCCGCGGGGGGCGCGGCGGGGGAGGGCGGGCAGCACCTGCCGGGCCCCGCGGCGGCGGAGCGGCCCAGCCCCGAGCCCGCGCCCTCCTTCCCTCCGCCCGCCCCGCGCTCATGCGCCCGCCGGAGGTTTAAAGCGGGAGCGGGGGCTGCCGAGCGCTGTTGGGCTCGGCGGAGGTGCGGGGCACGGCACGGCACGGCACGGCACGGCACGGCGACCCGGCCGGCACGCCGCTCTCCGCCGCTCTCCTGCGCTCAGCTCTGCGCTGCCCCCGGAGCGGGCGCGGCCCGGCTCCCGCCATGTGGCTCTCGGCCCTGCTCCTCGGTGGGTACCGCGGGCAGCGGCGGGGCCGGCGGGGCGGGCGCGGAGCAGCCCCCGACCCACTCCCTGTCTGTTCGCAGGCGCCCTCCTGCTCTCCGGCCCGGTGCGCGGCAGCGACGGCTCGGGTGAGTTGGCCGCTGTTCCCCCTCCGCATCCCACGGGGCTTTCCCAAACCTCGGAGCGTCTGTGCCCGGCCCGCCCCGGCCGCGGGCGCTTGGCCCGGGTGCTGCCCCTGCCCGGCCCGGCCCTGCCCGGCGCTCTGTCCGGGGTGCGCGGGGAGCCCGGGCCGGGGAAGGGTGCGCGGAGCCGCCGGTGGGAACCTGCAGAGGGGCACGGAGCGTGTCTGGGAACGCTTCCAGACGGGGGTGAAAACTCCTCCTGGCGCGGGCTGAAGCAGCGCCGTGGTGACAAGTGTCCCCATCGAGGGGGAGTGCCGGTAGCAAGAGTGAGGGGGGAGTGTGTTTGTGTGTGTTATAAAGGCGCTCGTACAGTGCTTGCCGATTTGAGAATCTCTGGCATATTTTAGACCATGGAATTTATTAAAAACATTTTAAAGTTGCCCTGCCATTATTTCAACCTGGAAAGCAAAAGAACATGCTTCGGATGCCTAGCAGGCTATGGCAGGGACTGCCTGTTGTACCATCCTGTGCTGGACTGCATCCTTGCTGCTGGAGAGCAGGCTCTCCCAGAACCAGAATAATTCCATGGGGAACCAGGAGCCACGGGAAGCAGCTGGAGAAATATGTGACAGAAGGACGCAAGCAGTTTGTCTGCCGCTTTCAGTGGAACCTTCCACCAAAGGAAGACAGGAGCCTCCAGAAGAACATGTTTCCAGATGCAGCCTGGCCTGCAGAAGGTGAGTGACCCCAAGCTTTTCTGAGTGGCTGTTAATTATTTCACGGTCGGTTGGAATCAGGATTTGGTGCTCATTTTGTGTCAAATCAAAGATTTGGAAAATTCTTTTGTGCTAAACTGATAAAAGCTATCTGTTACAGAATTGCTTTGGCTAAAAAGGGGGAAAATGCACAGCAATGGAAAACCTACTCTAACCCCCCAGTTCCTTTCCCTTTTTGACTTTGCAGGTCCATTATACATGAAGTGCTGACATTATGGCAGGAAACAAATGAGTATTTTCTGGGATCCTTCATTCAGGGCTGGAGAAGCCACTGTAACCTGAAGGTATCTGGAACCAGCTAAAATGTCATTAATGTGAACAGTTTTTATAAGATATTGCCTCTTACCATTATTCTGAGCCTAAATTCAGCAGCATTTTGTATTGAACTAGAAACTAGCATGTATAAAAGTGCCCTAAATTCTGTTGCACAAAGCAGTGAAAGAGCATTAATTTCCTCAAGAATCTACTGTATTTAGGCTCATAGTGTTAGTGAAGATCTTGGAGCATCTCAAAACTTTCTTTATGCTCCCACTAGAATGGATACAAATGCTGCCAAGTGCGGCAGTTCTGGTTGCCACACACGAGGCTGTGCAGGTGGGTGAGGGCTGCCATGTGATGAGAAAAGGGCAGGTCTCAGATTTAAATGAATTCTGTTGCCCTGACCAGGTTACTCTAAATCCCATTGCACTGTCCACATCAGGATGTGTACTAGAGATGTACATCAATTAGTAATCTGTGAACATGTCTTCCAAAATATAAAATGTAGGTTTACTAGTATGTCTTTTTTTTCCCGACTGTTGATACTCCTTGTATATGGTAGGAAAAACAGGCTTGTTTGAAGCCTCAAAGTAAAAAAAGGACCTAAAATTTTTCTATTTTGAAAAAAAAATACTGAAAGACTAAAAGAATAGGAAGCATAATAGGGATGTACTTCTCTATACTACAACTCATAAAGCTATTTGTTTTCATTGTAGGAGCCCCTATTTTTAATTTTGTAATAATGTACATAGGATTCCTTTTTTCCTTTGCATAGACAAACTGTTTTCACAAAGCAATGCATAAAAGCTTCAAAATCAGAAAAGATCAGATTTTGCCTATGGGTTTTATTCCTCTAGAATAACTTAAAGCAGTGGCTCCTGCTAAAAAATTAAGTCACAACTTTTATTGATTGACAGAAGAGACAGCTATTCATGGTAAAATCAGAGTACGTGGCAAGAGGCACCGAAAAGATAGAAATTGATGGGATTATTGAAAACATGGTTGTTTTATGAGATAAATGAGTATTTGCTTTTTTTTTTTCTTTTTTTAGGTCAACAATTGACAATGATGGAGAAGACATTCATCCCTACCCTTAAATATGGCCTAAATCAGGAAGAATTACAGTTTATTTTCTTTGTACCTTGCTTTTGTAGGGTACTCTGATGTAGTGTGTTTCTGTGAAGCTTGAAGGGTGTGTGTCTTGATAGGATGGGGATGATATTGTTTTATTGTGGTTCTAAAAGCCTAACTGATTGTAACAGAGCATAGGTCTCACATCTTCACCAGAGTCCAGAATGGTTGGAGTCTAGAACTGAATCCTTTCCTGTAAATTGTAAACTTATATTTATTTTCTTCCAAAAATACTTGGACTTAGAGTATTGCACCACATAAGCATTGACAGAAAAGCCTCCACTGCTACTGCTCTTGCATTCTTCAATTACATTGATTAAAACATACAGGTTTTATCTCAGTTACTTTATATATAGATACAGCTCTTTGGCAGTTTTTGCCATGTTGAAGTATCTTGGATAGACTAACAAAAAAATGAGCACTTCTTCAAATTCAATAGTAATATAATATATGAAATTTGTTAGAATGATGAGTATGATGAGTATGTAAGCTGTCAAAAACAATTTTATACGTTCTAGTATTCTGACCTCATTAATACATTTTCATGTTTGCAACAAAATCATTGAAGTTTTTGTGGGTTGGATAGCTGATGATGCATTAACAAACAGGAAGAACAAAAACCACTGCAGAGCTGATAGCTGACTTACAGCAAAAATAAGCTGTGAGTCTTAATTTTGGTAGTCAGCAAAAGATTTGCTTTCATTTTGATATTTCACCAAACACTTCTAATGTTAGTCTCTGTTTTAGAGTTATGGCTTAGAGAAAACTGAATCTACCTACAGAAAATACTAAAATGAAATTGCTGCTTTTAATTACGAGTGTTATTTTCCTCAAAGTGTGTGTTTTTTACCTCAGTGCTGATCCAGCTGAGGTATGAACTGCTAAATCCCGTAGCTCCAGCATGAGCTCTTCAGTTCACACAGCAGCAACATGCACCCTTGCCTTGGAAGCCTGAGACAAGGATCATGACACTCTTTAGGCTGCCAGTACAGAAAAATCCTGTGGCTGGGCTACAATGGATTTCTGTGTTTAGATTGCCAGGGAAAACACAGAAAGATTGTTTCTTTCCCCCCATCTTCTGTGCTATGCAAAAGCCTGCCACATGACAGTAATTAGTAAGTACCTGGTGATGAGGGAAATACAGATGTCCAAGCAATGCAGGGTTTGTTAACTAGACACATCTAATTACTGTCTTTGTATGCACAGCCAGCCAGGGAATTCAGTCAAGTACATTTCATTAGAAATGACAGGAGTTAAAACTTCCTGTGGTGTATTGCACTTTTAGAGGCTGGAAAAATGTTGCAGGGTGAGAGGCACAAGCAGTGCTGTGAGAGCAGAGATTACCAGTGGTGCTTAGTGTAATTACTCCTCCAAGGATTTCCAGCCTTGCAGCTGCTGTTTGATTTTGATGGTCTTGCTGGGTGTCATTTGATGGACACTGCTTGTTCAGTGCCCATTAATTAGCAAACACACTTGTAGAACTTCCATGAAAGGATTAGGGAACTCAAAGACGAAAGCAAATCAGGGGTTTTTACCAATATATACCAATAACATAGCACTTTTGACCGTGAAATTATGGAGCTTCTAGGTATAAGCACTGGTTCTGCTTGATTTTTCCGTCTTTTGTTTTTAAGGCAATTAAATAAGATTAAGCATGGCTAGGATATGAGTAGGTAAGAGTAAGTCCTAAAACAAACTTTTTTATTTCTTAGAATACTTGAGAATCAGATTAAATCACTTTAGTTCTTGCTAGGTAGACAGCTTTTATTATCTTGAGAAGGGAAAAATAAAAAAGTGCTTACTGCTTTCTTTTCTTCTTAGTCTGAACTATATAGGCAGATTCAGCATATACAAGTCCCATGTTTGTACTAAATAGCAGCAACAATTTTTCAGGAAGATATGATTAGGTAGTTTAACATTGCTTTAACGTAGCATTAATGACTATTGTATATAATTAGGAGTAAATTTGTATGCATAGTTGATGAATATGTGTGTTCAATTTACACAGTCAGAATGAACAGACATGCTTCCCATTTCTCATGCTTCCCATTTCTGGCTGCAACTGTTCTGCTTTTCAGCTCTAAAGTCAGTGAGCTTAGCTGGAGGTATCACCTTTTCCATCCCCTGATGAAGAACAGCATATGCTCCAAGTGCTTTCATTTATAAGCAGCATATGTTGGGGTCAGGAAACACCCCAGAGCAAGAGTGAACATAGTGGGCAGAAAAGTAGGTGAGAGACAGATCACTGATCCCTGGAACATACAGTCCTTGGCATATAATGCTGTGGTACATGCACTGGTGCGTTGGCCAGCCTCTGCCAGCTTTATCTATGCAAAGGTAGTATTTCAGGGGCATTTAGGAAAGGTTCTTGCACCCTCTAGGTGCCTTAGGAACTTCAGAATAAACAGCCAGGCATGGGTTGGACTTGTGCAGCTGAATTGATAATGATCTAAGCCAAATCTCTAATTTGCTGTGCAACAGAGCAGGGGACTATGCTATCTTGTGTGGTAGGAGGATGGTAGTCACCATGCAAGATAAAGACCTCAATGTTTTCTAAAGAAAAAGCAGCAGTTTGACAAATGAAATTGTGTACTGATGTTAATCTGTGTCTGCATACCTTCACTGCACACAGGCAAGCACAGTGAAGGCTTAATGATGGTGTCCTGGAGAGCAGCTTCTGAACAAAGGCAGAGTTCTACATAAAAAATGCGTGTGTGTCAGCTGAATAAATAACTTTTGTATCACTGTATGAATCTGACATCTGACAGTCCTCTGCACAATGATAATGATGTAAACTTCACTGTAATGAACTGATACCAATATTCTAGATGCTACTGTATTACTGGAGCAACAAGATACATGTTCCTTTTTTTTTCTCTTTTTTTTTTTTTTGTTAACACTGGCCTCAGTAGGATTTATTGCAAGAAGCTAAGGGAAATGCTGCTGTCAACTTGCTCCATGAATGCCACTGGAGAGAAGATTCAGAATTTCCCAAGTGACTCATAGATATCTTATGGCTGGAGATGTCTGTGGGGATGTCAGAGTGATTTAGTTTCTTCCTTGTTAGCTGCCACCTGCATCTGTGGTCTATCAGCCCTCAAAGGTCTGATAAGGCCCCCTTGCCCTTCTGTCTCTGCAGAAAATTTACAGAAATGGATTGCTTTTCTTTGTGTAATGTTCCTTGATATTATTTTAATGTTGTTTGCCATGGGAGTTTTTTTCCTGCCACTTTTTTCCCCATAAGTAATTTTGAAGTGTGTGTTTCCTTGTCATAACTGTGCATTTGTAAGCTCCAAAGACATCTTTATAGGTATTGTATCTAGTTTCAAATTCAGATATTGCTTTAAACTTGGAAATTGTAGAGACATTAAAAAAAATCCCAACAACAAACCCTTAAGATTTTCAGGTCAAAAGTTCTTCTTTTCTCTTTAGCTTCTACTGCTATCACGTGCTTTACAAGAGGACTTGACCTCAGAAAGGGGACAGAAGATGTCCTTTGCCCAGCAAACTGTCCTCTGTGGCAATTTTATGTCTTTGGGGATGGAGTTTATGCCTCTCTTTCGAGTGTCTGTGGAGCTGCCATACACAGGTAAGTCAGATCATTGCTAATCCATGGGCTAAGTGAGTTTATATAGTCTCTGTCACACTTACAAATCTTAGCCTTTTGATGCCATCATAGCAAAATCTCTCTGGACTTTGGGTCCTATTAACTCAACAGGAATGTCATTGGGAGAAGAGAAAACAAGGAAAAAGAAAATAAAAAGAATGTGCAGCTTGCAAGTTATCTGAGTTGTGTTTGAGTGTTCCTGAAAACTGCTTTGTCAACTTTCTCTGACACAGCCCAGCATTGTCCACAGGTGGACCTTCACTGTAAAATCACTTCTATCACTAGTAGGTATGGAAGAATACAGTATAAATAGTAACTAATTGAAGAATAAAAGCAGATTCACTTTCTGACTTTCTTAAAATCTTGTGTCAAACAAACTTTAAAAAAGTGGAGGAAAAATGCTTTCAATTTTTTTAGCATCAAGCAACAGAAGAAAGCTGCAGCATCACATCAATATATTCTGATAGAGCTATCAGAGTATTTTTTATGTTAAAATACCGATGACTATAAACTTGAAATTTTTTAGAAATATAAATGGCTAGAAGATAAATGAGGAAAATAAAACTTTCTTGAGTTAGCATTCATTGCTTGACACTTTAAATGCCATAAAAAAATCCGTGCCAATCATTTTAAGTAATGTTTAGGTGGCTATCATTACTATCTAGAATCTTATTTAAAGTGTCAATTAAAATTTTATAACTTTTAATAAGATTTCCAAAATTTGGGCTTTTTTTACAGTATTTAAACTCCTAAGTAAACTAAAATGAACTGTTTTTTTAAAAAAATTGACTTAAGGAGGGATTTTGAGTAGAAACTCTGGGATTTTTCAAATTCTGTATAAGAATCTAGGGGCTAAAGTACTATAGGAGGAATTAGAAGGAGCTTGGGAGGTATCATGGGGGTCTGTTTCTATTTGTTTTCAAAGCTGAAGAGTTTGTCTCATATTTATGTTTTCATGTGTATTTTATTGTTAGACAGGCTTCCTTCTGATGCTTCTGTAAAAAGAATTAAGATTTCCATTTAGTGTGTTTTAAGAGTCTTCATGGGTGTTTAAAAAATTACTCTTCGATTCTTCACTCTTCCTAGCTGAGGAATATAAAAAAGTTTGTGCAGAATGTCTAGATCAAATGCAGGTAGTGACTTGGGATTTGCTTTTTTATTGTTTTTCTTTTTTTGAACTGAGGAAAACTGAGATTTCTTTCCATTGTCTTTTTTTTTTTTTCCTGAGGCAATGTTTGTATTTAGTGATGTAGCCATTTATTTTAACATTCCATTTCTTGCCAAAGATGTCTTTAAAGGGAAAAAAAGCTCTTGCTGTCAAGACCTTTTGCTAAAGAGATTTGAACATTTGACTTGAGAGACTTGAACATTTTGAAAAGACGCAGAAGCTCCTGACCAGTTCAAGCAGGCAGCATTCTTGGCGCTCCCATGCCAGGCTGTCAGTGACTGACTGCTGGCAAAGTCCCACCACAAAAGCTGCTGGGGCTCAGTTCTGTCACAGCTGGGAAACACTTCTGCAGAAGGAGGAGGTACAAGAACTAGCAGAGGCATATTTCTTTCATGATTTGCATAGTCTTCCCCTAGATATTAAAGCACAAGCTTTATTTTATCATCTATCACTCAGCTCTTCACTGAAGTTTGTACGTTATAAACTGTGTACTACTGTTCTCCAGTCTCCAGAAACATGAGGCTCTATGCTTTTCCATAGTAAGAGTCAATATAAATTGTACTTGTGAAATATGCAACCCTTTTTGTACATCCTGCATCTAACAGTCTCTCTCCACAGACATGGTGAGAATAATGAGGGCTCTAATAGTGGTAAAGGGATTAAAATATACTCACCTTTGTAATCTGTGTTCCAGATGGGATTTAATTTAATCTTGTTCAAGTCTTTGAGCATGGTAGACTGTAGTAAGGGGTTTTGAAAAAGCAGACTAAAGGTGAAGAATTATTTGTTTAGGAGAACTGTTGTTTCTGAAGACTGTGTTTAAGTTGGGGACTATTAGTTCTGCTGGCCTTTCATTCTCAGAACAGAAGTTTCTACATGAGAATGTTTTGGCAGCTTTACTGCAACTGTAACAGCCCTAACTAGTCCTGGCAAAAAAGGATTGATGCATGGAGAAGAGACAATAGCTGTTTAGTTCTCAGCTAATTTCAGTGCAGGCTGCAAAATCCAACAAAAACAGAGAAGATACTTGCTTCTTCTTGCCCTGTGTTGCAATGTCTAAAATCCATATTGGCATGGAAGGAACTTCCAGAAGCCATTCCCAATAGGTGATTGGAGTTTGCGGTTATTATAGGCAAACGTAAGTAGAGACATAAGTAGATCTGTGCTTTGAAAATTTGGTAAATTTCTTCCAAATCCGGAAGTAACACTCGTTTCAAACCAGGTGTACCCTCCATTTCACTGCCTGGTGAGTGCAGATAGCTCTGTACCTTTAGCACTGTGGGGTCCTGGCCCTGCGTCACCTGCCGTGTGTCAGACAACCACCCAGCATTTCAGGAAACATCGGTCCTGGGAGCAGGGCTTGTTCAGTTTCTTAAACTGCAAATGGTTGTGGGAGCATGGCTCTATTCCACATACACTTCAGTTTGCATGCTGGGTCTACATTGAGGCTGGAGTCCTTAATTTTATATACATCAAATAGTGCTTAGTCCTATGAGTAGTTCCATTACTTTGAGGCAGTTATTAATGCAAGAAAATACTATGTAATACATGAAAATAATTTAGCAGAATTCAGCTACAAATAATTCTGTGTACTACAGATGACTAATCTTTCTGCCCATTTTAGCTTGTTATATTTGGCTTTTTCTCTCATTTTATGTGTAATTACTCTCAGGAAACAAAATATTTATTTAATATTGTTCTTTTTCTGGGCAGAAGGATAAAAGATTTATTTGTTGAGGGAAGAATGGAGAACCTCCTACCAGGCTGACACTATGTAGGCATGAAGAACTGAGTTAAATCTACCACTGAGTGATTAATTGGATTCATAATCAGAAGGTCAAATGAAGGACTAAGTTCTCAGCTTGTGCAGTTCTGTTCCAGTGCCAATTCTACTAAATGGAGACCTAGTCCAATGTGGTAGTATTTAGATGTTAAATAGGCATGTAAATTTTTTCACAACCTTCCTAACTTTTCAAAGGGTGAAAACAGTCCTCATTAAGCACTGGGGTCCCAGAACTCAAGTCTAACAAAAGCACATCGTGGTATTACCCAGCTGGCCACAAAGTGCCCATAAACGCACCTGAGCTGCCCCAGTGTTTGCTAGAAGAATACTGACAAAAATGTTATCTGGCCAAAGGGATTTCTGAGCAGCTGTAGATCCCTGGGAAATTTTGGTATCATGCCTGTTTCTGCTGCTGAACTTCTTTCCTGCCAAAAGCAACAGGGGTGTAGAGAAAGAAAGGAAAGAAAGAAAGAACACAGCTTAGTGGTCCAGAGGATGCTGGCATGAAATCCTGAGCGGCTTCATATCAGTGATCGATGGCAATCAGGCAGCAGCAGGACACCAGTTTGGAGATGAGGAGGATAATTCTTGGTGTGATGGAGAAAGGCTGAGTATTTGGAAGGAGTTTGCAGATGGTGATAGTAGGAAGGAAAGATGGGAATTCAGGCAATTAAGCTGTCTTGCCTAAAGTCCCTGAGGATAAACTGACTGCAGTTACATCTATAAGGGTCACCTCCCATTGTCAGAAGACTCTCTTTGTGGTCTAGGCATCAGTTTTGATGTGTAGACTCCTTGACAAATTCATTCAAAATTCAGCAACACCCTGTATCTCTTTCTCCAGTAGTGCAAAGAAACAGTTCTTGCACACTGAGGAAGTGCATGGGGATCTTAAAAACCTTGCATTTAATGTGGTGATTTATCTCGATTCAGTTCAGATTTTTAAGTATGTTTTAGCTGATTTTTAAGTGTTTTAGTCCTGTATTTTATAAGACCTTTTTGCTACTATTGGCTGGTACACTTTCTTTCACAAGTTATCGTGCAGCAAGGTACAGGATTACTGCCTTGTATCTGCTTTTCTGTTTGTGTCCATTCTTGAGTGAAAAATACCATTTAGGTATAAATTACAGGTTGTTACTAGCAAGCTAGGCAAGAGAACAGACTGGCAGCTTTTACGTAAAGCCCTTGTTAAGCAGTAGCATATAGCATAATGAGTGGGGAAGTGAAAGCTGCTCCTGGAAAATCTGCTGAGCTCAGTTTAATCAAAGCAGCCATGGCATGCAAGTCAGTCACACAGGAGCAAAGCACAGCAGTGAAAAGCAAAGCAGATTGCAGTGACAGAAGTCATTCTGAGGAATGCATAGGCACTTCTTCGCTCTTTAAAAACCCTTGCAGACCCACAGAGGATGAATCTTGCTTTAAAAGTCAGTCATAAATCATTGCAGAAAAGAATTTTCCAGCCTGGTTCAGAACACAGAGATAAACTGGCAATATATGGTTTCCTCCACATCAGCAGATATAAACTTGCACTCTGAGTAGCCCTGCCTGAAGAAACATCCCAGGTAAAACTGATCAGATTGTAAAAGATGGCCTTAAACTGTTAACTCACCTACAGAGCAAAATGGCAAGAAAGAAGGAATAAGTTTCATAAGGCTACAGGTCATGTTACATTCACATCTAACATCAGCCCCCCACTTGCATTAAAAGTAGCAGAGCTGTTGTGTAGAAAGTGTTTATCTTCAGAAGGCAGCAGGGAACTTTGACTTGTGCTCAAATACAGACTCATGTATTTTCAGCAAGTAGATAAGGAGTAAATAAATCTACTCCATCTTCACTGTAAAGCTTCCAAATTCTCCTAGTAGACACTTATTATTTTCCTCTAGAATTTTCAATGAAATTTAATTAATAATTATTGTTGCAATTAAAATGTAAAGACCAATAGACAAAATGGAATGATGTAGACAACACTGATCACAGTGTGCCTATAATAAGTTTAAATCATTGTTTCCAGAAATGTTTCTTAGGCTGAGCTCTCAATCTGAATGTTTTTCTTGAGTTCAGTTCAGCAATCAAAGTTGTGAGTCCACAACCAAAAAAGTGGGAAGAGATCCTGAGCTCTTCTTAGGAGCACACATGGGGATGGATCAGGTTTGCTGATGTAAGCCCAAAGTATCTTCACTAAATTTGCAAGTATAAGCTTAAAATAGTAACTGTTCCAATTAAACACATTCTATTTGACACATTTTCTTATCCATTAAGACTGAGAGACTTGGGAAGGCTTGAATGCCTAAGAGAACCAGGTACTGGAGAAGAAATTTATATTCTAAGTACATTTATGTGTCATTTCTCTCAAAGATAATTTTGACTTACTGAATTTTCCTGTCATTTAAAACTAACCAGTTAATAGCTCTAGTCTGATTTTTATCTCACTGGGTTTTTTTTAAGAACTATAAATGTTTGTATTTGCTAACTTTATAATCTGATTTTTTATTAATTTAGTGTAATCTTGCTAAGGCTCCTTTGTCTATATACTCTATAAAGTATTCCTAGATAAAAATATATCTGTATATTTTGAAACTATTCCAAGCTACTAGAATTAAGTGTATATAATCATAGTTCAATTTAGAAATGCAAGTCACATCCATGAAGAATGAATGTCTTTTAATGCTGTTCCAAATAGAATTTTATGTGAAAGTTGCCTTTGCCATAGATATCCAGATCTCATATTATCAGAAATATATGTAAAGTTTTCCAAACTGTGGTCTTGATTATTCTACTTTCACAATATGTTAAATCAGGTTAGGCCAGGTTGTTTTTTCAAGCAGGAGGCCAAATAATCAAAAAGCAAACACCAAGGCACACATTGCTGCGTTTGAATAGTTGTGAAATGATTGCTTGTCTCCCACAGAGCTGTACCTGCCCATGTATACAAGGCATCAAGTTTTGCTCCCTCTTAAAGAAGTACAACTTTGACTTTTGACCTCTAAAAATAATAACTGTTCTTTCAGTATTCTATTTTTCACATTAAAAAGAGATCTGACAGTTCTGATGCTTCTTATTGTCACTTAGGAATTGATATGGCCAGAAGCGTTGCTGTTCTGCATTAGTCTAAGTGCCAGAATTTTAGGCTTTCCTGACTTTTTAAAACAAATCTGTGTGATGCTCTGTAGAATAGTGTCTTCTAAAGTCTTTACAGATTGTTCTAGTCTGAACACAACTGCCTCTATTGCATCTTTTTGAGAAGTCTGGTGACAAAAATTCTAATGATGGTATTACCTGTATTGCACTTTCTTGTGACTGATTTATACCAACTCTTTTTCAACCTTAGTGGGGTGATTACCAACACAGGAGGAGCTGTAAGGGTACAGACTCTCCCAGGACAGGAAAACTACCCTGCTGTAAATGCTAATGGGATCCAATCTCAGGTCCTCTCTAGATGGGCTTCCTCTTTCTCAGTGACTGGTAGGTGGATCACACTTACTGTTTTGCAAACTATATTTGAAGCTCTGGCAGAACCATGGGACACTTCCTCAGTGCTTCTGTATGCATTAAGAAAGTGATTGTTTAGCAACAGAAAGTTTCATTTCTAAACTTTCTGTCATTATTTTAACTTCATTTTTTCCTCAATTACATAAAGAGAAACTATTCCAGCTAGAGTAGCTAGTCTGTAGCAGAAGCTGATGTAGAGATGGGTCAGTTATTTGGAATATAACGACATGGTAGCCTGCAGTTGACAGATCCATGACAGTTTAAGCTGATCAAAGTCAGTGCTTTGATCCTGTCCCTGCAGTCCAGTCCTCCTGGCACTTCCAACCATTTAGTTTTATCCCTTCTCTCCCTCTGCCTGCATTTGTGCAGGGAACAGCATTTTGCCAGGCCCTTCAAACGCCTTGTGCAGCGTTCCATGCAAAGAGAAAACTGACCCTCCAAAAATAGTAATAACATCAACTTACATGTGATGTGGTCATTAAGCCACAGTGTAATGTAGTGGTTTAGTCCAGAAGTTTCTGTCCCCATTGTTGAGGTAGTTGTTAATTACTAATTGTCTAATTGCAAACCAGTTGTCATGCTTTGCCACTCGGGTGAGGCTAAAGCACCTTCATAAAATCATATGCAGAAACATATTGGTTGTATATTGGCTGTATATTGGTTGTTGTGGTTTCAAAAATATTGAAGCAGCTGTTTGCTAGTATAGAAAATTTGTGAAGCAGATCTCTGTAAAGTGTTCTTACTGATTACACAGCTAAAATTCAGCCTACTATGTCTAAGGTACTTGTATTCCTTGTACACTGCTCATTGCAAGTTGCTAGCTAAGAACTTGGAATTAGAGGTGCCTTTGGTGAGGGTGAAGGTGAAATCCAGTTCTCAAGATCAAGTCTTCTCTTTATCTGCTGGAAAAAATGGCTACTACAGCTCAAAACCTCTCATCAGATATATATGCTGTAATTACTCATCAGCTGCTGTTGTTTCAAATGCAGAAAATAATTATCTGTAAAACAAGGACTGGATTACACCAAAGGTTTGTCTAGGCTCATGTCCTACTCCCAGAGTAGCTAAGGGCAGATGACAAAGAAATTACAGTAATTCTTCAAGCAGTTGTAACTTTATCTAAGTACTCTAAAATCCAGTAAAGGTACTCTCATTTTAGCAGGTACCAAGAGCACAGCCCTTGAAGCAGTGGGACGATCAGTGTCCACAGCCCGTCCTTCTACAGGTGCGTGATCCTGCAGCAAGGGGAGATCATCCCCTCCAGAGGGGAGGCACTGCCCTGGGCAAGGCCCTGGTTAAGAGAATGTGTTCATGAGACTCATTTGTTTTTGAAGAAGAAAACAGCTGCAGTATGTGGGTTTGCAGTGTCTCTTTCACCAGAAAAAAATAGGAATCATATGTAATCTTGGAGGTTGATTCTGATCTCACTAGTGTTCATGAAAATTTAAAAAAAAAAAAATTGAATCGTTTTTGAAAAGTAATAGAGATAACACAGAGGAAGGTAAGAGTTCATGAGCTCATGTGATGTTCATTGTTTTTAAGCCATGGAGAAGACAGAGTTAATGCAGAGTTTCCTTCTTACAGAACTGCTGAGCAGCTGAGTGCTGTCAGGACATGCATAGCAGAAATTTAGTTGTTTTGCACCACAGAAAGTGCTGCATTAAACCCTTTTTATGGAAGTTAGTGCTGTATAAATACTGGACTTTGATGTTGTTTGTGAATAGGCCACCTGGTTTATAGTTTAAACCACGGTTTGCTTCCAAACCATTAAAAATCCATTGTACAGCAGGGTTGCTAACTGAGAAAGAGTAGATCTTGGGAAGGTGAGGTACAGAAATCCACCTAGCTTTGTACAACTCAGTAATCAGTCAGACAGATGTAGAAAGGAAGGTTAAGCTGTTTCATTTGAAAGAGAATATTCTCCAAGGAGCAAAGCAGTAGTAGCCCAAGTTTAATTATTAAAATGATTGACAATTCCTACTGCAGATAGATTGCACTGTGATTTCTTTAGTCAGAGCTTTTGCTGGTTTACCTCAGTCCATTATTCATCTTCTTGTTCTTAAATGATCCATGCTGGTTTTCTCACTGAAGGTAAAAGACCTAAGAAGACTCTTGATAAAAAGGCTGGAAACAAAGGTAAGGACACACAGATTTAACTTTTGCAAAGCAGAATCCTAACATTTATTTGATTTTAACAAGTATAATTATTTTGGATGTTCACAGACTGTAAAGCTGATATTGCCTTTCTCATTGATGGAAGCTACAACATTGGCCAACGTAGGTTTAACTTGCAGAAAAACTTTGTTGGAAAAGTAGCTGTAATGTTGGGAATTGGAACAGAAGGGCCTCATGTTGGGGTCGTACAGGCCAGGTAAGAACAGATCTACACAAAATATAATGGAGCAATTGCTAAGAGAAACCAATTAACATGTCACTTCTCCTTTTGCAGAACAGTATCAGTCAATAATGGCTGATGAATAGCAAGGGAAAGAAACTCTTGAACCATAGCACCGTTTGCTCTGTGCTATACTGAGATGTGCATGTGAGAGGACATGACAAATTTGAACATTTTCTGTCTCTGATATTTGATATTTGACTAGAGAGCAGCTGGATTTTTCACAGCCCCTCTGCTGTAGCTTTGCATCTCATCTTAGTAGAACAGCAGAGAACACCCTGCAAAGGAGAGATGCCAGTTTCTAAAAATTGTAGAGAGAATAGTCCCTAATGGCTATGTACATGTACAAAACAAAAACCTGCTCTTACCTGATCTAAATTTTAATATTTAATAAATATTTTATCTTTAACTGATAAAATATACAGCTGATAATTTTCAAATTGTAACTGGTCACTTGTTTTTGCTTTCTACTGCAAATTAAAAATGAAATCTGGAGACAGAATACTTAAAGTCTTTAATTTCTTAGTCAGTAGCTAGCATACCTTGAACTTCTCAAATCAAAAAAAACTCAAACTGCACTTTGCAGGAATATTTTATAAGGAAGGTATTTGTCATACAAATAGTAGAAAACCTGCCAATCTTTATTTACACAGATGTATTTAGTTTAATGTCTGGCATGTTCAATTTTTTTCTTTATGTATTTTCACTCTAATGTTTTCAGCTGTTTGATAAGCATGAGAATTAGGCTGTCCTTAATTTATCCATTCAGGTAGATAATTCCTCTTCCTAAGGATTGCAAGACTTACTAAGCAAGAAGCATACTTACATTTTAGTATTGAAAATCCAGAGAAGAATAAATACTATCATGAGCAAGTGTGTTTTAGCTTGCTAATGCCAGTATGAAAAGTGAACCTTATTACTCTGTTTTGTTTCTCCACAGTGAACATCCAAAAATTGAATTCTATCTGAAAAACTTCACTGCTACAAAAGAAGTTTTGTTTGCCATAAAGGAATTAGGCTTCAGAGGAGGCAATTCTAATACAGGTGAGTTCATATTCCCCCTATAACAGCAATTACTTCTTTATGTATTTTTTATATATGTATGTATAAGTGTGTGTGTAAATGTTGAAGTTCCTACAATTCACATAGGTCAGGAATTGTTTTTAGATGCAACACTTACCTTAATCATGTTCAGTGATTTTCCACTAGAACATTGTCACATCTCACATTTAATTTCTAGAAGTTAGGTATGCTTATTACACATTTAATTAAAGTATTTATTATTGTATAAATGCTTCCTGTATTTTAACAGTAATTGACTTTTCTCTAGTAACAGAAAAGTTGTATTTTGAGACAAATCATAAAAGGCTTAGTGTTTCTTGAGACAAATTCATAAAAGGCTTAGTGTTTCTTTCTTGTTGGGTGGCTAATTAAAGAGTTAGACTAGGTGTAAGGGGTGAGTGGTGGTGAGAAGACATCATGGTTTAGCCCCAGCCAGCAACCAAGCCCCATGCATCTGCTGGCTCACTTTCCCTAGTGGGATGGGGGGAGAATTGGGAAGAAGAAAATGAGAAAATTTGTACACCAATAGACAATTTATTAGAGAAACCAAAAGCCACTCTCACAAGCAGAGCAAAACAAGGAAATCATTCACCATGTCCCATGGGTAAGTAGGTGTTCAGCCACCGCCAGGAAAGCAGGGCTCCAGCTCACCTAACAGTTCATGCCAACACTCCAAATGTCCCCTCTCCTTCATTCTCCTTCCCACAGCTTTACATGCTGCCCATGACATACGTGGTGTGGAATATCCCTGTGGCCAGCTTGGGGTCAGCTCTCCTGGCTCTGCACCCCCCAGCCTTCTCACTGGCAGGGTGGCTCAAGAGGCAGGAAAGGCCTTGGCACCGTGCAAGAGCTGCTCACCAATAACAAAAAACATCCCCCTACTGTCAACACAGTTTTCCACACAAATCCAAAACTCAGTCCCTACTAGCTAATCGGAATAAAATTAATTATCACAGACAAAACCAGACAGACATTGAAACTAAGCATCTAATTATGTTGCATTTCACAAGCTAAATTCAGGTAACTCCTGAACTTTCTTCCTTCCAATCCATTTGGCAGGTACTAATATACCTACTTCCTAGTAGGAAAATAGACCCATGAGCAAAAAAACATCCCAGGGAATTCTACCTCAGCTTTATCTGTGAGTTTTTCGGTGGGGGGAGGGGTGCTGATTTGGGGTCATTAGTTTTTAACTTGGAGGTTGCCCAAGCTTCATTATTATCAAATTTCCTGGGGCACCAATTCAATGCTACACTGGCTTAGTCCTGTAGTTATAACATAAATCTGCACAATTTCAGATGGGAAGCTGATCCCAGAATTTACCATTACTGTATGCATTATTTCTTCTTGTTCTTTTCCTGTTCAAACCAAGGCAAAGCTTTGAAGTACACAGCTCAGAAATTCTTCTCTTTGGAAAATGGAGCACGGCAATTCCCAAGATCATTGTAGTGTTCCTGGATGGCTGGCCCTCAGATGATCTAGAAGAAGCTGGCATAGTGGCCAGAGAATTTGGAGTCAATGTGTTCATTGTGTCTGTAGCAAAACCCACAACAGAGGAGCTGGGAATGGTACAAGACATTGGCTTTGTTGACAAAGTAAGGAAAAATGTCATTATTTGGTTTTCAGTCATGAATATAATTCTGGAGAATTTACAGTAAAATTCTAATGAACTAATATATGTGTATACAATAACTCACATAGATGTATAGACATAAAAATATTCTCTCAAACTAGCTGATTAAATTATCCCTGCTCAAAAGTGATTTAAAAGACGAGCAGAAGGACGGTTAAAGAATTTTCCTTTCTAAAGGGGCCACACAAAGGCACCATTGTCCTCCCAGTTCAGAGGCTTGGCCAAGTTGTAGCTCCTGGAATTTGTAATTGCATGAAGACTCTCAGTGTAGGAAATTCCCCTATCTCAGGTACAGCTGAATATGCCAAAGCAATGCCAGGCTGATGTGATACATTCTATCTCACAAAAGGGCAGACAGGGAAGTGCTTATTTCTTACCTGCTCTGTGGATAATTACTTACTTACTTTCACTATTAAGAAGACAGAAAATATGGAAAAACACATCCCAGCAAGCCTGTGTACAAGACTTTGAGTTTGTAAGCAGAGTTTTGGATCTTGTTCCTTTTGAGTTAGAGCATGAATTCAAATACCAATCACCTACTCTCATATGAGCTTTCTGATCAGTCAGTCTTTACTTACTCTGCAGTGAGAAAACCAGTCATTTTCCACAGGCAGGTTGTAGATGTCTAATTTCAGCAGAAATGGCATGAACAGAATGAAGCTCTAGGGATAAGATATCCAGCTGCTGACCCCAGAGATATTGCAGGCAGGTTCAACCCTTAGACCCTTACAGAAGCACCAGAGTGGTTTGGGTTGGAAAGGGGCCCCAAAGGTTATGTATTTCCCACCCCCTTGCCATGGACAGGGACACCACCCGATAGACCAGGTAGCTCAGGCTTGGCCTTGAACCCTTCTGGGGAAGAGGCATCCACTATTCTGAGCAAACTGTCCCAGTACCTCACCATCCTCACAGTAAAGAATTCCCTTCTAATATCTACTCTAGATCTCTCCTGTTTTAGGAGATCTCTTTGCCTTGTACTATCACTGTCTGTCCCTGTACAGGCACAGAAAGACACAACCTTAAGTGGCTGAGGCCTGTCTTCCCTTCTGTATTTTGATCTTAGCCAGATTAGTTGGAGAGCTGATTTTGAATTTAACCCATTTTTCAGTTACCTTGTACTTCACATGCATCTGATGGAAGCTAGGGCAAAAGAAATTTTACTCTGAATGACCTGGAATTGTATTTCTGCCCAACTCTGTCTGTTTGTGACACATTATAGATTAAAAATCCAAAGGTCTCACCAAGTTCAAAGGGAAAACCCAGAGGCTAATTTTCAGTGTATAAGCAAAAATACAGAGATCTCAATCCTTTGGCTATTTAGTATCATGACTTTGTTCACGTAGACAAAACAAAATTACAATTTTCAGTTCTTGCACTTCTTGTGAATAAAGCTAAATTATTTGAAAGCTTTCATAGCTTGGGGGGCAGGGTTGGCTTTATTACTGGATAAAATAAGCTGCTATATGGTTTACGTTGACTTCAAGTGCAGCTGTTTCAATTTCTTTAAAGACAAGCACATAGAAACCCATCCTAAGCTCCCACCAAAAGGTTTAATTTCTAACCTGCTTTTGAAAGAAAAATCATAGGTGTCTTAGTATTATCCATTGAACTGCTCAGTTGGCATTCACCCATTCCCTTCATGTTTTCAAACAGGCTGTCTGTCGAAACAATGGCTTCTTCTCTTACCAAATGCCCACCTGGTTTGGAACTACCAAATATGTCAAACCTCTTGTCCAAAAGCTGTGCTCACACGAGCAGATGTTGTGTAGCAAGACTTGCTACAACTCCGTCAACATCGGTTTCCTGATAGACGGCTCCAGCAGCATCGGGGAGAGCAACTTCCGCCTGGTGCTGGAGTTCGTGAGCAACGTGGCCAAAGCCTTTGAGATCTCTGACATCGGCTCCAAGGTGGCGGCCGTGCAGTTCACCTACGACCAGAGGACCGAGTTCGGCTTCACCGACTTTGTCAGCAAGGACAAGGTCCTGTCGGCCATCCGCAGCATCCGCTACATGAGCGGGGGCACGGCCACCGGCGATGCCATCTCTTTCACCACCAGGAACGTGTTCGGGCCCGTGAAAGATGGACCTAACAAGAATTTCCTCGTCGTTCTCACCGACGGTCAGTCTTACGATGATGTTAGAGGACCTGCTGCAGCTGCACAAAAAGCAGGTAAATTAAGCATTTTGAAAAGCAGTGGAAGTTGATCCATCCTATTTCTGCTGCTCTGCAAATGTTAAGATTTTAAAGTTTGCAAAGTATCATACTTGGAATTCAGCAAAATGTAATGTTCCCCCTAGGAACTGTTTTCCATTAGGGTGAAAAAAAACCCCCAGCAACCAGTAATACAGAGCCAGGTATGACTAGACACACTTATGGCAGCCTAGGGATCAACATATACCCAGTCTCATTACACCAGATAGTAGAGTAAGAATAATGAGCCAAGTAGCTCCATCATCATCTAGGAAGGGAATAAGCAGTTGTGGCCAAAAAGCTCATTGGGCTGATGATGCTTGAAGTATGAGTGTGTAAGGACACTAAGAATACACAAAGGAACCAAACTGACTTTCAAAATCATTTCACACAGTGTTACTTATGTTTCAAGACTGACACTGTAATTGATACAATCCTATGTATCACTACGAGAGCAACTCAAACAATAGCTCTTAGGACGCCTCATATTTCCTTCAGATTTTTCCTGAATCAAATCAAATTCCTGGTATTTAGTGGCAAAATCTAATTATCTTTGACAGATTGCAGGTGTTGAAACATGCTTTTCAAATCCACATTGATTCATTAATGTAGAAATGGCCGGGGGTTTTGTATCTGCAGGCAAAATGGTCTTTTTTTTTATTTCCTTTTTGTAGGAATAACAGTCTTCTCTGTTGGTGTTGCCTGGGCACCTTTGGATGATCTGAAAGACATGGCTTCTGAACCAAGAGAATCTCATACTTTCTTCACCAGGGAGTTCACAGGATTGGAGCAAATGGTTCCTGATATTATTAGAGGCATCTGTAGAGACTTTTTGGACTCTAAACAATAAAAAAATCTGCAGGTCACTATTACTATTTGAAACTAAAAATCATGAAATTGAAATGGTCCCTCTAAAGCACAGATGTTTTATTCTTATATTGCTATCACAATACAGAGGAAGAAGAAGGGCTATTTTTTGTTTCTGTAATCAGTCAAAAATATTTGTGAGCTTGTTAGAAGTTGTACTTGATCCTGAAGTGCAGAATTTGGCCAACAGTTAATATTTTCAACAAGCATACAGCATCTTGAAGTTCAAAGCTTTGCATATCATGCACTTAAGAATAGCAGATACTCAGAGGAAATAATACAGCTCTGACATTTTTTCTGGCACTTGCTAAATACCTTCTTAGGAGTTAAAAAAAATCTTTAAATATAAGGTACTACCTTCTATAAGCTTTCTGTAGCTTACAATTCTGTATCTTTGGAAAGAGTTCTGCTGATAACAAAAAGTACTTTCAGTGCTCCTGTTGTGCAACATCCATTACTGCCAGGCAGCTTAAGAAAAGATATGACAGATTGTAGGTGAAAGATAGTTGGGGTTTTGTTGGATCTGGTTGGCAAATTTTAAATCAAAAGTCATTTAACTTCTGCCCACAGATTTCTGTGGATCTATTTGATTGGTTCTTTTGGCACAGAATTTTAAAGGTATTTAAGGCACAGTAGTTCTTTGAGAATCTGGATCCTAATATATTAGCTACTACTGCTGTTTTCTGCACCGCTGAAGTCAACAGTGATATTCCAAATAAAACTGACAACCGGATATTTCCTGTCTGCTGCCTTGTACTGTCTTGATTTGACAAAGTTGTTATTGGCCAGACAGTCAGAGACAGGAATCTTGGGCCAAGAGATTAAATGAGACCACACAGTGGGAACTGAAAAAATTCAAATTCAAGTCCAGAGGTATCTCAAACCTTTAAACCTGACAGATTTATATCAGATTACATGGTCAGAAAAGAAGAGAATAGGCAGACACATGAAGTTGGATTTAGTAGTTCAGAAAATAACAACTTCATAATGGTAGTAAAAATACCTTTATAGATGTGTGAGGTTTTCTGAAGATAAAAGAACAATTTTCTTGAAAAAGGCTTTCATTTGATTACATACCTAGTAATGTTGATACATTTATATGAACACATATGTGGTTAAAATGATGTGATATTCAACAAGTTATTCCAGAGTCCTGGTGTGAATAACATACTCCAAATATTCTGAATAAATAAAGGGCATTTGCAAATAAAATGTATAGTAGAAAACAAAACAGCACTTTCCCTATCAATCAATTCCCTTTTTTCCTCTCCCCCACTATTGATTGTAAAATTTCTAGTAGTTATGGAGTGGCACAGAAAGGATTGTATTCATTGGGCTTTTGCTGTGCACTTTTTAATAACTTATAACTGACTATATATTACTCTAAACATAAATGGCAAAGATGCCTTGTATTTTTCTAGCAATTGTTATCCTTAATTTTGTTATGTGTTTATAGGTAAGAGTATTAAGCCTTTGCTGTATAAATTCATATGCTATATTAACTTTGTGCAAAAATTCAATTAATTTAGTTTATAAACTTTTTATAGAAATATATATTGCAAGAAAACTGGGAGTGCTGCTGTCTGTTTTAATATCTCATAACACAGAAGTCTTTTTATGATGAACCTCATATAGTTTAGCTTGAGTAAGTTCTGTGTGATACTTCCTAACTGTATGATCTTAAATTCCAAATCATTCTCAAATAATAAGGGTATTATTTTTACAAATATTTTAATTTGAATGAGTCAATATCGAAGTTTTAGTCATTGTTCACATAAGGTATGATGCTAGTTAAATCATCTGAATACAAATTATGTGCTGGCTGATAGAATCACATTTTCTCTCCTACTTTGCTTTTGCTGTTGCAAAGAAATAGGCAGCTTTAACTCACATCATTCATCAGACAAAAAGCAGGTTTGAATCTCTGGGACACTGACAACTGCAGAGCTAAGTCTCCACATATTTCCATTTCACAGGACTGGTGATGTCATGTTACTTGCACCCTTCATACACTCTTATTACACTCAGATAGGGAGCACGAAAATACTTTTTAAAGATACAATGTTTATGTGCCAGCAAGCATTTGTGAGCCGTTTCCATCTGGGAAAAACATTGGTGGAATACAGAAAAAGATTGAGACCTGATGAGATCCAGAGGCAGGGTGGAAAGGATGTGGACTGTGCTGTAAGTAGAAGGCAAATTTGGAGGAAGAGCAGCATGGCAGAGGGCAGGCCAGGGCTGAAGCTCTGGTTTGTTAAGGTAAGTGAAGCCACACACAAGGATTCAGTTTTATGCTGCGGGACCGAGCAGTACAAAGAATGTGAAGAGAGCTGCAGCTACCATCAGCTATCCAAACTCCAGCGGGAAAACCTGCTGCAGCTTTAGGGCTGCCAGTCAAGATTTTGGCCTGCAGGAGATCAATCCTGTTCTCTTTTGAGACTGATGAAAACCATTGTAAAGGGGCTGGACTGTATGATCTTTAAAGGTCCCTTCCAACTGAAACCACTTTGTGATTTTCTATGCCGTATTTCCCTGAACAGTACTCAGACTCAGGGGCTCAGATGTGCAATCCCAGTCCTGATGGCATATCATATCAACATAAAAAAAAAAAACCAAACAACCAAAAAAACCAAAAACCACCCAGGATTCTTCCATTTAGAAAAGGTTAGGAATTTAGGTACTTAACTGAAACTCCCATGCAGATGTTTGGAATTTTATATGAAATAGTAATTAACACAGTTCAAAACTCATCCTTCCCACTTAGAGCAATCTAAATTTACAAAGTTTTATTAATCTGCTCTCCTAAATAAATTGAAATCCCTTTTTGTACCATGACAACTTCCAGGAAGAGCTACAACCTACAGCCATGCTTTGGTTAGGGCACATCCCCTGCCACAAGATCTTTCCTGGGAAATTCTCCATTCACAGGTTATTTTATAACAGAAAGGAGCATGACTTCCTTTGTCACTGGCAAAATGTCTTTCTCAATCTTACAAGGAAACTCAGGCCAGTGTCTCTGATTCTGCTTACAAATTTTCTGCACCTCAAATTTTGCACCTTGCACAAATCTTAAGCACTTAGGTCCTCTCTTTACCATGAATTACCATGTATATACATCTCTCAACAGCATGGCTATTTCTGGCTCTGACAAGTGCAGTATATATGAAAAGCAGGTATACAGTCTAGGACTGAAGGTCAGTAAACTGCAGAGGAGTCTTCATACAGCCAGACCCGCAACCTGGTAACAAAAGCCTTTTACTTTATATCCTTAAGCAGAATGCAAAATGGGTCTCAGAAGTCGACCAACTTCTATTATCACTGTGAAACTATTAATATTGAACTGGCAGGGAACAACAAAGACCCAAAAGAAAGACCATCCTAACATTCTTAAGAATGTACTATGCCTTTTAAAAATCAATGCCAATAAAGAGCTATGCAGAAACGAGCCAAAATCATTTGCATCAAAAGTCAACAATTATAATTCTCTGCAACTTACAAAGCAATTTTGAAGTGGGAAGAGAGAAAGAACAGGGTTGGATTTTTTGGCACATTAGTATAGTCTCATCAGAACAGTAGATTCTCCAATAAATATTTTAATTACTTCCATTTGCCTTTCATATTAGTGTTGTCACGTAAGCTTTCCCTTCTATCAGGCATGGCCCCATAAAATACAGCATTTTTACCTTCCCTGTTCTGAAGAAGAAAAGCAGGAACCACTACTTATGCCTTGCTTTTTCCTTATGGGGCAATTCTCATTATCACTACATAGCTCCACCAATTTTGTCAGCAGTTTCCTTCCTTTCATTAGCTTGAAGGGTAAGTCAGCTCCAGAAAGTATCAAAGCCACAAAAATGACAGAAAATTTATCTGTTCCATGCAAGTGTCACAGAAAGCCTGAGCACTGTCAAAGGCAATCAACTTTATTCTCAAGCAAACTGCCTGGAAACTGGGGACTTAAATCCACAGCCTAATAAAATCAATGGTTCTGGTTTGGCCCTGGGACAGTAAATGTAAGTGGTATTTTTGGGAAGTGGAAGCAGAACGTGGCTGACTATCTTGTGATCACCTGTCATCCAAGTAGAGACACAAAACACATGGAAACTTCCAGCAAACAGTTTAGAACTGAAGTTTGAACCACTTCTCAGTCATATATGTCTACTAACTGGAGCGGGCATTCTTTTGCCCTCATTGGCCTCAAAAATTTTGCCTCTAGTTTCAGCTGAAGGAAGAATAGGTTCTGAAAATTTGCTGTCTATGATTAAATCCCAGGATTTAATCTCTGCTTTGAAGCAAATGACCACTTTAAATTTAATCTCATTAGGATCAAAATTTCCTTTCCTTTCAAACAATCAAGTCTGGTTAGTGAAGTGTCCTTGATCATAAGCTGCTTTCATGAAATTAAGGGTATTTGTTGTTTTATTACTCTCTGATTTGTTTACACCTGCATCTATACACAAGCAAATATTGTGTCCTATTTGTCTCTGCATTCCACCCCCAGAGCAGTTGCCTGTGAATAGCAGCAGGGTCACTCTTTAGCCCTGCCAGGACGATGGAGGGCAGGGTTAGGGTTTGCCACAGGCAGAAGGAGCAGGTAGCATCACTCCCCGCTGCCAAGCAGCTCCTGGGAGCCCAAACAGACCCTCAGCCCTGGGCTGGAACTGAACCTACAGCTGAACTTCACACTGGACCAGTTCCTAAGGCACCAGCATGGGAATCCTGCACTGCTGTTTTTGCTAGCAAATGTTAACTAAACTTTTCCAACCTTTGCTGAGGTCAGATATGGCCTTTACTACTTAACAGCAATTGGAGTATAGCAGAATCTAAGCAAAGGGATATAAAACTATTTTTCTGCCCTGGTGGATGTGATCAGATTACAAGTATGATAAACAATTATCTGCCAAAGAATACAAGTTAGAGACAACAAAAAGTCAAAAGATTGAGAAAAAGACTGGCAAGATTTAGGAAAATACTTTAAATTAGATGGGAAAATTACAAAAATTACTAACTTAGCACCACTTTGAAAGCTTTGATAAGTTCCAAATAAAACAAACTATATAATCAAAATAGTGTTTTTTTCAAATGAAAAGCAAATTCACTATTATGTAGTTTCTGAAATTCTCTTGACACCCTTTGGTATTTTAAGAATACTTGTTCAGAAAAGGTAGATGTGAAAACAGCTTTCTCTCATCTAAACACTCTAAATTAGGTGAGATACACAAACTTGTTGAACTAATTCTGGTGAGGACTAGGAGCCAGTTTAGGAAAAAACCCAGACCTGTCTGGCACAGCATGTTGGTAGCAAATGTATCAACAAGGAATTTACTCCCCAATGGTCAGATTTGCTCAAAAGAGAACAGAGACCAGACTAACACAAACAATTAGGAGAAAGTGATCAAAATCAGTTGCTTCTGTTAAACCCAAATATCTGCCAAAAAAAAAAAAAAAAAAGTTTATGACAGAATATAATGCATTTGCAGCATGGAAACTGTCAGGTGTTAGGTCAGTCAAACTGGGGAAAATATTTCTAGCCTCTAAGACATTCTTCTGTACAGCAGCTGTCAGATAAATCTTTACAGAAAACTTTATTAAGATTAGCAGAGTCAGTCACCTGGGTTATCTCAGGCAAGAGAGACACATCAGTGATTCAGGAAGCCAACACAGAGCTCCTGTTTTTGCCAACATCTACCCTAGTAATGAGGACATATCAGTATTTTAAAAAGACTAGCTATTGTTAAGGTGCAATAGTATTTCTAACACCAGAAAACTCCAGCAGAGGATTCCCAGGATTCCCAGGGGAAACCTCCGGTTACCAGCCAGTCCACCAAAAGCACAGGGCACATAAGACAGAGCCATGATTCAGACTCCAACACAGCACCAGGGCATGCAGAGCAGCTGCAGGCACTTTCAAGAGCTTCTGCTTTTAAACCCTTGCCCCCAGCTGCCCACAAATGAAAAAAACAGATACCCACCCATTTCAAGGAACAAAAGAGTAACTAGAAAGACACCTGAAACAATAGGAAAAAAGGTGCTTAACAAAGGCAATGAGGCCCATCACCACAAAGTCACTGAAGAACATCATCACCTTGGGCAGCCCTCCTTTCATAAAGGAAAACCACATCTCCTTGGCCAGCTGCTGTGCATGAGAAAAACCCCAGTGGCCATCAGGCATGGCTGAGAAGTGCCCAGATGGTCACTCCAGGCACAGCAGGATCAATGACAGCTTCCCAACAGCCACATGGCAAGCCAAGGTGAGATGGAGGCAAGCCTCAGAGAACACCTCAAGGGTATGTGACTAACAGTGGACAAACAAGCAGCTCTCCCTCTGCCAGCACCATGATGTCTGATGGCACAAAGGGCAAAACCTCTCCTGCCCTGCCTCCCCACAGCTTGCTGAGGGACCCCTGCAGCCCTGCTCTGTGCCCAGCCAGAAGTGGCCATCACAGCCTGGCTGGCTCCAGCAGCTCCCTCCACCCACAGCAGGTGGGCCACACTGAGCTTATGAAGTCATCCTCTCAACTCCATTCAGCTGGAACACGACATGACCTTCCAGGAGAAGGAGGTAAGAGGGAGGACTAAAAAGAAAGACTGTTGTTTTACATTATTAACTCAAAGTTTGTTTATATATTGAAAATCAAAAACAAACCAATACATTTTTATGATGTTTTAAAGTTGTTGTAGCCTGAACTATTTCTTTCTAAAAATCTGTTACTAATTTAATCTGCATAAGACTCAAGGGTGTACATTCTCAAAGTATCAACAGAGCAAGTATGATAATGGAACATTCTTAAACACTCTTCCTCATCTCAGAAATAGCATTTCAAAACAATTCTGAAGCCTTCTGCTTTTGCTATTTCTTTTTTTAAAAAATTCTTAGATACCAGACAGAGGGACACGTACAAGCTCAAGAAGCATGCCCATGGGAACCTCTTGAGGTTTAACAAGACCAGGTGCTGGCGCTGCACCTGGATTGGGGGCAAGCCCCAGTCTCAGCACAGGCTGGGGATGAACAGCCCCAGAGCAGCCCTGCCCAGAGGGACTTGGGGGTGCTGGTGGCTGAGAGGCTGCACATGAGCCAGCCATGGGCACTGCCAGCCCAGAGAGCCAAACGTGTCCTGGGCTGCATCCAGAGCAGCGTGGGCAGCAGGGCCAGGGAGGGGATTCTGCCCCTCTGCTCTGCTCTGCTGAGAGCCCACTGCAGGGCTGCATCAGCTCTGGGCTGCCAGCACAGGAAGGACAGGGAGCTGCTGGAGTGACTCCAGAGGAGGGACAGGAAGATGATCAGAGGGATCATCTTGGGCTAACCTAATGATGGCCTTCCAGTAGCTGAAGGGAGCCTGTAAGAAAGCCAAGAGGGACTTTTTACAAGAGCATGTGGTGACAGGACAAGGGGAAACTGCTTCAAACTTCAAAGAGAACAGGTTAAATTGGATACTAGAAAATAATTCTTTACTGTGAGGGTGGTGACTGGCACATAGGTTGTCAGAGAAGGTGTGGATGCCCCATCCCTGGAAGTGTTGAAAGCCAGGCTGGATGGGGCAATTAAAAACCTGTTTAGTGGAAGCTGCCCCTGTCCATGGTGGGGGTATAGGCTTGAACTAGATGATTTTCAACGTCCCTTCCATCCCAGGCCTTTTTATGAGTCTATGAACCAAACAGAACAAAAATGCAAGGAGTCAGCACTGTGTGAGCAAGGGGCTTTCCATTGATGTGAGATGGGAAGTTCTGGAGCAGAGTGTAATCAGTTTCAAAGTAAATTAAAGCACATAATAAGAAGAGCATGCCTGGAAAGAGTGTGCAATCAGTTTCAAAACAAATTAGGATACAATATGTGAAATGCATGGTCACTGATAGTGTAACCTCAAGCCTAGTTTTTCCACTTGGAAAACCTACCAATTTTCTCCTGGCAAATAAATGTGTCCTTAGCACTTCTAAATTATAAAAGGTATTTAACCAGGACTTGTTAAATTGTCACATTTTCATGTGTATTCACTATTTTGTGGACAGCATACTACTGTTTATGCTAGAGTGGACTGCTTAAAATGGCTCCCACAATAAAAAGCAAGATGTTGATAAGTCTGTTAACACAGACTTATCAATCACCCTAATTGCTACAGGTATTATTAAACACATTCACATATCTTTCCATTCGTGTTCTGAGCACCAGTCCTTTCGGTCTCACAAAAAAGAAGTAAATCCTTTCATAAGCTGAGGTGGTTTTGCTAAATAAAACCATTTCTTTCAGCACTATAATCTTCCCCATCACCAGTACTATAGCTCTTCCATTCTAAAAAACTCAAACCCAACAAATAAAGGTTTCAGCATGTTACACCCCACAACAAATGTAGGTCATTTGAGGTATTAGAAATATTTGGTAATATTCAATAACTGATGCCTCACTACAGCACTTGATCCACTATGCATTAGTGAATTAAGATGATCATTAAGGTTTCAATTAAGGAAAATAAGCAAATATTTCGGTTTTTATCATTTCAATTTTAATACAATTAAAAAAAAGGTAAATGTTATGCACGGTAATGTTTATTAAACAATCACATTTTATTTAAGCATTAAAATGCAGCAGTCTGGAAAAGCTGCCAGAAACAATGTTTGGCTTCAGAAAAGGCGATTATTAAATTACTTCCAATAAAATTCAAATACTCTCTTGTCTGTTGATTAGTTGAATGCTTTAGACTGGAAAGAACAAAAAGTGCAAATCAGCTGAATGTTAATTTCAAAAGTAAAGTCTTAGTGTCCTACAAGCAATTACTGGAAGGCCTCACCTCAATCTTCATGATAAAGGACAAAATTTTCCAATTCCTACACAATTATAATTTACTGTAACATTTCAAGCAATGCAACGTTATTACTAAAACAAAATTAATTCCAAAATATAACTGCCTATCATCCTATCATGAGCACCTTTTTCCTTTTTTTTTTTTGTTTTTTTGGTTCTAATTTGCTTGACATGAGATGGCATGAAATACATTCTTACTGGAAAACTGGAACTTACATGGAACAATGCAGTTAAACCACTTATAGGAACATGTTCTAGCTTTAGTTAGTTTATACCTAAACATACTGCTTTACATGAAAATATTCATATTGTAGTATTCTGTTTCTGCTGATACGCTTTGAGCAAAGTGACTCATCACAGAATAGGTAAATGTTGACCTTCAGTTTAGTTTTTTGTTCATCAACTTTACAGGAGGACTTGGAAAGAAACGGACAGACGTAAGATATATGGGCAAATTTTAGGCATTTAGAAAAGAGTTGTTTTTTTTTTTAAATTCAACACAACTATTGAGTGGCAGTTTGAAATAAAAACAGAGTAGCTTTCTGGCTCCTCAATCACTTCATATGCAAAGTTAATGAAAAAACACTGAGATTATCATCTTAGAAGGGCTGTAAGAATACACCAGCAATTTTCAATTTGTTCTTGTAAAATTTTTTTAAAACATTGTGGAAACATGTTCTTATATGTGGGTACTGCTGCTTGAAACTGAACAGTTGCTCAACATCCAGACAACTATTACAATCTTGCAAAAGCAAAGCAGCTTATAAGCGTAATAAACAAATGGTCATTTTGCTAAAATTGAGACCTAATTTAGAATTGTAGAATGACTCTTTCAAACTGTGCAACACAAAATAATGTAGCCAACAGTAACATACAGGTACACCATTTAATATTTATTATATGCATTTTATATACATTATTTTTCAACAGCTGTACTTTTGCTATGCGGTACAATCTTAAAAATTTGCTGATTCATAGTTTGTAAAACAGAAACCTTACAAAACTCATCAAAACTCGCAAACTGATCAGAAAAGTTTTGTGGAAGACTAGAAAAAATACTTTTTTGTATTAATCATGCATTACACAAACAAAATTTTTAGTTACACCATAAACTGAAGCACATCTGAAAAATAAAATAAAAGCAGGGAGTAACTAGTCAAAACACAGCAGATTTATGAATCTTGAATTAACTACTTTTGTATTCTATTTGAAATGCAAATAATAATTTTCACTCCAAAGGTTCTGAAACAAGATTGGTTTTTTTGGAATCAACTCCACTCCAGGTACTTAACCAGAGGAAAAAAATTTCTTGGTTTGCAACTTTAGAATTATCAAATGTCCCATTTTCTCATCTATTTTAGACTGTTCAAAGAGTGCCATAACAGATATACAGGGCCCTTTAACACACTACATAAAAGGATATAAAGACCAACAAAAAGTGAAATAAATAACAATAGGCCATTAGCAAGATGGGTAATCCTTGATAAATAAACTCGTAAATACAGTAAGATGTACAAAATATCACATAGTGATAGGATGCCAAGATTAATTTTTTTAAGAGTTCATTCAGGGGTGTTAACCCCTCTGTGTTTCATTTGAACACATTTTACAGTCCTTTATTTATGAAGACAGTTATGCAATGATGATGAATTAGCATCCTTAAGCAAGGACTTAGCTGAGCTGTATTAGGCAAAAGAAGGGAAGATTGTGGTTACACGGCAGCGGGTCAGTGAGATCTCTGTGTTTTAGGGTTCTATAATCCAGAAAAACATTATCAATACAATCTTGAGCACTGTTGTGACAGGCTAAATATATAAAAAGACTTATAAAAACTAGAATTTTATCCAAACATTTTGTGCAACTAATGCTAAAATATTTTAAGTTAAATTTCCTTTTCTTTAAAGCAAAATAAAAGTTTAAAAGGGGAATCTGTGGCATTCAACTGATAAACAGAAGATTACTAAGAGATGAAAAGAAAGCTACTCTTGGAGCTCACTTCCCCCCACAAGAGCACCACATTCCTAACCCTAAGGCAGCACACAGAGTCCAAAATAAAAGTCTTTTTGTAAGATCAGACTCCACGTTTGCTTAAAGACACCTAAAGAACAGACATACGCTCAGTTCATATCCAGTCAAGGCTACAAATACTGGTTTTCTTTTTTGTATTTGTCCCCACCCCCCCAAATACAGTAATTACAGTTAAATGAATGAGCCTGACATTGTTCAGGATGTGGTGACTTTTCACCAACTTCTACCTGCCCCACTTAAGAGCCTTCACCCAGGCAGATCAGATGTAGTGTCTTATTGGTAACCTTATAATTGATGGCAGTGACGCATTCCCTCTTTTTTGTCCAAACAGACCTGCTGTTATGATGCAGGTTTGTTCTGCTGTGTCACACAAATACTTTGGCAAGGGCATCAGCTCCTGCACTGGCAATATATGCTTTTGATGGATGAAATGCTACATCATAAATTGATTCATCCAGCTTTTTCCTATGAGCTGTTATTTCTTGCACACATGTCTTGCTGTCCAAATTCCACAACCTAATGGAACAATCATGGCCTGTTTAGGAAAGAAAGAAAGAAAGAAAAAATAAAAGATTATATTTGTCAGAAATTCAGTGCATCAAAAATGCATAATTTATATAGAACATACAGAATGTGAAAAAAAACCCCTTACTTCCAGACATTAAATAGATTCCATTAGGATCTACAGCTAGACTTGTGACAGCATCCAAGTGAGCAACCATAGAATGGATCATTTTACCTAAAAGAAAAATAAACAGTGAATTTCCTGTGAAGTACTGGTTATTTAAAAATCATCAACCCATTCCCCTTGAACACAATATAAGACAACATGCTTATTTAGATTCCAGTAATATTTGAATAGTTCTATTCCATTAGAAATTATGAAGTTTCAACTGCAGACTCTTGTATAAACATATGGGCAAATGGCACATAACTCTCAAAAAGGTATTCTCATTGTAAACAATCTTTATCCACTTGGCATCTTTACTGGCAGCAACAACAGTGAAGATCTAAAATGACTAAATGAGAACCTTTATCTCTTAAATGTCCTAATAATTGCCCTAGTAGGAGAGTCTTGAGGAAGCTTTGTAAAATGAGACTTATCAATGGTCCATTTATCTCTGTCATTGCTAGGAGAGAAAAATAAGGCAACTATAGGTGGTACTTGCCCAAATACTCTCCAGCTTCTAACAATTAACTGTTCAGTTATGTCAGAAATGAGAACAGTTAATTCTGAATTCAATTACTCTTAATTTCTTTAAGTTGACCTCTGTTCCTGGACTCCTAATAACATCTTTTAGCACTTCATGATGCTTTTTGGAAGGAGTTCCAGAATGTTTAACTGCATAGAAGAATCACTGCCTCTCTCCTGTTTTGGGTCTGCCACCTGTTGGGGATTAGCAACTGAGCCTCAGTTCATGTGTTGAAAAAGAGAGTAAATAAATCCCTGTAAGACCATGACCAACATGAAGAACATAAATCAGCTTTGTTCAGTTGCTCCTCTTCCTAAAGAATCTCAAGACTATTCAGCTTCTTTGCCTGAAGAAGCTAAAAGCTACCAAAGATCTTTGATCATCTTTCTAACCATTCTCTGAAACATATTAATTTGGCTATATCCCCTTTGAGGTCAGGAAGACTTCATTCAAAGTATCAATGCAAAAGTACTAAAAATGTTCCCTTTTGCCTTTTATTCCCTTCCCTCCCAATACGCATTTTACTATTCTGACTGCTAAGCAACAAACTAGTATGTTATCTAACCTCTTATTATAACTCCAAGGTTTTACTTTGAATAAGAACAGTTAGCCCAGTGATTATTATTTTATATTACAATGTTTATTTTTCCTTACATGCATAATTTCAAATTTATCCACATGGAATTTAATTTGCCTGCTTTTATGTCTTTTAAGATCTCCAGTTCTTCCTTGTCAGCCTTCATGTTTAATAACCTGAATGTCAGTTAACTGACAATATACTGCTCCCAGTTCAGATGACTCACTATGTTGAAATATTGCTGATCCCTCCAGACCCACAGATACTTTATTCCACAAAAAGACCATTTGCTTCTACCTTCTCTTTCCTGTCTTTGACCCAATTATTTCTTCATGCAGATTTTTTTTCCTTATTCTTTGTTTCTTTTAAGTAATAAATCTTAATTTCAGCAACATCAGTGTAATGCATTGAATGACCACAATTCAAATACATACAATCATGGCAGGTGCAAAGTGGAAAAAATGTACAGCTTTTTTGCTTTAGGAAGCAAAAACCCCAGGAATCTACTGGGGTTCACCATCCCCTACCAGAACCAAACCAAACACACTTCAAACAGGTGTTTTGCACATGCTTACTTAAAGTGAGCTTGATTTTTTTTCCTTCCAGCTTTGATAGGTAACATGTAGGAAGTGACAGGTAATTTCACAAATAAGAAATTTGTTCTTACAATTATTTTAATGTGTTTGTCACAACACAGTGCAGGTTTCTCCTATAGCCTTCCTTACCCTCCTTCTTCCAGATCCTTTTCTGTTTCATAAACCTTATCAACAACTTAAGTATAACACAGGATTTCATTACCACAATGAATTTAGGGTTATTTCTTGCCCTAATAGGAACTAAGTGATTTTTTTACTACTAAGAATTGAAAAACATAACTGACACATGCTTAGAGTTAAAAGCATGGAAATGAAAGCAGACATACTCTATAAATCAGGAAAGCTCTAAATTAAAGACCACTTTCTTGTCCTAGTTAACTCTGCCTGTTTTGAGTGTGTTTTCTGACTTCTGAAGTCACAATTGCAACAGGTATCACTATTTCACAGAGAAGGTACTGAAAAGGTTTAATCTTAGAAATACCAAAAGTTCTGTCTTACGTAAGACTAAATCAGTAGTAAGTTTTCTACAATGGATTCTCCCTATGTCATCCAGATTTTTAAAAACATATTCATATATACAGATTATCTCTTTATCCTTACCCGTTTTGTTGTCAAAAAATTTGATGTGTCTATCTTCATGTGCTGTAATAGTTACAGGAAGTGTGGGATGACTTACTACCTTGTTAATATGATTATTTGATTGTACACCTGAAAATAAAATAAAAGAATATTCATCTGCCTTAAAAAAATGTTAAAGTTAAAATGACAGTATTTTAGCATTACACTTAAGATTACCATATTATTTAACATTATGTAAGTATTATCTTAGGACCAATGGATCTCCTAAGAAATAATAAAGCTTCTTGCTTCACAGGATGGGGAATAGTGAGGTAGACTCTAGCCATGGTACTGTAAGGTTAAAGCTTACAAGTAGTTTACAACCATGAAAGGTTACTGAGAGATAAAACCCAGCAAGCACTGCAGGGCAGCACTAGCCAGGTAGAAATAAACTGTAGCATGAGTAATGTATGTTACTCATGCATCAAAAAATATTTAGTTTGGGGGGCAAGACAGAAGCACAGAGAGGTTTGGGTTGGAAGGGACACCTTCTACTAGACCAGAGAATTCAAGAAACTGAAGTCCACCTAACACTCTTAGATTCTGTCAGATACATTTGTGAACTTCAACTTAAACAATGAATGTTTTAAAATCTCTTTAGAAGTCTACAGGATACTCTTTTTAAAAAACTATCTTGGTATCTTAATTTCTGTGATTAATTTTTCTTGAATCCATTTAAAAGTCTCTCTTCAAACTAGAAAAGGTATTTCTCCAAATTGTGATGCTCCTTCTCACTTCAATGTCAGGCTTTGCAGAAGGTATCTGTAAGATAGCTTTTACACAGTTTTGCAATCTGTGTTGAAGTCTAAGTTTAATTATTAAAGTAAACTACACTACTTAGAGGGGAGAAGCAGATTCTCCCCTCGCACTAGTCTTTTAAATCACATTTTCTAGAAAGGAATGAGCAGAAACTGGAGCATCACAAAAAGAAGCCTCCTGCCGTATAGAGTTTCATCAAATACATGCAATTAATTCTTGATGAGCTACCTCTCTGTAACACTTTATTTGCAGCAACAGGATTTCTACAAAGTTCCACCAGAAAGTGTGTTTAATCCCAACCTGTGCAGAATTCTACACTGAATTAAATGTTCTGTTTAATCCACCTATTATTCATCAACTTGCCTTAATATCCTCCATGTCAAGCCCATATAATGAAAACTGTGGTTTAATATATAAATCAGAAAACTGAATCTTAAGAAATCTTGGAGAACAATAACTGTTGCTTTCGCTACCTCTAACTACTTTCAAATCCTGCTAAAGAAACATAAAATGGCTTGGGTGGAAGGGACCTTAAACACAACCTAGTTCCAATCCCTCCTGCCACAGGCAGGGCCACCATCCACTAAACCAGGTTGGTTTAAGCCACATTCAACCTGGCCTAGGACATTTCCCAGGGAGGGAGCATCCCAAATTTCTCTGAGCAACCTGTGCCAGTGTTTCACCATTCTCACAGTAAAGAATGTCTTCCTAATATCTAATCTAAACCTACTTTCTTTCAGTTTGATGCCATTCCCCCTTGTCACCACATGCCCTTGTACAAACAAGTTCCTCTCCAAGTTTCTTGTAGGCTCCTTTAGGTACAGGAAGATCACAGCAGTATCTCCCAAGAACCCTCTCCAGACTGAACAACCCCAACCCTTTCAGCCTGTGTTCACAGGAGAGGTGCTCCAGCTCTGGGATCATCTTCATGGCCTTGCTCTGGACTCACACTCCAACAGGTCTGTGTCCTTGTGCTGGGGCCCCAGAGATGGAGGCAGCACTCCAGGCAGGGTTTCACAAGAACAGACTAGAGGAGTTAGAACACCTTTCCACAGTGTTTGTTCCAAGCATCTAACCATCTTCCAAACTGAATGATGCAACAGAGGAGTAAAACTCTTTTATTTACTACACCATACAATGAGGTACCATAATAAAGCAACAGGTACCTCACCAAGATGGGTGTTTATTACAGAAGAGCTCTACTTACCAGATTCTACTTGTGATGAAAACATTACCACTGACTGGGATGTTTCTAAATCATAGATGACTGTGCTGCCAGTGTTAAAAGATGCCACCATATGAGCAGGGTCACAACCTATAAAGTCGACTGATGTGGGTATTCCATGCTCTAGAAAGAGCAAAAAATCTTTAGAAAGAACAAAACACTTTAAAAATTCCTGACAATTTAAGCATTTAAGGTCATACTTAAAGAAGGTATTTGCTCTTTTCTTTAAAGCAATGCTTTAAAGCACCAGGATTATTTTATTACTAGCTATTCTTTTCGCTATGTTACCTAGTTTGGATAAATGGAGATAATGAGCCTGGAGGCATCATCAGCTGCCTCATAACAGATTTTCAAAACCACTGCAGAAAGTTACCTTTCTCTCCATTGTAAGTGCAAATACAGGGATTTTTTTCCGGTGGGTTCCATAACCTAATAGTGCCATCTGCTGAACAAGAGAGTAAGTGATTCTTTACACCACTGTAAGCAAGACCCCAGACTGCATCTGTGTGAGCAATTAATGTGCCAGCTAGAACGTTTGGCTCTGGAAAAAAAAGTTCAGAAAGGAAATCATTTTAGTGATGAAGCATTAATTATTTCTTGTACCTCAACATAAATTAAATTCCACATAAACCAGCTGTATGTTCCCCCTGCCCTCCTTGTTTAAGTAACAGCTAGAATATTGTACAAGTCATTTTGCACAATCACTTGCATCTTTCTCCAAAAAACCAATCAACCAACCAGGAAAACAAACAAACAAACTCAAACCAAAAAACCCTACCAAACCAGCCAACAAAAAAAACCCCCACAAACAACTCAGCTATGCCCCTTTTCCCCAAATTATTCACTCTTGTTACCACCTCCTCTCTTATTTCTTCCTTTCAAATTCAACATCTTAAAGATGCTTGATCACAGCCCTTCCTTTGTGCAAGGTGCAGAAAATCAGCTTTCCACTTTAACACTGGATGCTTACTTGATGCAGTTTTTATTCAGCATACTCTGCTGACACATAGGTATGGTCTAAAACTCTCAATCGCACTAATGATAAAAACAGGACTAATTTTCTCTTGTGGAGCTGGGAATCTTATTTTTGTCTCCCTGACACTTTATATTTGCCTTTTATAGAAGGTTTTTAAATCTATGCAGAGTTTTCCAAGCAGTTATCAGCTATTTAATTTTAGAGACATCTAAAATTAAAGATATCTAAAGTTAGGGACTTGAGATGCAAGTCAGGGACATAGAATCTGAGCATACTTATCTTGGTTTTCTGGCAAATTTCCACCAGAAGAAATGCATAATTATTGAGAAGTTGTAATTCTGGTTCAAAATATTAGGCTTCTCAAAAATATAAATTATGATTATTGTTTTCTTTACTGCATAAATCTTGGGAATTGTTAAGTCTCCCTATTACTGTTCTACACAAAGTATATCATCAGTGCAAGCAAGAATAAATAACTAATGTTTGCCACACATAAGTACTTGAAAACACACAGCGTAGCTGGAAATTGGCAGTAATATTTCACAAAAGCTCCAGAAAGTAGATTTACATCAAGTAGAAAAATAATGTTGAAGGCAACGGTCAGAAGTTGTTTATCTTTGAAAAGGTACTTACCATAGGTATCATATGGATCCACACTAGGGCTAGGCATGTTCCACCACTGGATGGTTGCATCAATACCACCACTGAAACATTGTTCTCCATTGGAACTAATTGCCAATGACAATACCGGTCCACTATTGAGAGACAGAAAAAAGCTGATTGGTAACTGCCTATAGGATAGAATATATTGTTATGAATGACAATTTATTTATTAGCCATGAATAATATCAAACACTCACATGTGGGCCCTAAATGTGTAGATGGGTTCTACATCTAAAGAGGCACTCCTGAAAGGAAAAAGAAGAGTTATTATGCCACAAGAAATCTCTACTGAAAAACTTAAAGAGTTTAATCCATTTCAAAGGCATTTAAAACACAACTGATGTTTTATAAAACCCATATACTTGCTTTTTGGCAGGAACTGTTTTCTGCAAATTCCAGAGTTTTAGAGTATGGTCCTCAGAGGCTGTAACCAGCACAGGCTCTACAGGATGAAAAGCTAATGCTCGCACTCCATCAAAATGACTGCGTAGCGTATACTTAGGGTTCCATGTCTTTCGGAAGGCATCTTTATTAGCTGGCAACTTGAAAGAGAAAAAGAAAGAAGTCATTTTATCCTGGATTTTAAAATATGGATTTTATATACATCCCCTCGTATTTTTGGAAAACGTCATATGCTTGATTCAGCTAATACATATTTAACCTTAAATATGTATTTATCTATTGATTTATCTATATCTATCTACAACCCTATCTGGCCAGCTAGACAGTCTGCAACTTTTTCTCTTGTAACAGTTTCCTTTGACACAGACCAGAATGATATATAATGTTAAACACACAGAAAAGAAGACTTGGTTTTCAGAAGAGATTTTAACCCTTTTGTGCAATGACACTAACTCTTCTTCCTTGCAGAAAGATAAATGTTTCATTGTGTATCATGTCGTCTGCACCCAAGGAAGAGATTATAGCTGTCAAAAGCTCATTTGGCACTTAAACACAATAAAAATGAGCTTGAGGTGCTTGGTGAGTGATCGTCCTTAGATGAGTAATTTGACTAAGGTTGACAAGAAACATACATAGTTCTTGAATACTTCTACAGGTGAAGTCATGTACATAGTAATCAAAATTTCAATAAACATTTGTATGATTTCAAACACAACATTACACAAATATTTTTAAAGTCTTTAATGAGTTACAAATGTATCTGTGAGACAATAACTTAGCTGCTTTGTGAAGCAACATATACAAACTCTACATTTATACACTGTGAACATCCAATTCATACTCTTAACTTGAAGACTGTTAGGCTAAAATACAATAATTACATATAATTACCTATAATGAATGCTTAATATTCATTATAGGTAACCCAGACTTACCTGGGTATTTCTCTTTTCCCCTAAAGGTAGTTTAGAAAACTGACCTGAATTAGATTAACAAAATAAGCAAACTAAGAATAAATGGAAACTAATTGTATCCTTTGTCTTAGACAAAAGAAAGCTAACTGTATCCTTGAACTTACACACTATCTATTTCATCATGTAATAGTTAAAATATGTTTTTCGACTGCAGGCCAGAATAGCTTGACATCTCAAACTAATTTCAGCAACACTAATAAGAAATTAAAATCTCCCATAGCTAATCAAATCTTACTACCTTTTATCTGTCAGGACTGAAAATATTCAGATAATAGTGTAACATATACTGTAAAACCTATTTTTGGACCAAGTCTATAATCTGGATTGAATTATCACTACTCACTCGAACCAAATTCAAATCCAACCAAAAATACAAAGAGGTTCAGTCAATAAAATTTACTGTTCTGAGTTACAGATGTGCAGATATCTGCTTTTCCATTATATTACTGTAAATTTCTGTCCTAAGTGCAAACTTTACCTAATTCCAATCAAGTCACAGAAACTTGTTATACCAGACATGTAACCTGGATTTTTTGGGTTTTTTAAATGCCAACCAAGAAATACATATAATAAAAAAGCATTTTGCTTGCAATCTTCCTACTCCAGAGTACACTGAATACTGCAATATTTTTACTGACATTTAAATTATTTAGCCCTACGCTACATATTATATGCAAGCTTCATAAAAAGAATAATCTTTCATTTTAGGAAACAGAAGAGAGTGGAATTCTGGAGTTTTGTATTAAACATAATTTGGACCAAACCTTTGATTTATTTCCCTCCCCAAATGGACAAGACAAGGGGAGAAAAGGAAAAAAAGAAGTATTTTCTTAGCAAATAGAATCCCTTGATATTTTAATTCCTCATTATGTAACGAATTCACCCACCTAGCTAACTCATGTTCCCTCATGTATTTGCAGTGATCTGGGGCTTAGAGAAATTAAAGCCAAAAACTTGAAATAGCAATCCTTAATTTTAGCACATGATATAATCCCAGATTATGCAGATGACTTGCAAATTTTTGGGTGCAATGTGCAGCCACACTACAACATCTACCACAGTTGTGATGAGAAGTCATTTGAGAAAATCAGAACTGGATAAAGTGATCTTTATTTTTCAAAACATGAAAAGAGTTGATTCTATATTTTTCTTTTTTCTTAAAAGGATTGTTGCAGGAGTAATTTTGTTTTCAGCAGTACAGAGAAATCTGCTAAAATGCAAGGTATAGAATTTACACAAGTTATGAAAAGTAAGGTACATTTCCTATTTTAAGCATAGCTTTGAAGTTTTAAATTTTTTTAAATGGACTGGAATATCATAGTTCCTTTAGAAGACACCACATACATTTTATTAGAAATCTAGCTATACATAAACCAATTTTTAAAAATTTTTTTCCCTATCCATGTTTCTAATGGATCTTGATATCCTTACTGCAAGAGTAAGAGAACAACTGATACATCTTTAAAGAAGTCTTTGAAATCTCTAAGAAAAAAAGTTAACCAGTAATGTATTTCCAAAAAACAAACACCCAAAAAACCCAACCCCACCTCAGAAAAACAGAGTCAAGGACTTGGAAAAGGGATCTGATGATTACAAAGGATAAATGTTGAGATTATTTCACAAAACGGGCCAGAGGAATAATGGAAAAGTAGTGAAACAGGACAGTCTATATCAATGTTCAAAAGTGTGACATCTCCAAAGCTTCTCAAAACATAAGGTGTAGAAGGACACACTGCCTCACTGAGCCTGGATGCTCTACTCTAAGTGTGTATTTATGCACACGCAGAATCAAGATAATCAAAGTCATGACAACACAGACTACTTCACTAGCTGCTCCTCCCTTTTTCCGTGGACTTTAGTGGGCCTTACTAAAGACCAAGAAGGAACAAACAACATTCATTCTGCCTTGTAAAGCACAGACAAACTGCACTGAAACTACACCTGAACTGAACCAACACAAACAAATAACTCCCTCCCACCAAAAAAAAGGCATCAGGGAATGAAGATCTTCTTTGCCCCCGCAGTCAAGAGAATCCTAACACATTGTAAAGAGACATGCATTTCCCTAAGTCAAACAAGTACTTCCCAACAGCAAACAAAAATTTTATAGAACAAAAATTAGTAGCTGCAGTGTCTTTTTATGTTTCAATGTTACTTTTTTTCTTGATAATTTTGTAACTTATTGGGGATTTACAAGTTTACATGCTCTGATAAAGGAAACCTTTCCATTTTTCAGTCAGTTGTACTGCAGAAAAACACCATTCTCTGGTGCTATGGAATCAAAAAATATACAAATGGAGGCACCTGATTTGGCAACATTATTCCCTCAGCATGCAAACAACTACATGCACTGAGGTCAATTTAAGTAACCAGGTAATAAAAAAGACATGACTTGAGATGACTACTGTTTACCAGATGACTAGTCTTGGAGACAACCTGCGAATTTAATCAAACGTACACAGATCTTTTGAGTTATAGTTGAAATTCTGAAGATTTATACTTAACCCCTATCCTGTATTCATATCCTCTCCTTTTCAAAATACAACACTGCTCAAGGAGTGACACATAGAAAGCTAATGGAAGCCTGTTGTGGCTTTATTTATTAATGCACTCAAATGGCTCACAAAAGCTATCTGAAGAGCATGGACCTATTGGGAGCAAATGCATTAAGTGGTCTGGTTTGAGGTTTTTTCATTGTTCTTGTTTTACTTACACATTAACTTAGTGTCACACTCCTTGTCTAGAGATATACTGGAAAAGGAGGTGACGTCACCTAGGCTTACAAGGGCATTAGACTACAATGCCCTACAAGTACTGTATTACAGGTACAAGGTAAGATATGGTCTTACTGTGCTGCAAATCCATAGCTATGAGGAAACAACTTCAGCAATTAAAAAACTATAATGGAATTTTTAACCTAAAGAAACATTGTGATGAAAAACTAACAGCATCTGAATTTCAGACTCTTCAAAGTCGTGACAGGTCAGTGTCACCTTAAATATTAAAAATATTGTTGCCATCTGTGTTATTTTATACTTTGTTTTTTTCTGACACATGAAGTCAGAGGCCAACGTGCATTTTTCAGCTATGCTTTAAAAGGAAGAAAATATCCTATGAGTACTGGGAAGAGAGGACTGGACAAGAAGCAGGGAAACCAAGTGACAATCATGGTCAATCACAACTCAATTTTGGTGAATAGCCTAGTAAGAAAAACTACTTCTATCTTTTGTCTCCTGTATACACCAGATATTAGAGCATGAAATAGCTGAAAATAAAGAGCCTCAGGGGTTTAAGGGTTTCAGTGAAAAAATTTTGAAAATTCAACTACATTGAAAAAGTAAGATCAACTTCATCTACAGGATGATTAACACCTTCCAGCCTTCAATAAATAATAAATCTGTGCTTCTGCTGCAAATTTCTTATTACTTCAGGCAGCACTTCATATTTGTGTATTTATCAGCTATTCTCTCCTTTAAGTTCCCCAAGAGCAAAGGTAACCTCTATTCTGCCTCACTCTTCACACCACAAAAATTGTTTGTTAGGTTTGTCACAATTAGCAGACTCTCATGTAACAGTTCCATTAGTTGGTATATTAATTGCAATGCTTTCTGACCTTAGTCCTGGCTTGCCACTAAATATCCCTCCATCTCGGAATAAGCAAAATGGCTACACACTGTTTTTATAAAAAATCTGTAGTTCACAAAAGACAGCAATACACTAAAAAGCTGCAATCTGCAGTCAAGCCAATACACGACTTTTAAAATACAATACTTCATGCAAAACTTACCTGAACACTTCCCTAACCAGCCATCCTATGTTACTGGCCAATGAAAAATTCGTTTAACACTACTGGTAAAAGCTTAATGAATATGGTCAAAGGAATGTCAGAACACTCTAGATTACAACAGAAATACCCCCTAATAGCTTACATTTGAAATATACTACTATATATACAGTCTATGCTGTTAACACTACTTACTCATCAGGACAGCAAATAAATGAGTCAATTTCAATATTTGTATTTCATGCCATGCATACTCAACACTCCATTTCAATGTATAACTGTCATTTTGGTCATGTTAAGACATTAATATGTATTTTATGTCATAATACATTCCCTCTTCCAGTGACAAAATCTGAATTAAATTATTAATGTAGAAAAAACCCAAGTCATCTCACTTAATTCTGGTAACCCAAATTACTTAGCTCATTTGCAAGGTGCTCTTCCATTCCAAATAACAGCTTTTACTAAAGAAGTGCATCAGTAATGTTCAGGATTGAGAGGGGACCCAACTACTATTGGTTAAACTGTATAAAGAATTTTAAAATAAAATTGCACTTACATCATAACTATAGTCTGCATCATTTGTTACTGTCAAGTCTGCAAGGTCTCCAAGGCCCAGTACACTTAACAACACATCATCAGAACCCATAATAAATGACTTGCCTCCTCCAGGTGGAAACGTTATTGGCTCAGCTACGAAGAACAAAACAGTTTCTTTAAGTCTCAATAGAGTAATTCAAACTGATGAAAAGCTGCATTATTCATCACTTAACAGCAAAGCAGAGTTTAAAACTGAACTTGTACGTACTACATACAGCCCCAACTAAAAAAAAAACCAAGAGCATGAGGACACACACACATGTGCAAACACACACACATTATATACACAACTCTTGTACCATGCTTATCATTTGATTTCAACTTACTTTACAGAGGTGTTGATATTGATAAGTGACTTGACTGACATTACTTTACACTGCAATACCAAATGTACATCCCAGGTTTCCAAATTCTCAGCTGAGTTTTTCATTCAATACACCATGCTTCCTGCCTTCTATCCACTTGCAAATACGTCTTTGTGTTTTATACTAGTTAAATATTTCTACTTGTACACTAAATATTTTTAATCACTCAAGCAAAAGACTCCTGCAAAACATCTCTTCCGCTTTGAGTTTTCTCAGGCAACTGAAAAAATGAAAGCATCTATTATTTATTCATTTCCTCTCTTAGTTTCTCAGCATGATTTTGGATTCTAATTTTAAAATACACTTAACTGATACTCATGTTGTCTAGCTGCACCTACTTCAAATTAAAATTTAACATTTCTGCAATTATCATTTAGAACGAATAAAAGTTATATATAACCATTCACTATGAATTTGCATCTGAATAATAAAGATTAAAATATTCACCCATATTTTTTACCCTCTTCAATGATTCTGTAAATCTCCATTAACCCAGAAATACCAATTTTGCAATAAGGAACAGGAATGAAGGCTTAAATGCTTCAGCACATTTTAGAAGCTACTTTTACTTTTCAGTTTTCTTTTCCACTTAGAAATAGCAACACTTCTTTAGTAGAGTATGTGAAATTAAGGTCTGTGTGAACTTCAGCTAAGTATAAGCATCTGCAAAATATGTTAAATTATATCTGACATCTTGAAAACTTAAACTTGCTTGACTTTTGAATGTCACTGATCTAGCAGAGAGAATTATGGCCTCACTTTAATGCCACTCATTATTTCTTATCCTCCTAGAAAACCCTTCAATCTTAGAGAAAACAGTTTCCTGGGATTTTGTCTTCTAGAAGCAGTTCCAAACAAGAGGACTAATAATTAACACATTCCTGTTTAGAACACACATCTCCATTATTCCATATGGCCACTATCTGAATGGTAACCTAGGTCTGATCCACTCCCATGGAACGAAAGTGACTGAAACCAGGTGTGAAGTTACAGATGTCTGGCACCACTGCTGGGGCTAGGCAAACAGAAGCCAGTCCAGCTAGATCAAAAGACATCCCTTCTCAAAAATAAAACAGGTTTTAATGCTTCAGAACTATCGTACTATTAAGAAATGTAACTTCATTAGCATAGTCAATACAACTATTTCTGAGAATCCAAGAACATAATCCAAGAATACATAAAAACAATCTAAGAATCGTGTTCCTACAATTGCATAAAAAGAGCAAACAATATTCTAACTATGCACAATCACCTCTTGTAAAAACATTCACAATCCATACAAGTTTGACTTGTAAGAATGCTACACTACATTAACAGCCCAAAACAGCTTACCATACCCTTATATGAATAAGTTTTTTATTTCCATCAGTAATTTACTAACACTCTACATCTGACTATCTACTACAAACCACTTATATTACAAAAAAGATATATTCCTACAAAACACCTATTTACTTTCCCCTTACTCCTATTTGATCTTTAGGACAGGCCCACAAGGTTTAGGTAAGCCCTGTAACCTGTCATACTAATTTTTTTTGAAACTAACGTCACCTGACCTTAACAGATCAACCTTCCTATGCTTTATAATAAAAAATAAGGACCACCACATCAAGAACCTATACCACAAATTCGTCAAGTTCTGTTTGCATGAGTGACTATTTCTTTATTTAAAGCTTCAAAATTCATGCTACTCAAAATTCAGAAGACTAATTCAGAATACTAAAGCTGCCCGTATGTATGTACAATGTGTTCTATAATTTATTTGTGAATTTTATATTTTAAAGTGAGGCATATTTGAGAAGTTTAAAAAATGGCTGCAAACTGCTTTTGCAAAAAAAGAAATGGCAGAATAGTAACACAATGAAAAATGCATGATGTTACAGCTACTAAAAATAAAGACCCACATCTTCAGATACCAAAACAATGCATCAATAGATATATGCAAATGATAGTTAAATAAATTACTTTTTAATGCTTTTAATCTAGAAAAAAAAATACAAATCTTTTTCTAACACACAGTACAGTATTATTCTCATAGCATAATAGAAATGCTTAACTGAGTTTGCAATCAATAAATATAAAGTTAAAATGTGATAGTACAAGTTCTTTTGTAGTCAAACTAGGTGAAATAAATACATAAAATTGTATAATTAAATATTTGCTTAGCCAATCTTAACCAGCACTTCTTACCTTCAAATTCTTCACATCATACACAATTAAGTCAAAATCAAGCAGTGATTGTACAAACTGCTTTAATCTCTGATCACATGTGTATACTCATATAGGCTGTTGTTGTCCACTGTACAACAGGGACATCTTGTTTCCCACAAAGTTAATATGTGGTACATCAAAAGCAGCTATTCATACCCAATCAGTTAGCTGTTACTGCTTTTTTTCTGTCAATCTGTAGATCGACACCTTTGCTATCTATAGATATTAAAACTGAAAAACAACCAGTGAAGAAAGTAATTTTCTCTACACTGGATGGAAAATCATGTTGATACCATTTGTGAAATAATGGAATATGTTTAAATGGAAACTCCAATTTCTCATGGCCAAAACTATCAAGTGTGATTATGGCATAACATCATATGTAACCAGGCAGTTCAGAGTGAAAAACAAACAAACAAATGAAAAACAAAGAACAATGAAAAACCCAAACCCAAACTCTCACACCTTTAGAGGTATGAAAGAGATATTCCAAGCCATTTAGAGCTAGTTCCTCCCTGAACCCCCTTCAAGAAAAAAATATCAACCACTATGTCAGAACTATTCAAAGCATGGCATAAAACTTCCATACAGTCAAAAGAAAACTATAGCTTGACAAAATTCCTCAGCATAAGCTAGTGTATCCTAGGAAGAAAGCCTGATATGTCATCTGCAAAATCTTAGCTTTTAGAACACAGCTGAATAAATAATTGAGTAAAATCTGTATTTTATGATAATTAGGTATTTGGCCTTGTAATACATCTAGAAGGAATTCAAATAAAACACTGCCTGTTTATTTGCAGTTTTGCACCATCTGGTACAGATGAAAACTCAAAAAGCCACATAGCATTCAGGATAGAAATAGCAGAACTTACACTCTAATATTCAAGTTTAAAAACCATACAGAAACCAAAAAGAGCAAATAAAATGACAGAGATATTAATATTATTAAACTACACTGACAAGTTAAAAACACAGGGACACATTAAACAGCATGAAAATATAAACATGAAATCAGTTTATTTGAACAATGTGAACAATCTTTACTTGAAGGCTAACACAATGTTTGTGCTACAAGAACCAGGAAATAAAAGTCAGTCTCTATCAAGTTCAAATCTAGCATTTATTTCTTAAAAAATATGGTTTTGTCCAGTAAAATTTTCGATGTAAGACCTCTACCTGAGACAGCATCCCTGTCTGTAACAAGGTCTGTGTTTCATTGCACAACCTGTATGGCCTAAATACCTAAACATGTCTGAAGGGCAACCTAAAGCATGTAAACACTGAATCTAAAAACAACCTAAATATAGGTCTACAAGTTTTAGCAAGTGGATTTTCATCTGTAGATTTTTCAGTTGCACACCATAGGTAAATTTGATACTGCTTCATCTTGAAGATGGAAATAAAAACAAAGATGAAAAGGAAGGCAGTAAATAAGATGACTGTTGTAAAATGACAGTTTTGGAGAACAACAAAAAAACCTCCTTGAAATGTGATTTGGGGTTGTTTTCTGCTTGCCTGTTGACAGGCATTTGTGAGGCCAAGGGTGAAAAAGAACAGGAGAACCAACAGATTCCTGGAATCAGCAGTAATGCAAATTCTATTTCTGCTATAGCTGATACCATGGCAGGGCTTATGGGTCAAAAATCATCCTAAAAAGAGCCAAATCTGAATACCTGAGTATTTTGAATGAATATGCTCTAAGCAGAGGAAAATTTACATAGTGGTATTCTAATTTCAAAGGTAATACAGGAAAATAATTCCTTTAAAACAAAAAAATTAAAAGCTAAATACAATATTTTCAACTTCATATATAATAGCTTGCCACTAATTTTCATTGCCAAAGATAACCCTGAAATTTAAATAAATACTTTGTAAAGAAATAAATAATGTCTTTGTAAATTTGTGTATGTAGACCAAAGGAATTTTAGAAAAGAGAACATTAAATTTGAGGAAAAGAGACTAACTAGTCCCATAACTTTTCATTTCAAAATCCAAACTGTGCATCAAATGTTTAAACTCACCTTTTTTCCCCTCAATAAAAAAACCTATTTGTGAAAAGTTTTGCTAATGGGGGGTGTTGCCAAACAGGGATTTAATAGTGAATAGTCTCAGAACACACTGCTGTACCTGAAGTTATGTAAAAAAACTTATGAAACAATGCTGAATTATAAAAAGCCACAGAAACTCAAGCCATATTCTCATAAAACCATTTGGGAAGAATTGCAAGTAAAATAATAATGTGGCAATCTGCAACTGCATTCAGCTTTACAGAGGGGATAATAAATGACAGCGTGTGCTTTCTAAAAGAAATCTCCTGAAATATAGTAAGTAGCTGAATTTTTTGTACCTTCCTCTGCTCTTGCACCTTCATGATCAGTCATTCTAGAAGAGGGTGACCTAGATTGATTAATGATTCCTGAAGGGATGTGGGGTATCTCATCATCGCCCAGATCAGCTATCATGTCGTGAAGTTTTGTCCTGTTGACTCCTGTAAATTAATGTCAGCAGCAAAAATTCATTTGATTGCTACCGCTTGACTTGACTGAAGTCTAAAAATCCATTAAATAAGAATAATTACTGATGGGACCTCCTTAAAATAAATAGTGCTTTGCTTTTGTTTAGTAACAGTTTGGAAATCAAAAGCAGGAATTAATACACCAATTCTGAAAACTACATGCAAACACTTTAAATTCACTACATCAAAGAATAACTCCTTTGTGTTCTGTAGATCTAGTCTACAATTTCCTGTAGGAAAGAGGAAAAAAATCATCTTACAGCCCAACTGGAAAGTCAAGCCAAATACTAAAAGAACATTCACTATTAAACAAGAAACGTATGAATTAAACATTTTCTAATAATATTACACAACTTTAACTATACTAAACAACTTAACATTAAAAAACAGAGTGCTAATTAAAAATAAGCTTAAAAATGAGAGCAAAAGTACAGACAACTCATAATGGGGGTGCAACGAACAATTAACTTTCCCTGCTCTGAATGGTATTTAAATGGTATGAAGTGTTTGTCAAACACAGCAGCAAGAATGCTTCCACCTCTGCATGAAATTGCAGATGTATATTATATTAAAATTATTATAAAAGCAAGCTTCTAGAAACAAAGCAGTCTGAATTATATGTACATTTAATTAATATGTAGACATTAGCAAACAGAGTATAATTTAAAATAACTTTAAATTACTAAATCCACTAATTCCACCTTTATAGTTTCCATGTCAAATGTCAAGCTTCAATTATAAAGTGGATTTCAGTGAGAGAACCTCTTTAAAGAAAACAATACATAATGATGAAAGATATAAGCAAATTTCAACCAATAAACCAGCCCTTCCTGGGACTGCAAGCAGAGATATTGTAGACCATTTAGTAAAGGAAGCATTAGTGAACAAGTTCTTATATTGAAGTGACATGTCTCACATTTATTCAAGAGGAAATTGAAACTAAACCAAAGTCTTTATTGCCAAAAAAGTTAAATGCAAATACTATGATTACAGATGACTTATCAAACTCAGAACCATTATTCAAACAGTTAAACACTAAAGTATCCTCTTTCACAAAGTATCTGATCATTTCAGATCTTACTGGTTTAAATCAATGTGTTCAAAAATAAGTGAATGTCCACGAATAACAGAATTCTCTAAAGATAATGGAGAAGTCCCTGCAGAGAGGGATGACAACAAAAAGTATCTATTGAAGAAGAATTACAGGAAGTATGCCTCACAAACCCCTAAAAGGATGCTATATAACTATTCTCATTAATATTTGCAAAACATTCTCATTTTGCCGAGTAATAAAACTTCTTATATTTAAATTTTTTCTGCTTTTGGTATTTTTTTTCTTTTCTTCACAGAACAATTAGTGTTCTAGTTAAATATACAAAGACTGCTACCCAGAAGCAATCTGAGAATAAAACTGGTTTATAAAAGCTTTCCTCATAAAACAGATGACTTAAGTTTCATTTCATTCTCCTGTAGAAGAATGTCTAGAAACCTGTGATCCCAGCTGATGAAGTGAATGTAAAATAATAATGAGAAATCTTTCTTGAACCAACACTCTTCTTTTTTAACAGGCTCTATACTGAAAGGATTTCATTTCTGAAATATAGTACTCAATATTGCAGTCAGCAGGTGAGATCTCACATAAGAAAAGTCACTCTTAGAATGGACAGATCTCTACACCACACAGACTACAAAGCTTGTCTTCATCTTTATCACAGTCAGCCATCAGCCAAGCACCTATGGAGACCAGGAGCAGATATATTCTTGAAGATATTCTACAGCAATCAATAAAATGACAGGATAAAAGTCACGACTGGGACCCTAAACTGTTTACTTTCATGAACCCTTTGCTTTCCAGAAGAAAAAACATGTCTTCTCCACATTGATATGCATGAATCGTTCAACAGATTGATGCAAAATGCCACCAATGGCTTATAAATGCTTACTCTATCTGAACTTCAGAAGAAACTAAAAGTAGCCCCTCTGCTCTGCTACCTTTAAGCAGCCATTCATTTCGTTTGTCACTAACTGGGGGACTGATATCCTTGCCTTTTAGTGTTTTTCAGTATATTTGGGCAATTCTTGTCCTTCAGGCATAACCTCAGAACAGCCCTCAATCATCATACAATACAGAGAGGTTTACAAAGGAGCAGCTGCTGTTCTGAACAACTTCTGTGCATTTCATGCTGAAAAATGTGTCAGCACTCAAGACTGTGCCACCACTACAGAAGACTGCCCAAGTTTCTGCTTTCATGTAAGTGCAAGTGTACCTTCATGTAACTGTTCAAGTATAGTAAATGTTACAAGGAGATTTTTAAAGAAAAGAATGTGCCACCTCTACATAAGCAACTATGGTCAAGGCACAAAAAAAGGGATGACCCTTTTACCCTCAAAATAAGCCAAGGACAAAAACCCATTGTATGAACAGAAGCAAAAGTTAACAGCACCATCTCAGCGTACTGTCCTTCAGAGATCAAAAGTGAAAATGATAACTGAATATTCAGTGATGAAAAGTTTTAGTCTGAGAAACCTTAAGCAGAGTTTTATTAGGTGGAAGATGTATAAGTCCAAGTCTGAATATAACACAGAGATTCTTATATGTCAAGAAGAGATGATGATTATGAAGATGGTGAAATTCAGATCTCTTTTCAGTCCTATCAATTATTATACTATTTCCAGAAATCAAGGGTAGGAAAGTGAAAGTACTGTTTTGTAAGTACAGAACAATTAAGCTGAAGGAAAAGAGCAGGAAAGTTTTAAAAAAGCACAAAAAAGCTAAAGAAAAACAGTAAAAGTATCTTCATTTCAACAGTGATATATACATATATACACAAGCTGTGAAAACTTTCAAACTGAGAACACATAATGCTGACCCCATAGAATAAAATGAGATATGCAACACCTCCACTATCATACCCTGCAAAGGTGACAGGCTATATATGAAAAACAGTCATCCTCTGACTTACCTGCCAAAATTGATCTTATCAAATTTGGGCAAGAAAGAGGCCTTAAATTCAGCATATTACTGAAAAGAGAAGCCTGCTTTTGTAGAAATCAAACCTAACTCTTTATCTATGTATCACAGTAAGTTCTGGATATGTGTGGTTTATTTCTCTGCTTCTGGGATTTTTAAAACAAGAACTCCTCAATAAACAGATTTTGCATTATTTTACAGCTTATATTGTGAAGGAAATGAAAGTTGTGAGGTGGTGGATTTTTGTTTTTGTGGGGTATTTTTGAAGATCCTTTCATAAAGAGGTAGTAGGTCCACATAACATGGTGACTACCTGGACCAACACTCTCTCCCCAGAGAACAGGATTACTTAATGAAAACATTTGTGCTGACAGAAGATGACCTTAATTAAGATGTTCCACCCAAAAAGAAACAGGAGGATACAGACTAGAGAAGTATTAAATATAGAATCAGATGTGCTTCTGTTCACTTATTTATGTGTACATGTGGAATGAAAGTTTCCATACCTGAGGCCAGGGCTGTGTCTGCCCCGTTATGTTAGAGTGTTAATACAGATTATGGCAGTTACAGATGCATATCCAACAAAAGAACCCATCAGAATGTCTGTCTGATTATGCTGTCTTCAAAGTAATGCAAAAGATGACATTTAATGCACATTTGTTTGACATTTATGATCATATATATTACCATGCAGATAAGCTCTGATGGGACTCAAATTCTGATAGAAGTCAAAACAATGAAGGGCAAAGGAAGAGATATGTATTCAGGATGAAGTCCCCAAATGATCAGATATAAGCAGCAGGAATTAAAAAGCCCTTCAACATTATTTTCAGTTTCAGAATGTTAAAAAGCCGAGGGAAAAAAATTCTACAAAATCATATTTAAATACATCTGCCCAACCTTGAATGCATACTTTCACTCTGTGTATGGAGTTCTCTCATCCAATTAGCTCAGTGATGTAGATGCTAATTTTCAACCAGAAACTATGATAAATATGACAAGCCAAGAATCTCACAAACCACCTTTAAGACTATATGTGTTCAGGGTTTCCCAAAGGAGAATTCAAACTTAAAATGCTAAACAATGACTTATGTTACTTCTCAGCACTGTCACACTGTTGTCTCCTAAATACTGTCTTCTGTGAAGCAAAGATTTCAAAATTCCTTTAGATGAAGGAAACTTTGTTACTTTGCAGCTACTATGGTTCAAAATGTCTAGAATATAAAGAATTTAGTAAGAAAATTTCAAATAAAAGAAGTTCATTTTGGTATTAAAAATAAATTTCTAATGCTACCAAATATTTTATGCAAATTTGACATCAACTGCTGATTTACATGTTAAATGCTGATACACATTAGCATGCAGATGACTACTGTAGATTCTCATTAAAGCAAAGACTAAAAATCTTTGCTTTGTCAAAACTTTTATGTTTACGTGTGTGTACAAGTCATGCAAAAATGCTGAAAAAAACCTAACATGCACTGACCAGTAACCATTAGGTGTTACAAAGTAAATTGAAATCTTAATAATTACAGAAATCATCAGTAAATGTTGTATTTTAATTATCATGTAATTTAGTTAGTGTATATCCATACAATTTTTCAAACTGAGGAAAAAGATTTTTTTACTAGTTATCTCCAGAAATTGTTAAAAAATACTTCCAAAATAAAAGCACAACAACCACGGGAGCTTCTCTAAAAGGACATGGGATTCCATCCAAAGGAACCTGGACAAGCTCCAGGAGTAGGTCCATGGGAATCCCCTGAGTTTTAACAAGACCAGGTGCTGGTGCTGCACCTGGGTTGGGCAAGCCCCAGTCTCAGCACAGGCTGGGGATGAACAGCCCCAGAGCAGCCCTGCCCAGAAGGACTTGGGGGTGCTGGTGGCTGAGAGGCTGCACATGAGCCAGCCATGGGCACTGCCAGCCCAGAGAGCCAAACGTGTCCTGGGCTGCATCCAGAGCAGCGTGGGCAGCAGGGCCAGGGAGGGGATTCTGCCCCTCTGCTCTGCTCTGCTGAGAGCCCACTGCAGGGCTGCATCAGCTCTGGGCTGCCCACACAGGAAAGACAGGGAGCTGCTGGAGTGACTCCAGATGTATGGAATGGATCTAAACAAAAAGGGTAGGTTTAGATTGGATATTAGGAATGAATTCTATACTGTAAGAGTAGTGTTCTATACTGTAAGAGTAGTGAGGCACTGGAACAGGAGTCCAGAGAAGTTGTGGGTGCTCCACCCCTGAAGTGTTCAAGGACAGGTTGGATGGGCCTCTGAGCAACCTGGTCCGGTGGTTATCCCCACCCATGGCAGGGGGGTTGGAACTAGATAATCTTTAATATCCCTCCCAAACCTAACCATTCCATGATGACAGATTTAATTCCACTTTATGCACCAAAAACTTTATAGTTACAGCTGATAACATAAATTTCCAAAAGCATTTTTATCAGGTAGTTCAACCCTGAAGTTTGGTTTAAACTACATAGTTAAAATAGGTCAACTGGTCAGAAAACTGACCAGAATAGAGAGATATCAAATCAGATGTTGGTAAATGCACAGAAAAGTGAAGGGCATTATAAAATAAAGATTATCTCCTAAATAAAGCCACCAAAACATTTATATTTACATTACAGGCATTTCCTAATTCTCTGTGCCTGGGGCTGTAAAAATAATTACAAGCCCATAAATAGCAACCAATTTTAATATGAACTTGATTCAAGTTCATATTAAAAAAAAACAAAAAAACCCCCAAAAAGTAAATAAAGAACCCCACACCACTACCCCCAGAAACAGCCCAACAATCACCAGTCCCACAAGAGTATCACATTATTATACTTTAAGAAGCAGATGAAGTTTAAATCTTTCAGAAAGCTTCTTAGAGTAGGAATGCCCTTAAAATGCAAGTTGTTCATTATTTTTACACTAGTATTTCTATGCATTTAGTTTCCTTCACCTCTTTAACCTTGAATTTTTGCCTTTTCAACATTTCTCATTTATGAAATGCCTGTCAAAGGTTTTGATATATTCACATTCAGCAGGTAGAAAGTTAAAGTTGGTTGCCCCCATTACAGAAATGATGCTTAATGAAAAAAAAAAACCAACAAAAAAACAAAAACAAAACAACAAACAGAACTCATGAGAAAATGTCCTCTATATAAATAGGCAAAAAAGTGTTGCATTACAAAATTCAGAATCTGCACTTACTCTTTACCCCTTTCTTCCCCTTTCGTTCCTTCTTGTACTGTTCCTTCAGTTTACTTATTAGTCCCTGGTCTACATCCCAAACCTCAGCAGTTGGGGACAGGTCATCTTTGTCTACATGCAGCATATTATTAAAAGAAAAAAAATCAGCAATTGGCAATGCAAGCTGTTGGTGATTTACTGTCATAGCTGTATAAGAGCATTAATAAGAGTTATTAATAAATCTTTATTTTAAAGGTGCAGTCTCCGTTTTAAAAGATCAAGTTTCATTTCATACAGTTTTCCAAGGTACTGTATATTATCAGTTACATATTTAAAAATTGTATGTTAATTTGTTACGAAGGAGCAAACAAATTAAACTTCATAAGTAACTGTTTATATCAGATACTTCAAAATACACAAAAAAAATCACTGGTATTTAGAAACAATTACTGCATCTTTAGAAAGACAGTGTTAAGAAATTATTCAGCCAGTGTTGAATAAGCAAATAAAAGCACTCATGCTATATCTCTCATGAAAATGCAAGCTGATTAAGTCAGTGCCAGTTTATTCATGAAGACCACCATGCATCCTTTCGCATTCATTCCACATGCACAAGAAAGAAACCTTGCTCCTACATATAACCAGAGAAACAAGTCTATAAATACAGTTTTTCACATAAAGATGAAGAAGAGTAATTTGTACAGGTGGACATCCCACTGCATTCCAGAAATTAAATCGTAATTAGGAGAAATACAACATTCCATAGTAGTTTCAGAAGACTTTTTTTTTTTTGACAAATATTGCAGAGTTAATTATTCTTTATGAAAAGTCCGTTCTGTACTTTTCTAAATTATCCATCTCAGTAATTTCTGGAAACTAGAATTACTAAAAAGATAAACCTGTTTTATGACAAGGCAAGCATAACATTTGCAGAAGCACTTTTGCTACTAGACAACCAGGCAGCAAACAAACTTGGTTTGTGTGCCAGTTTAGCTTTATACTCACAAATTCTTTAGGCATGAAATCATAAGATTTAGTTCCTCAGTTCCCAACTTCCAATCATATTTACAATATGATTGTACCCATTTTTGAAGTTATAACCATTATAATCATGAAAGTACACAAGAGGAGTCATACACAGCAGAAATGAAGTAACATGCATTTAAAATAAAAAAAATAGGAGTTATTCCAAGCACATGTTTCATGACAAAACATGACAACAAATGAGCAGACAGATACCCTAGGATACTGATGCATCTGCCATCATTCAATGACAATCTCGATCAAAGAGGTGGAATACAGAGATGGCAAGGGCAGTGAAACATGAAACAGGAGCATAATGGCAGAGTCCCCTGAGCTGTCTACAAAGAACTCTGACAATGAGAAGGGAACAATGACATCCTACACCAAACTACAGCTACATCTACCAAACTGCAAACACAAAGACCTCAATCTTTCTGATCACTGGGCCTAAGCATTGACAGAGAGGAAAAGTGATTACTCAGGAAACACAAGAAGCACAGAAAGGTAAGTCAGAGAACATGCCCAGTCAAAGAGGAAAAAAATTGAAACCACTAAAACTCAATTAAAAGAAAATTCCGTTAAAATCTAATTAAAACTAATTAATAAAATTCCAAAGCACCATTAATAAAATGAAAATAATCAGCTAGGTTGCAGCATTGCAGAGAAGGATAAGGGAATTAAACTGAACCAGAAGATGACCACATCTAACATCAACCTAATGCTATTCTAAAAAATGCCATTTTGGTACATTTGAAAAGATGCAGCGCATTAAACCAGGACAGTGCAGGTAATGACAAAATTCAAGTAACATGTTCAGTCTATGTTCTACACTGGAAGCTTAGAAAATGTCTGTTGAGTGCAAAACAAATAGGGCACTGAATATAAAGACAAATAATTTGAAGGAACTGGGCTCATTCAGTCAACAGAAAACAGGAAAAGCACAAGCCTGCAGACAAATATTCAAAATCAACACTGTTGGCTGCAAAAATGTAGGCTGCACATAGAAAACCAGATAAAACATGAACATGGATTATCTGGGTAGGCTGTGAAATGAATTTCAAACAAGATTTTTAGGAAAACCCAGCAGTGTTTCTCTCCAGCATGCCTAGATATATTAGGCTATTTCAGAAAAGAGCCACATAACTAGAAGACCTCTGCCATTGCCCCCAAGAGTGACCTTCCTTGCACTAGACTGATACAGGACAGCACAGAGGAGCCTGGATGTCCACTGACCTGTATAACTTAGTAGAGAAAGGCTGGCTTTAAATTTTTCTATTTTTTAGAAGTTTTTTGAAGATGGCCCAAGAGACTGTCAATTTCAGTCACACACTGCGACCCAGAATTCTGGGCACAGTCATTCTCTGACTTATGGTCCATCTGTTTGATACTGTACTGTTTTGTGTTTCATGGGGAAGAGAAATCCAGTGATGAACACGTGAAAACATAAGCAGAATAAAGAGACCACATAATTAGTGACATCTGCAATATGTAGCTCAATATATAACAATATGTATATATTGCTGTTTGCTTAAGCAAACTGCAGTTATAAATCCATTTTTTTCTTGACACTAAATCACCACAAGGTTTTTTTTTTTTATTTAAAACTGTACATATTTTTTTAGTATGTCACATCACTTTGACTCTTCATTTAACATTGCCTGAACTCGCTCATCTTTCACTATTTTGAAGATAAGCTGCTCCTAACAGAAGGAGGCTAATGACAGGAAAACAAAAACAGGAAGAAAGAAAAAACTATGAAAACAGAACAGAGCAACTCCTACATTATGAAGAAAAATTTGGATTTTAACTGAAATATTTAAGTTCATGACTGATGCAATTGTTTAGGAAGTAACAGTACATATTCATTTAAATTAAGTTTCCCCTCAACATAAATAACTAACTGGATGGACCTGATATTTGAAGTAACAAGTTTCATAGAGTTTAAAATATCTAAAATAAATTGGTTTAGGCACCATATTATTTTATTTTAGAAAGCATTTAAGTGGGACAGTATTTAAAATGTTATTTGTGATAGTTAACAGACAAGTCTTGTCATATTTACACTGATCTTTAAAAAGTAACGCAGTCCCAAGATCTGATGGACTGTATCCTTAAATGCCCATTTAAGGAAAGAACATCTGTACTAAAAATATTACTATTACAGTTGTAGGCATGTCTTTGACTGATTTAAATAGTAAGTTACAAAATATAGAAAAAACTTATGAAAATTGTCTTCATACACAAAAATGCAAACATACTTTGAAAGATGAAACTAAGTTTATGTTTTATTTCCTCCTTCCCACTTTCTTGTCTCAGATAAAAGTTTTTTGGGAGCAATGGGATTGCTGCAGTTAAATCAGCTGTCACAAGTGTGTACAAACTCCTAAACTGATCTGCCTTACTGTGCTATGTGTTCATTGAAAATGCAATAAACATTCAAATAGCTGTATGAAAAGCATGGTGGGTCAGTTTTAAAACAGACCTTAAAACTGGGTAACTACTTGAGAAAATGCCAGACACAGAACACACTAGAAAGTAATCCTTGCAAACAGTGACTTGGAATTTCAATGGACAAGCTAGTTCAAACAGTAGGTTTCAGCAGTCTGGATAAATCTTTGACTGTATGAATTACAGTATCAAACTATCTTGTCTTTTATATACAATCGTAAGACTGATACTAGAACCACAACTTTCTACATCACTATATATTTGAAGGGATGTTGCAAGCAAAGTCAAAAATTCTTGCTTCAGGTGCTGAGACATCTTTTACCAAGAGATCTGCCTGTGCGCCTAAATGAAAAGATCATCAAGAAACTGTTTAAATAACATCAACTTGAAAAGGGAACAACAGCAAGCAACTAAAATGATACTAAAAATAGACAGTTATTACCAAAACTAAAGGTAACAGCTTGCTCAGCTTTATCTTCCAACTAGAAATAAGACTGAGTTTTAAAAATAAAGGTGACTAATCCTTTGATACTAGTTTTTATGAAAGAATGCTTTCAAATCCTTGTTACCTTCAAAATCAAGACTGTATTATTTTCCTGGAAGATGGGCCATTACTTAATTTTTGTAAATCTTTATATTTTCTTTGCTCATTGGGATGTTTATTGAAGTATGAGTTCATTGTCACATAAAATGCTCAAACAACACAATCAAATGGCAGTTTGGGGCTTTTCTCATTCATAGTCAATTTCCCATTTAAAGGCAGCTATCCATTACTTGGGTCACTACTCTTTTTCCTACACAAATTTTCTCCTTTCAATCTCCTCTTTTCAAACATGTAGGTTGCAGAAATTACTGACTTACCATATTTTGTTTCCCATCAAGTTACTAAGAAAAAGTTGGGCTATTAAAAATGGTTTTGTTTTTTTTAAAAATTTTTCTAGTACAAGCCATATTAGCAACAACATCTAAAAATCTCAGAAAAATAAAAGAATGGTCCATTTTTCAAGTACACCCAAGAAATTAATTTAACTTAGGTACAGAAGTTTGAAGGTCCTGATAAGAAACAAATACAAAAAAAAAAGAAAATTGTATTTGAAAGTAAATTTAATCCAGGTACAAAAACATCCAGAATCCTAGCCTTTCTTACCTAACAAAGAAAATATTCTCCTCTTAGTTTTGAAATCAGAAACAAAACCTGAAAGAAATGTGACTACAATTGTACTTGCACCTACAACAACATATATATATGAAAATTTCACCATACAATATATCATTTTCTAATTATCAATGTTTTATCACCACATTCATCCACACATCCACACCATTTTAGTAAGTATTACAAAACTCTTAAAAAAGTATCATGAACAAGTTTCCCTTTATATTTAAATGCTTTTATAAGTGTCTTACCCCACTCTGTTCCATCTCCTGAACTTCGAGCTTCTCCAGCTCCCTCACCATCTTCAGCTGTCACTAGAAAGTCAAATTCTTTCAAAGCTTCTTCAGTATCAGGGTCATCTGTAAGGTCAGCAGCTAAACCTTCATTACCAATCTGCAAGAAAATAAATATTTTCCTGCACTTGAATCATAAACAGATTTTCTAGTCATTTAGGTTAGAAAATATGTAGGCTATTCTCACTGAGTAATTTGTTGCAGGTGAAAACATTTTTCAATTTAAAATGCAGTAGAAGAAACTGTGATTTCAGTTGGCTTATCAAAACAAAAAAAGAGAACAGCGAAGTCTGCTGAACGTTAGGAAATAAAAAGAACACTGACACTAGCTTTAGCAACAAAAATCCCAGACACCCCAGCCTTCACTTTTTTTATTTAACACAAGAATTAGAAAACTTTGTTGATTTTCTTGCCCTATCAATAGCTCTGCAGAGAGAGCTTACGAACTATGCTTTCTACTGGTCCAGAAGCCTTTCCTTCTTTTTGCTTTTCAGTTCTATTTCAGTGTTAAGCATAAGCTTGGAATATAGAACATTTTAAGAAAACTATCTATCTTTCTACTATTTCTAACCATATCTTCACCTTAAACAAAACAAACAAACTCTCTGCTGATGCTAACGCATCAGTGAAAAGTTTTATTTTATTGTTCAGTTCAAGAAATTTTCCATGTGAGGTTATTTGCAAAATGTTCTTACTTTTGCAGAAAGAGACCATTTTTATAAAGATAACTATAAATTATTCTTTTGTTTTCTATTAAAAAAAAGCTTTGTCAAAAGTCAAAAAGTGAGTGTAAGATCTTCATATATTATTAGAGATTTACTTGATAATCTTATTACCAGACTTCTTATAGGAAAAAGGGATTCAACTTAATGCTTGAATAATCTCTTTACCAGAAGTCCAAGGTATGGCAAAAACCCCTTCCTGACAAATCGGTTTGGGAGATTTAAGGCTTGCATCAAGCCAAGCTCACACTGCCAACTATTCAGGAAAATCCAATGCAGCATTCATATTTGCAAGCAGCCTGGTTAGTTGCTTTGAAGTTTGCAATGTAATGTATTAAGTAAACCACCACATCTATTAGTAATCCATCTGCGTATAATCCACTCTGGTAACAACAGTGCAACAAATACTTTGACATTACATATTTCTATCATCTCTAGAGAAAACTTCCTTTCTAAAGGTAATTTCAGATCTATTATAAAAAGAAAAAAAAATTACTTTGTGTTTCTTATTTATCCGATGCTTTTCTTTTCCTTCTGCAATATCTTCTATCATGTCATTCTCCTCTTCTTCATCACTATCATCTGCATTTTCTAAGAAATTGAATGTTTCAAGAACATCACCAGAATTCCTACATAAATAAAAACATTAAGAGAGAATCCATTTTACTTGCTGAAGAGATTTAGAAGCTTAACCAGATTAAACAAAATTGCTACCTGAAAGCTTAAGAACTTAAAAACCAGCAAAACAAGTAATCACTGAATGAAGAAGTTGCTACATCTGCTCAAGTGCTTATTACAAAAGCACCAACCAATAGACTCCTTCCTTAAAATAACAACTCCAAAGTGATTATTTTACACAATTTAACATCAACACACAATTTTCTTGTATATCATGTTAGTATAACATATGTGTATGTATGTAATAAGTGTATATGTTCTTATGTACAATCAATTTCAGTTAAGTTCATTCATAATCATTTGTGGTGGTGAACACTCACAGGTGGTCACAGGCTCTCCAGCCAAAAGTTCAATGTGAACTGACCAGTACGTATCAATGACTAACCAAATCAAACTTTATGCATTTCTTATCTCTTTGCTTACCTTTTGATTTCCTGTCCCTTTTGTTTTGATGAAGGAGATTCACCCCCATTCAGGATCTGTTCTAAGTTCTTTGTCTCTACCGAACCATTTGGTTCTGAATTGGAGAGCCCAAGCAAAGACCTTACCCGCTGGGAGCGTACATCCAATATTGTATCTGTGTAACCTACTTCCTGAAGATACCTAGTTATGTTAAGAGAAGAAAGAAAGAGGAAAGCATATTTGATGAAAAAGGAAACTTAGTATTCACTGCTCAAAATGAATGTCACTGTTGTATCATTTAAGGAAAAATAAGCTTCACAATCCCTCTCATATGGAAAACCTTACTCTGTACTGCTTAAAGCTCAGGACTCTGAGGTCCTGAAGAACAAATCACTATTTGCCTACCTCAGTTATGTTGCACAGAGCTCCTCAAACTGCAAGAGAAAGTATGAATACACCAATATCCAACAACGCTACTTACTGTCGCAGTAACTGTCTGCCTTGCTTCCAGGTCAATTGGCTATTCTGAGGTACTGCAGGAACCTCTGTATCTTTGGTATCTTCTGAAAGACACAGTGCCATATTAACATCTAACTTATACTGCTTTTAGACACAAACAAAAATTCCCATCAAGCCAGAAATATGCATCACGATCTCTAGTTTCAACTGGGTATAAATGCACCCAAAATGTGGTACTTGGAAAACAGAATGGGGAGGGAAAAAGGGAGCAGGGGGCATTTAAATCTGCAGACCACAACTTTAAGGCACACTATACAAATACAGGCCCAAAGACCAACATTTCAAAAGAAGTCAAACGCAATTCAACTTATTAAAGAGCCCAGCATTGTTAGGAGAACTGCTTTCTTCCATCTGCAATACTTTGAAGAGCAAAACTGGTATTATCAACTTGATATTTACAACTGCAAAATCAGATGTACTCCAGAAAAGCAGTTAGGATAGCCTATGATTTTCTTCTTTGGAATATTTTCCTTGATTTAAGATAAAAACATTCAGAGCGTCTACAAAAAAAAAGTCAATTAATTTTGATTTTCAGATGAAAAAATATTTACCCCATTTACCCCATAACTTCCCGAGATATATTCCCTATAACAGACCTAAGACCGGGGTGCAGAGAAGAAAGCTGGAATAAATTAAACAGAGAAAAATTTATTGTAAAAAAGTTACCTGATTCAAAAGTTGGCATTTTCAAGTCACCTTGGTTCAATTCTGTGCCATATTTTAATTTATGATATTTTGCCCTGAAAAAGTATGCAGATGTTTATCAAATTAGTAGACAAGACTTTGATCAACTCAAAACATTCAACTGTTCCCATTTAAAGCAACCATACCAACACAGTACAATTAATCCAGCTAGAACTGTTGTGATAATTCTTGCATCGATTATTTCTAGTCTTTCAGAACACAGTTTTGAAACAGTATTTTGACAATTACTCACAATTATCAAGTAACTTACAGACAAGAGTTCAGTGTGTTCTTCAAGAACGTGGGGTTTTTCCTGTGTATCGCCTAATAAGACAACCTTTCAAAAACCAGCAGGTTCAAGAACTTAGCAGAAATAATTTTTCTAGTTGTACCACTGTCACAGGTAGCCAATCACACTACAATGAATGAACTTCCTTGGGGTTCCTGCCTATATGCACTTGCGATTTCCGCTTCAATTTGTCTCCTGCTCTGTCTTTGCTTATGATACCTATCCCTCAGAAGAGCCATGTTGGAGTGATTGTTTCTCTTACCACCTGCATTCTCTTCTGGATTTTCTCCTCCTCATTGACTGGAAGCTTAGCTTCTGATTTCTCCTTAGTCCTCCTATGCAAAAGTGCCTCAGTCCTTCCCATCTTCTGATCTCTCATTCCCTAACCCTAATCTCTCCTTCTCCATCTGATATGCTAAGGCCTGAACAGCAGGCCTAGGCCTGAGTTGACTTAAAAGATGAATCTTGAGCATGATACAATTAATACCATCAAGATTCTTTAGTCAAAAATACATGATCAAAATATTTGTATTAGTTGTTCTTAATGCCAAACTTGCTGCTGTAGAGACGTCTGCATAACCTTGTGTAAGATCCATTAAGAGATTCTCCTAACTAATGTCCCTAAGGGCTTGTTAGTAGGAAAAATCCTCCCAGACTATATCCCTAGAGACTTGTTAGTGGAATATTTTAGGCAAAAAGCCTCCCAGCCATGGCCTGGGCTCTGGCTAGTCAGGAAGCGTGCCATCAGAACCAGATTATTTCTGCACAAAAGGCTAACAAGTCACTTGGACTTGTTGATTTGGGCCTATAAAAGCTGGACCTGTTTTTGGGCAAACCTGAGACCTCACCTATGAGCAGACACATACCACATAGGATCTTCCCAATTGCCGGGAAGGCTTCTCCAGGTCCTCACTGCACAAGGACTGTGACTCTAGATAAGGGTTTAGGAAATTGGTGATGTATCCTTCTCAATCACTAGTCTCTCTCTCATATGTAATGTATTACCTTGTTTATTTTTGCTTGTTGCTAAACCAAATGAGTAATATGCTTATTGTTTTATCAAATGTATCCCCTTACATCTGCCTCAACTTTAATTAAGACCATTCTTTCCACTGGTGTCTGTGTCCATCCCACCACCCCCATCAATTGGCCAAACACCATCACTTTGTAAAATACTTCAAAATCTTATCCTCTACCCAAGTTGCCTATCAAAATGACTTCAGTTCCCTTTACAATCAGGAATCTCACTCAAACTACCTATGCCTATATACTGGAATTCGCAAACTTTATCACTGATCTTTCACAGCTTGACTTTTACCTCCTAGATCCTTTGTAAAAATACTCAAAATCTCATGGTGCAGAGCTCTAGGTGTTCTGCAGTAGAGCCAAAGTGAAAAATATCCATAAAAACATTAGCAGCCATATTTTGATGAACCCCTCTAAGCAACACAGTTGTTATCACTCTAAATGAAACATCTGACCAAAGCTTTAAGAATAACTGAACAACACTTAGCTTCCACCAATCATAAAAACTATTCTTGAATATGAAACTTCTCAAGTAAGGACACAATGGAACATGTGCTGGACAAAATCAAGGATTTCCAAAAAACCTTCTCCAATGCCTGAGCCACCACTGCAAGTGTTTTCTGACTGAAAGTACAGGTTGGTAGTCAAATGGTGCCTTATATATTTGATGGCAAGCATTTTCTTAAAGATTAAACAGATTTCTCATAAAATTGCAACTAGGCAGTCTCATTAACAAACTGTCAGTAGATGGCACTATTGACCCTTTTCAGTAAGATAAAATCCCTCATTTCATGGCAATCACAGCATAACTGAAAAATTGTAAAGCTCCTGAAGACTTTTTGTGACCTGAATCCAACTGCCTACTAAACAGAATCATATTTTTAAACTATTTATGAATATGTTCATAGCTCATCCCTGCACTAGTTAGACTGTCTACCTCAGGTGCTCTCTTTAAACTGCGAGATGATACTTTGTGCCACATTGTAATAGGGCAATGTACCACCAAGCTTCCCAAATATGAGACCTACAGTGAAAATGATTATTGGCTCAAGACAACTGAAGTGTGTCTGGTTAACTTGAAGTTGGATGGGCTAGAGTTTGCTAAGTCAATCCCTTGTGAAATAGTTTTTTTTGATTGAATGTTTGGTTTAAAATTTGCCCTTATTTTCTAAAGCTTGCTGTTCTCCTGAGAACTTTGTCACATTTTTTCATGCACCTGCCTCAGGATATTAAAAAAACCTAAACTCCTTTAAGAAGCTTGTCAAGCTAGTATGGGGCTTTACTACAACTTATATGCCCTATAAAGTACTGTCCATTTCGGAGGTAAAGAACCCCAAGCAACCCGAAACAACCAAAATGAAAATAATTCAAGTCAAATAAAGTTGACAAAATATTTTTTGTTCAATTCATAATTGAAACTCATAAAGCACTATAATTGAAAAGCCAACCTAAATTTCTTCAATTTAGAGCTGTGACATACTATTTAGGAGCAGTTGTTCCATTTTGGAATTACAATTTCAAAACATTAATTAAAATTCTACTTTAACTGTTCATTAGCACAGATAATGATGTATCTGATCTAGAATTATACCAATGACTAGCCACTATAAAAAAGAGAAAATATTTCTGCATGCAATGAGACGAGTTGTCTTTCACATCACAGCTTCAATTTCACAGCAAATATTAACCTCATTAAATTCCAATCAACTATGTATTTGCACATCTATTCCTTTCTCTGATGGGGACATTACTAAATATCTTAAAAAACACTAACAAGCTACAATGTCATTGACAAGTCACTGACAATACTCCCCCACACCACAGAGTAACTGAATTCTACAAAGGACAATGTTTCAATCTTTGGAGTATTGACTTACCTAAGGCTAGGCTTCCATGAGTAAAAAAGGATAGAAGAAACAACACCCTAACTTGATTTAACTGCTTCCTGCTATTTAACTGTTGAATCACACCACTCAGTCACAAGGGTCTAAGTTAGCTCCAGTCCAAAGCCCACAAAGCCAAAATTCAGCCAAAGCTTTACGATTTAAGCAAATCTCATTACTTTAAGCACAACACTATGCTAACAAAGCTCAGAGTGGCTCAGAGCATACAACAGACAACATCTGCCTGGGTCTGCAAAACACCATCAAAGAATACACAATAGATACAAACGAAGAAACCCCATGCATGTAACCGCATAGGACCTAATTTTATTACTAAAAAATTATCAACTATCAAAGCATTTAAGGACACTAAAATAATAATGTTTTACTTGTCTAAAACAGCATTATATATACTTAGAGATAAATACTAGAAATATCAAACTACTTTGTAACAACTACTGCATTTTACTTAATCTTACACACTGATGCTCTGCCTCAAACTTTTTCTGAGAAATCACAACAGTTGTCTGAATGAGTTTGTTCCTGACTCCTAACTGGTATTTCACTGCATGAAACTTTTTGATGGCATCAGGGAATTAGCAACAAGAAAAGAAGAAAAAGGGTGGGGGAAAACAGGTGCAACACTGAAATTTGCTGTCAACTATCTTCAGGTCTGAAATTCTCAGAATTTATTTTGCTTTGGAGCTGGTGTATTTTCATTAGTTGTGATTCTTCACCCAGGGAAACAACGACAAAAAAATAACGTCTATTATCCTGAACACCGAGTGCCACAAGCAAGAAACCAACATAATATAATTCTTGTATGATTTACTGGCAAGTCAGTACCTGCTTGCTTTCAATTACTCAATCCATCATACTTTCACAGTTAGATCCCCTCAAACTACTGAGCATTTGTAGCTTCCTCATTGCCTCCCACACATTCACCAGTCAACTCAAGTTTCAATTCCCACTTCTAGCAATCTTCATGAGAATTATGGCTGAAACTTATGCCAGGATCTTCCTCTTGAAACCTACTGCAGTGCTGGACTGCACCCACTAGCCACAAGAACTAAAGTAAATGGTATGTTCCTCCTGTTATTCTTCTGGTGTACATATTTACAAGTTTCTTAGCCATCAGATGAATTTCAGAATTTTGTGGGAACACCTCTGAATGCACCTGAAGCACCTCTATACTGGACACTTCACACAGAAGAACGAAGCCATCTTGCCAAAACATTAGGTTTTTCTATGAAAACAACTGAAACTTATTTCTGTACTAGTCACTTACTGATAAAGTGATCCATAATGCAAAATACATTTAGACAACTAACTTAAAAATATCCAGGGGAAACCTCACCACATTTTGCTCAAAATTTTAAGTTTACTCTGACAGGAATGTTCCCCCAAAACCAAAATACACAAATAAAGACTACATATTTTGTTGCCTGACTGTCAAGATGTTTCACCATTAGACTCAGCTACTTTTCAAAAGCAAGATAAAATTAAAAATAAGAACTGAGTCCTCTAGTGAAAGTATAGGCACTTGACAAGATTATTTCCCAAGTGATTTCACAAAATTAACTACCAGTTTTGGTTAAATGAAATAATCAGATAACAAAAGAAGGTATGTTTGAAGGACATTAGCCTGTACAGACTGAATGGAATTTAAAATTTTTAAGCAGGAAATTAGTGCTACAGAAATCACACCTAGTGAGGCTAAATATGCAAGCATCTACCACATTAAATAAAAACTACAAAATGAAAAAAACAATTTTTAAAGGATTTTGTTCCTTCACAAAATACAGTTTTCATCATGCAACACATACAACATAGTTGAAAAGGATCAAGAGAGCAGTATTTTTCATCCTTTCCAATTTAATACAACTGAAGCACAGATGAAGGTTTATTAATGAACTTAATGAAACTTATGAACCCTTTTGGTATATTCACTCTTACTCAGTATACCATAATTTGAACCCAGAGAAGAGAAACTGTCCCGTTTGTCTATTTAAGACACAAGTCCAAACATTTTGCAAATTATGCAACTTTTTAATATAGAAGACACCAAGTTGTTAGAAAACACAAGGTGAAGACAATCAATCTTAAAGATAAGTTTACGTAAAGTAAATCACAGTAATCTAATAAGACATTTCACTTAATGGAAGGGAATTCATCTTAGTCTATTAAGTTTTTCAGGTCAGAAAAAAACTAAACAATTTGTATACCTACCTTTCTTGTTTTAATGCATATTCTAACATTTTAATTCTTCTGACTAAATCTTTCTTCAAATTTTCTTGGCCCTTTCTTTCCCCTTGTAAAAATGCTATCCGAGCCTGAAAACACACAAAAAAAGCAAAAACATATTTTATTCCCTTTGGTACCCAAAATAAAGCAACAAAGTCTGTCACACAAGGAAGAAAATAAGAAGGAAGAAAGAAAAAGAAAAAAACCTGTATTTTATTAATTATTTCAGCAAGTCAATAGCAACAGAAGTATTTCTACCCTAGATTATTATTTCTTTTCAAGATGAACCTGTATTAAAGCCTGTGTAGTAACTCTACAAGAAGGCACAAATGGCAACCATATGAAACACTTTGATATATACACACACTTGTGTCCTTGGAGCATTCTTAACATAAGTTCTATTATACATTTTCTTCCAAACCAAAAGCCATATTAAATTAGGTACACTGCAACTAGCAATTCACCTTTTAATGCCACCATGCTGAATAGATTAAAAAATGATTACATAAATTCAAATATAGAATTTACAAATCCATTATACAGGAAACAACTATTTTATGGATTCACATTTTATTTAGTACTGAAAACAGCTGAATTTTAGACTATCAAGGGACAACTGGATTTAGTGTGCTGCTCTATATGAAGAAAAATAATGATTTTTTTTTTCCCCCAAAGCATCAGTCATACTACCCATCTAAAGTAAAAAGAAGCAAGGAAAACTCCTACTTGCCTGCTAACCTAGTAGAAGATAATAAATCCAGCAGAACTAGCACAAAAAATTATAGTTGAAAAATAAACATAACAAGTTTGTAGAGGAAAAAAGTAGTCTCTTTATTACAAAGTGAAAGGATTTGTGTTTTGATTTTTGCAAGCCAAAATCCTAGGAAAGACAAGTGAATTAGCAGATGGGAATACAAGATTTAAACAGTTAATGACATTAGGAGATTGGCCATCATCATAGAAACATCATTACAAACTCATTTGTCCTCTCTATGACTTTAAATTGACTGAAGTCATTGAATAGCTAATTCAGTACTAGATTCAATATAAAATTTCTTGGAAAAGGAATTTAGAATAAGGAGTAAAGTAGAGACCACACTGCTCTACTGAGCTCAAGAACACTACCACCATTTCATTACCGCAGGAGGCACGGGGAGGAGGGAGGAAGCACCCAATCTATCAGAGAAGACCTCTGTAAAGGGCGTGGTTGCAGCCCGAAACAGTCTAACCAGGGTGATAGCATTGATGCATTCTGAATGGATCCTTTTCTGAGCCCAAGTGATATCACCGTGTTAAGACCTCATACATCAGCCCTGATTTTAGCCACTCTGGCCTTGTGCTCAATGGTGAACCAAATTAAAACATGTTTCTTTACCTTGCATAAGTTAACTCCTGATTTAATCAATTAAAATCCTAGGCAGAACAAGGCAGTTAAGAGTATTGCAGTTAAAAGTCTGTCATGAAAGCACTCAACTAACCACTGGCACTTGGTGAGAAACAGTAAGGAACCGAAGTGTATTGCAAGAGAGGAGGGACTGGGGAGGAAACAACACCAACTCGACACCAAAAAACCACAAACATACCCAAACAGACTGTACTGTTTGCACAGGTATTAAAGATAAAAGGTAGAGAACAAGATCCAGAATCAGCAAACCCAACAAACCCAACTATACTCAACTGCAACTATGCTAGATTCGAAAAAACACTCCAAAAATTACTCTAATCAAAAAAAGTTAACAGCCTTGTGCAGAAAGCTACAATCACCTGTAATTTCCACTCCTCAGGTACCTAGGGCAGCAACTGACCAATTTCACAAGCCTAAGATACTATCCCAATTTTCACTAGTCAATGCACAGTTGTTCCACAGGGCATATAAAAGAATTACAAATGTGTGGGGGCTTTTTGTGGTTTTGTTTTTTTTTTTTTTAATGTTACCTGCACATTTGCTCAACAGCATACTACAAACACTCGGGAGTTACTGGCTGCCCACAGACTTCATCTACAAAAATAAACTCAGAACTACTCTGGTAGTTATCAAATGAGGGTTATGAAAGCTCCTGTGCCCTTTGACTTAAATGCAGTTCTCAACTCTTTCCAAAATTATAGTCTTCTGTAAGTGATGGGCTTCTCCTCTTTACTTATCTTCCATTAGCCAGCACCCTTTTGTAACTGTTTGACAAATCTTAGCTGCAATTGTTGGCCCTTATTTCAACCTCAGAGAGGAAAATAATGCAATTGTAACCTACACAGAGGGAGGCATCTGCTTCCTAAATGCTCACAGCCCAACTTTTTCCTTATGGAAACGCTTCTGGAGTCCTTGGCCACACAGAATCAAGTCTCCATACTTGACAGTATTGCCTAGACCTCATACTCTTCAACCAGGCAACTTAATGAGCTATGTGATCAAGAGAGTTAATCTAGTACAGAATAATGATATAAAAATAAAACCTAAAAATAATAAAACCCAAAAGATTTGCTTTACAAAAAGAGCCCAAAACCCACTTTTCTGTACAATAGCGTTTATAACAATCTTTACAGAGTCCAACAGGTTGAGCAGAAAGGTTACCACACAAGAACACACTTTGCAGTTAAGGCTCTGACATTTTTGTCAATATTATCGGACTTCTTTTATCAGAATTGCTTTCTGTAATTGTTTGTATACATGTTTGACTGATTTGGGGATTTATTACTTTTTCTCATTGTAACCATCACATGGCGAAAACAGCAGAAGTTACCTATGCAGAAGTTAAGAGCTCACTCTTTAGAAACACAGAAAATCCATTTAGACTTGAGGAATACTTAGCCATCAAGACCTTCAATACAAAACCAAGAATCAGATCACCAAAACTCTGCTCTAGAAATTAATCAACTTGCTTCCTTCAGTCTTGAACTGAGAAAGGACAAGTGTCAAACCTGATACACAGCATGACCATGAGCTCTACGAATTAAAACACCTCCTTTTTTGAAAAGCAGTGAATCTCAGGCTCGATAAAAGCACAAAGTAAACAAATTGCCCTCAGGGGTGATGAACTTAGGTTCCATACACAAGACAAATGCTCAAAAAATTATATCTACATAATACAACTTTCACAATCCTTACATACTCATTTCCTTTGAAACAGTTCTCAGGAGAGATAGATTTGATACGATTTGTAAATATACTGATGACTTAAGACTGTAGCACAAAAACTGGGAAATAATTTCATACTCACCTTTCCACCCCACACTCCATCCTCCCCAGTTACAACAGAATTCCTTCCACTGCCTTCAACTGATCTGCAAGTCCTCAGGTTGACACCAAGAGGACCAATCCTCCTCCACCTCCTATTTATGTTCCTTCTACGGTGCTGACTTAGCTGCTTGTGTTGACACACATCAAGTCTACTGAGAAAATCATTCTGTTTATTTTTTACTTGGTTCTGACTTACATCAGTTTCCCGATCCTACTCTGTCTGTAAAGCCACGGGAGTAACTCAGCCTGGCACAAGGGATGCAAACAGGATACTGAAGTAACAACCCTTTTCAGTGACAACATTGTCTTAGTTCAGCCTAAACTGACCATGATACCATAACCTGCATTCTAGGGCTGAAGGGTTTAAAAAACATGAGCAGAGAGACTATGAAAGTCAAATACAAGTCTTAACTCTTCTGAATTGAAAATTCAATCAAAATGCATTTTTAAAAATGTATTAGCAGGAACATTTCTTAAGGGAGAGAAAACCACATTTTTTTATAAAGCATGTAATAGTTCTGTAAGTAAGAATATGGCCACTCATGGCTTACAAAAATCTAGCTGGATTTAGCTGTGCACAGATTCTGTTAGAACAGTTTTCAATCCGGGTAAGGGCTCTATTTTCAATTATTCAAAGCCTAACCAAGGCTTTAATTTTCAGGGCAGGTTCCTTCTCTTCTACCAGCCTGTAAATTTTTGTATTTTCAGTATTTTCACAAAGCCCTGAGATCTACTATGTTTCTACAAAACTGACATTTAAACAACTCTGGGCTCCCTCTACACCTTGGCCCTCAGCTGCAAGTAAGAGTACCACCACACCAACTTGCTCAGCTTCATTATGAAAGGGAATTCAGGGAGCTTTGAGAAGTAGTTAGAGTGACACATACTTTGTATTTGTGCAAGGATGCATTAAATAATGCCTGAAACTAGGCAAGACAGAATTCAAGGATAAAAAGAATTACTGAATAGCTACTTGAACAGTATGGATCCCAGGACAAAGAATTATCTGGGGTTAAAAAACTACAAAATGTACATAAAGAAAGGAACAAATAAAAATTCGAACATGTAATATTCTACACTTTGCAAACTTAGGATTGTTTTAACAGTATGCTGCATTTAAGATACACATGCACTTTGTAGTTGAAAGGGGTTTCACCTTTTAAATAGGAAGTCTGACCATACTCAAAACAGTCAACAGTCTTCCACTGAAACTCTAAGACCTCAAACAAGAAATTTTTCCTTAAATTATAGGAATAATTAAAATCACATTTCACTGATACTCCACATCCCTAGTAGGCAATTATACTGTTTGATGAAAGTGTAATAGAAGACTTAAAGTAGTTTACTAAATTACTTATACATAAAGTTATTACATAATAACTTTAAATTATTAAAATATTGTATATCATTTGGAAACTCATATATGAAAATTTAAAGGAAAAGTTTCCTGGGAAGAAAATGAGGATTTCCCCACCCCCTTCCTTATTTTGAAAGAAACTCCTAAAACTTCAGAATTATTCCCTACACTTCAGACAGCACCAAGCATGGTAGCACTCACATTAAAATTGTACTTTATTGCTTTAACTGCCCAGAAAAGCTGGACAAACGTCACGTTGATCAAATGTATTTCTCTAAGCCATTGAGGAAAACAAAGGGAAGTTATTACAACATTTTGTGAAGGTAAAATTCATATGCAACCTAAAGGTTATATAGTAATTAGGATATCCATATAGGATTTGATAGTCTTATTTTCTTAAGAAATTCTGACATGCCGCATTTAAAATACTTGTTGAGCATCTCAAATCCAGTGAAACATATTAAAGGGAAAAGAGGAATAAAAGAAACCTGGATGGTAAAGCATGGAAGACTGATTAAAAGCCTTCTCTTCCACTGCTGAAACACTAACACTTTCCCATACAACTCAAACAACCAAATTCTAATAAGTTTGCCAATACAGGGCCACACTCAGAAAATACTTTCTTTCCATTTCAGTTCTAAACATTGTTAACTCTTAGTCTCTGTAAATTTATTTTGAAAAAAACTCAATTGTATGTGAAGTATGCACTGCTTGTGTTTTGTTTTTCTGAAGTCCATTCCAACTTCTGGGAGGAAGGTAGGAAAGGTCTGCCAGTAATTTTGAAAGAAGTGCAATACACTGAAACTACTCAGTGCACACATTAAGCGTATGCTTATCCTAACAGGGCAGATCACAAACCTCAAAACAACAGGAACATTTTATCACACAATAATACTAATCTAATCGTGATTTTTAGATGTTTATTATGCTGAAAGTGAAGTAGTAGTCATTTAAGAGTGAACACATCTGCGCAGCTATCAAAGTTCCACTTCCCATTCACAAAAGGGAAACTGAACATAAGAGAAGCCTTCACCTTCATTTTTCAACAAACACAGTTTAAAACTGCAACTCCTTCAGAACAACTAAAAGCATGAGTTTTAGTGCATTCTTACAGATCTGATTATGTTTATATATTTATTGTGAATGCAATAATCCTTAAAACTGCCAACTGGAGACTAAAAGAAGAGACCTTGACTAGTATAAATAAATATATATATATATATATAAATAAAAATAAGTCTATTTTGTAAATTAAAGTCTTGAGATTCTCTCTCTAGTAAGTTGCACAGTACAATAGATGATGTACTGGCAACATCAGGATCCTAGCAACATCAGGATCATACATGTTTCAAAGACATAATACTCTTAAAGACCCTGTAGAATAAAAAATAACTGGAAGACAAAAAAAAAAGTAGAAACAACGCCTCATATTAACAGAGGATCTTAGCTTCATAAAATGAGCTCAGGTTAAAGAAGCGGGGGAAAAAAAAGATTTTAACAACTGGTTAATAGCAGTGTACATTTGAACAACATTGGCAAATACAGACAGTAATTTTCTGCATAACCTTATGAACAGTCAGTTAAATATGGGGACAGTGAAACTACTACACTTAAGAGCAGCAAAGCTAAAATGTTTCCTGAAGGTTACATTTATACAGATCTTTTCCATTTGAGCTGATGATCATTTCTCCCCAGTTTATAATTTTTTCAAAGACTCAAGTAATCAGTTTCTGATAGCTTGATAAAAGCAAATCCTAACAACTAGAAAAGTGACATACAGGAGCAACTTTTGGACAAGAGCAGCAGAAACAAGAAACCCAGCTAGCTCTAAGGAGGTTAATGACACAGCTGACTTACAAGAGGATTTACTCATTCCTAAGTCCCCATCAGTCTGCAGTGGTATGGGAAAGACCAGGCTCACAAAACTTTCTCCTTTCCTTAACCTGTCCTTCCTCTTTCCAACTCTCACCACATCAGTCACATTCAAAGGTTTGCCTTTTCACTACTGTCAAGTTTAATCAGCTTCTTCAACCAACTCAGAGAAAATCCTCTTCTGTGTTAGGGTCAAACTTCTAAGTTACAACTTACATTCAGCATATGACTGCCTTCATTCTGTCACTCTTCCTGAGAATTTTTTCACTGAATATTTTTTTTCTTAGGATTTTTACAACCACTCTCTTAACCAAAGTGGTATTTAGAACAGTACAGTAACAAAACTCATACAATTCATAATTGTGTTTTCAAAGTCTAACAACCCTCTAAACATCTTGGTTTGTAAACAAAGTAAACCAACTCTCTATCCATAAACTTTTATCAACTCTCTGTCCATAAACTTTTATCCAGTACAGAGAAGCCAGTGGATGTGAGGGAAAAAAAAAGAGAGACCACATGTCCAAAAGAAGTAGAGGGCACTAAAAACAATGGATTCACACTCTGGTAGCATTCTCCTCAAGGACTAAAATGTACAAATGATGTACAAATGTACAAACTGGAAATTATACAACTTTTTTTTTAATAACAAATGCTAGTGCCTTGGGAGTTTACCATTCATTGGCCACCCTTGTAGTAGTGTTCTTCATGCAAGAACAGGCTTATAATATTTTGTTTCAGTTTAAAACTTGCCAAACAATGAGCACATTTAATTTAAAAATTAGTCTTTATTTTCAATTTCAGTCCCAGAGATACTCCTTCAGAAAAGTAAGCTCCTGCCTAGGAATGTGTAAAACAACTTTCATCTTCCTGAAAGCACATTCTACTCTGTAACACTCAATTACAACATTAACTTCAAGAAAAGTGAAAATAATATGGTTATTATCATCAACAGACTGTAAAAGAACTACCAAAATGCTCAACGCCACAATGTCAGAATAACAGTCACTGTCCCTATATACCAGCTCTCCCCAAAATGAGACATCAGACCTGAGATCCAGCAAATTTTATCTGAAGGCCATTAAACGGACATTATTTCTTTATTCAACTGACAGCTAACAGGAATGCTTGGAGTCACTACATAATCTAAGTAGACACAAATGCTCATTTTGACTTCAAAAAAAAACCACTCATTTTTACCTCCAAGTTTTTTTATCAGTATCAATATAATTCTACCTGAGGAATTACAATCATTCCATTCAAATATCAAATGCCATCACACAAGATAATCAAACAGCCAAGTACAACATAGGCAGCAAAAGTAATTCTTACTAGTTATAAGCACTTTCTATTCTATGAAGTGTCTGAACACCATATTTCAACTCCATTTCTTAAGCAGGTTAAGTAATCCATGAAACATGTTTCAAAGCAAGCTCCAAAGATGTAAGGTAGTCATGTTCCCAATAATAATTTAAGAAAGCTCGGCAAGCAAACACAAATTAAACTAATTCTCTTTACAATTCAGACTGACAATATAAGTATCCTCCCCCAAAGAACTTCCTGAAGTTCAAGTCACCAAGGAAAACTAATAAACCTCAATCTATTTTCTTAACAGACTTTCTATGGAATTTTAATTTGTTTCACATCAGTTTTTCCAATAAATAAAATAAAAATTTAAGGTGTTCATATGCCCTTTACAGAAAAAAAGTTTATACAAGATGTTAGGTGATCACCCATTGCATGATGTGTTTATCCAGCTGTTCATTGAACATTTTGTCCAGAACCATCTTCTGAGAGACAGAATCAAAAACTTAAATCCAAAAGGATTACATCAGCTGGCTTTACTTGAACAACAAGGTGGGTTATCCAGTCATAGAAGGAAATCAGGTGTGATAAGCAGGACTTTCCCCTCGTGAAGACATGCTGGCTGTGATCAGTGACTGTGTTGTCTTTCAGGTGTTTTTCAATAGCTCCCAGAATAACCTTCTCCATGATTTCACCAGTCACTGAAGAGGGACTGACAGGCCTGTTGTGACCAGGGTCACTCCTCTTGAAAACTGGGCTGTTAGTCAGTTTCCAGTCAATTGGCACATCTCCAGATGTCAGCCAAAAATCAGCATTTTTTCACAAATGAAAAGAAATTCTTACTGGACTATCATGTGGCAAGAAATTATTGCAGGTTTGCACTTCTAAAATCCATTAAGTCATGGTATTTTCCAAATGTCTGTGTTGGAAAAAGCCCACAACACGGCCTCAACACCAATGACAAAAGCTGATTCTTGTTAAAAATATTGGCTATCAACTCTAAGTATTCCCTCAGTCAGTTAACAAGACTGTATACAGCACTTCCTATCTAAATTTTCTTTTTAAAAATATTCTGTACATTATTCCAGTATGAACTGCTTAAGAGATGCAAAGCTTGTGAGCAGTACCTTCTCTGCAGAAAAACTAATGAAAACAGACACACAAGCTTGTGGACAAGTAAGAATCAAGTCACCAGGCACGACAACCAATGGCAAAATATCCTGTAACCACAGATTACATAGTCTTTTGAGCACTTGAGAAATACTCTTGGCCATCACAGGCCATCTCATCACAGTGCAGCATGTATTCTGAAAACATTTAGCACCATCATTGATGTAGTCTATTAATGGCATGTTCTACATAAAGTAATGCTAAAATAACGCCTAAGGAAATTTCACTTCACTTTGAAGTCTCCAAAGTAGTTGTCTGTCCAGACCCAAACTCATATTTCACCATGCAACAATAATCAGAGATTCAAAAGAAACTGTTGAATATGCTTTTATCTTCTGTCTATATCACTGAAACACAAATAATAAGGGTGCTCAAAATAGGTCTGCAAATTTCACATAATGCTATGGAATGATCCCAACTTACAGCACAAACTGATTGCAAAAAACAGACTGAAGTGCAATGAAACCAGAACAACTGTAAGGAAAATTCTTCAAGAAAGGTCAGGATTACTTTGCAATTGTTGAGTCTTAGAAATTACACCACAAGGGTTCTTGTACCCTTCTTCTACCTTTAATGTTTCAAGAACAGCTTCCTGTCCTAGACAGCAACAAACTATCAAACTACTTGTACTTTGATACTTGCTATCCATAACCTGTTGAGGTCTCCGCTTTAGTTATTAAACAAAAAGGTCCTTGCCTGTCTTAGTAGACACTAGCTATGTTAACTACATTAAACCTATTACAGTGGAGACGGAACTGGTTTCCTTCTCATTTAACCAAGAAATCCCTTAGTTCCCTCAGTTCCAAGGGTCCAGATCTTCATTTAAGTCTAATGCCTTAAGAAAAAGCATGGGAAGAACAAACAAGCTCAACAGCAGTAGATTAGACTAGAGAGCAATGGATAGCTTCTTGTGAATCCATTTCAATTTCCTCTGTGTCTCCATGCAGAAAGGATTCATAAATTTTCATTGTATAAAAATTATGTCAGTATGTTTTACACTTGTTGCCTGATTATTTCGCTGGCTGTTCTACCAAAACAAAATACAAGAACTCCAAAAAACAAAAGATCAAAACAAAACAAAATCACCCCAAAAAACACCCACACAAAGAACACAAGAAACAAAAACAAAAAGCAGCTTCACACATATATCTATCACATTCTCACTGGGATTTTTTTTTTAAGGTGAAGTTCCAGTCTGCTGTGTCATACCCCTTAAATGAAACTAGTTTCTACTGTAAATTAAAAAACCTCTGAATAAGTCTAAAACCCAGTGAGGCACATAATAAGGCTGCCTCTCAGACTGCTTTCTGATTTAGTGAGAAGACTGAATTCTAAATGGATCAGTCTTCAAGATGTTATTTCCAGACCTCAAAATGGTTTTATGTCAAATTTTCAGCATTCTTTTCAAAACTGTTATTAAACAATGAGACATTATATTACAATGTTGATTCTGCCAGATCTGCATAGATCACAAGACAGAAATCACTTCCCAATTTCTCTGTTTGTAACTCCCTTATAGCACTTGTAAAGCCAAGGATCATTCAGAGGTTTTATTAATTTCTTTTAGCAGGAAATTCACAGAAGTCATGGAAGACAACAACTCAGCATGACTATTTCAGCACAAGTTCATCTTCAGTTGCAGTTGCTCATTCTGTCATTATAATCTCTATTTTCTGTATTTCTCCTAAATGCATGAATTTTGCAAATAACATCTTTGAAACAAAACCCAAAAGTAGTTACAATACCTTGGACCATCACCACCTAAAAGGATTCACACACAGTCTTTTAAACCACTTGACATTTTTGGCAATACATTTTGCTAGTAAGAGAAATTTCTTTCCAATAATGTGACAGCTACAACCAGTAAGACTAATTATATATATACACCAAAAAACAGTATTTGAATTTAGTTAAATTAAAAGTATCTTTACTGTTAACATCACTATATTGGTATATTATTCCATTAACAGGAAGCTACTTTTGACAAAGTGCCACATTTGGAGCTTCTTTAGATAGTTAACACTAAATAGAAATTAGAATATTAAGCTAGTTCTCTTTACTATTATTAGTATTTGTAGTACAAGAGTACATAAGTAAGAGTGGAGTTGTACACTTTGTAGCGCGGCAGGTTCTTATGGTCACTATAGAGTTGGAAAGGAAAGGGAGGAATTGCAGTGTGGCTAACATCCTCAAGAACATACCCTTCCTCTCCAAAACCAGCAACACCTATTTGTTTTTTAGGAATAAAGACAAAAGCATAATCTACAGCAGACTGTGAACACAGTGATCTAACTGACTTAGGCTGTTCTACTGATGAACACTCACGTCAGTGTTCATCAGCTGCAGGTCAGTAACACACATTCCTAAGAGACCAAGAACTAATAAAGTCTTTGAATGTAAGAAGCCATACATATAAAAATATGTATACATATATATATATATATATATATATAAGAATAGAATCTTACAGAATGTACAAAGCTTTGCATTAAGGCAATGGCAACACCAACAGTAACAAAATTTAATATAATCAAGTTAATGGAATTAAAGCCATGGAAGAGTAAGACACTTAAAATAAAAGTGTATAAGGCAGTATTTTCAGTGAGGCATGACAGAAAGTTGACAAGGAGCAGGTATTTTGCACCTCCTAAATGTTAATCTGGCTTCCTGGCACAAAACATCACCAGCACTGTCTAATTTACACCACTTCACCAGGGAGTTAACAGAGACAGTAGTCCTGCCTTCTACCAATAAAACTATACTAACCTTACTGAAGATATGAAACAGAATATGTGTTATAAAATTTGTAAACCTGTTTAAATGCTCTGCTTAAACTTTCTTCTGAGACTTCTGCTTGCCAAAGCAGGATCTTTTCTTTTCCCAGGGTCTCAAGGCATATAGCAGAATTCTGTTCCGGCACCCTGGGGTCTCATCCTCAAGGAATGCAAACCACCAAAGTTTCAAGTTAAATACTGGAGCCAAGCATTCTCCAGCTTCTTATAGTGGTCACTGGCATAAAGTCAAGGGACTTTGGGTTTTTTTCTTCCAGGAGGAGTACTATAGGATTGTCGATTTCAAATTTGGTAGCAGTTAAGGAGTGACTGTATTTTGGGTGAAAAGAAAACAAGGTGAACAACTGGAAGACATTTTAGAGCAATCAACCCATTTAAATATATATATATATATATATAAATATATAAATAAAATCAGAAAGACCTTCAAGCATCTGGACTTACTGACGGTCATTCTCTATTCCAGGATCATTTCAATTAGCATTCAGAGAAGCACGTTTTTTACAGAATGTTACAGCCAACATGCAGAATTTTTGCATACACAGTAACTTCAAATAAACCTAGGAATGCATTTCATCTCTCATCAAGTGGAATTTGTTCTGGAATCATAAAAATGTATTTTTACCTTTAATTGCCAACAGCAGGCTACCTCTAATCAGACATTTTTATGAAGATATTATAGTGGATACTGTAGAAGATACTGTAGAAAAACCTACAAACTGCTTAAATTTATGCTGTACCTTCAGCACTGGTCCTGAAGAACAGCCAGCTTCATAACTGGCTCTTAATACTGTTAGAATTGCACTGATAAAGGCAGAAGATATAATTAAACTAAGTATCCTGCTGAGCATGGCTTAGGATAATTCAAGAACAGTCTGAGTGACAAAAAGTAACGACCATCCGATAGGCAAACAAAGCTCTTGCAAGTCATATACATTTGTCCTGAAGATACATCAAATCACTAGAGGTTCCAACCTCCCTAGCCACTCTCTTCATCAGTTAGGAAAAAATAAATCCATTATCATTTTCTCCTAATTGTTTAAATGACAAGAAGGATCAAGAACACCCACCACTACCTCAAAACCTACTTTCAGCATGAAACACGTAATTATACCCACAGATACTTCAACCCTCACAAAAAATTCTCTGAAATGAGATTTCCCAAAGTGCTATTAAATATGCATAGGTATAATTGCAATGAAACTAATAAGTAAAATGCATGCCCAGTGTTTAAAAAAAAAGAAGTAATTCTTCACCAGGAAGTGTTATATAACTTATCTGCCACACACTTCTACACTGTGCCTAAAAGAAAACCTCACCAGAGTAACTGTTATAAAATGACAGTTCTGTGCACTGATTCTAAGAGTATAGTTATTGCAAATAATCATTTATGAAAAGGCAATTATTACACAGTAAAAACACTTTTATACCAAATATTGCTAGAAGGGAATTATTTAGAAACAATATTCCAGAAAAAGTTACACAACTACTACACTGACCAGTATCCTGTACATACAGCTCAGAGCTATCCAGGTATTTCCTGTTCCTGTTTTTACATAGAGATTAATGTAATCCCAAGTCCTGCACTCCTTTATTGTTTTGCCTCCATGAGGTGAATACTGCACGAAAATGTACAGAAATGTTAAAGATCTAAATCAAAAATAAAATTGGAAGAATAGGGTTATCCATATACGAAAAGGAAGCATCTCTGCACACTTTAATTTGGAAGTCTTGCCAAGAAGCCTATGGAAAAAGACAGTATTTACCTAGAAACACAGAAGAACAGACTTCCAACCTTCTGGGAACAGGCACCTGAAGTTTTACCAAGAAACTGTGTGCCTGTTAATGCAGTTGACTAAACAGCTATGGAAGCCACAGTAGGAAAACCCTTGATAATGTCTAATTGCCCTCTACCCAAAATACACAGAACTCTCAATTCAGTGCTTTAAACTTAAAAGGAACTTAACTCCATAAAATACGTAGCTGTTTTCACCGTTACCTTAGAAAAATGATTCATTAACACAGTTTTCTGGGTTTTAACTTCTTATATATATGCTATTTTATACAGAAAAAAAATGTCCTTATAAAAAAATGTATTAAATACTCAAATGTTTTATCATGTGAATAAACATTAGTTATTTGGACCACGATGTACTTCTGCACCCCGCTACAGCAAGGGGTGAACAGTCTGCACAAACAGAAGTTAGACAGTTCTGATGCATGCATTACCCACACTCCTTGTGGCATTTACAACTATCACAAATAAGAATGCTGACCAACTTCTTACTACCTACTTCGTTTTATTTTCAGTCAGTGTTGATCAAGCATCTCTTGGGGTTTTTTTAAGGATTGCTTTAGATTTAGTTAAGCCAATTTCATAATAAATATGGAGATTCACCTGCAAGATCTAATGAAATAGCAATTTATTAATTTATCATATTCCAGCTATCTAAAAAGCAATTGATAAACAATCATGTGGTTAAAAGACACTGCATTTCACAACAGCAGCAACTGAATTTCCTGCCTTAACTTTGCTTTTTATATCACAATTGATGGCCCTGATATCAATCAGGGTTTGTTTTTTAAGAAAAACAGTACTGAAACAGAATCAAAAGAGCACTAAATATATTGTCAAACAATCAAATCAAAGCTTTTTTCTGCCCATGGCACAGAAGGTAGAACCATATGATCTTTAACGTTCCTTCAAGCTCAAACTGTTCTATGACTCCATTTCAAAGCCACCTTATTGGTCAAGAGAATGTAAGAACTGCTTGCCTAGTGAGACCGACAGACCCCCCAACCTCAGTATGCCACTTGTAACCACAGGCTAACAGGCAGTTCCACAGGACTAGCATCAAAACAAAAGAATAAACCTTACAAAACATTTCAAATCCCAGAACAGTTATAAATCAAAAAGACAGTATCTTTTAGACACACAGAGGAAATCTTCTTCAATGAACTTATCCAAACACTTTCTGACCCGAGAAAATGTTAGCATTTACAACAGTCTCCTGCACAAAATGCCACTAACTCCTGAAAAGCCTGGGGTTTTTTTTATACTTATTTTTACTGTACGCCCCCTAGTTGCTGAGAAACAGATTGTGACCAACAAACTAACAACCATTCTATAACCCTCATAACCACTTCTACTTGCAATTTATCATCAAAAAAAATTATTTGCAAGCCAAAAGCAAGGCAAAGTCTGTTATGAAAAGAATTAATTGTTCCTCCAAGTTTAAGAGAGAAACATTCCCAACAGTATCCCTGTCCCTCCTTCAAATCTGTGACAAACTAAAACAAGGAACATACAGGTAAGTATTTCAGCTATTGATTTTTGCCGCACTTTGGAAATGCTGAAGTACAGCATGACTGTATATACACTCTGAACATGATCTCATTTTGTTCAGGCTATCAACACTTTTTACATGTTATCTGAAGATCCATTTCTTTTTTAAAGAAGATGCTCTATAAAATTCCTTCAGTGAGTCTGCTCTGTCATCCCCAGCAGAGAGGGAAGCAGGGAGGCATGCAAGTAAAATCTGAAATCCATAGGTTTTGGTGGTTTGCGATTTTTAAACATCTAAATAAAGAATATTGGAAAATATGCTTCCATAATGTCTCTAAATATTTTGGAGGAAAAGCATTTGTAAAATAGGATAAACTAGGAACTTCAGTGGTGCACCACCAAATATGTCATTTTATAGGACAGGAAAGGTATTAACAGTCATAGTAATCTTTATGCATACCTAAGTTACTTGAGAGGCTGTATAATGTGTAAACCAAAATTGCATATTTTTTGTTCTGAGTATTTATGTTTCTTAATTATTCCTCCTATTCATTAAAGCACTTGGAAGCAACATCTACTGGCAATTCTCTCCCAACATATTCTTGTGTGATTCTGAAGTATCAGAGAATATTCAATCTGTTTTTCATCTAGTTCAGAAAACCTGAATAAACTGCACAATTGAGACTTCTATTCCAGACAAGCATTATCAGCCTGCAAGCCCCATAAGAAAGTGGATCTCTCAATTGTAGATCTCCCAAAGTTACAGGTTTTCCTATGCTATTCCTTTTTTGACATAACGTTATCATCCTTAAGAGTTTCTGTGCATCTCTACAGTGTTTTCCCATCCAAGTTTCTTTTTCTTTAAGGATACTATGGAGCCACTTACCACCTTGAGCAATTGGTTATTTCTAACAAATACATAACATTAAATATGGACTTGCTGTAACTCCTCTAAAGTGCATACATGTCTTAGAAAAGACCATTTATCTCAGCGTAACAGCTGGTCATATTCACCAACATCAAGGTCCTTAGACTGGCAGATCAAAGTTACATTGCTACAGTGAAAATCTTTAAGTTCACTAAGTAGTGAACAAATCATTTCCATTACTTGCAGTGAACAAGACACTACACAAGGCCAGACAGCTTATTTTCAACATAGCAACCAGTGAAAGCCTGAGAAGTCACTGCAGCAGCCAGTATTACAAGGGAAAAGAAAAAAGTGTACTAGGTTTCAAGTACTGCACTCCTGATATTTGACATTTCTGTACTTGATACTGGTTTGCACACACAGATTTGTCTAATGATTATGCTGCTTCACTTCTGCACACAGACAGAACAGCATGCACCTGAGGAGTTGGAAAGACAGCATAAAACTATTAACATTTTAGATTCAAAGTCTGATGTAAATGTAGATCTAAGTCTATCAGTACAAGACTTCAGATATAAAAGGCTTGAGACCCTCTGTCAGCCCTCACAACCACGGCATAAACCCCAACCCAACGAAGTAACACGTGCTTTATTTCTAAAATTGCATCCCATAGGTGGAACAACAACAATCAAAAAAAGTCATTACAAGAACCCAGAAAGAATAGGTTCTGCAGTAACAGTTTATCTCCCTTCACCATCACCCCTCTATGCAAAGAGTGCTCCTACTAGGGGTGCCAATTCCTTCGGTCACTTGAACTACACAGGTAAAGAAAGGGGGTGGGTCGATAAACCACACAGGAGGCCCGTTAATTCAAACACAGATAAGAAAGTATCTTCTTCTTCTTTGGAATAATAAATTCTTCTATTCAGAACACATAAATAAAATCACACATATTGCTAAGTCATTTGGTTTTTCACATACTCTTTATAAAGCATTTTTAGCAAAATTATAAAGAACTTGGAATGGCCAACCCTGAGAAGCACTGTTTATAGAGTTTACTGTCATCTTGAGAGAATGAAGAAATAAGAATTAAATTACCTGCATCAGGAGAGTTGCAGCTAAATCATCCAATACCCACTTCCACATAAATTATCTACTGCCAAGCTATAAAATTCCTTTTCCTTCCAACCCAGGGGGCCTCAATCATCAAAAAACTTACACTTGACATAAGATTAACATTCTTATTAGCTTCAAGGGACAAAACTGCTGTTTGGGATCCAAACTATTAGTTTCACTGGCCACAAAATATGCTGTTACCTCACAAATTAAGTTGCAGAGCAAACAAAAAAACCCCACAGACCTAGTAAACATCTATCTTCAAAAATACTCGCAACATATTCTTGTATCAGTCTTCACTACTGTATAGTGTAAGACCTAAATTCCAAGGGTAATGTCCTCCTCCCCTTCTACCTTTGGCTTCCAAAGTTATAAAAAAAAAACAGCCAAAAACACCCTTGTGCACAGGCACTGCGCAGCAACTCTGCTGCCTCAGTCCCATGACATTTGCACACGTATGTCAATCAACACATACATAATCAGGGTCAGAACTGCTGCTGTACCTCCACAGACATGCCAAAGAAATGGTATGGCCATGGACAACAAACAGCAACCACAAACAAAAAGCAGCAGAGCTGGCTAAGAGTGCATCAGGGAGGCCAGAGGCCACGCGAGTTCAGAGAAGCACTTAATCAGTCAGACACAACTTTTCAAGTCTATGGAGTACTCTTCATGTTAGGATACAGCAGTACCTCGTTTTAAAGTAACAAGCTCATACCTAAAACAAATATTTCAAGGTTGTTTTATCTGGTAATGAATAACACTAAGTAACTTATTTATAAACATAACGCTATAGCACTAAGATGCTACGGAAACAGCCAATTGCTCTCCACTAAAAACATCCACCCATGTTCACCATGGATTTTAAAATTCAGCCATTTCACGAGGTTTAAAATGGTAAGACTTACAGTAAGTGAAAGAAACCAGTAAAACCTCTTCAATTCTTTCCCTTGGTGGTTTTGGGTTTTAATTATTTCTTAATTATAGTTGTAACAAAAATAGTGCAAAATACATGCTTATTATAGAGCCAAGAAGTTCCTAAAGTATTGCCCAGGCTCAGGCATACTTCTTGGTTCTGAAATCTGAAAGTAAATGCCTTGCAAATGCCGGCTGCTGTCGCAGTGCAATTTGACAGAATGCTACTTCAAGACCATAAAGATACACTCTGTACAAAAATCACCAAAAAAATTTTGGGAGCAATAAAGTCTGCTAATATTTTTTTACTTTTTTTATTGTGTACATTTCTGTCCTATAAAAAGATAATGGCTCCTGTGTGGATACCTCACATTCAGTAGATTTTGCAATCTGTTCATAAACTGGTAATAGTCTAGGCATGATTTTTTTTTACCTGCAAAAATAGTTAGTAAAATTATCCTATTACTAAAAGCAAACATTAGTGGCAAGAAACGTATATTGCAACTCCAACACTTGCTCTCTATCCTGAAAAGTTAGTCAATTTCCGTTCCCGAGACGAAGCTGGTATTTTCGTGTATATTGAAATGACCACACCGCAGACTTATCGATTCCTCGCTCTTCTCCGATATGAAATATCCAAAGAAGCGAGTCCGACAGAAAGAGAGAACAAATTTGACCCGTCTCTAATTGCATGCCTACCTAAGTCTTTTACTTAGGATTTACCTGAACTCCTTTTCCTCGTCCTCCCCTTGCTCGGGAGGCAGGGCCGCCTCCTAACTCCCTCTTTTCCCTCCAAAGCCAGAGCTCTCTGAGCTGCATAGAGGCGGCAGTGCTCCCTCCCAGGCCCGGAGGCTCTTGCTGTCGGTAACCCGCACGGGCCCGAGGAGCCCCGCAGTCATTGTGCTGCGGGAGCCGACCGCAGCTGTCAAGGCGCAGCGCAGCTCGGCCCGCCGGCGGGGAGGAGGGGGAGGAGGGTCATAGCCCAGCGCCGCCCGCCCGCCCTTCCCCGGCCGCGCTGCGGGCCCAGCTCCGCGGCTCCGGGCGAGCGGCCTGCGGGGCCGGGGCCGCTCCGGAGCCGGGCGGGCGCCATGCTACAAACCAAAATGGCTGCCCCGGGGAGGGAGCCCGGCTCGGGCCTCCGCCGGTACCGCCGTTCCGCCCGCCGGACCTCGCCCAAGTACCGGCCCCGGGCCACGGCGAGCGGCTCGGCCTCGGGGGCCCCGCGGACCCCGCTCGCCCAGGCAGCGCTGCCCCCGCACGCCGCGCGCGGCCCGGCCCCCGGAGCCGGCCGGGCCAGTCCCAGATCGCCCCGGCCCCCCCGTACCTGGAGCTCGGCCCGCTCCACCTCCCAGTGCGCCCTCTCCATCTCGAAGCGAGCCCACTCGTGCTGGATGTAGTGCAGGATCCCCGGGATGGTGTAGTGCTGGGGCCGGGACAGCTCGGCGGGGCCCGCCGCCTCCTGACCGGCCGGGGCCACGGGGCCCTGGGGCTGCGGCTGTTGCCCTCCTCCTCCGCCGGCTCCAATCCCCACGCAGCCCCCACCCGACTGCAGGTTCATGTTCCCACCCGCCTGCGGCGGCGGCTGCTGCGGTCTCGGGGCGGCCGCCATCCCACCGCCTCCTCCGGCTCCTGGGTGCTCGTCCATTGTCTGCGGGGAGCCCTCCTCCTCGTCCCGCGGCGGGGGCCAGGAGCAGGGGCCGGGGAGGGGGCGAGCGGCGCTGGCTGGGGCGGGGAGGAGGGGGCGGGCCGGGCGGGGGGGCTGCGCCGAGCGGGTCCGGGTGTCAGCGCAGCGCGGAGCCGCCGCCAGCCGCCATTACAGCCCCGCGGCCCTCCCACCCTCCCACCCGGCCGGGCGGGGAGCGAGCGGCGCCTGCCGGGAAACCGCGGCCTGGCCTCCGCCGCCCCACGCGCCTGCGCGGGAGGGAGGTGAGCGTTGCGCCGGGGGGAGCGGGACGGGCCCGGGGCTGGCGGCGGGGCCCGGAGCTTCCTGCGGCGGGGCGGCCTCGGCCCCGCCTGCGCCGGCCCCGGGCCAGTCGGTGTCGGGGTGGCGGCGCGGGGCCCGGCCGGGCGGTTCCCCTACGCCCCGGGTGACAGTCGGAAGTGGCGGCGAGGCTCAGTTCTCCCCGCCACTCGAGAGTGCCGAACGCCTGGAAGAGTCGGCGGGAATGCGGCCAGGCCGGGGCCTGCGGCCTAAAGCGACGCGCAGCCGGCGCAGCGCGGGTCCAGCACTTCAGTTTTTGAGACTCTGCGCGGTTTAATGGTGCGCCGAGTTTGCCCTACAAGGAGGTGGTTTAGAATAGCTGCATTAAATTTATGTTATGTTTCTGGAAGCTGGCTAATCCCTGGTCATCTTCATGATACCTCGGTTGTGATGTGTGTAATGTATTCCCCCCTTGAGGAGTGCGCCATGGTCGCTATTCAAAACTCTTCCACGTGAGGATGGTTTTGCAAGAAATTACTGGTCTACTTTATCTGGCTCAGTTTTATCCGTGGTAGCAATGCAGTATTGGAGGTTGTAGTTTGAATATGTTGAAATTGCCTTGATTGCAAAATACTACTCTGAAATGTAAAGACTTAAAATTATCATCACATTCTATTTCAAATGATCCATAGTTCACCCATTTTAAGTAAGGTAGGTCTTTGGTTTTGCCTGTCTTCAAAATTCTGACATGCTATACTCATGCACTACATGGGTAGTTTCTTAAAAAAGGTCAAATTTTGACAGACCTGGAATTCTGTTAATTATTGGAAAAAACCACTGTTTTTCTTAGTACTGGTGTTTCCTTTCATTACCAATCTCTCTTTAGGTGTGTATTGATGCTTCAGTTAGTTCATCCAGTCCTTCCTTTCTTCTCCATTAAATCATTTCCTACTAGAATGTCATTGTCCATTCTTCCTGATTCCGTACTGATTAGGCAATCTAAGTCCAGCTCCTTTCCACCTCAGCTGATTTCTTTTTATTGTCTACTGACAGTTACCTAATTATTGTTAAAAACTGAGACTTAGCTCATAACTAGTTTAACCTTTTGTTTAGCTGTAGTTGTTCAGGACATTCCTCATTCCTGAGTATACGGGAGTTACT